>OY720683.1:108434640-109634640 GCA_963170755.1 Amphimallon solstitiale | reverse complement strand
ATGTTCTATACGGCCTTCCTAAAATCCACAAAAAAGACATCCCCCTTAGACCAATAGTATCAAATATTCAAGCGCCCACTTATAACATGGCAAAATTTTTAGGCAATAGCATTACAAAAATCTTAGGGAAGTCCGAATATTATACTAAAGACTCTTGGCATTTTCAAGAATTTATACGCAAACAAAATGTACCACCGGAGCATGTTGTTATGTCACTAGATGTGTAGTCTCTTTACACCAACACGCCAACAGACTTAGCTATTAACATAATAGAAAACAAATGGGATGAAATAAGTCTAAATACACCCCTCACAAAAAAAGAATTTATTAACGGCGTAAAATTCTGCCTAAATAATACATATTTTCAATATAAAAAATCTTTTTATTTCCAAATTTTTGGCATCGCCATGGGTTCACCACTAGCAGCACCCATCGCCAACTTAGTAATGGAACATATTGAAGAAACAATTCTAAATACATTAGACTTCAAACCTGTTTTCTATAAGAGATATGTCGATGACATAATAACATGCATCCCAAAAAACAAAATAGATTATATTTTACACAAATTTAATTCATTTCATGATAAACTTCGGTTTACAAAAGAGATTGAAAACAATAAGAGTATTAATTTCCTAGATATGCAACTGACACATGACGAACGAGGTACAATCTTTACAAACTGGTACAATAAGCCTACAGCCTCATACAGATATATAAACTATAATTCAAATACACCCTTTGTCTACAAAAAAAATGTTATCAATAACCTGACTGACCGCGCTGTAAAACTGTCTCACCCAAGATATAGAAAGAACAATATCAACAAAATCAAAACCATATTAACAGAAAACAACTACCCAGCACAGTTAGTAAACAAAACCATTAAAAACAGAATTCATACAATATACAATCACTGTAAAGATCAAAATAAATCGGCTAACAAACAAAACAACTACATCACAATACCATACATCCCCCATTTATCAGAAAAAATTAAGCATACGTTAAAACCATATGACATCCAAGTGGCAAATAAACTTAACAATACTAATAACTACCTCTTTTCTAAGCTCAAACCTAACATAGAGCAAAACAAACGCACACATGTTATCTATGAAATACCATGCAAAGAATGTGATGGGTGCTATATTGGCCAGACTAAGCAATATCTCTATAAAAGACTGCAAGCGCACAAATATTCGAAAACTGACAAAACCGCCCTTGTCACCCACAAGATAACAGAGGATCACCAATTCGACTTCGAGAATACTAAGATAATAGACACGGAGTATAATACGCAAAAAAGAGAAATAAAAGAAATGATCCTCATTAAACAAAACAAAAACAGCATTAATAGCAGAAACGACATAAGAAATCTGAGTTCAATATATTATAATTTAATAAAATAAAAGTAATTGATCTGCACCTTACTAATAATAGTAAACATCGACAACGTGTTTACAGAAAACAAAAAAGAAAAACACCAACACAAATAAAAACTACTTTTTTAACTGTAAAATACACTTGTATGGTTTATTATCTGTTCAGTATTCGTACCATGTACATTTATATGTTTATCGTTAGTTTTAAAATTTTACAAGACAATGTTAATAGACAGCTTTGTACTTTTATATTCATACATACTAATTTAAAGGTATATATAAAAAAAAAAACAACAAATATCTGTGATATAAAGAATATTAATTTGTCATTCTTAATTGTTTTAGAAAGATTTATAGTATTCTATTGAAAAAGGGTTGTGCGACCCGAAACATGTATGGAAAATAAATATGAAAACATGACATAGAATATTTACTTAGACCTTTACAACGCCCACTATACAATTTGAGTAATATATATATATATATGTATATATATATATATATATACATATATATATATATATATATATATATATATATATGTATATATATATTGCTGAGACAATGTAAAAATGAATAGAAATATTGAAGAAATTTAGAATACGTTCAAAGAAATTATAATAACTACGACTAAAGAGATATGTGGAGTAAGCAAGAAGAAAAACAAAAGACAAACAAAGTGGTGGACAAATGAAATAAGGTATCAAGTAAAGTCAAAAAAAAAGGGATGGAAAATATATTTAGCAGAACAAACAGCGGAAAAATACAATATATACAAAGAAGAAAGAAAAAAAGTAAAACAGTTAGTGGCAGAAGCAAAAAAAGAGACATGGCAAGAATTTGGTGAAAAGATGCAAAAAAAATAGTAAAGAAAACCAAAAACTAGTTTATAGCGTTTTGAAGTCAGTAAGGAATGAAGAAATGTCTCAATCTACACACCATAATAATATACAAAATAAGAAGGGAGATATACTAAGCGATAAAAAAAAATGATAGAAAGATGGAAAGAATACTTCCAAGAATTGCTAAACGAAGGAGTGGAAAATGAGAATACCGATGAACAACAAACAATAGAAGAAGAGACGGAAGAAATAATTACCATGGATGAATTGGAAGAAGCAATACATAAACAGAGATATGGGAAAGCACCAGGCTGCGACAAGATTACGGCAGAAATGATTAAAAATATAGGACAAAAAGGAAGAGAAGTAATGTTCAAAATATATAACAGAATATGGAGAGAAGAGGAGATTGTGTTATTTTATACCAAATAAATATAAATACAAAATAAAATCCACAATGTACTTTGTGTACATCTTTATTCGACATTTTGTATATCATCCATCTAGCGTCATCACGTGACTTAGTGTTGCATTATTGCCAACTACAATACATTATTACACATCCCCCCTTCTAACATAAAACTTACAAATTTAATTTAATTGGTTTCTTAACCAACCGTCCATATCTGGATCTAGATGAAGTCACACACACATCATCAGATACATTACTAGTTTCTATACTAGGCTGAGAACATTTAAGGGAGTTCTCCAACTCAGTATGAGTTTTGTTACTTATAACTTTATCATGACAAGTGTCACTCTCAAACGCAAACTTGTCACAACTAATATTATGCTCTACATTAGGCTGATTCAGAGATTCCCTCAAATCCACTCGGTTTCGTCTTATAATATTACCAGACTTATTTAAAACTTTATAAGATCTAGGCGTTCTGTCAAGATTTAAAACCTTTGCGGGTTCCCATACATTTTCAACATGATTATAAACAGTAACATTTTGTTCAGGCTCTAAATGTTTCAGATCTGATGCAGCCCTATTATAGTAATGCTTATATTGACTTTGTCTAAATTTTAACTTTTCTGATACATTTTCACATAACATGGGCTTTAATAGATCTGCACAGATTGGTATTTTGGTCTTACAAATTCGACCCATAAGTAACTGTGCTGGTGAATAACCTATATATTTTAAAGGAGAGTTTCGATACTGCAACAATGCCTCAAATATCTCTTTACCCTCCTCTAATGATTTTTTAAGTAAATTTTTAGCAATACCCACAGCTTTTTCAGCTAAACCATTCGATTTTGGATAGCATAATTAAAAAGTTTGATGATCGCTGTGGCCCGAAGAAAAATGTGATTTTTGAGAGGTTTAGATTCAATTCAATTAGTCAAACAGAAGGACAAGGATTTGATAGTTTTCTAACAGAGTTAAGAAAAGCTGTGAAGTCAACTGAATATAAAGATGAAGAGGACATGGTACGAGATCGAATTGTCATGGGTATTTTGGATAAAGGAACTCAAGAAAGATTGTTACGAGAGTCAGGATTAACCTTAAGTAAAGCTGTAGAATACTGCAGAACAGTTGAAGCGAGCAAGTTACAGTCGAAAGCATTACAGAATGAAGTAGTTGTGAATGCAGTAAAAAAGTGGGAATGGCGAAGTAAAGAGAAAATGAAAGATGATCAAGTCCATCGTCAATGTGGATATTGTGGCTATAAACATTCAAAAGGTAAATGCCCTGCATATGGAAAGAATTGTGACGAGTGCAATGCGAAGAATCATTTTGCATCAGTTTGCAGAAAAAAGAATAATGTGTCTAGCAAAAATGACCACGTGAAAACTGACTCGTTGAATAAACGACGAATGAAAAGAGTTAATGAGGTGTCAACAGAAGAAAAATTGGCTGAAAGTGATAAAGAAGATGAGTTCTACATAAGCTCTGTGGTAAAGAATGTGAGTGACACTAATAAAGGAAACGAGTGTATGTGGACAAAAAATATAGACGTAGAAGGTAAGGAAATAAACTTTAAATTGGACACTGGAGCTGAAGTGAGTGTATTACCACTTTCATTCTTAGATAAGACTAAACATTATAGAAAAATAGTAGCTTCTAACATAATATTAATGTCATATGGTGATTCTAATTTTAGAATTAAGCCCATAGGTGAAGTAGTGTTAAGATGTTGTGTTAATCAGTATGTAGCAGATGTTTCATTTGTTATTGTTCAGAATGACCAAATGCCTCTTTTAGGCTTGCCAGGTTGTTTAACCCTTAATTTAGTTAAGCGGGTAGATACTATTAACAAAAGTTTCAAATGTTTAGATGATGTTATTGTTTCATATCCTAATGTATTTAAAGGTCTAGGTCAGTTTCCTAAGAAACACAGAATTGTTCTTAAAGAAAATTCTGTACCACATGTAGCAGCTTTGAGACGCATTCCGCAAGCGTTGAACAACAGAGTCAAATGCAAGCTAGACGAGCTTGAACAGGAAGGTATAATCCGAAGAGTTGAAAAGCCAACAGAATGGTTGAACCCCTTGGTTATAGTCGAGAAGAAAAATGGAGATTTAAGGCTGTGTTTGGATCGTATGTTTTTGAATGAGGCTATACAACGGGAACATTTTTTGATTCCGACAGCAGAAGAAATATCTAGCAGATTATGTAACAAAGAGTTTTTTACTGTTTTAGATATGAAAGATGGTTACTTCCAGGTAAAAATAGATGATGAATCAGCGGATTTATGTACTTTCGGAACTCCTTTTGGAAGGTACCAATTTCTGAGGCTTCCATTTGGCATCACGTCGGCTCCTGAAGTATTTCAAAGGAAGAATTTTGAACTATTTGGTGATATAGATGGAGTGGGAATATATTTTGATGATGTAATCATCACAGGTGAGACAGAGTCAGAACATGATAAGAATTTGCAATTAGTACTAGAACGCGCGTTAAAATATAATATTAAATTTAACAAGGAAAAAATTCAATTTAAGTCAAAACAAGTCAAATTTTTAGGACAAGTATTTTCTAGAGAAGGAATTAATACTAATGAATCTTATGTTAAGGCTATAGTTGACATGCAAAAACCAATGAATAAAAGTGATTTATTGAGACTGCTGGGCATGGCTAAGTATTTGGGAAAATTTGTACCAAACATGTCCAAGGTGACAGCTCCTTTAAGACATTTAACACGTAATGATGTTGAGTGGTGTTGGGATCAGTCTCAAGACAGTGCGCTTGTACGGTTGAAACACTTACTGACAATTGCACCAGTTTTATCATTTTTTAACCCCACACCTGACACCATGTGTTATTTTATACCAAATAAATATAAATACAAAATAAAATCCACTATGTACTTTGTGTACATCTTTATTCGACATTTTGTATATCATCCCTCTAGCATCATCACGTGACTTAGTGTTGCATTATTGCCAACTACAATAAATTATTACACAGAGATACCAAACGATTGGAGGAAGTCATTAATAGTACCAATATACAAGAATAAGGGAAACAAAAAAGAATGCAATAACTACAGAGGAATAACCCTTCTAAGCACTGCAATGAAGATTCTTGAGCAAATAATAGATAAAAGACTAAGAGCAAAACTCGAAAATACGCTACACGAATCACAAAGTGGGTTTAGAAAAGGAAGGAGCACACAAGACCAAATATTTTCCGTGAAGCAAATAATACAAAAAGCCTATAGAGAGCAGAAGAAAGTATTTTTAGCATTTATAGATCTAGAAAAAGCATTCGATAAGGTACCAAGAGAAAGACTGTGGAATATATTAAAAGAGAGAGGGGTCAATGGAAAAATAAGACGATTAATACAGAAAATATATGATAATAACACTAACGCTGTAATAGCTAATAATTTAGAATCAGAAACCTTCAGAACAAAGGAGGGACTCCGACAAGGAGGAAGCATGAGCCCAATGCTGTTTATAGTTTATATGGACGACATTATCAAAGGGTGTACAAAAGAAAGTAAAAAGATCAGAGTTGAACACATTATCTTAAAGCTAGTCGAAGTTTCACAGGGGGCATTCGCAGACGACATAGTAATTACAGCTGACAGTGCGGAAGATCTACAACGGAATTTAATAATATGGAATACGACACTAAATAACAGTGGAATGATGATGAATAAGAATAAAACCAAAGTAATGGTAGTGGGAGATGAAGAGATAGATATGAAAATCGAAATAGAAGGAATTGACATAGAAGAAGTGAGAACGTTCCAGTACTTGGGAGTGAGAATTGATGGAAAAGGGACCCAGGACGCCGAGATTAACCAACGAATAGAAAAAGCAACAAAGCTGTATCATAGTATGAGGAATAAGTTCATTAACAAAAAAGAGATATCCCGCGAAACAAAATTAAAAGTATATAAGGCAATATACCGACCGATATTAGTACATGGATGCGAATCCTGGATATTAAATACAAGACAAAAAAGTAAAATACAAGCAGTAGAAATGAAATATTTAAGTAGAGTCAGAGGAGTTACAAAGATGGAAAGAATAAGAAATTCGGAAATAAGAAAAGATCTAAATATACAGCCAGTGTTGGAACATATTGAGCAAAGACAGTTGGGATGGTGGGGACATCTATATAGAATGGAAAATACGAGACAGACAAGAAGGATATGGGAAGCAAGAATAATGAAAAATAAAAGAAGAGGAAGGCCAAGGACGACATGGAATGATGTCATAGCAGAGATTTTGAGGAGGAAAGGCAAAACTTGGACAGAGGCGAAGAGCATGGCGAGGAATAGAAATGAATGGAAAAGATTCATAAAAAGTTAGAAGAGGATAAACGCCCCACACCATTAATATGGTAGAGGGGATTATTAGATTATATATACAGTGTGATTTTTAATGTTTGAGGATAGTTCAAATTTACCGCCGTAGTTTTTAGTGTATTTCATGTTTTGGAGTTAGTTATCCTGTTGAATATATAAAGGTCACGTTAAGGCCCGGTTATAGTCGGTAAAAATTTCAATAGGTATGAAATTAGCTAGAGTTCGAAATCTAATGCTATATAGATGTCGCTAAATGTACGGATTACACTAAAATTAAAATTTAGTTCGTTGCTATGGGATTGTAGACGTAGGGTCGAAAGTTGAACGTAAAGCAAACGATTTATTCACAGAATTGTAGAACGAACTGGATCGCGCAGGTAACGATATGAATGAATATTGGTCTTCTAAAGTAAGAGGGAGAGTACGTTGCCAGTCGTATACTTCTCTTTCCGTCTTACACATTATTGTAATTGTATTTATTCGGTCAAAAGAGAGATTTAAAATATATAGAAAATGCGATGGAATTATGTATATTTCTTTAAGACTATAATATATTTAAAAAATGTATTTTTCTGATAGGCACATATTGCAGTTGTATATATTTCTATTTTTACGAATCTGTTCTCTACATTACTTATACAAGTTTTCCTGTTTGTTGAGTTATATTCTCATGATAATATTTTATTGCAGCATTGAATATTCTATTATTAAAGTGATCTTTTTTTGTGTTACTTACTAAATGACGATGTTGTTTCTTAGCATCTAGGTATATTTTGTGCAATGCTGGGATACTTTTTTTGTAAAATAAATAAATCTTTTGGAGCATTAGTTGAGTTTTTTACTTTAAGTATTACCCACGACTTGTCTTTTTTCGTAATGATCTTCATAACGTATTATATAATTAACACGACCATCTTAGAAACCAGAAGTACATATATAACTCTAGTACAAGAGTTATTTAACGACGAACCAAAGGAATCCCAGTGGTTCGACCACAATCTGATAATAGGCGAAAAGAATGTCCCGTGTATAATTCAGGGCTGGATAGTTTCAGATAAGTGGGGATTTTTTAATTTTGCCAAAAGCATCCTTGTCCACCACATGCCTGATGCATTTTCTGTTCATATAAAAGAAAAGAAAAATCAGCTAGATCCCATGTTCGGTAAGCGAAGAACGACATATTTTTTATAAAACGCCAAAAGCTTTAGTTTATTAATTTTCGACGACAATGAATATCATCCTTTTCGAGATTTGCACAAGCTCTTGACTACAACATGCCCCCGTCAATCCAAAAATTGAAGCCACTTGCAAGAAAAACTGCTATTTTTGATTAATATTGAGTTTTTATTACAACGTTTACCTTAATCATCAAATAATTCGCATCCGTAACTTTGTACAGGAGAGTTTTGACGTACTTGAGTGAAAATGTTGGCGTCAGCCATCGGATTTCATTTTCTAAAATCCAAACAGTCCGGAATAGTTAGCGATATCCACGTTATGATGCATTTTCAATGTAGCTTTTAACATGGAGTAGTAATTTTAGAGCGAAGAAGATTTTTGTATATTAGAAAAATAAAAAAAAAGAGGTATGACCACCACACGACTTTCTTATACGTATAAGCGTTTCAAATTATACACAAGTTGTTCTAAATTGTTTTAAATACATTTATCTTCTTAGAAAAATAAAGCTGTGATGTGTTACTTCAAGTCCAAATTTTAAGAATTTGCAGCACTGCAGAATTGCAGAATTTGCTTCAATATAAATTAATTAGTTTAAGAGGAGCATTTACCTATCGAAAACTATGGCGTAAGGCATCGCCGTTTAGCGTTTTTTAAATTTATTTTGTAATTTTAGAATCTCAAAATTGGGTTAGCGATGCAAAAAGCATAAATTTATGATATCAAGGCCAGTTTTTGTATTAATTTATTTTCTTAAAAAAGTTATGTGTTTTAGAAATAACCACAAAAATGTATGAATTTGATTAATGTCCACTAAGTCTGGTACACAAAAGAAAAAACCTCTACGCGCCAGCTGCATATTTGATGAACGATATAAAAAAAATCAAATTTATATAAATATATTTGAAGATAAAAAGCATTAAATAGTAAACATTGTCACACACATTTCACACGAGTGTTTTTCGAAGCTATCGCGTCGTCTATCCCCACTTTACGGTATCTTTACCGGTCCTGGCGAAGACGCAAATGTATCGGAATCGGTCGGCTATTGCAGACTTAAATCCGAGTGTATTGTAATTAAAAAGAAATGTCATATATACATATATTAGAGTGTATAATAATATAACAGTGTGGGCAAGCGAAAATTGGCTTATTATAAAACATCGACAAAACAAAAAAGGGAAATATGAAAGTGGAATGAAAAATCAAAATACGACATAAGTAATTTTTAGTCTATAATTTTATTTTATTTTGATATTTGTTAATTGGATTTAGTTTAACTAAGTACATAATACCAATATGCGAGTAGATTTCAGAATTTAAATATTTGACGATTCATTTTATGTACCTATATATTAAAATTTTTAACCCACGGCAGCTGTTTCTCGTAATTTTTAATAATTGTTTTGAAAACGTTTAAAAAGAAATATTGTCTCTTAGCCTACTTTTCAAGGTAGCCGTATTTAATTATTATTACTATTAAATTACCAGTTTAGAACCGCCAATTTTTTCCTTCAGAACAGATCGTCTTTTCCCGATTTACATAGCCACAGAATCTGTGAATGAAACCGAAGCGCCGTGATTGAAACCGAATATCGTGTAGCTTCACCTACTCACACCCCCTTGCGTCTACCCGTCCCGCGAGTAATATAAGTTGCATGTTTCTATTTGTTGGTAAACGCCCCTCTTAATTTCTTTGTTTTGAAATTGTCCCAGTTAATGTCAATTTGTAGTTGCATTGAACTGTCGGCTGAAGTTCGTACTTTGGCCAGGTCAATCACTAACATGTTTACCTTTTAAATGAAAAGAAATAAAACAAAACCACTACAAAAATACTAACTTTATGACCATGTCTCATTTTAAAATTTTGACAGATAGTAGGCTATATCAATTAAAAATTTTAAATTGAAAGGGCGTCATGTAACCCCTCATTTGAAAGGTATTTGGAAGGTGTATTCAAAATTTATTTTTTAAATCTCCTTGATTTCTTACAAAAAACGCCGAATTTCACGGGTTGGATAATTACATCATTTGAATGGTATTTGGAATGAATTGGAAAAATATACAAGAAACAAAAGAAATAATGTTTTTAATAAAATAAACAATTAAATAAAACGAATACACAGAAAATAACTAAAATATATAATCCTTAACACATCCCTATGATTTTAAATTAAATGTTCAAAATGAGCACCCTCAACCTCTAGACAATAACCGATTGCAAAACTAGTCACGAATGTTGTGAGAGTATCTGGAGTAATAGATCTGTACACATCAATTATTCTTTGCATCAAATATAAAATATTTCCTTCCTGGCCATGTTTTATAAACTTGAGATTTTAGTGCATGACAGAGTAATTCAAAGCTTAAAATAACAAACTTTAAAAGATAGCAGGGAGGGGGGACTTTAGACACGCATAGTAAATATTAAGCTTTAATGGTCTAATTAAGTAAGAAATTATAAGGGATAAAAAAACTACAATTACTTTAACATTGTATATATTCTAGGATACTAATAGTAAAATAATCTATGTCAGCTATATCAAATACTAATACTTTTGACTTAATATTTACAATAACGGTTAATGTATGTAGACAGTGTGACAAATCAGTAGAATATTAAAATGTATGAAGAAGGAATGTTAAACTATACAAATGTACACAGCAACGACTGCTTATAAGTTCTTTTTAAAATATTAAAACATTAAATTTTATATACATATAATCAAAAATACTTATTGCGCAAACTGGATATACATATGCAGTCATATATCATCATTTTTAAAAATTACTACTGAATTTCTAAGCTTTCCCAGAAATAGGTGCGGTTCCTTGTTTGCTATCGCCAGTTTGCTCTTTCTCAAGTTGCCTACCTAAGTATTCCCAGTTGTGAACCATCAATTTCTGTACTGCCAATAAGGCTTCATAACGTACATTAGGATCTTCATGTGCTAGTAGCTGCATGACTAACTGTTTGCCTCCAAGTTGTTCAATTATGCTGAAAAAAGTCAAGCTTTCAAAATGGTTTTCCCTGAAGTTAGAAGATACACAAAATAGATATTTGTTTCAAATAGTGTATACTGGCTTTCAAAATATTAAGTGATCATAGAATTATGAAATTTTATATTCAAGTGTAAATAATGAAATCTATGTATATCAGTGTGATACTAGAAATTATGTTAATGCAATATCACGGAGGAAAATGGATAATACGAAAGGCTACAGTAATTGGTGTGAACGTACAATCGACATTTTTTAGTGATCATATGCATATAAATGACATGTGAATGAGTGTGAGCTCAGTGATGGTATCGGTAGTTATTATATTTTGATGGAGTTAGATTGTAGGTTTCTGGAACACATATCACGCATCACATCCAAGTCAAAATTCGTGCATTTCTAACACACCTCAAATTTATACGTGGCGAGACAACTTCTACCATTCAGGTTTCTCAAATGTGGTACCATTCGAATCATCCTTGATGATATAGGGGAGGCAAATCTGTTTCTTCCTGGTGTTAATTTCAACTGGATCCCTCCAAACAATCAAAGTAAACTAGATTCGCTACAGGGAACTCAAATTTAACATGTGTTTTTGATTACGATAGTCATGAGGACTAGTTCACTCCAATCCAGTTAATTCAATTCAAACTAGAACTACTTCTATCCTAGCTTTTACTTTACTTAAGTACCACTTAAGTATTATACACTTAATACACGGAATAATACGCATACCAATACCAACACATTAAAGCAATATTTAGAGTCTGAGCAGAACTATGTTACCACCTGATCTTCGAAAATTTGTGAACAGTAATGCCACCTCATGTTTTAAATACATGTCTATAAGTGGCGGTTGGTGAGTACGTTTTGGTGAAGCAATTACATAGACAAGACTGATTCCTTTATTATCGGTAATATGCTCGGAATCTGTGAGTATATCACAGATAATAAACGAATCAGTCTTGTCTGTGTAATCGTTTCACCTAAACAAACTCACCAGCCGCGACTGATGTCTATGCACATAGAGCTGCACTAAATATTCAACAATACGTACTGTTTTCCTCTGGGATAGTGACGGACATATTCACCAATATCAAAACTAGCTACACTCAAAACTAACGGGTCCTTGCTACTTTCCAAGTGATGTATCAGTATACGAAGCAGCTCGTAATTCTTCTCGTTAAGTCGTTGAGCATTTTCGCGCCAAAATTTACTTTTATGTACCGGAGACCATTCCAATCTGCCAGATTTTATCTAAGAACAAAACAATGTAAAATAATATAAGACACGGCTTCACAGATCTCTAACCTCAGTGGCATACTCGTCAAATGAGCTTAGGTCTTGAACAGAGGAATGTAATTTCTCAGAAAGAAATTCAACATCGGCGATAACATCTTCGTCATCAAATTTGCGTTGTTCGAAAATATTCAATTGCTTCAGTACCTAAATACAACAAAACAAATGCTGGAAAATATACAAACTTCGAATATTAAAAAAGTTCAAATATGTTGGGTGTTAATAAAATAAAGCTTGATTTTAACAATCAGTCACTTTCACTAATGTGATCTTATTTGAAAATGTTGATTTATTACTGTTTATAAAACAGAATTTGTTTTTTTTCTTATATTAAAAATTTGTTTTAAGAATGAAACACAATTTATCTTTGTGACGTTTCGGACATTTATTTAGTCCTTCCTCACACCTATGTTGACAACAAAATACTAATATTAATGAATCATAAATTTACACTTAACAATTAAAAAAGAAAACTAATAATTAACAGTTTATCCATGTAAAATATTGTATATATAAAAACTGATAACATTTAGATAATGTGTTTGTTATTGAGGATAACATTCATATTGTCTAAGATTGTAAAAGATTTTACTTTCTAAGTGGCGAAATTAGAACATTCAAAAACAAAAAATAAAAGAAACTGTCTAAAAACTATTTAAATTCCGGTTGTGGCCGTGTCGGGTATAGGTACTCTTTAGTATATGACGCTCGGGCGACTCCGTTACTGCCGCCACAGAAGAAAATGTGAATAAAGTAGAGAAACTTGTACTAGAGAAAGCCGGAATAAAGATTAAAATATTAAGAGAGATTACTAACCTATCCATTGGTACCACACACACTATTCTTCAAGACCATCTTAAACTCTCAAAAGTCAGTGCGAGATGGGTGCGGCATATGTTCACGGCACCTCAGAAACAAATACACAGCTGGAGAGAGATTTTGGACCTCTGTGGTATAGATTCTACAAGTATTTTCGAACGCATTGTTGCTGGAGATGAAACATGGGTTCATCACTATGACCCTGAAAGTATGCAGGAGTCTGTGCAATGGCATAAGAAGTGTGCAGACAATCCTAAGAAATTTAAAGTCACTCCATCTGCCGGGAAAGTCATGGCCACAGTGTTTTGGAGCTCCAAAACAGTTTTGCTGAACGAGTACATGAAAAAAGATGAAACCATAAACGCAGTATCTTACGCCAACACTTTGCATAATATAAGGAAAGAAATTAAAGAAAAAAGGCGAGGAAAACTAGTGCTGGTATATTACTTCTTCACAATAACGCTCTGGTTCACACGACGCGTGTTTCGAAAGCTGCTCTACGAGAATGCGGTTTCGACGAAATCAACTACCCACCCTATAGCCTCGACCTGGGCCATAGTGATTATTCTGTCCTCAAATTTAAAAAAAGGCCTTTCTAGAAAACGATTTCCCAACGATGAAGAGCTCAAGGCGGCAATGAATGCACATTTTTCCGAAAAGGAAGAAAGTTATTTTCTACAGGATATTGAAACGTTAACTCCAAAATGTAATGAATGTGTTGAGGTTATAGATTACACTGAAAAATAAATGTTATTTAAATTTTATGACACCGAGAATACATTTAACGCCCCTTGTATATCTAATTGGTGACATATCACCAGGTGTTTCACATAACTGCTTTCTATGACCTTTGTTATTATTGCTACATATTAACGACTTATTTATGAGTATTACTAACCGCATGTATATTCCTTATCGGGAGGACATAAAAATGTGGGTTATACGAGGGTGAATAATCAAGTTTAGATAGGATTTTTTATTTTACGTGCCTGTAGTGAATAAATCAGAATACGTCTTTAAGAGTACTTGCCAATGCAAAAATACATTTCCGAAAATGATGTATGTAAAATCACAATTCTGATAATTATTAGAAGTTGACCATTTGCAATCAACTTTAATGGTAGAAAGTACTAATTTCGAATTCCAAAGAAAATTAACTTTTCTTTGCTCTATGAGAAAATAACCCATTCATATCTTTATGTTTGCTACTTGACCCGCCGAGTCTAAATTTTTTACAATCTGGCCCTTTCTAAAAAAAGTTTGCGGACCCCAGCTCAAGACATTTACGTACTCAATTGGATTTAGACAATTAAGAAGGAATATTGGTCTAATAATACGAAGGTTTCACTACATTTACTGAAAACCTTGTTTGGCGGCCAAATTCTCTGAATGTTCTGGGAATCAAAACCGTCCACAAATGGAAATTATCGCTATTACATGAACAAAGAATATGCAATAACAAGTTCGGTTGTGATTGAATTCCGTTTAAAATTGTATTACAGAACATTATTCTATGAATGCACGTACAATGGTTGCAGTTTTGTTACATGAACGCCCGCAAAAGGTTTTGTGTTAGGTTTGAATGAAGTGTTGTCTTACTTGAAACATTCAGTTCGTTATTTGTCTAGTGCTGCAAGTATGTAGTACCACGCGATCATTTAAATTCTAAATTATAGCAGGCGGGATTTTTTTTATTAGGTTGTCCAGAATGTCAATTATTGATTAATTAACATTGGGAAACGTCACTTTGACAATTCAAATTGTAAATTAGTACTTATATACCAACTTAATTTAAATTTCACAGCCTGCTCTAATTTAGAATTTAAATGATCGCGCGGTACCTTTGTGAACAGTATCAAAAATTTGTTCTTCTAAGAACCATACGACGTTCCAAAATTCTGTCTGCGTCATAATAACTGGAGACAAGCATACCAGATTAACGAAGGCGCTGATTTATTTAATCTTCGAAATGTGTTAGTAGATGAGTGCCGCTGATGTGTACGTGTTTCGCAATATTCGCATTCCCGTTGCAAAATATGAATACCATATAAATAGCGTATTCATTAAAAGTATACATAATAAAATCGTACAGTAACGATATAACGAAAATGCTAAAATCAATCTTACAAACGTCAAAATATGACATTTATTGCAACCGTACTTTAAGATAAAAGTGCAGTTGAAGAAGAAAATACAAAATATTTATAACTTTGATGGCCTCGTTTTTTTTTTTTTTGTATAAAAATTGTTAACTCAGAAATAATAGTAGAATCGCTCTTCTTTCTTTATTAGCAATCAAAACAAACATAGGTATATAAGCTAAAGTGGAGCACTTTAAAATAACTATATAAATGTTTTTAACTGCTTAAGAGCTTTTTATTCCTATATAATTACTGATACTTTCATTTGTGATTTGTAATTGTCCTATGTTATATATATACTGGGGTGTCTCTAAAAGGTGCGGAAAAAACGCTACCACACATTTCTGAGGGCAAAATATGACGATCTAACCCAACTTACCTCAGTCCAAAAGTGGATGCTTTCGGAGATACAGAGTGTCAAAAGTTCAATTTGGTTTTAGTTTTTTATAAATAATTTCTGTAATAATTGGTATATTGTCACAATATTTGGGTAGGGGGGGGTTTCGTGGGGTAAAAAATTTAAATCTGCTCTCATTTTCATTGCAAAATGTAGAGGGCGCCACCTGCGGCACATTGTATCCATTTAAAACGTAATAACTTTTTTGAGACACACTGTATTTAACTTTTAAATAAAAATTCTTATTCTCCAATGTTTTTTACCTAGAAAAGGTATACCTGGTAGGAGTTGATTGGAGCAGCCGTTTATGAGTAATCTGGATATAAAAAATTCATTCCGTATATGGACACATATGCTTCTGTAATTTGGGTGTTATTCTTGTGGCAATTCAATGCAATGGTGCATCCACTTTTGGACTGAGGTAAGTTGGGTTAGATCGCCCTCAGAAATGTGTGGTAGCGTTTTTTCCACACCTTTTAGAGGCACCCTGTATATACGAGGTAAGATCAGTAAGTACCCGTGTTTGAAGACAGGTGGCGCTGCTGAGGGAAGTTGGCATTACCGTCGTGTACTACCATCTGTCAGGCAACACCATAATAAATTTCAGACTGATTCATAGGTTAGTTTTTATTTGGCAGCCAGTTGTATCACACGTGTTTCGTGTTTCTCGATAAAATGGAAAAAGAGCAATATCGATCCGTAAATCGCTTTTTATTTTTGGATGGAAAAACATGCGAAGAAATAAAAGCGAAGTTGGATGCTGTCTATGGGGACCCTTCACCATCTATGACAACCGTAAGATATTGGTTCAACGAATTTAAACGTGGTCATACATCTGTTTTTGATGAGGAGCGCCTAGGCCGCCCGGCAGACGTGGTTACCGAGGAAATCGTTGAAAAGGTCCACGACATGATTCTCGCTGATCGCCGAACGAAAGTGCGCGAAGTAGCAGAGGCCGTAGACGTGTCGTACGGAACGGCAATTAATATTTTACATGATAAGTTATCGGTGAGAAAGGTGTCGGCCCGATGGGTGCCGCGATTGCTTACGGTGGACAACAAGCGGATACGGTTGTCAATGTCGAAGCAGTGTTTGGACCTCTTTAAGAGAAATTCGCAGGAGTTTTTGCGTCGAGTCGTCACAGTCGATGAAACCTGGATCATTATACGCATTATACGCCAGAGTCCAAGCGACAGTCAAAACAATGAATTTTTCGGAGTGAATCTGCTCCGAAGAAGGCAAAGACGATCCCCCATCGGCCGGAAAGGTCATGGCCACGATTTTTTGGGATTCCAACGGAATAATCCTCATGGACTTTTTGCAGAAAGGAAGAACGGTCACGGGGCAGTACTACAGTGAATTATTGGACCGATTCGATATAAAATTGAAGGAGACACGGCCCTATTTGGCTAAGAAAAAAGTGCTGTTTCACCACTATAATGCACCAGCACATTCATCCAGAATTGTCGCGGCAAAGTTGCATGAACTGCACTACGAATTGCTTCCGCACCCACCGTACTCGCCTGACTTGGCTCCCTGCGACTTCTTTCTGTTCCCCAACATGAAAACGTGGCTCAGGGGAAAAAGATTCAGCTCAAACGAGGAGGTTATCGTCGAGACAGAAGCGTATTTTGCAGAGTTTGACAAATCGTATTTTTGGAGGGGTTAAAGATATGGCAGAAACGTTGGGAAAAGTGTATTGTACTAAAAGGTGATTACGTTGAAAAATAAAAAAAAAATTGTGGAAAACTTGCGTCTTCTTTCCTAACACGGGTATTTATTGATCCTCCCTCGTATATATATATATATATAACTTGTACAATTTTCAATTATACATTTTCAAGGTATTCCCATTTTTATTTGTGCATTTATTTATATAGTATGATCAAAAAATCTTTGGATCGCTATAGCCATGAAACGTAAAGCTATCTATAGAATTATTTACTTCTGTGGTTCTTGACTTTGAAGTATACATAAGTCAACCTAAATAATTATAATCTAAAATCTATTTTATTTGTGACTTATGTATACTTCAAAGTCAAGAACCACAGAAGTAAATAATTCTATAGATAGCTTTACGTTTCATGGCAATAGCGATCCAAAGACTTTTTGATCATACGTTATTTGATTTGCGTAAGTACAGAATATGTACATAGATAGCATCAACTACAGTTATCATAACTATTATGAATATTTAATAGCAACTCACATAATTACACTCAATTAGAAATATTAAATATCACAGAGATCATGCACACTATTTACAAAAATTTAGTTACCTTACATTGCACCATGGCAATGCAGTGTTCCTTTGCAACTTGTCCATCTTCGGGTTTCTCAATAAGGTTTCTGAAGACAGCTAATATGATTCTAGTCACTTTTTCCTTGACTGAATCACTTAAAATATCCGCCAAAATGGGAATGACATTAAATTTATTCATTTTCTCAGCGAGAAGTGGATTGAATGTTAGAACCCATATGCAAAAGATCAATTGGTATTGAACCTGGAAATTAACGCGACCAGAAAGGACCGACAATAATGTCGAAATTCCATCCACAGATATAAATGCAAATCTATAATCATCGATGCGAAGCATCATCTGCAAACATCTAGCAACTGATTGGATGTATTCGTTGTTCTGAAAAATATTGTCAAACATGGTAATCTGCTTCTTTAAGGTTTTATAAGAAAAATCAATGTGTTTACTTTAATAAGTTCCATTAGTGATATATCTTATAAGACATTGAGACTGAGTTGGAAGTAATTTAGGATCTTTTAATCTCAATTTATTTATAATATAGATATGTATAAAAGTAAATATACCAACTACAGTATAGCAAAACAATTTGAGCAAAGTCTTTAAGAAAATTGCAGAATATGCGTATTATGTTATTAAGAGCTAGTCAGCGTCTGCTGCTTTCACGTACTAATGATGCATCGCCTAGAATTAGGAAGATTAGAATACTATGACACCTCTCATACCGTGGATGAGTATGGGCCAACTCGAACGAGTTACGAACGCCAGTAAAATGACAATTGTTAGCACACATCCCCAAGAAATCGAAAATTTGTAAGATCTCGCGAAATCTAAACTTATTATGGTACTTGTGTCACCACTGCATACACCGAATGAATTCTCCTATGTGATACATATTACTATGGCTTTTTTAATTTACTTGCCAATATTAAGGCTCCTCTGGTGAGAAATATCTGTACTAAATGAATAGAACAAGTCACCAGTGACGGTTTCTGTATATGAACACATGAGCACGTGAACCCCCCAAACAAATCCTCGATTACAAACTAATAAAATGAATTACTCAATCTTAATACATTCGTGAGATATAACGCAGACTATCGAAACGACGTTCCTTTCTATACATCGCATTGACAGAGCAAGTGCGCCGAGTAGGCGGGACTACGTTGATTTTCTCGGTGTCTAGCGGCATAAAGGACGTAGCGGAGGTGGTGAGGTATACGGCAGATTCCATATGAGCTGGCGCACAAATTTAGTGTGCTCCTGTCTGTGCTCGATTTGTTGCGGTTAAAGTTTTGTTAGTATCGATCGACATCAACGTTCAGATATCGTGTTTTACGGATAAACTATATTATATATAAATAAGAATTATGGATGCGAACAGTTTTACTGTGCAATATTTGAAAGACAATTTTAATTCGTTTAGTTATGAACAAAAAATTCAAGTTAAAAATGTGGGCAGACCAAAACAAGACTTAATTTGACGCAAACTACAAAGAGCAAATCTAGAGACTTTACTAGAAAAATTAAGGACATGTACGAAAAAAATGATTGAATTTGTGGGTCCAGTGTTAGTAACAGTTTGTGTTGCTTCCCTTGCTTCTTATTTTGTCGTGGTGCTGCAGAACCGTCTTGGTCAAAAACTGGAATGACGGATCTGAGGCATTTGGCCCAAAAAATAAAAAAAACATGAGAATGCCCAAGCTCACATTTATGGTCAATTAGAGATGAAGCTGCTGGGAAAAGTAGATATACGACAACAACTCTACAGTGCATACAGACGAAATATTCAACAACAAAATGAACAAGTAAGAAAAAATAGATATGTTCTTTCAAAAATGATTGATTACATAAAGTTTTGCGGGGCTTTTGAGCTGGCACTTCGAGGCCACGATGAAACGAATGATTCCTCTAATCCCGGAATATTCAGAGGTCTAATAAATTTCAGTTCAGAATTAGATATAGCACTAAAAGATCATTTTGAAAATTCTGTTGTTTTTAAAGGTACTTCAAAAATTATTCAAAATGAGCTGTTGGATTGCGTGTTGGCAGTTGCTCAAGATCGTATTAAAAAAGAAATTTTGAAAGCTGAATATGTCGCCGATAGCTGATGAAACTACAGATGTAGCAAATCAATATCAAATGACTGTGGTATTTAGATATATTCTAGCAGATGGTACACCAGTTGAAAGATATTGGTGTTTTACTAATCCTTCTGATCATAATGCGGTCAATTTATCAGAATGCATAAGAACTATTTTGAACCAAGTGATAGATAAACCGGAAAAATTAATTTCACAAAGTTATGATGGCGCAAACTGCAAAATGATTATAAGTATGCGTCTTATGTTCACTGTTATGCCCACCAACTCAACTTGATTTTGTCTCCAGCAACCAGTCAGAATCAAGAATTGCGAGTATTTTTTTTAATTTAAGTGACATCGTAATTTTTTTTCTCATTCGCCGCAAAAAGTAGCAATTTTAGATGAAATAGTCGGTCGAAGAGTTCCTCGTTCCTCTGCCACTCGATGGAATTTTAAAAGCAGAACTGTAAGTACGGTGTATGAACATCGTGAATCGTTGATAGATGAATGGAAAAGATAGAAGTCACTTCAAGACGAACTGTAACGATTAATCAAGCAACTGTCATTTGTCGTATGTTGCAGGATTCAAAGTTTGTGTTTTGGTTAATAGTCTTTCATCGCATATTGCCGCATGCTGATATTTTGTATAATCAACTAGAAAAAACAGTAACCGAACCGGTACAAATACACGCAGCGAAAACATGTTTTGAGAATACTATTTACAAAGAAAGAAATAATATAGACAATTGAAGGTGAAATTTCTGAAAATTTTGCTGTTGAGATTAAAAGACTCCGTATACATGAAAATCCATATATTTTAAAAACTGTTGCAGACAAGGAAGTTTGTGATACTATAATCACCCATGTAAAAGAAAGATTTTCATTTACCAAACATTTGAATGCCTCCATTCTGTTTGCGGCAGACAGATTTTGACGAATGGAGAAAAAATTTCCTATTGAACATTTAGAAGCTATAGTAGAGTTATAGTAAAGAGCTATAGTAAAGTTCGCCTGCAGACAGAGTTAGAATTAATTTATAAAAGACCTGATTTTAGGAACATAAGTGGTGCTATTCATCTGTTGATTCATAACAGATAATAACCTTTCAACATACATTTTCTGCCACCTTTGCTCTCTTACAAATTTTAATAACTATTCCAATTACCACAGCTGAAGCGGAACGAAGTTTTTCAACATTAAACGGAATAAAAACATTCTTGCGAAGTTCTACGAATCAAGGAAGACTGACGGCCTTAGCAATGTTATCTATCGAAAAGCAATGTATACAAGATTTGCCCGACTTCAACGAAGCTGTTATAAATAAGTTTGCTAAGAACAAAAACAGAACAATAGACTTTACTTTCAAGCAGTGTAATACAGTTTAGACATTAAGCGTGAAAAGTTACTGTAATAAAGGATAGCTACCACCTACTACATGACAAGTAAGTTTTTTATACGATTTTAGTTAAAAAATTGTATGTTCTTGATTTTGTGAACACCCCACGTTTCCGACGACGAGCCGCCACTGCAATAACTGGTGGGCCATCTACTAGTTTGTTTTTAAATCATAGAGTATGGCAACACTGGATGGACCAATTTGTTTTAAATTTTGACAGTTCGTCATTCTGATATTTCGCGGTACGAAACAATCATGTTTTCGCTTGAGGGGCGTTTTGAAATATTGATAATATATTTTCAAAGTCAGTGTTGTGTAGCCGAAACCGTGCGAATTTTGAAAAGAAATATGTGCCGTGAAAAAAGTGGAACCGCTGTAGTGAAATTGGATAAAGAAAGTTCGTGAGACAAGCTTGCTATTGGACAAGAGAAGTGGTCCCCGACCTCGAACAGTGCGCACCCTCGAGAACATTGAGGCTGTGGCCCGTAGTGTGGGACAGAATCCATCGACCTCAACTGGCCATTAGTCGCACCAGCCTGAGGAGAATACTGCACAAAGACCTCAAATTATTCGCCTACAAGGTCCCGATGACTCAGGTGTTGAAAGCAAATGATCATCCGCTTCGATATGAGTTCGCTGTGTGGGCCATAGACCAGCTCAATAATGACGTCGATTTTTGTCGAAAAATCATCATTTCAAACGAAGCGCATTTCCATCTCAGGGGCTATGTAAAAAAAAGCAGAACTACCGTATTTTGGATTCGGAGTAGCCACGCGTACTCGTAGAGTTCTTTGAAAATGCTGCTGGAAACGCCGTTACCACAATAGATCTCTTGCGCGTCAAATTTTACAACCGAAAAATCAGTTGTTTTGAAGATGTCAATTGGCCTGCGCGGAGCTGCGATTTGACGCCATTGAACTTTTTTTCTGTGGGGTGCCGTTAAGAATCGATGTTATGCGGATAATCCAGAGACAATTCCAGATTTGCAACATAATATTGCGACTGTTATTGGCGAAACAGACGGCGAAATTATCGAAAAAGTTCTTCAAAACTGGACTCAGAGGATAGCTTACTGTAAGGCTAGCAGAGAGCCATATGAACGAAATAGTATTCTATTGTTAAATCGGAGACTCCAACCTTAGCAAAAAAAAATCATGTACTCATTTTAGAGCGTTTTTAAAAATAAACTTTTAAATGGCCCACCCATTATTTTACCACTATGGTATTCTGTTAAAAACGTACATTTCATAGAATTCCGGAAAATTGATAAAATAATAGTAAGAAAATTATATTCGAAGATCTCCAAACTTCTTAGCTCTCGATATTACAATAAAAACAGCATGATGAACCTCATTTGACAAGTGAATAGATAAATATCTGCCTATGCAACTTCTTGAGTAATTGTTAACTGTTGCTTTTATTCAGAGAGATCTGGTGTTGCAATTCTGAGCTACTGGTATCTTACCTATATAGGATAGAAATAGTAATGCCTGATACTAAGCTTTTATAATTGCACGTAGTCGGCTTAATTACTATTAAATATTAATACTTAATTTACTTTTCAGGTATAACTATTCAATGAAAAATAGGTTTCTCTACTTCCTTACTTGTAAGTTGACTAGTTTTCCCTTTGATTTCTTCAGGTAACTACAATAATATAAATTACAAAATTACAATAACTTAATTAAAAAATATTAAAAATACTCATTTATAATCAAAATATTACTCGAAAATATTTATCATTCAGTGAACATTAAAGTTATTTAAATATCGCATTTGTGCTCAAATAATCTTTAATGTTTATGAAAATATGTTTGAACACAATTGCAATCTTCAAATATCCTTTAACGTTTCAAGCATCAAGTAACTAGGTTCACTAGATGAAAAATACCTCATATATTTTTAATACTTTTTAAATACATTCATGCAATTTCATATTTACATAATGTAGTCCTTGAAAAAGCCTATTGATAACACTACTTAAGTTTTATAAAAAAAAATTACCAAGAGGAAAGTACAAAAATTAATCATTCATGGAATTAATTCATATACAAATACTAGCTGGCCCAGCAGACGCTCTTCTGCCCTTCGGGTAGATGGGACAATGAGTATGATTTGCTTAAAGTCACTGTATAACAAAATTTGGGACAGAAGAGGTCGTTGGCGGGATTGGAGGATAGGCAAGTGAACCGAAAAATTGCCGCGCCAATCCACAGCGCCATCTATCGGGTCCAGATGTTGTGATTTTCTTTTTTGGCACTAAACTAACACATATTGAGTCATTTTGATGAATAAATACAGAATTTGTTAATAACTTGACTACAGCGCTACCTATCGGATCGTAGCATAGCTATGAACCATCGTCTCGACAAAACAAATATATTGTGTGAATATGACTTCTATCGGTCAAGTTGCTCAGAAGTTACACGATCACTAACAGGCGCACCAAAAATAATTAAACAGGAACATAAGATTATAGTCTATCGCATTCTATAAATTGATTATCTTTAGTAAACACAATGATTTTTCTTAGTGTATTGCATTAATAATAATTTTGTTTACAAAAGTTATATTTTGTTGTTTAAGATAAGCGCTAATCCACCTGATTAAAAAAAGCTGAGAATTAATTTATAAATAGACGTTGATAATTTTGAATAAATGAATTAGTATTATAATTATCGTTATATTCTGTTTAGAACGTCAACATTCCCAATGAAATAAACTTGAGAAACAAATATATTACTTTAAGTTCATGTGTCATCCATCCATTTTACTATTTTCAAATTAATTCTAAGCTTTTTGATGAAATAAACCCATAGTGAGTCATTTTAAAAGTGTTTTTAAAAGTATTTTTAAAATTTCTGAAGATAGTATACAGCAGAACCTCCATCTATTAACTTCATAGACAGAATATTATTAAAACTTTTCTTTAAAATTAATTCAATTTATGCTGATAAAATTATTATTTCATCGGGATATGAAGTTTTTATTATTAAGACTGAGAGGTTCTATTGTTGTACATATTCAATATATACGTATATCTAAATATGCCCCAAATATCATGCATTGCATTAATTAAATAAAATAATGTATTAGAAAATAATACTGAACTTTCATCTGCCTTAACGTGCAAAATCGTTAATAATTTAAAATATTATCTCTCAAATTACAGTAATACTACATTAGCAGCAGATTCTTTATATAATAATAGCAACTTTATTATATCTTCTGATAGTCATTTGTATATATTTAGTTTTCAGAATAATATCTAAGTACCAAGTGCGGATTAGTTCAATAATAAACAGGACCTTACTCGGATGTCATTTCATCCTTTAACTAAATGATAGAATAAGGATGAAAAGAGAGCCGAGTAACTTCTGAATGAATGTACACGCCCATAGACCACGCATTTTGGATTGGTATATACTGACGGCAGTCAAAGTCTCAATCCTTTTTGTATTTGGTTCAGTAATTGTGAAAAAGCAGATGACTCATCAAGAAAACTTACAGTTTTGTCGTTCTATTTTTTGAATTTGGATTGTGACGCATCCATAAAAAGTTACAGTTACAAACACCCCCTCCAAAAGTCGCTAGATATGCAACCTTGAGACTAGATCATATTCAGTCATGCTTTAAGTATTTAAGTATTTGGAGTACCTGTGTTATTGTTTTTGACAGTGAATTTTGATGATTGTAAAATAATGGACATTCGGTGGGCGCAAGTGATTTACTATTTACATTTATACGCAAAACGTGTAAGTATATATACATGTGTTGGGATAGACGCACACATCTAGTGTCATTCTAGCATCGCAGCCGGAAACCTTCGCTTTCGGTGTCGCTTTTGGGGGCCAGCTGTCGCTGTGAAATTCTCACGACATTTTCCACACAAAGCCGACATAAGTAGCGAAACTAGTTTAAAAGTCATTACCGACAGTCGCCCGTACACTGACGAGACCTTAAAGGCCGAAACACAGTGCCTGTGCGTTGATTGTCGGTAATGACACTAAATGTGCGTGTATGTATATCCCAACACATGTATATATACATATACGTTATGCGTATAAATGTATATATGTAAATAGTATTTACCTCTTGATGTTAGTTCTAGCATCTATGTATTTAACACTTTTCATTTTCATTTTTGTAAGTAATTTATTTTATTTTTCTAACAATTTCCCGTGATGTATCATACACTAATCGATTCCTGATACATCACATAACAATCTTCTGCAAATAAATATAGTCTTGTTACCCCTAGCGAAAGCTATGCCGCCCCAAAGTTGTCCGATACCACATGGTATCCATGGACGCTTCAGGAGCTAAATAGTTTTACTTGGCTCTCCGAATCACACTTTGGTATTCAATTATTGTAGACCCGATTCTTCACTATCCGATACTCTGGATATGAGAAATGATTATCATAACGTAGGGTGGAACCATTAATAATCTGACAGAACGCCAGTTGCGAGCAGACGCGGAAATAAATTTTGTAAATAACATTAGATTTGGAGAAGTTAATGACGTTGCTGAAGAGGTACAAGAAGCTGAACAAACTGTAAATGTAGTTGGTTGGTCCCTTTTCTCATCTGTTATCATTCCAGGTAGCAGGGTCGTCTACTTCACCTCACAAATCGTAGCACAACCATCAACTACAGACCCTCAAAAGAACCAAGAGGACCAGATCAAGGCTAGATCTACAATCGCCTCCAACACAAAAAAGAACCGGTATGGATTGCTGGCTATTTGGAACCCATGCGCGGCAAGCATTTCCACGACTATTTTCAATACAAAGGTTTGTCATGCGTTAAATATTTGAATTGTTTTTTGATCATGAGATTCTGCAATACCTGTGTGAAGAAACACAACGATATTCGCAATTCAAAAATAATGCCGATCCCGAAATAGCCATAACAGAACTTCGATGTTTTATCGGAATTCTTATTCTAAGGGGATATAATCACCTACCATCAGAAAGGATGTATTGGGATGCAAAAGAAGATGTACACAATCCAATGGTAGCAAAAGCAATGCGAAGAAATCTGTTTTTGACAACTAAAAGGTATATTCATATAGTGGACAAAACGCAAATCAATGAAGACAATGAAGGTTGGAAGGTGCGACCACTAAAAAAACAAAATAAAAGAGAAGTGCCTGAACACTTCCAACCTGTAAAAAAACTTATCCAATGAAGAGTCAACAATTTATCCGTGGAAAACCGATCAGATTTGGATGCAAAATGTGGTGCCCCGATTCTATGGAAGGCTACCTCTCGTCGATTTTGATCTCTATCAAGGCAAAAATCTGCGAGGTATTCAGTGTTTTGATACTCTATTTGGAAAAGCCGCATCACCTATGGTCTTAATGTTACACGAATTGCCACAGCAGAATTTGCTATATGTTATTCCTATGGATAATATATTTACAAATTTTAATTCACTGGCTGATTTACTGAGTAAACGACATGGTGCGGTGGGCACTATTCGCGATAACCGAATACCACAATCGTGCCCACTAACTGACAAAAAACACTTCAAAGAATCGTGGCGATTTTGAGAAGATTCTGAAAAGGAATGATGGCATTTTATTGACTAGGTGGATGGACAATGCTGTTGTCATTATATCATCCGGAAACGACGGTGTCCAACCCATAGGTAACGTGAGGAGATTCTCCCAAAGAAAATAGTGGTTCCTCGTCTTCAGGGCATTGCTGCATATAATAACAATGTGATAACTATTATTAATCTTATGGATTAGGGAGTATCCAACTACCGCGTTGGAAGACGTGCCAAGACATGTAATGGTCCATTTTTACATGGCTGATAGATGTCGCACTACAAAATGCTTGGTTTCTGTGCACGCTGAATCGTGGCATTTCAAAGGACTACGTACACCGCTTATGTGTTTCCAAAGACCACTCAAATGTGGATAGTTTGACATCAATCGAAGCGTCATCAAATGAAGATTATTTGATATAATTGTGCCAAAACTCTAACTTAACAAATAAAGCGGTAATTTGTAATTGAAAATTAAAATGTTCAATTTATTTTATATTACTACCTACTATAAAGTAAATGGAATATAGTTGAACCACATATATAAATATTTTTATATTGAAATAGAAAAATACTTAGAACGCCCATGGATACCATATTGGTGTCAAGTTTTTTTTCTAAACCAGATCCACCAGATACAAAATAACTCATTTCTCAAGTTATTATTAGCCAATCATGCAATTAATAGCATTAACATAGAATTCAAAAAAAATGTTTTCGGGTAAAAATAAAAATAAAGAATTATAGATAGGCCTCACTAAAAGCTTGAACAAACTAAAGCGAATGTAAAATTTAAAGATTTGGCAAATGTAATGCGAGTTCAAGGGTAATAAGTACAATAAAAAAATTAACTCAAATGAACACAAACCTAGATGTGTACACTGAAATGTTTAGATAATATATTAGAACATGTGATAATTAATCAAAAAGTATTGAAATGAGGAACGAGATGAAAATAAGTTATAATTTAATTCAACAAGGAATATAAAGAAAGTAATGTGACTCCAATAGCGAAAATAGCTGGTGTAATCCAATCGTTAAGAAGTATGTACTAGGAATTAAAGTAAATGTAACAAAAATATTAATGCTACAATTAAAACGCGTTTTATGCTTACTGCGAATAAAATAACACTCTTCAATAAAGAACTCAGCGAAACCTAAAGACTCTGAGATGGATTCAACGCCATTTAGAATAGGATTTAAATTAGGTCCTATTATTAGAAACGCAATCACTTGTTAAATTTGGAGTACAATTATCATATCGAATAACGACGCCATCACCGAAATCACACACTCTGTTAAAAAATAATTGCTTGAATATACATGTATGATAAAAATAATGACATCATTTTCTGGCAATTCAAGACTGAAATATTATCCTCTATTTAAAAAGTTCATGTAAAGAAAAAGTGATAATACCAAATGAAATCGATGTAATTACAATCACGGACATAATTTCTAGGTACCCACGGTACAAAATATGTAAATTATACAACACTTTTTTGGAAGAAAAAAAGAGTGGACAAAATTGTGGGTATGATAGGGTGTTTTCATTCATGGTGTTTCATCAGTATCAACAATCTACAAACGACAGACATCTAAAAACATTACAGAGATACCATATACATACATGAAATTTACTACGGTATCGGAAAAGGAGTAGCAGGTTTGAACCAACTTTTGGGTTAATAGGATTGAAAGACAACATTTCAAAAGTGCGTTTGTAACAATTTGTAAAAAAAAATATGAACAAACTAACGTGCAGAAAATAAGGGTTTAAAAAGGCACTGATACAGGCAGTACTTAATTCTGAACCTTTTGAATACATATACGGAATAATTATACTTTATATGCAACTATACTGACTAATACAGAATTATAAGTAAAACAGGTGGTGAATGTAATGAACAATAACAAAAAAAAAAGTAAAATCAAACACGTACAAGAAATCTGAAAGAAGGACGTTAAAGAATTTCCATTGTTAGTAAAAAAAAGGCAAAATAAAATAAATATAAGTGCGCAAGAAAGTTTTTTAAAAATCTGCGTTTAAAAAACTGGTGTCTGGTCAGAGAAGTTTAAATTTTGTAATTTGCATAAAATGAAAAGAGGACAACAGTTTAAAAGATGAAATAATTAGAAGTACCATAAAGAACACTATATACTGGGAAGATACATTATTAGTACAAGTTATGTAAATATTTTTAAAAATGTGACTGCTCCAAATCAAAAACTGGACTGAAATATATTCCTATAGAATAATGACCCAAAGCAAAGTGTTGCAACGGAACCATCCTATTCAAAATAATATTCAAGTATTGGTCTGGTCACTCAAAGTTCAGATTTAAATCCAATTGAGAACATACGATGTTTGTCTATTATATAAAATTCGGTGAATAGTCTAATATATCAGTATTCAACACACATTACATGCCTACGCATGCGAGCGACCTTGTTTCAAACATTGAATACTAATATATTAGATCATTCACCGAATTACAAACCTCGTATATAGGACTATTTTGATTAAAAAGCATCAACAATAGACGTAGAAAATAAGCTTGACGCTGTATGTATAGGATGAACTCACCAGTACTTGAAAATTTAGTAGAACGCATACTACTATGAGTATCAGAAATTCGTACTACTGAAGTATGCATAAAACATTTAAGTATTTAATTTTTATTATTCATATGTCCTTTTCTATTGTTTATATTAATAAACAAATATCTCGAACCGTCCTTCTAGTAAAAATTAAAGAAGACGTAAACAATATCATAAATAAAGTTGCCATTACTACAATATATTCGTAGAAGATAACTAAATAATTGCTAAGATTACAGCCGTGCAATAGTATAAATGAAATGTATATGGTATACAAAAATCCCAATTTGCAGGTGTATATGATTGCATTTGTAAATATCAAAACAAATAAGGAAAATATATTCAATTCAAAATAAATGTGAATACATACATATATTTAAGAAATGATTCATATAAGCAAGTTTATCTTTTAAAGTGGAATGTCCACGAAGTACTACTATTATATATGACTGAAATATTTGTATTTAAATAACTCTGAGTATTTATCGATACTACGCACAATACACCGGTGATATGCGGGCTGCTGCTTAAAATGTTTTCACATTCGCATTTAATTTGAAACATAGTGTACAAAACAACAATAAGAGAATGTTCGCAAATAAACCCCATAATTTGGTACTTTCAATAAAATATACACCCACAAATTGGATGTTGTATAGTGTGCGCTTGTGTTTTTATGTACCGATATTTCAACAATTCCCCCATCCAATCCAGTAATATCGCTATGCGGTTCAGATGGATCCATACCTGCGAGTCTTGCAGTATCAGCTTGGTGTTGTAATTCAGCTAGAGCTTCACACTAAAAGTGTCAATGCTTGTGATCGATTAAGTGCTATCTACAGTATATTAACCGTCACCGCTAACGCTCCCGTTAGAATTGAATTAAGTAACACGCTGTTCGCATTTTGTTATTAAGAAAGGATAATCGACTCAGCATAGTAGACACGTAAAAGCTTGCTCGCCATGAATAAACAAATATTTATGAACAAATCTTTCAACATTTTCAAATTAGAGCAACTGCCTTTAGGATATGAATTTAATATGTGCTCCTAAAGATACTCATTTTCAGAAAGACATTACAACTAGTGAATTCACTAACTTCAATTCATCACTCAAGAACTTTCTACTCACATTATACACGTTATCTAATGTTAATAGTTTTTCAAATATTGGTTTATTTTCCAAAAACTAGCCATTACATCGAATTTATCGATTATGGTATAGTGTGGATTTCTAATACAATAGTATTATACAAAATACAAAAAAAAAATTCTTTTTATTAAGTGGATAAAAAAATATTACATTATACATCAGAACACACGACACATAATTAATTTAACTATTAAAAGAACAACGTGGATAATATCCATTCTAGATACAGATTTAACCTAGAACCAATGCAGAAAATGGTAAATAAATGACGACCTAGAGAAACTCAAAAGCTATTAGTGGTAATTTGTTTACCCTTGCATAGAGATCCAAAGACGGTGGTGAAAATGTGCCAAGTGCAGCCTAATGTTCATATGATATAGTACTGAATTTTATTTAAAATCTAGCATCAAATTTTCATGCATTCATTTAATATTGACATATGACGTTTTGCAATTTTATATATTGAATTTAGCTCACGCGTAATAATGTGTTATAGATAGTCAAAACGTTTTAGCAACCGGCACGGACAAAGTAGGAACTATAGATGACAATTGAGTGCTACTGCAAATTGATATCGATTGGAACAATATCAAAATAAGGAAATTAATCTAATTACTTAATATTTAAGAATATATACATAGTTCCGGCTACTAAATTGAATTCAATATCATAAAGTTTTCTACACCTATATTTTATTTAAAACTTAGCTATTCTCTTTTAACAGCAAGCATTTTTAACATATTTGTATTGTTTGGATGACAATTAGGTATAACAAATGTTGAAAGATAATAGATAAAGATCCCATCCACTTATTATTATATTGAAGCATACAGGTGGAAACACTAAGGAGTCACTGTGATCTAGGCAGACACCCGAATCAAATAAAACATGCAAATGATCTGATATGCATGCATGTGATACAGATGACATATGTAATACACACTTCGGAACTGACAACATTATTGAAGAATAAACGCACCAGCTTCATGAGGATATTTAAGGCAGATCCTTCAGCTGATCAGTTTACTATGCAGCGCCACTTGCCAGTGGATTAAATAAAACACAATTGATGAATGTGAAGTTTACGGTGCCAATTGATTATTCATTTATTGAGGGCAGTATTTTATTTCTGATTTTTGTAGGATATATTTGCAATAACAAATCTATGCCTTTATACTAATACTTGCTCGAGTAAGTTCATATTTTTTCTTTGAGACACATTACAATTCAGTCATTTTACCACATTTTCACATTTGAATTAATTGCAAGTGAGGAAAGTTATTGAATATCTAATGTTATAGAAGCATAGAACCAACTTTCTTTTTATTATAAGCAAATTTGTGTCAAAAATAATCTTGCAATAATGGCACAATCAATTGGCAACACAGCTTTTGCACGCCTTCATGAATCCGACCGAACGATCAGCCTGAGGGCGACACAAACAGGGCACAATGTGTCAATCGGTAGCCGTGCGTTGGTCGGCTACTTCGCACAGACCGTAGAATAGAAAAAAAAGGTATTCCCATTTTTTAAAAAACAGACCCATTTTTACAGAAACTTTTAACAAATTTGAAAAGTCAATGAATTAAAAATATATCATTACAGAATAGGTTCATGAACTTAATAAATATCAATTTATTATTAAATTAAATAGCAACAATACATGTCTTAAACATTAAAGATTTGTTCATAAAAAACTACAATCAATTCTAATACTAATTCTACATCTATTCTAAACTATTTACAGGGTTGTTACCTTTGTTTTTGATTAGTTGCTCTTAAACAAATATGCAAAGATAATTCTTTTCTGAAAATTATTCTAATTTTATAATTTTTAAAAACTGTGTAGTATACCCACGTGTTTCTAGTCAAAGTGAGCTACATGTAATAAGTATTAGGATGGTAGCTATTTGACTAAACAATTAAAAATGCAGTAAGTAAATTTTATGAAACGTGCCAAGAAGTTCACACCAGAAACTGCAAAACAGTTTGCTAGTGCCTGATATTCTTTCAAAAAATCTAACAGGTTTCCAGAAAAACCTGCATGCTCTTTGCATATATGTACATGATTAAATACATACAGAAATTGTTATATGATTAAACCTGATAGCTTATGCTTGATATTCAAAAAATATTATTTAGTAAAACATTAATTACATAATTACTTAAGCAAAAGCAAGAAAGATTACTTTAAGCGAAAAGCACTTGCTAAATCTACTCACTATTAACAATTATTGGTAAAGCCTCTATAACAATAATAAACTTACCTGTGCCATTAACTGGTCTTTCAACCAGGTTAAATAATAATGTAGATCAGATCTCTCCATAGGTGTGTGTGACCAACAGGCTATCTTAGCTATAACGCGGGCCGTCATATTTGTTATAATAGCATCTTGACGGTTAAGCAAGTTCAAAAATGGAGACCATGCTGACTCTTTTGTTTTGTTAGCATACTCGTGGAAAATTTCAACTCTAGTTCTGTCTTCCTAAAATGTTGGTATTTTACATATATATAATACTACTATATTGCGTGTGTTGTATATTGATAATGTGTAATTTTTTGTCCCAACTAAGAGAGATAGAATTGGAGTATTCCCTGTTCTGCACATGCGTCGACTCAAAATGTCCATTTTGAAATTTACGAAATGACAGATAAACAGCAAACATAATTATAACCTCTGATTTAAATTGACATCTATATCTATGATATTACTGAAAATATACGCAAAGTTGTTTTTTATTGAATTCAGTTTTGTGCAAGTTTACTTCATCGGTGAATTTGTAGAATTACTCAGAAAATAGGAGGTAGAATAAATAAACGATATGAAGGCTGATTCCAGTGAGTTATTAAAAGAAAAACTTGTGAAGTTATAACTTCTGCGTTGATTTTTACGTGCTTACTGGAATATGTAAAATTATATTATTAAATGTAAATACCGGTCCTTCCATTTCGACTAACAGAAAAGATTTTGAACAGAAAAACTTGTGAACTTATAACTAATACATTGATTTGTACATGTTTATTGATATATGTGAAATTATATTATTAAATGTAAATACCGATCGTTTCATTTCGTCTTATTGAAAAGATGTTGAACAGAAAATCTTGAGTACATTATGAGTGTGTGCTTATTGATGTGTGTGCAATTATTGAATATAAATACTGCTTGTTTTGACTTACAGAAAACACATAAATTAATGTTTTATATACACAATCGAATATATTCAGGTATGTCAACATATACTTTTGCTTGTATTTTTAAGCTTAAGAATGCAAATAAAATTACTGTATTTAATATTTTGGCTATACGTAATAGTAAAACATCTATTTTATATTTGTCTACGTACATTATTCAATATAATGTCGCATAATCAACAATATACAAAACTAATTAAATTCCTGTATTTAATTCTGTGTCGAGATATACGAGGGACACTATTTATGTATTGAGAATAGAAAGAATAAACAAATGAAATTGATGAAAAATACCTTTATTGGTTTTCAAAATAATCGCCTTTAAGATCTATACACTTTTGCATGCGATTGAACCACCCTTCAAATCACTTTGTCCAGTCAGAAGATGGTAGCTCTAAAACATGCGTTTTGAAGGCCTCAACCGCTTCTTCGGGCGATGAAAATCGTTGTCCACGCAGATTATCTTTAATTACTGGAAACAAGAAGAAGTCATTGGGTGCCAAGTCGGGGCTGTAAGGCGGATGACCCATCAATTCGATCTTTTGTGTGTCCAAATACTCGTTTGTTGCATGTGATGTGTGTGAGCTCGCATTGTCATGATGCAAAATGATTCGTCGTTTTGGGTTGGTTTCTCTCAATTTACCGAAAACTTCAGGCAAACAAATGGTCGTATACCACGCTGAATTAACGGTCTTTTGATTTTCGAGAGCCACAGTTGCCACAGGACCAGTTTTCGTGAAGAAAAACGCCACCATTTGCTTCCTAACGCTGCGAGAACGAACAACTTTTGTTGGCTTTGCTTCACATTGAAACACCCAAACTGCCGACTGGCCTTTTCTTTCTGGCTCATAAAAATAAATCCACGACTCGTCACCTGTGACGATGTTGTATACCGCTTTGGATGCACCACAGTTGTATTTTGAAATCATTTTACGGCACCAATCGACACGAGCATTTTTTTGAGCATCTTTCAACAAATGTGGAATCCAACGCGCACACAGCTTCCGAACACACAAATGTTCGTGCAAAATCTTATGTATGCTGGTCATACTAATGCTTAAATATCTCTCGATTTCTTGATATGTCACATGACGATCTTCTTCAATTAGTTTTCGCACAGCATCGATATTTTCCGGCACAACGACCGATTTTGGACGACCTTCTTTAACTTCGTCCGTGAGCGAACTACGTCCACGTTTGAATTCAATGTACCAGCGATATACAGTGGGTGTGGATGGCGCTTCATCACCAAAAGCTGAATTCAGTTGATTGATGCATTGTTCTTGAGTTAGACCAGTCGAAAGTCATAATAAATCATAGCTCGAAAATTTTCGCGAGTTAATTCCATATTTTGGCTGAGATGAAATTTTAAACACTGCAAAAAACACAAATATTGCTCGCACGTCAAAACTTTCTGACTACCTATAACGTCAAAAATGTCAAACTTTACGATGACAATTTCAAATTTCACCTGGCAATACCAGTGTTGCCAATTCTCAATACATAAATAGTATCCCTCGTACACTGAAATATGAATGTTTTAGCAAAAGTCGTGGAATAATCACCATTACATTTTTGTGATTGAATATAATTTTTATTGTTGTTAACTTTTTTTAAAATCTAGAATGATTAAGCCATTCACGAAAATAAAAACGTGATAGTGTTATTTACGCCCATATGGTAGCAAAGAATATAAACAAACATTTACCAACTCTGATACACTTGAAATTCTTTAGTGTCTGTAATAGCATATTTGTAATCAATACATTTTTATTTATGTCTATGTCTCATAAACTGAGATGAGTAGAAATGACACTTGCAAATAATTTATATTATTGCTTGTAAAAAAAGTATGTTGATGTTGTATTTGATTCAATAATTACATCAATGAGCAAAGTTCAATTTCTACTTACAAAGTAAAAATTTAATTTTATTTTATTTATGTTCGGAAATCTATTTTGTATATACTTTCTTGGAATTAAAACAAAACAAAAATTATTATAAAATATAAATATTTGTATAAATTAATAGATACATACAAATTTATAAAATGATAAAAAAGATTTAGAGAATGTAACAATGCTTTCATTCAGCAGACGCAACAGTTGCGCAACTGTTCAGTGATCATGTCTAGTAGACGAGCGCTCACTCTGAACATGTTCAGGAGCGGTCGCCATTTTTGTGAGCGGAAAAATTCTATGCTCACTTGGTGAGCGTATTCTGTACGCATGCGCCATTGATTCATTCCAAGACCAACCTAATACATACTTCTGAAAAAAGTTACTAGAAAAGTAAGATACAGCAAATTAAAGGTATTGTGCAGTAATAAATGTATTATAATGTTGGAGTTCACTCAGTATTATATTCGGGGTTGGAAAAACCAGCCCTTCCACTGAAAACTACGTCAAACCTTAATGCAGAAAAACAATTTATTATTATTGTTTATTTAGTTTAATCTCTATAATTTTAACATATGGCAGCAATGAAAAATAGCAGATAACAGACGATGACATAAAGGTGAGCGGTCATGTCCAGCGAATACTCAACTGTTGTGAAGTGAACGGTTGGAGCGGGATCGGTTCCCGATCCGCCTGCTGAATGAAAGCAATATAAAAACAGGAATACTGTTTGATGCCGTGCCTATCTTGCTGTTCACAACACTGCACTATTTACTTCCACAATGTTGGGAAAAGTTCAGAAGAACTCATCACACATTGGTTTGGCAAAATCCAAAATGAATATTATCTTTATACCGTACCATCTACAAGTTGCTTTAAACTAAAACATATTTTATTGGAAATTTTAATATAAAATACATTCTTTGTGCTTGATTACAATTTAGTGACAGATATTACGATACATATTCAGCAAAGTACAAATTAGAAAAAAACACTTCACTATCTTATAAATAAGACATCATCATCACAATCAGTGATGCATCATAGCATAAATTCCAATACCGGCCCAATCTCTTCTCAAAATACCCAATCTCGGCATATTAATATCTCATATCATATGGGATCTGTGGATTCCGTGGTGGACATGTCAAAATTCTTCAACTTTCTATGAACACATGTATGTTCTATTGGATATATATCAAAAAAATTTGAAGGTTGTGGCAAAAAGATTGGTATGTGTCTCTTCTAAGAGGTTTAATAGAAGCCTTTTTATTATGAGCAATTCAAATATTTTAATATGTAACATAATAATATAATTACCTAATTCATGTAAAATTTACTGTGTTCTTTCTGTACATTGCTCCGATATAGATGAGAGTAATTCTAAAATACAAGAATACCACAATATCTAATTCATTATTATTCTTGTATGTTGAGTTGAATAATTTAGGTGTTGTTATTATATCACAAATTTTTGTACATGATCTATAGAGGTGTTTTTCTTTCTGTTCACGATATCCCATTATAATATATTCAAAGAAACACAGTTGCAATGCAATTGAACTGATTGCGGGTTTTACTTAATTAATTTACAATATTTACAATAACATAACCACAATTCATACAACTTTTGACAAATATACTTCTTCAATATGATCGTTTGTTTGTCTGTGATTTGCACATGATGCCAGGACAATATGTCTTCATTCATTAAGGGAAATTAAATTATTTTTCCACTTTTGAAAAGGCACAATTATTAATTATAAAGAGGTTTGTCGATTTTTAAACTATTTATACTTGTTTGACGATGTACAAACAATAATTAAATATTTATAGTAATGAATCTATGTGATAAACAAACAGACCCAAATTTGAAAAATTATTTGTAACGCATGTGCAGTTTGGACAATGCTCCAATAACACGGCATAGCACCATATGTTTTATTTCACAATGTTGGAGCGAAGTTTTCCTTGTCTACACGCGATATAGTAGTATTATATATATGGTATTTTATTAATTATCACATAAAATGTATATTCTAGTAAGTGGAAGTGCTATAGTCGAGTCGTTTTGGCAATCGACACGGCCAAAGTACGAACTAAAGACGACGATGCAATACTGTAGTGGTGTTGAGTTTAATTTCGATCGGCTCGAACAATTTCAAAACAATAAAATTAAACTAATTAATTAATATTTCAGGATATATACCTTCCCATAGTAAAATACTATTACATGAAAGCCAGTTACAAATTAAATATTATAAATAAGGCTATTACATATTATTTTTTCTAAATCTATATTTTATATGACATTTGACTATACTGTTTAGGAAGTAAACATTGAAATGTCAAAAGGAAAGGTGTATGCATATTATTACTTATGACAGTCCTGAAATGGCTTTTGTAGGTTATTTTATTTGACAGGTAAAATTTTGCAACATCTCAAATTGAACGCCATTTTAATTTAGTGGCGCATGTCGGTTGCGAGAGCGACTCAACTATACCATTAGTACTTTTAATGACACATATCAAATTGCATGATACAAGATTCAAATATATTAACCCAAAACTATAATAACAGTAGGAAAACATACTGCAGAATAATTAAAAAGCAGAATAAATATCTGTAACTGATTATTAAATCATTAATTAATTAAATAAATTCACCTGTAGCATATCATCAATTAAGACTAGAATATATCGCAAAGTTTTGTCCTTCGAGATATGTCCCAATAAATTAAGCAATGTTCTAGCACATTGTAAACGGTCACCCTTCAAAAGTTCTTCTCTTTTAGAGCTATCTTGGACATCAAAAGCAACAATAAATTTGTAATCTTCTTGTGATATCATCTGTGACCTAACAAAAATATGGAATTATTACTACAGATCTTACTTTGAAAATATTTTTTTTAGTTACAATTTTTTTATAAGCATGCAAGTCAACAGCAACTGAGCGAAAAATAAAACAATGTGATAATGAATCATATACTTTAATTTACTAACTCGTTCATATATTTTAGAACCAACATAATTTTAACATTTACTAACCATGCTCTATATTTGTTCAAATATCCAAATAAAAGCTAACACCAGTCTTTTAAATAATTTATCAAGCTTTATAAACTTGAGGTAGATTATCTCCAAAAAAATCTAAAATTATAAAACTCAGAAGGGACTTACTGTAAATAAGACTGCCAATTTACACGATCTACTCTTATATCGGTTGCCTGTTGTTGTAGAGCACTAGTAGCTGCTAACATATCTGAAATAGCCCACATTTTAGGTTTAATTAACAAATAAATGTATTTTTTTTTAATGTTATTGTATGAAAACTGAAAACTATTTTTCTGACAATAGTTTGAGAACCGCTGTTCGGATCAGCTGTCACGTGAATATTTGCAAGCGTTGAAAATTAGTTTAAAAATAGGTTTTACCTATTTTTATGGTGAATTTCAGTTAGTGGGAATTATTTTAAAAAGGTTTTCGTGTTTCGCGTTGTTGTCATATAATTAAAGACTTAAATATCAATACTTTTCTAATTGGGTTGGGCTTGTATAATAATAAAATCGTATTATAACAGTATTTACCTATTTTATCATCGTCCAACGATGTAATTATATCTTGATACTTAGGGTTCGTGCCAACAGGAACTTGAGAATTGGCCATAATTGTTAAATATCTTTAATAATAACCTTCCTCAATTGCTCTTACTTCGCGAATCGTATATCTAAAACCCGTACAGTGTCTTGTGATCATCAGCCAGTATCGTATTTGATTAAGAGAGAACGTTATAACGATCTGCTGATAGTAAAACAAAGATAGCAAATCAATTACGATTGGCTAAACTCCATTGAAAGGCGGTAATTTGAAATATGGAATTGCAAGAGCCTCGAAAGAAAAAAATATATAAATTCAAGAAATATACTCCGTTGGTAGAGATGCAAGAGAAGATAAATTCCTTTTTTAACGGATTTTCAGTAATTATTGAAAAATCAGATGATATGAAGTGTATTCATGAAAGAGGTTTTTTTGGAAAAGCAAATTTATCTCGAAGTTTTCCAATTTTTCGTCAAACTGAAATATTAAGATTACGGCAATATTTAAGAAGAGTAAAGTGGGATAATAAAAGCAGTAAAAGTAATACTCTTAGAAAAGTCATCGTTGTACCAGATAGCGACACAGACGATGAAAATTATTTTACAAATTTAGAACCTAAATATCAAATAGATAAGTGTGATTTAAAAGAGAATCTTTATCTTTCACTAGTAGAGGCATATTATTTAGCAATTAATATAAAGTGTTTAAATGTCTACGAAGAAGGTATTTTATTAGGTAATACTAGTATGTGGAAAATCTTTTCCGACAACGATATTTATTTCGTTCCTAATTATGTTGTGTATTCGCATTTTCGACGAAAGGGTTGGGTAGTAAAACCTGGAATCAAATTTGGAGGAGATTACAGTAAGTCAAAATTATCTAAATGAAATAGGTATAAGTATATTTTTGTTTGTGAAATGTCTTGTCTCTACGTCTTCTACCTACGTTTCGTCCTCTGTCCAATGGGTCTTCCTCAGGTTGATTCTACTGAGCATATATTTACAGTGCTGCACATATTATTATACATATAACATCAACTTAAATTTACAGTCCAAGTCAATTGATTTTCCGTTCTATTCATAATAGTCCAGTCGAATTAGACATGAAATCAAGTAAGTTCTATTCTGGAATATGGTTTTGTCGCCGATTTTTTATAGGTACATTAGACCCCCCACGAACATACCCTGAAAAATGCCAAAAGTTTAAGGTCCGGGTTTGGCCGTGAGAAATTGTTAAACAATCGAAAAGTGACATTTTCCGGTTAAACTCTTTTCCTGTAGGTTAAATGTGAAAACTGTCCGTACAAAAGTTGTTCGCCCCATCATTGTCTAAAAAACAAGCCATTGCACGATCGATTATCATTATTTGTTTAGCTGCAAAATGCATAAAACCATGGCAATTTTGATTTTTTATTTTTTGCATTCAATCGATGAATAATCAACGTATGGCTTTGAACCTCATGGTGCAGGCAATATAAAATGTCCCCCAGAGAACAGTGCAAAGTTCACTCACCTGTTGTATAGTTGAGCTACAATAAGCGACAAGCCAAAATTCCTTAATTAGCTGTCCCTTCCTTGCATATTGTCGCACATGGTTCAAAAAAACGTGGTTTTAATTCATTGAGAGTACTTTCCGAAAATGGAAAAAAAAAATTCTCAAAAATTGCCATTTTTTTGGAGGTTCGAAATTATTTGTTTATAAACAAATGAAATATCTCCGACAATTGACATATTATCGTAAATATTATGGTAGATTCTGCTTTCTTTCTCTTCAACGAGTAATTTGAGACTAACTTTATACGAATATCTTGATTAGAACTGGAGATAACAACGTTCTAGTTTTATTACGTTTATTATCGTTCTGGTGGATATTTAAGGAAAAAAATATATCAAATTTCTCTCAATACCTCAAGGAATCGTCGTGAATTTTTTCAGATCTGTAGGAGCACTCTATGTAAGTCAAAGAAATTAATGAAGTTCTGCGCGCTCTGGCGGTGGGAAAAATTGCGGACGGGCGGCGTGGTGGGGTAAGCCAGAGGCTCCGCGCGCCGCCCGCGCCGAGCCCTACTCGCCGGTTATTTAACAAATATATAACTCCGGGCGGCGCGCGGAGCCTCTGGCTTACCCCACCACGCAGCCCGGCCGCAATTTTTCCCACCGCCAGCGCGCGCCGAACTTCATTAATTTCTTTGACTTACATAGAATGCTCCTACAGATCTGAAAAAATTCACGGCGATTCCTTGAGGTATTGAGAGAAATTTGATACTTTTTTTTCCTTAAATATTCACCAGAACGATAATAAACTTAATAAAACTAGAATGTTGTTATCTCCAGTTCTAATCAAGATATTCATATAAAGTTAGTCTCAAATTACTCGTTGAAGAGAAAGGAAGCAGAATCTACCATAATATTTACGATAATATGTCAATTGTGGGAGATATTTCATTTGTTTATAAGCAAATAATTTCGAACCTCCAAAAAAATGGCAATTTTTGAGAAAAAAAAATATTTTCTTTCCAAAGTACTCTCAATGAATTAAAACCATGATTTATTTGAACCATGTGCGACAATATGCAAGGAAGGGACAGCTAATTTAGGAATTTTGGCTTGTCGCTTATTGTAGCTCAACTATACAACACAAGTGAGTGAACTTTGCACTGTTCTCTTGGGGGACATTTTATATTGCCTGCACCATGAGGTTCAAAGCCATACGTTGATTATTCATCGATTGAATGCAAAAAATCAAAATTGCCATGGTTTTATGCATTTTGCAGCTAAACAAATAATGATAATCGATCGTGCAATGGCTTGTTTTTTAGAGAATGATGGGGCGAACAACTTTTGTACGGACAGTTTTCACATTTAACCTACAGGAAAAAAGTTTAACCGGAAAATGTCACTTTTCAATTGTTTAACAATTTCTCACGGCCAAACCCGGACCTTAAACTTTTGGAAATTTTCAGGGTATGTTCGTGGGGGTCTAATGTACCTATAAAAAAATCGGCGACAAAACCATATTCCAGAATAGAACTTAATTTAATTCGACTGGACTATAAGTAATTCCGATATCGTCAATAGAAAGTTCGGTTGTCAACAGGACATTTCTAATCTCCGAATGAAAATTCTATTATTCAAAATAAAGTCCGCTATGATCAAAAGAACTGTCACTGTCAGTTCGTTTCATTTTGGTGACACTAGTACATTTAAAAAGTATGGTTTACAATTAAATCAGTAACGAAAGAAGGCGTTTAGGTAATAATAGAAGCGTTTAACAAAGGTAAAACTTTGAAAAATTTAGGCACATCGTTTGATGTTAAGTACGATACGGTTCGAAAAATTGTTACACACCTAAATCCTTATTAAGACGCGAAGTAATTGAAGATTAATCGTGTTTAATTCTGTTATTTGGTAGAACATTTTTATTTATTACCTACGTAAATTTATCTGTTATCTTAACATATTAATTGCAATGATCTTGAGTTTAGAATTAAGTTGTAAATAAGTTTTCTCCAGATCACTTCAAGATTTAATTTAATTAATAGTTATTTACGAACCAAGTGCGGGAAAACATATGCTTTATGGACACGAATTCGCGAAATGTTTCACGCACGAAGTTTGTACAATATTTTTTGTAAGAATACTTAAATAATACCTACTGTTAAATACGTTATCATTTATGACACACTATAAATTTGTTCATATTAATTCAAAAATTTTGAGTTGGCAGTACTTATTATTTGTATTGACATTTAATTTTTACTTCCCGCACGAGTGCGGGAAATAGAATGCGTAAAACTGTATGTTATGTGATATGAGTACAAAATTAGTTATTTACGAACCAAGTACTACGGGAAAACATATTTCGCGAATGAGTGGCCATTTTTAAAGCGCGAGCCGAAAGGCGAACGCTTTATGGACACGTATTCGCGAAATGTTTCACGCACGAATTTTGTACAATATTTTTTGTACGAATACTTAAGGTGGCCATCTCGCCCATCTAAATTACATTGCAAACATGTTGCGAACATATTGCACCAGAAACCGTTAGTAAGCCACAAAATTACAAAAAAAAAATACGAGCATAATCTACAAACTTATCTCCAGGGGACTAGGTGGTTTTAATAAGGGAAGTTTGTTCGATTAATGTGGAAAAAAATGTTAAAAAACAGGAAGTTTTTATACCAAAAATCTGCTAGTTTATTCCGTAATTTCTTGGAATATATAGATAATTGCCAGATATTAGATAGCTTACCCCCTGGAGAAATAAATTCTCTTTCTTTTGATGCTTGATACAAAGCAATTAAGCGTATTTTATAGCTGTCTTGTGCTTTTAAATGTTTTCACCCATAAATTCCGATTGATTTGTATCTAAGAGACATATTCTTATGGGAAAAGTAGATTTCGTTTATTATAATCACTGTGGTAGGTCAGCAATTCTTAAACAGAGGGCGTTGCCTACGATCGGTTATTGTTAGGCATGTTGAGTGTTGCAAAATTTGAATGTCTACGGCAAATATAGACTCGACATACTGTAAATTGCTTACTCCGTCATACTTAGTTACGTTATATATGTGTTTGTCAGGCATGAAAAGAGTATCTTTAAAGAAAAAAAGGTTACAAAAGAGTATTTCAAGTACCTATTGTTCAACCATATTTTACGAAAATATTTATGTTTTGATGATTATGTACAGTGTATCTCAAAATACATGCTAATCTGAAAATACCTTCTGTATGTTGTAATATACAGGGTGAGTCATTAGTAGCCGTTTCTTTGATTGCTCCTTTATGTTTTAAATAAAAAAAAAACAATTAGAGAAAGTTTCATGGTTGCTTAAGGCGCATATTCTAAAAATACATTAAGCCCTGACGCACTTCCGGTTTCACCGGAAATGCATGGAATTTATTTTTTTAAATGACACTATAAATTTTTGGATTTTTTAGTACTGTTTAAAATTGTCTATTCAGCTGTTTTTCCTTTTCAAAATTGGGGCAATAGTTTTTGAGTTATTAATTTTTTTTTTAATTTTTTGACCAAAACACGTCCAAAAAAAAAACATTTTGTCATTGTTTTTAATTACATTTTTGTCAATGGGCAGCAGATAAATTAGCCTGACTTTCCCAATTTTTTGTTGTTTACCGACGAAGCTACCTTCTATTAAAATGGATACGTTAATCGTCACAATTTTCGTTATTATAACACATAAAAACCTTCACTTTATCACACCTGCAAACTTTCAAAATTGTTGGTCATTCAGTGGTAGTTATTGGTAGTTACATAATTGGACCTTATGTCTTTGATGAAAATGTTAATGAAGGAGAGTATCTTCGTTTTCTACGGACGGATTTTCAAATCTTGTTGAAGACATGAACATTATAATCAGAGAAGAGTTTATAAGAATATGTAAAAGTTTTATACAACATTAGTACTTCTTTGGAAAACAGAATACTCACGTGCATTGCACAAACTTGTGGTTATGTTGAACATATTCGTTAATGAAATTTGTTTTTCTTACTTTTGATTGTTGTTACGTTGCACAATAGTTGTAGGTTATTTAAATTGCGTTATTTTGTTGCAAAATTTATTTCTATTAAAGTTGTAGGACATCAATTTATAATTTTGAAAAACTACAGGCATCTGTTATGAACAGCTTCAACAATAAAAGAATACGAGCAATTAAGGTGGCCGTTTAATAGAAAGAGAATCGTCACATTGCTCTATCCTTTTCTAACCATTAGGCGTGTATTATGTGTTGCATACGTGACTATATTTTAATTAGCCATCTGGTTGAAAGTAGCAGCGATATAATTTGTAAAATAAATTTATTGGATAAAAGATGACACTACTAACGCAACGTATGTCTTACATTGAACGAAATTATATAGAGACTGATAGACCAGACCGTTTTTTTTTGTATGAGACAAAAAAGAGAGTTTTTGTCTCATACATACACGATTTAATAGAATATGTGTCTATTTTGAAATCCTTGATATTTACCCTAAATTGTAAAAATGCAAATAACGTCCTTACAAGAATAATAGGAACATACTTACATATAATGTTTGTTTTTTAAATACCTATGTAGTTCTATGTCCTTTACCTATTTGATTTAGATAATAAACAGGTATTTTTAGTGATTATTGCATTTCTGAAAAAGGAATATATAGGCTGATTCAATTTTGACGGTCACCATGTATTTATTCAAATTCGTTTTTGACCATTAATAATAAAAAGAACAGAACTTCTTTGCTCAAGAAAACCTGTAAGTAGTGAACCTGTCAGTGTAAGAAACACAAGGCCTATAATGTGTGTAAAAGTAAGAAAAAGAGAAACAATCAATATATATCACATACCTACAACAGTCTAATTAAATAAGTTAAATATACATGTGTGCTCAGACAGTTGTCTTGGATATTATAAAATGCCTTCCTTGTCATCAAGTGTTTTATTAAGTTCTGATACCGTATCAACTATTAGAATGACCAATTCAATTGGAAAAAAATTTCAAAGACCGCCATGAAATTTATCCGACAGTGTGCATTTCGCACGTTAATAATAAATTACTAAATATAATTAAAAACAAGATCTGAAGAATATTAAAAAAATTAAATTTCTTACATGCCTATGTAAGTAATTTTTATTACAGAATTAAAGAAAATAGTTTAAAAATTTTGTATAAGTACCTAAATAACTTGCCTAATAATTAATACCAGTGGTTGACCAGTGGCCGAAATTCGACTTTAATTCATTAAATTTTTACGTTTGAGTTATTCAGGTTCTTTTCTCAAAAAGTATACTTCTATAACCGTTGCATATAATTTTTTTGAATTTTCTATTGCGTTAGCTGCGAACGTGTAGAAATACGTCGTTATCCATTAATTTTCGAGTTAATTAATTAATGTATTTATTTGTAACACATATTATACATAAATTTTATCTTTCTGCACTCCTTATTCATATGAACTTTAACTATCTATGCTAGAGTACAAAGCTTTTTCGTCATGTATTAATATATACGTAGACAGTTTTATTATTTATTCATTTCAATTTTATTAGGATTTCACAAAAATGAAATAGTATGCTAGTTTTTATATAAAAACTAAGCGAATTGCAAACATGCTGCTAACATATCGCACCACAATCCGTTGGTAACCAAAAAAATTCCGGCTTAATCCGCAAACTTGTCTCCAACTGAAGTTTGTCCGAATAATATGGGAAAAATTGTTAAAAAACAGGAAGTTTTTGTACTAAAAATGTGCTTACTTCGAATATATAAATACTTGTAAGATATTAGTAGCTTATCCTAAAGAGAAATAAATTCTCTTTCTTTTGATGCTTGATCCAAAGCAATTAAGAGTATTCCTTAGCTGCCTTTTACATCTAAGTGTCTCCACCCAGCATTCTGATTTAACAAGGAATGGTTTTAGCAGAAAATCAGATTCTGCCCCTCACATTCTGGATAATTCCGCTAGTGCACGATATAATATAAAAAATAACTCCTGTGATCTCACTATTTCCTCTAATTTAATTCTATAGGAAAAGGTAATCAAAGAATTTCCAAATTTTTCCAATTTTTATTAAGGAAACGCTGAGAAAAAAATAATGAAAAATTATCATTACACCTCTGTCAGAACATTCTGTAAAACACAACAATATACAGATCAGGGCATAAATTTACAAAATACATATATACATGCACAACAAATATTAAAAAAAAATTATAAATGAGATACACTTTAACATGTATTCGCAAATTTAACCCAAAATTGTCTAGACTTATTTTAGGTAATTTTTATTTCATAAATAAAATTCCTTTTTGACTTTCTTATACCTACGTAGTAAAAGGAAGTATTTTGATGACAAAAATTCTTGACCTCGAGATTTTGCAGATTTCCACGTTTACAAAAAAGTTTCTCGCGCGTTCTCTCTCTCTCTCCCTCTCTTTGTGACCACGATAGCGGCCAACCGGTAAAGTCCATCAATACCGAAATGTATATTTAGGAATATAATCTCTCTCGGAAATCTAATTAGATTTTCAGTGAAATCGATAAATCGGGAGTAGTACTTTATTTCAGTGAAGAAATCAAATAATAGCAATATCTCGTCAACTACTAATTTTAGAATGTAAAGTATACCAAAGCGATCAAGACTAAATTAGAAAACAATTTAAAAAAAAAAATTTTGAAATTCCTACTGGTACATACTCTTATCGTAAAACAGGTTTTTGCGAATATATCGCAAGTCATCCATTCTAGATAGATATATCACGGGTATGGACATATTTAAAGCTCGATTTTGAATAATTTTTGTATAAAAAAATTTCCAATATTCGGACTGAGATAAATAATAAAATTCCTTTTACCTTCTTATACGTAATATAAGGAAGTATAGTGATGATGAAAATTTTCGACCTCGAGATTTTTGCAGATGTCCACGTTTTCAAGTCCCCTGATACCGAAAAAGTGGTTTTTAAAAAATGTCTGTGTGTGTCAGTGTGCGTCTGGCTGTGGGTGACCACGATAGCGGTCAAACCGCTACAGCGATCAATTCCAAATTTTGTATTTACGTGTATAATCTGCCTCTTGAGATCTGATTAGATTTTCAGTAAAATCGGCAGACCGAAAGTAATAGTTTACTTCAGTAAAAAGATTTAGGCAATTTAGGCAATATTTCGTCAACTACTAAGTTTAAAAAGAATTCATATGTACTCAAAATAAAATTTGAAAAGAATTTTATTAAAAAAGTTCCACCGGAAATGCATGAAACTTAATTTTTTTAAATAACTGATCCTATATATTTTTGGATTTTCTAGTACTGCTTTAAATTATCTGTTCAACTGTTTTTTCTTTTTCAAAATTGAGCCAATAGTTTTTGAGTTATTTATTTTTTTTGAAAATATTTGACCAAAACACGTGTTTAGAAGTAGAACTAGTACAGTACGCGAATCTGGAAATACTTTCTCATTTAATTTCCATAGATTTGCATTTAATTTGAAATATAAGTCGAATATGTTGCAATATATGTACATTAGGGTGACCATTATGTGTTAGGAAAAATTGTTTTTTCAACATTCTCTTTGGCTACTAATGTTTTGTCGAAAGACGAATGACAACAGCAATATATTCTACAAGTAGTTAGTCAATACCGTAAAGAATTTCCGGACGCATACAAATCGACTGTTGTTAGGACAACTACTGAGCCATAGCTAAACCTAAGGCTGGGAATTTGTCAAACGTTTTACTCATTAGCTATTGCTATTCTAGAAAAAAATCAAGGTATGTACTTTTTTACATTGAATTTCAAATCTATCTATTCATGTATAATAAGTTGCACTTTAATTCAACAGAAGAAAGAGCGAAAAAGTTGATTTTTTCCAGAATGGGGGAGGGAACATTAACCCCTCTGCGGTACCCCTTAATATGAATCAAATAAGTAGACATTTTATGTGGTATATTTTTACATTTAACGGAAAAAAAAATAGGGGGGTACCCGAAAGAAATCTCAAATTTGAAAAATAACGACCACCCTAATGTAGACTATGTTGCAAATTATTTGCCAATTAAATGAGAACATATTTTCAGATTTGCATTTAATTTGAAACATAGTGTTACGCTGTGTTTCAAAGTAAATGCGAATCTGAAAATGTTTTCTCATTTCATTTTTATTTAATTTACACATAATTTGCAACATAGTGTAGATATGTTACAAATTAAATGGAAATTAAATCCAAAAATATTTTCAGATTCGCTTTAATTTGTAAGACTCTGTGTATGATCACTTTGATCACCAAAACATAAATACTTTTTGTAAAATACTCTGTGGGCTAGATATTTTCGGTAGATATATTACTAAATAAGAATACGAGATGATGCATCAGTTCTATTTTCCGCTTTTTGTACGAATAGTATTATCTCAGTTCAATTTAATGTTATTTGTATATATGGGATTGCGATTTCTTTCTTTAAACGTTACTCTTTTGGTGTCTGACAGAAAGACATATATAACGTCATTGTATGATTGAGTAAGATATACAATAAGTTTGTCTGTTCTTCGTGCGGACACTATATTTGCAGAATAATTTTAAAAACTAATATTATTGTTGGCAGCGCCCTCTGTTTAAGAATTACTGCACCCGAATTAGAATTACTACAGGATTATGATATATGGAATCTACTTTTCTTAATAAAGAATGTCCAGATATGTCCGAATCAATCCGAATGCCGTGTAAAAACAATTAAAAGCACAAGACAGCTATAAAATACGCTTAATTGCTTTGTATCAAGCATCAAAAGAAAGAGAATTTATTTCTCTAGGGGGTAAGCTACCTAATATCTGGCAATTATCTATATATTCCAAGTAAATACGAAATAAACTAGCAGATTTTTGGTATAAAAACTTCCTGTTTTTTAACATTTTTTTCCACATTAATCGAACAAACTTCCGTTATTAAAATTACCCAGTCCCCTGGAGATAAGTTTGTAGATTATGCTCGTATTTTTTAATTTTTAATTTATTGCGTACTAACGGTTTCTGGTGCGATATGTTCGCAACATGTTTGCAATGTAATTGAGATGGGCGAGATGGCCACCTTAAGCAAATTAAATTGAAGATAGCAGCGTTGTTTCATACACCTTTTAGAGAGGCGGCATCTTCAAATATGTCAGTAAACTTATGCTTTATTATATTTGGTTGTTAACCAATAGTTTAAGAAATGAAATACTGCAACTGGATATTGCCGAAATTAAAAAAAACTGAAACGCGATGCCCTTCATTCTGTAAAATTATTACTTTTGGGATAGTGGATTTAACCTTTACTTTGTTTGACAGTTGAATAAAGAGGTCGGGCACCATTCCAGCCTTCCATTGGTTGAACGAATATTTCGGCACATAGAACAACAACGCTCGTAGTTTTTATTAGACCGCTAATTGCTCCTATAGTGATTATCTCAGAAACTACAAAAGATAGGTACAGGACATTGTTAACAAAAATTAAAGAGAAAAAAAAAGAAACAAAATGCCACAATAAAATACTTCCATTAAAAAAAAAATAAGTTTTTGGTATATCAAAATTAGTAGAAGTAGGCTTTGAAAAAACGTTTTTGAGGTATTGTCGAGTCAACTTATACCAAATGATGCAGAATTTTCTTGGCTACAAGCACCACCAAAGTTTATGTTTTTACTTTTAAAAACAATGTGAAAATGATTTTTTTCTGGACACGTGTTTTGGTCAAATATTTTCAAAAAAATATTAAAATTGAGAATGACATATTATTTAAAGAAAGTATTCTAAAATTATACGATGAAATGATGTAAGTTAAATTATTTGAAGATTAGAGAAAGTGTAGAAATGGTGTATTATAATTAAACAATTTTTTTTAAATATATATATATTTTCAAATATATATAAATCGTTGGTACGTTTGTGTGCGATCTTGTAGCTTCTAAACGACTTGACCGATTGAGGTCATATTCACGCAATATATTTATTTTGTCGAGACGATGGTTCATAGCTAGGCAAGGATCCGATAAATGGTGCTGTAGTCAAGTTACTTAAGAAATTTATATAAAAAGCAAATTTGCGAGATATTTCAAAAAACTGCTATTCGATAAGAGTGAAAGTCAGTTGCAGTCTGATGAGTTCGTTTAGGTGAAGCAATTACATAGACAAGACTGATTCGTTTATTATTGCTGATATACTCCCAGTAGCCGAACATATCACCGATAATAAACGAATCAGTCTTGTCTATCTAATTGCTTCTCTAAAACAGCCGTCACTGGCGAAAGTGTTATTTCCGGTCCGAATTTTGAATATTTTTTTCACAAAAATATTCCAAATCCATGTTTAAATACTTTTATACTGTATAAAATGCATAATTTTCGTGATATTTTCAAAAAATTGATATTCGATTAGAATAAAATTGCTAGGTACTTTCAGTTCGAATTTTGGAAATTTCTTATTACAAAAATATTCAAAATTGAGCTTTCAATATTTTCATACACTCGATATGTTTGTCTAGAATGCATGACTTGCGATATATTCGCAAAAACCTGTTTTACGATCAGAGTAAACACCTACTTCCGGTAGGAATTCTTTTATAAAATTGTTTTCTAATTTACTCTTGATCACATTGTTATACTTTAGATATTTGCCTAAAATTAGTAATTGACGAGATATTGCTATTATTTGTTTTCTTCACTGATATGAAGTACTACTCCCGATTTATCGATTTCACTGAAAATATAATCAGATTTCCGAGGGAGATTATATTCCTAAATATACACTTCGGTATTGATGGCTTTTGCCGTTTGGCCGCTATCATGGTCAAACAGTGAGAGAAATTTTTTTTTGCAAACAAATACATTAATTAATTAACTCGAAAATTAATGCATAATGACGTATTTCTACACGCTCGCAGCTGACGTAATAGAAAATTGAAAAAAATTGTATGCAATGGTTATAGAAGTATATTTTTTGACAAAAGAACCTCAATAACTCAAACTTAAAAATTTAATGAATTGAGATCAAATTTCGGCCACTGGTCGACCACTAGTATTAATTATAAGGCAAGTTATTTAGGTACCTATACAAAATTTTTAATCTATTTTCTTCAATCCTATAATAAAAATTACTTACATACGTAAGAAATTTAATTCAATATTCTGCAGATCTCGTTTTTAATTATATTTTAGTAAATTATTATGAACGTGGGAAATCCACACTGTCGGATAAATTTTAGGGTGGTCTTTCAAATTTTTTTCCAACTGAATCGGGCATTCTAATAGCTGATACGGTATCAAAAGTAATACAAAGAGGGCATTTTATAATATCCAAAACTACTTTCTGAGCACACATGTAGATTTAACCTATTTAATTAAAGTGTTATAGGTATGTGAAATAGGTATATTGATTGTTTCTCTTTTTCTTACTTTTACACACACAATAGGCCTTGTGTTTCTTACATTGACAGGTTCACTACTTATGGGTTTTCTTAAATAAACAGTTCATTTTTTAGTCAAATTTGAATAAATACTTGGCGAAATACTTCTATAAAAAAACTATTTATCTATAAGAATAAAAATGTACTGCCTCTGTGAAAGTAGATTTTTTTATGCAAAAGTTGTTCCAAACTTACTTCTGAATACTTTTGTATCCATTACACATTTTGAAAAAACTAACCATTGACAACATACTTGGTAACTATGTATTTCGCGCTCAAGTGTTACTTCTCATCTACTAATCTAATTCTTCCAACTAAGACATGGTACATGCTCAAGTTACATAACAAAACACAAAATTTACCAACTTTGCCAAACTCAAACCTACTCTCTATTCCAAATAATAAGCGAAATACCCATGGTGACCATCAAAATTGAATCAGCCTATATATTCCTTTTTCAAAAATGCAATAATCACTAAAAAATACCTATTTATTATCTAAATCAAATAGATAAAGGACAGATCTACATAGGTATTTACAAAACAAACATTATATGTAACAGTATGTTCCTATTATTCTTGTAAGGACGCAATTTGCATTTTTACAATTTAGGGTAAATATCAATGATTTCAAAATAGACACATATTCTATTAAATCGTGTATGAGACAAAAACTCTGTTTTTTGTCTCATACACAAAAAAAACAACGGTCTGGTCTGCCAGTCTCTGTATAATTTGGTTCAATCTAAGAGATACGTGGCGTTAGTACTGCCATCTGTTATCCAATAAATTTGTTTTACAAATAATGTCGCTGCTACTGGCAATCAGATGGCTAATTAAAATACAGTCACGTATGCAACACATAATACACGCCTAATGGTTAGAAAAGGATAGAACAATGTGACGATTCTCTTTCTATTAAACGGCCACCTTAAATAATATCTACTGTTAAATACGTTATCATTTATGACCCACTACAAATTTGTTCATATTAATTCAAAATTTTTGAATTGGCAGTACTTATTATTTAAATTGACATTTAATTTTTACTTCCCGCACGAGTGCGTGAATAGTATATGAAAATACAAGTAACAGTAGGCCTTTCATTCCAGCATGATTTCCAAATTCGGACACGAACACGCAGCGCGAGTGGCCGAAGGAAAGAATGCTGGAATGGCCTTCTGTTACGAGTATTTTACACTATTTTCTCTGTTTCCGATTGTATTTATATTATTTATTTATAGAAAAATTGTTAAAAATATTCATTAAGGGAAATTTTGATAACGTGACGTAGTCGATTGGTAGCAATGATTTACATTTATATTTGACAGTTGACTTTTGTAAGAATTATTTGAATTGAAAAGTTTGCTTAAATTTGAAAAAGTCTCATATTATCTGTGGGCGGAATGTCAGACGAAGAGCGTCAATCTGCGGCACTAGAATTGCGGGACGGGGCCTCCAATGCCATAAATAATTTACTACCAGGTAAATCGAAAAGCAAGTATGAAAAATTTATGCCACCAACCTATTTCTACTAAAATAAAAAGTTACCAAAAATCGGTGTTAGAATGGAGTCCATTCTAACATCAAAATGGCAGCTAGAATAACATTATTCTATAGTCCGTCTCAACCCTATTATGCAGTACAGGTTTAATAGGGATATTGCATCTCTTATTATCTTTAGTAGTCTCTTAATAACGACATCTTTATATCCGGTTGCCTTGTTGCAAGTTCTATATTCTATTATGCAAAGTATATGATGGATATATGAGTAATCGTTGCTGTCAATTGTCAGTTTTTGCCGTAGTGTGTAAACTTTTACATTGTCTTTAATTTTTCTATATATAATTTCTGTTAAATCGTTCTTTTTAGCAAGCATATTCTCTTTTTCAAGCATTTAAAAGTAAGTATGCATACCTAGATCTATAATTCTGATTAACATGATAACCTATATCCATATACATATACTTTTTACAGATTGCTACATGATATGAGTTTTGAATTTTAAAAAGTGCGACGATAGAGTATTCTTATTGAAAGAGATGACATCATTAGGTGGAGACATAAATACTTACGAGACATCAGAAAATTCAGAGACAAAGGTATAGTTTATCATTTAATTTGTTATACTTTTATGTTCATTACGCAATTTATTATTTGCTTGTGTTTGATTGTGATTGTTTTATTTTTAGGTAGAACTATAATATATACTGATGAATCATGAGTGAATGCAGGACACTCGGTAAATAAAAAGTGGACTGACGTTACTGTTCAAAGCAGTCGACAAGTTTTTACGTAAGGACTCAGCACTGGTTTAAAATCACCAAATGGTCTTGGGCCTCGATTTCCATTAATTCATGCTGGAGGCGAGCAAGGTTTTGTTATTGGTGCTGAATTTACATTTCTTTGTAAAAAAAAATACTGCTGATGTTCATAGCGAAATGGATACAGATATATATGGAGATTGGTTCAAGAATAAATTGCTTCCAAATATACTAGAGAACTCGGTTGTTGGTCTCGATAATGCCTCATATCACACGAGAAAATTAGAAAAGTCTCCAGCAGTAGCACGGAGAAGACCAAATTATTGAATGGCGCACTGAGAAGAATATTCCACTTGATAATGACATGTTAAAAAGAGATTACTGGCTTGTGGTCAGAGGTTAGGTCTCAGTATGAGAGAAACAAAATTGATGAATTTGCAAAGAATAAAGGGCATTATGTTCTTCGGCTTTCACCTTATCATTGTGAATTAAACCCAATTGAAATGGTGTGGGCACAAGTTAAGCACTACGTTGAAATGCACAATACGACATTCAAACAAAGAGATATTGAACAATTAATTGTGAAGGGTTATCAGAATGTAACAGTGACAACTGGCGGAATTACATTGGCCACCTTGCCAACTTGCAAGACGATGTTTATAATTAATGTCACACATTCATCATCAGATCAAGATTCTTTAAGTGATGAAGAAAAATAAAACAATATGCGTACCTACTCCTTTGTATGGTCATGGTTAGTTTTTTCATAAATGTTATCATGTATTATTAACTTGTTCTTAGAAATGGGAAAATATGTTTTTGCAAAATGAATTTGTGAGGAATTTGTGTCTTGAAATGTGTATAACGCAATGTAGGTTAACATATTAATATTCAATAAGACTATATAAGTCATGTAACATATTAAAAAATAAAAGTACATGTTGTGTGTGGTTATTGTTATTCTTTTCATAAATATGTATTATTTAAGTTGTTTTTATAAATAGAAAAGTTTTTTATGAAAAATAAACTTGTGATTAACTTTGTCTTGGTCTGAATTTATAGTGGATAGTTGATTAAGATGTCAATATTCAGTAACGAAGAAAATTGTATACCTTAAGTGTGTCTTTGAAATATTAATTCATTTACTCTGGCTTACTATATTCAGTTAGATTTTAAATATTTTTTTACAGAACAAACCCAAAGGATTATATTATTACAAATATTTTAACTAATCCATCTTCCCATATATTCTCCCCTTTTAGTGTTTCAAATTACTATTAATTTTTTGTATGCATCAATTGAATGACAAACAGTCGTATAGGTTATGTTTTGATTACAAAAAATGTCAGATATTGAACCGGAACTGTAACGACATTATACAATGAGACGATTTGGCAACCATGAAACCAATTCCCATAAGACCTGTACTGCATAATAAGGTTGAGACGGACACTGTAAATAACGTAATTACTATCTGGATATTCGGGTACTTACCTACTTTGTTGAAAGTGGTGTCAATAACCATAGATAAATGAATACTCAAGTGGGAAACATAAGGCTTGTTCGGGTTTAATTTTGAACGGTTCTAGTCATGCGCGTTTATGTTCCCGTCATGCGCATTTACGAAATCTAAAACGATTTTGCAAACGCGCCTGACGGGAACTGTTCTGGAACCGTTCAAAATTAAACCCGAACAAACCTATAATGTATAAAAATTGAGTACTTACGCAACTGCCCTCTTGCGGACTTAGTCACGTATTACTTTCATATTTTGAAATATGTAATTGTTTTCGGATGCGAACAAATTAAATGTGTTCATTTTCACCTCGCTTTAATGCACATCTTAAAGTCGGAAGAAAAAACACATTCAATTTGTTTGCAAGACAAGAATATTCTCTTTTTAATTTATTTTCACCCATCACAATAGTACAATATATTTTTATATCAAACAAACAGAAATTCAAATTCAAACATTATTTCTCATTATATTGTACAACTGATAAATAGATCTAGAAAGAAATAATAAAAAAGAAAATCTTATAGAAAAACAATGACAGAAATGAGGAAGTTACTTTATTACAAATAACTGATATATATACAAATACATACATGTGTATAACTAATAATAATATAAAACAAATTATGTACATAATCAAGTATTCTTAATTTTTATGAAGAACTTCTTGTGTTTAATATATTGTTCTCGCACAAGTAATTTCAGTGGGTCTGTTGGATTCACTGTGTGTGTTTTACCTTTCAATATTTTAATGTTTTTTTTTGTAGGTAAATAAATGAAATTGAATAAGTAATTTTATGAAAGTCTTTCCGGTATCATGCATCACACATTTGAAATTACTTATACCAACATTTGATTTTATTTTATACAGCAACACAAAAGAATAAAATCATACCTTCAATGGTATATGGCAAATGTAGAGATGGAACACTATGTTTCTTCAAATTTGCACCATGGCGTCTATCTTGCTCAACAAAATGTATACTCTATAGTTCTTTCGGACTGCAGTAGGTGCTTGCAATTCTAGTTTCAGATTTTTTTTAGCTTGCATCCATAATTTGAATAACTAAAATATATTATAACATCTAAAATAAAAAAGTTATCTTACAATTCTATTAATTTAATAACTTACATTTGCATCTTTTGGAAACATACGCATTTTCATGCTTTTATTGATGTTGACATGACAGTAAATAATAAAAAAAAACCATTATTACTTAGGTACCTTATTAGCTGCCAAACAGTGAAATATAACTTTATGATAAAAGCAATGAAAAACAACATACAATCGATTAAAGTAAAACAATAGATGATGAACACAAATATGATTTGTACAAGCTATGGCACGCAAATGGACGAGAATACAAAACAACTTGGTAAGTATATACGCTAACTATTTTACCGATCGACCGTATATGTCCAACGAGGAGACATCTAGCGGGCTTAGTCACGATTTAAAAAACTGTCTGGACCCGGCCGTAAGAGATAACAACCCGTGGTCAATAACTCACTATTTATCACACTTACGAGGTATCTCTCAGAAGTAATGAGAATGAATTGTTTACGCTAAATATGACAACGACTGCAGCCGACTGGAGTCGACTACATGTGAGTGGAATGTTTAAGAACGTAACCATAACAGGCGCAGCCCGCTAAGTCTAGTGTTGGTGGCATGAGCCCCACGTATTTACCGTTAAGTTCCAATACCACGTTACATGTAAAATGCAGGCAATTATCGAGCAGCGATATGGAATTAAATTTTGCGTTAAAAAAGGGAACTGCTTCAGAGAAGCTACAAATGGTAAGAACAACATATGGAAATGTTATGTTGTCGTCAGTAGAAGTTCTTAGATGGTACAAGGCTTTCAAAGATTGCCGCGACACTATCGAAGATTACCATTGCTCCGGACTGCCGTCCACCTCAAAAACCGATGAAAGCGTGGCGAATGTGCGGTCTGCGTTAGCAGACGGTTGACACTCAGGTTGATGGCACATGAGGTCGGCATGAGTAAGGATACTGTTTATCGAATTGTGACAAAGGAACTAGGCATGCGGAAAATTTGTGCAAAGCTGGTGCCCAAGAACTTGTATGATGAACAAAAGGAAAATCGCTTCTCCATTAGTCAACAATTGCAGGATCGCTTAACAACCCAACCCAACTTCATGCACAGAGTGATAACAGGTGATAGATAAGTCATGGGTATTTGAATATGATCCAGAAACAAAGCGACAAAGAGCTGAGTGGCACACACCTGCATCACCGCGACCTAAGAAAGCTCGCATGAGCAAATCCTGAATCAAGTCGATGCTAATCATCAATTTTGATTCGGGTGGAATTGTCCACAAAGAATTCGTACCGCCGGGCTAGACAGTGAATCAAACTCTTTATCGTAACGTCCTTGAACGTTTTCGGCAGAGAGTTCTGCGTGTGCGGCCTGACATTGCCAGCTGATGGATCCTGCATGACGATAATGCCCCCAGTCACAGCTCATTGTCGGTTGGAGAATTTTTGGCAGAGAAAAATATTCTAGTACTCCCACACCCGCCCTACATTCCAAACATGGCTCCATGTGATTGTTTTCTTGTTCCAACGCTTAAGCGGTAATTGAAATGTTGCCACTACGGAACAATAAAGAACATCCAAACAGTCACGACACAGGTTCTAAACAGCCTAACGAAACAAGACTTCCAGAACTGTTACCAAGCATGGAAAACTCACTAAAGACGCTGTATGCATTCGCAAGGAACATACTTTGAAGGGAACAATATTAATTTGTAGATACATTCGATAAAACTCTTGAAAACTAATCATTCTCATTAATTCTGAGACACACCTCGTATGTACTGATATTTCTTTAAATTTTTGTGCATTATATTGACATAAACATGTGAATATTTGAGATGCATTTATTTGTTTACATTTTCAAGTAAGTGATGTATAGATTAGTCACTAGGGACAGTAATGTTGACACGCATTTTAAGAGAGGGAATAAAAGTCAGTTTAGAGCATGACCGAGTTTTTGTAGAAAATAATTGTTATAAAATGAGGGATAGGACGATTTTGAGATAGATTGACGGCAGGTGAAAACTGCTTTAAATAGTAAATAAACATTAGGTGTCTGTCTTAATAAATTTAATTTGAACTTGTAAAATTTTAAAGAAATATTGAAAGGGGCTTAGAAAAATGTTCATAATTTTGAACTTATAAATATTTTAAGAAATATTAAAAAGGAACTTTGAATATTTTTAACGGTATTAAACTCATAAGATTGCAAATGTTGCCATACATTTATTTGAATTTAACTTAATAATTCTCAAATCAAATAAATGTATTTTACGTGCAATTAGTAGTAAGGCAAACGACACTGAGGAACCAGAATGTTTTTATTTAAAAACACCTGGTCCTACACTACGTGTTACAGTAAAACATTCTGGAATTTGTAATAGTTTTTGTTTTATATAGGATAAATGACTTATTTTATTTTTGTATATAAAATACTGACACGCGATGTTTGAATATATGTAGAAAAGTCAGAATTACATTTTTATTTATGCGCATTTTCTTTGTAGAATTAGTATTGTGAAAAATAGTTAAAATTGTTTGTGAGATGGAAGAATTTAACGAACTATATGAAGAACTGAGGTAGTTTATGTTTTTTTTTTTAATTTTATGTATAAAGTGTTAAATTATTTAGGTGGGGTGATTTATATTGGAAATAAATGAGGTTGGTAAATTTTTTTTAGTTAAAGAATATATTCAAAAGTTTATATATATTTTAGCGTGCTTGTTCATTGAGGTCTGACGTGTTACGGAAGTTGAGTTAGGGATGTATACAACGAGTTATGTAATTAATTAACTCATTGTATGGAGCCCTGATTGATCCTATGACACGAATTTGTGCTGAGAATCTCATTTAGAAGCGAGAAAAGGCTTTGAGAGAAATTAACATCAGCGCAGAGTCAGCATTTTTATGCACAATTTAGCACTTACATTTGAATAATTTTATATATATATATATATATATATATTTGGAGGCTGGACGCGTTATTGTGTACGTTGGGTGTGTGTTCAATGAGTCATATAATTAATTGATACATAGAATGGAACCCTGATTGACCAATAGACGTGAATTTGTTTTGGGAATACTGTTTAGAAGCGAGAAAATGCATTTGGGCATTATTAATATCAGAACGAAGTCCATGATCCAATGTGTGTGCAGTCATAACCGATAGGATTTATTATTTTATTTTATTAAACACAGGCATAAGTCACTACATTTAATGAATTTTGATTTGTAAGAAATATTTTTTTTTATTGTTGATTGCATTATAATTATAAATAGAGTAAATACAAGTGCATTAGATAGGAGATTTTAATTTCTTTATTATTATTATAATTACATTATTAGAGCTTGACTTTGTTTTTTCTTTTATATCAAAATAAAATTGGTTTATTGAAATGCTTTTATTCGAAATATATATATTTTTTGTTGTTGTTTACTCTCGTTATTTGTATATAGGTACATTTGATCTTAGTGTGCTTAACGAGGTATAAAACATTCTCAGGCGTCTTCATTTTGCTGTAAGATCTATAATTGTGTTTCATGTAATCATGCTTTGATCAAATAACATATATATAAAGTCGTAAAAAGGCACTTCCAACAACACATATGTGTATGTATCACTGTATTTGATATTCTATATTTTATAGTGTTTCGTTGATACTATCTTTAACAGACTTAAGCTGCATATACATGCAGGTAACTGTTAAACGGTTCTATTGTGCCTTTCTGAATTACACATTTCCATGTTTTTGACACTAAAATTAAGAACAGGAGTGTGAATTTTGCCTACTAATTTAACGTAGACCTACCTTAGAATTCTCCACAAATTCAACATCATGAAACATTCTTAGACGTCCGCTTCTTGCTATAAGATTTCGAAAGCCATGTAGATATACCTCATTGAAGATATGTCATCGTGTTTCATTTAATCATGTTTAAATAAATAAAGGATATATATTTTACAGAGTTTTGTTGTTAGTTTGAGGTTACATTTTCAATTTTGTCTGTTGATTCAAACATGCCTCAAATACATAAAATGAAGGTGTATGTTTGAGCTAGACACTTGTTTGGACTAATAACTATTTCTCCCCGGCAAATATTTTTAAAAAATGTTGCCTTTCCTGTATTGCAATTTTCTGTTGAAATTAAAAATCGAAATGTGTATGTACCTCTATTTTAAAACTGATTTCGCTCCTTTTTTCATATTCATACCTTATAAAAGAAATAAATTTGATTTATAAATAAAAATTGTGTATCAAAGGTATTTATTTACTTACTATTTGTTTTATTCACGATCATTTGCACACGAAAATTAAAAATAAACTACCTTACGTGCACTATCAAAACAGACTTCCATACCTACGATAAAATTTGATATTTGTAAATTTGTAACGTGGTCTTTTATAATCATTAAGAGAATAATCAACCTGTATGCAAAAATGTCAAGTCAAAATATCGCGAGACCATTATTTCGAGATGCCGACGACATTGCACGTGAACGTACGTGTACATAATGACATTGTCATTGCAGACGACTTATTGTTTACATGTATTTGTGACATATTGCGACCATTTTTCTACCGTGTCCGTCTGCATGAGGAATTTAAATCAGTCGTCCTATCGATATCGAACGTCGATGAAGTCGGAATAGGAATGCAAATTGCCGAGAAATGTGTGTATTTTGCATTTCTGAATCTTGTCGTGTCCTTGAAACCTTCAAAAATCGGAATTTCACGCTTAAAGTCACACCTGCCAAATTTCTCGGTGTACCTGTCAGATTAGCGAAAAGTCACTTTTTCGTGTTCACCAATATATCTCAATAACGTAAGCCATTTTTATGTTACAAAATATTTGCACGCTCCTCTTTGACACCGGATATCTCCGCACGCGCACCGAAAAAAAGGAAAATCTCTCCGTCGACCCGAAATTTAAAGATGCCCCTATGCCTAGGCAAAGGGACAACTTTTAATTTCGCGAATCCAGAGACGAGTACTGCGCCCCGTGCGTCCAATTTTCGTCCATTTTGAGCCGTCCGCTCGGTTACCATGGTGATTCGGTTAAGCCGTCTTTTCTCAAGAAATTAACACGAAACGGCCGTGCGCTTTTAGTATATATAATAATAGTAGTTTATACAAGGAGTCAATAATGACAGTTATTATTCCCGAGAGCCGAATTTACGAACCGAGCCGTGAAGCGGCGAGGGAGTAACTCGGTTCGAGAGTATAATAGTCATTATTGCGAGTTATTATACACTACTTTATCTACGACTAACTGAAAATTACTAAAAAAAATCAAAATAATTAAACGAAAAGTTAAGATCACTATATCGATATGACGTTTGACGATTTGACAGTTAGTAAAATGGCGGACTTGTCTATCGTTACTACGACAACGTTGGTAACGTTATGTTCTTATTGGCGGAATGCAGGGAATAATGGTAACGTTATGGGTCATTATTCCCCGGTCGCATTTCATTATTCCCTCCGGGTATTATGAGTCCTATTATTAGCCAATAGTGATTAATATAATACCTACTTTATTGTTTAGTCGTCGATAAATTGTATTATAAGATATTTCTGTATTTTATTTAATATATCTGATCTGTTAAGAACTAGAGAGCACCAACTTTTGGAGAAAGAATATTTCTGCCCTGAGAGGAAAGGATAATTAAAGTAACTATTAACTGAGCTAGTGAAGTGCGATATTGCCTAACCCATATTTCTGTAGAAATAATAAGATCCCAGAATATCATAAGGCTTAGTTTCTGGGATATATGCTTGAACCCTCATAATTTTTAAGAATAAAGAGTTTTAATAATTTCACAACCTTATAAATTTACAAGGGTCACAGCAATATGTAAAAAAAGTGTTACTCAACAAATCCATTTATGTATATAGGTAAACCGTCCTTTCTTTTGATCATAGCGGACTTTATTTTGAATAATAGAACTTACATTTGGAGATTAGAAATGTCCTGTTGACAACGTATTGTGAATGTCGGAATTACTTATGTATATAACGGAAAATCAATTGATTTGGACTGTAATAGTAACACTCATTTATATTTTAATATCAAATTAAAAGTTAATTAGGATGTAGCCAATTAAGGACAGCATGCCATGTTATGCTAGCTTAAATTAGCTGTTCATCAGATTATCTTCAAAGGAAGTGTTTTGTTGGACGGGCTCCTCCAAAGAAGTAGTTGGTCTCAGTTCACGGGGCGTTTGGACTTGTTCTATCAGTCTGTTCTCGTGTTGGCGTCACCCCGTTCTTTAAAATCTCTTGATTCAAATGAAGTCCCTCTGGGGCAAAGTCTTCATTTGTAAACACGCCTGGGTTGTAAGGCCAAATATCTGTTTCTTGAAATCCGTTTATTACTTTCTCCGGTGTAGCGACTCTAATAAATGCATTGTTAAATAATTCGAAAAATTCAAAAGGGGCGATTTTTATATGTGGATGAGACGTCATATATAGTCTGTGGAAGGTGTGGGTGGAAGCGACAGGAGAATTATACCGTGTGTTTTGCAAAACAAATAGGAATTTAAGAGTGCAATGAGTGGCATGGTTATCTATAATCAGGTGGACTTTGTCTTGAATAGAACATTTGACTGATTTCTGAAAATGCTCCAGCCATTCCACAAATAAATCTCCAGATATCCATCTCTTATGTGAAACTCTGTAGATGCTCCCTACGGTTCTCCTTTTTATAGTTGAGGGTTCAGACGCTTCCTGGCGTAAATTAGCATATGTGGGATATATGCACCACTTGCATAGAGTTCCATGATTGTTCTTCCTCGTTCCCAGCTGGTCGCAAATCATGCTTGTTATTAACTCTTTGGAGCTAGAATCCTCCCTGGGGTTTGCACCGTTGACACACCAGTTTAATTATGTACATTATAAATTTGGGATGATCGAATTGAAGGATTTTCTTCCAAAATCTTGCTTAAATTATCAATAAATCACATAAACTCTTCTCTATTAAAAGCTGTAATCCGATTTATACTTGTTACTCCGGTTTTCTTAAAGAGATCGATTGGTTTCTTCTGGAAAATTATATTACCAGTCATCACCTGCTGACTGCTTTTCTAAATTTAAAGGACACTTATTATTGTTTCTTAAGGCATAAGTGAAAGCGGCTTTAGTTAAACCATAGAAAGTTGTGATAGACGAATGGTATGCTGTGCAAGTTCTTCCTCGTAGAGTGGATAATAAAACACCGTCCCATACGTGGTCCTTCTGTGCTTTTCGTTTGATGGTATCTCAATTATAATGTACTGCGAACTCTCGAGGCACATACTCGTATACCTAGATATTAGGTAATATGTAACTATAAAATCAAGATATTTCATGCATACTGGGGTAATTGTGGCCGTACTATTAATAACCGTTTTGTTGTGGTCACAATTGCCCTAAATATATGTAAATCATTCTCGCCAACATAACCACATCTGATGAATCAATTGCAACTATACTAGAATCGCCGAACAGATTCAGTAATAAAAGTGCGTGATCACAACGTGATCAAGGCATCCTATGCATAAAAACGGTCGGCGGCAAGGATCGTTTACATTGCGCGATTAGGTAAACTGTAATAGTATCAGAGATCGCAGGTGTTTATTTACCTTTACGTTTCTATTTCCGTTAAATCTGTTTTGACTGCATTTATTCTATTTTCATTTAAATATGCACAATTTCTTATGTCAAATACTACGGCGATAACTATTTTAGAGACATTGATCCTTGAGTGATTTTATGTGCCTGTGTGCATACGACTCACATGAACACTGAATTTGTTCAGCAATTTGAGTATAATAAATAATACTGTGGTGGTAAACAGCATTAGAAATTGGTCAGAATATCGTTTTGTGGGCTTTCAAATACTGTAGGCAGTGATTACTTACCCTGTTCAATTGCAACGACCGCTTATGAACATGAGAACCAGAGAACTTACAATATATATACTTTATTTTGCAAGGATGCAGAATTCTAAGACAAATGTCTGGCATTAGTTTTACCAACCAATTTGTAGATGGAGCATGCATTCACTTTTTATATCGTTGAGATCCGGGAAATTACGTGGCCACCATTACCCTGACGGCCATGAATCCACCAAATTCCCATATTACAATTATTTGTTGTTTAAGTTACTCTCTTTAAAAATAAAACTACATTTTCTTCAATTTCAATACATTGTATCTTACAATATACGAGTATACTTATTTATTTGATTATCTAAACCATGTCAGAATTACATTTTATACTTTTTAAGTATTATTTTTTCACATATATACTATTTGTTCATTTTTAGTACTGTATAAAGGTGGTCCTCCATACTATCATGCGTCATATGTAGTCATAATAGACGTTGTGAACGAAGACTTAACAAGAAAGAAAATCATGCAAAGAAGATCAATGGAAATTGTGAGCATCATTGGTTTAAATCGATTGTGTGAAACTGCTGGGAAGGTAAAAAATATTTGACATTATTCTTGGTTGTGTCGGCTATTTTCTGTGGAATACATAAAACTAATCTATAATGTTTCCGCAGTACATAGATATACTGCCTTCTTTTTTTTTTAATTATTTTTTCCTTTAAGAGGGGCGTTTACCTATCGAAAATTAAGGCATCGCCGTTTCGCGTTTTTTAAACTCATTTTGTAATTTTAGAATCTGAAATTTGGGTTAGTGATGCAAAAGGCATCAATTTATAATGGCAAGGTCCGTTTTTGTACTAATTTATTTTCTTAAAAAAGTTATGTGTCTTAGAAATAACCCCAAAAATGCATGAATTTTATGAATGTCTACTAACTAAGGCTGATACAAAAAAAGAAAAAAACGACCTCCCCGCGCCAGCTGCACATTTGATGCACGACATAAAAGAAGAAAAAACTTTCTGTAATTATTTTTGAAGATAAAAAACATTAAACAGTAAACATCGTCACACACATTTTACACGTCGTTTTTCCAAGCTTTTGCGTCGTCTATCCCCACATTACGGTATCTCTGCTAGTCCTAGCGAAGACGAAAATCTATCGGAATCGGTCGGCTATTCCAAGTCAGAGTGACAGTTTGTAATTAAAAAGAAATGTCATATAATATTCGAGTGTAATGTCACGAAATGCGAATGGGTGTCATGGAGACAAGGTTTGTCAATAAAACTAAAATTGACATGACTGACAGTATAGAGAAATTGTAGAAATAAATGTATGTGTCTATTTAATGAATTGGATATAAATATACGTAAATAACATTAATTAGTGATATTAAATAGTTACTCCTATAATTGCGTGTTCTGTTTTTTTTAAATTAACGAACGAATCACGCTACAATAATATAAGTTATGGGCAAGCGAAAATTGGATTATCATGAAAAATCAACCATCCAAAGAAGTAAGCATGCAAATCGTATGAAAAATCAAAATACGAGGTAAGTAATTTTTGGTCTACAATTTTATTTACATTATTTTGATATTTGTTAATTCGATTTAATTTAACTAAGTACATAATACCAATATGCGAGTAGATTTCAGAATTTAAATATTTGACGATTCATTTTATGTGTATATTAAAATTTTCAACCCACGGTAGCTTTGGATTGCCTTTCTTACAGTCCGCGTCTAATACATACGCTTTTGCTGTTAGGTCTGATGCAACTTCCATTGATTTGTCATCCCCTGAAGGGGTTAATGCTGGAAACGCTGAACACATCTATTTAGGCAACTCACAAGGTAATGGGAAGTACGTATTACAATCGAAACTGTAGACTTTGGACATTATTTACAAATTATTACAGTTACAAGCTTCCAACTGAAAATGAACCCGAGGAAGGTAATTTTCTTGTAAAAAAAGAAACCAGGAACGATAATGACGAAACGAATATAGAAGGACGTAGAATATTTGACATTTTGTATTTAATTCAGCAGTTAAAAAGTTTTGGCGGCCATGAATCGTCATATGGATGCAATTCAACTAACACGACTTTTTTAAAAGAATTGAGAAATGGATTAAATTGTAAATTTGTATTTAAATGTAACATATGTGGTGCAATTGAAAAACTTTTTTCTAACATTGAACGTGATAGCTCAAAAGATATGGGCATAAATGAAGCTGTGGTAAGAGATTTAAAAATTTGTAATCACCTGGAAGTCGTTATGATTACGGTGTCTATGTGTTATTGTAGTATTTGCTCTTTATATGTTTTAATGTGCATAGAAATTAGACTCAAAATAATGGTAGGTGTCCCCCGAGAAAACTATAATCTGATTTTGTTATAGTAATCTAAGCTATTTATGTCTATATTAGTGTAAAAGTCAAACTTTTCAAGGAGATGCTTATATTATTTTGAGTATGGCTAAATAGCTACCGCAAACGCTTGTCTTCAAAATGTGCATTGTAGGTTTTTGGAAACTTGTGCACGGGACAAAGTTTTATTCAAATGGAAGAGCGTTTTTCAATTATGAATATGCCTACCATGTCTTCGCGAACGTATTATGATATACAAAAGCACGTTCATGAAGTAATAAAAGAAAATGCCGTGGAAGAAATGGCGGAAGCTGCAGAAGCAGAGAAGGCTGAAGCTATATCTAAAGGAGAGCTAGATAGTGATGGGTTTCCACTTCTAACTGTAGTTGTTGATGGTACTTGGGCTAAAAAATCATATAAGTCTAAATAATATATTAAACACAAGAAGTTCTTCATAAAAATTAAGAATACTTGATTATGTACATAATTTATTATATATTATTATTTGTTATACACATGTATGTATTTGTATATCGATCAATTATTTGTAATAAAGTAACTTCATCATTTCTGAAATTGTTTTTTTATAAGAATTTCTTTTTTATTATTTTTTTCTAGATCTATTTATCATTACAATTGTACATTATAATGAGAAATAATGTTGTACTATTGTGATGGCTGAAAATACATTAAAAAGAGAGTATTCTTTTATTCTAAACAAATTGAATGTATTAATTTTCATCCGACTTTAAGATGTGCATTAAAGCGAAGTGAAAATGAACCCATTTAATTTGTTCACATCCAAAAATAATAATTAAATATTTCAAAATATGAATAAGTATATGAAAGTAATACGTGACTAGACCCGCAAGAGGGCAGTTCCGTAAGTTTTTAATTCTTTATACATTATGTATCCTATTTGTAGTATTCCTTTATCTATGAATAAAACCGAAGCGTTCGGATCGGAACCTCATAACGTGTAGCTCCACCCACTCACACCCCCTTGCGTCGACTCGTCCCGCGCGTAATATAAGTTGCATACGTTTTTATTTGCAGGTAAAGGCCCCTCTTAAGACGGGCGTTTACCAACAAATAGAAACTTATGCAACTTATATTACTCGCGGGACGGGTAGAGGCAAGGGGGTGTGAGTAAGTGGAGCTACACGATATTCGGTTTCCATCACAGTGCTTCGGTGTTATTCATAGATTAAGGAATACTATAGATGGGAAACATAATGTATAAAGAATGAGTACTTACGGAACTGTTGATGTTGTTGATGTTTTATAATAAGCCAATTTTCGCTTGCCCATAACTGTTATATTATTATACACTCGAATATTATAGGTATATATGACATTTAAATGCCAGTGACAGTTTGTAATTAAACTGTCACTCGCATTTAAGTCTGCAATAGCCGACCGATTCCGATAGATTTTCGTCTTCGCTAGGACCGGTAGAGATACCGTAAAGTGGGGATAGACGACGCGAAAAACCTCGTGTGAAATGTGTGTAACAATGTTTACTGTTTAAGGTTTTTTTTCTTCAAAAATAATTACATAATTTTCTTTTTTATATCGTTCATCAAATATGCAGCTGGCGCGTAGAGGTTGTTTTTTTCTTTTGTGCACCAGTCTTAGTAGACATTAATCAAATTCATGCATTTTTGTGGTTATTTCTAAAACACATAACTTTTTTAAGAAAATAAATTAGTACAAAAACTGACCTTGACATTATAAATGTATGCCTTTTGCATACACACAACCCAAATTTGAGATTCTAAAATTACAAAATAAGTTTATAAAACGGGAAACGGCGATAAGTTTTCGATAGGTAAACGCCCCTCTTAATATAAATTACAGTATTCAAAATTGAAGTCAATATTTAAGAGAAGATCTGCAAGCTGTCTGTATGCTTATGTGACTAATGGGTGCCTGTAATTGACTTATTCATTGCGATTTAGAGATTTTCATGTTATTAAATGGCCAACTTGGAAATGTCTTCCTTCTTTGTTCTAACGCCAGAGTCGTGTCTAAATACATAATTGACATCATTTTATAATTATATGATTATGCCTTTATGCAACTATAGCTTTGCCAATATGTTAATACAGCACCTGTAATTTCGAATGCATATTCTGTTAAAGTCAATAATATTCAAAATCATTGCTAAAAACCCCTTTAAACTACGCTTATGTGATTCTAATGTCGAATTTGTCGGGGTAATACCATAAGAGTTTGTGTTTATCCGGACAAACTTTCATTTTGAACGAAAGCTTTGTTGCTTGGTAACTGACGAGAACAAATAACATGGTAAAACCGCGACACCGACGGTGGAGCGGTTTTACCTTTTGTTATTTGTTCGAGTCGTGTTACCCTTAAGCAACAAAGTTTGAGTTTTGTCAAAATGAAAGTTTGTTCCGGAAATAAACACAAACTCGAATGGTATTTGGTAAGACAATTTAATGAATCATTTAATTAATATTAATAAACCGAAATATTTTTATTTAACATTCCTTTGAATACATATACAAAAGAAAGAGAAAAATACATATGTTTATGTATGAAATTTATTTGAACGATACTGTCAGAATTGAATTTTCGTTGCCATGGAAAATCAACATGCAGTTTATCCGCTAGCAAACATGCAGTTTATCCGATGGCAAACTAACACAGCGTGTATTAAAATGTCATGTTTTTGACAGATGAATTAAATTGTCAATCTAAATTCACGCAGTGGTGACAGTTGTACAACTTGAAAATAGCTAAAATGCAAATGACTTTGTCGTAAGTCAATTACAGACACGTTATATTGTGGATTTTTAAATTGAAATTTTTAGATTTCATTTCGAATGAGATCGACTATTGTTTTGTTACATAACGTTGAATGATTTTCCAATATACATGTAGAACTATACTAGCTTTCTTTGTTTTAACAATATACCAATTTCTAACGACGCAGCAATATATGCATATAGTCGGGTCGTTTTCGCAACCGACACGGCAAAAGTACGAACTTAAAACACTGATTCAATACCACTACAAATTCGAATCAACCGGAACAATTTTAGAACAATAAAATTCAACCAACTAATTAATATTTTAGGATAAATACCTACGGCTAGTAAACTACTATTACATGAAAGTCAGTTAGAAATTAAATATTATAGATTGAATTATTAAGTATTACTTTTCTATATCAATATTTTATTTAATACATGGCTATTCTGAGCATTGTTGTCAGATTTTTATTTTCACAGAGCGGATGACACTTGACAAGCGTAGCGTATGACAAGCAGTGACAAGTATTCAGTATAGCGCATAGTATAGCGTTTTTCGAACAATTACACATGAAACTTGGGCTACCATCACTCATATTGAACAAGAAATAAAGATGTCCTGGGATAGGGAAATAGAAATTGATAAAACAGATATTAATCCAGTAATATTTTGTATTAATGATAGCGGTAGTAGCGATGATTGTGAAAGTTATTATTAATGTTAATGAATGTCACACTGTGGTCAACTTTACTATTATAGTCATGTCTCCCCTTAAAGACAGCGCGGAGGAACTGGTAATTTGTAAATATGTTTGAATTGTTTAATTCTGCATTAAATATAATCTTTAACAACAACTAATTTATAATAGTTTAAAGCTTAACCATATAATAATGATGTGTTTAGCTTAATCAAAAATGTTTGATTAGCAAGCAAAAATTATGTTGTAATCAATGATATACCTACGGGAAATGTTTCAAACAAGTTGCTTTTAGTACACCAGTGATAATGGTAATAATCATAGTGAACAGAAGAATCTGGCAAACAAATGTTTTTATAATTAGTGAAATTAGTGTAATACTTTTCTGACCTCGCTGTTGCATGTAAAGTACTTTAATAATTTTGATGCATTTAATGGAAAAGCAATGTAGCACTATTAGTAAGGATACTGCTAACAATTGTCTTTGTTACTAAATATCATTATTGTCTGTAGTAAAACTAACTCGAACATAATTATTAAATACATTCTGAATGTTTAAATGAATTTCAAAAGTTCAATTTTCTCTGAAAATCTAACCTTTTTTATATTTATATCTAATTACTAACAGCAGACAAGTTCATACAAATATAAAATAATCATTATATTCTCCTTTTCAATAGTACTTAAGCAAAATTATTATCAAATCAATAGTAACATATTAGAATTATTATGGGTAGTGCTAAAACCACAAGCCTAATTGATCATTTAGGGTTATAGTGTCAAAATTAATATTACTTGACACATCAAATTTTGCAACGTCTCAAATTTGACGCCATTTTAATTTTGGTGGCGCATGTCGGTTGCGAGAGCGATTCTAGTATAGCAAAATATGTGCGAATATACAGCGTGTGTATAAAATGTCGCAAAAGCTATACGCAGACAATCTTAATGTTAAAATATTCTATCATGCTTCGTATGTGTTCAGGAACCATTTGAAAGTTACATATGGCGACACTGTAGCCGTATACTATTGTAATTGTAGATACCGCAATAATTTCTGTATTTCGATCTTCGAAAACAATTTACTTATTAGTATTATCAGTAATGGCGGCTGGTGAGTACGTTTTGTTGGGACATGTACGTAGACAAGACTGATTCGTTTACTCTATTGAGGCAAAATACTATGGAGACGCTGTAAAGCATATTTGCTGTACTCTCAAAACGGAAGCATTGGGCGGGGCTAAGTGTGGGACCAATATGGCAGCCTCACCTAGTCCTGACTACTCTAAATTATAATCTGTCATCCCACACCTGTCAAGCCTACACTAACCTATGAAATTTTATTCCAGACGAATTCTTCTTATCAACGCCGTCTCTGCTGTTACAGCTACGTGGAGCACAAAAAACCATAATGTCTTTTAATATTTAACTTATTATATAACTCTAATACACGATGCACTTAACAAACACTCCACTTTTTACCAACACTACCTGTTTGACGTAAGTGTAGTATCAATATGGCGGGCCTGTACCCGGTTTGATCACGTGACGTCGTCTCCCTACCTATTCTTTCTCAATGGTTTACTCCCACTGCGAGTATATCGCCCATAATAAACCAATCAGTCTTGTCTATGTACGTGCCCCAACAAAACGTACTCATCAGCCGCCACTGATTTATCAGATGGGTAAATCTGACGTTTTAAATTCTACACATTATGCGAGGTATGATTTGGTCTTCAAATTATTTATTGTCAAAATAATATAATAATATATTGAAAAATGCTTAATTACAACTGGTTTAGTTCTTTGTTTGGGTATTTATCTGACAGTACATTAGTGACACTATTACCTACGTAATTGTTGGAATTGTGAGCCATCTGTCTGTAAGTATAGTTGCAATTTACGAGGTATCGTACTACTTGTTCGAATCCTTCTGATGTAATTTCCAATACTGCCGCGTTATTCTGTTTCTGACTTCGTCAGTGTCTTGAGGAGGCGTTACATAAACTTTCTCCTTAATAAAACCTCAAAACAAAAAAGTCTAAAGGAGTGAGATCGAGAGATCTCGCAGAGAGTCGCGCTTGGCGAGTTCGTTTAGGTGAACCAATTACATTGACAAGACTGATTCGTTTATTATCGGTGATATACTCCCAGATGCTGAGCATATCACCGATAATAAACGAATCAGTGCTCGCCCAACCATTTCTTACATTACGAGCATGGTGTGCAGGAGCACCATCGTGCATGTAAATCATGTTATGGCATATTTGCAATGGCATCTCGTCAATAACTAGTTCCAGTACATTGAGATACCCACTGGCATCAAGACGATTTGGTAGATAAATTGGCCCAAAGACCCGGAGATTTATTTGCACAGCCATATTCTCGAAATGCATGCGGATTTTCATCCGCCCAATGGTGAAAATTATGGGTATTAAATACACCATCTCTGGTAAACATACTCTCATCGCTCCAAAGAATACGTCTTAAAGAGTTGTCATCTTCTTGAATCCTATTTAAAATTGTGTTGTAAAAATGTAATAGAAAATTGTTGAACGGTTTTATTACTAGGGATATTTAAGGTTGAAGCTAACTGTCGGATACTAACGGAGGGATCATCTTGTACTGCGTCTAGAATTTGCTCTTCTAGTTGTAATTGTACGCCTTTTTCTTGGTGGAACAGCATTGGCATTTCTTTTAGTAACCGAACCAGTTTCACGTAGACGTTGATCCAACCTTCGAAATACATTTCCATTAGGATGGTTCCGATTTGGGTAACGTACGCGATATCCGCGTTCTGCCATATTCGCATTGTCATTATAGAAACCATATCGGCATATTCATTAAATGTAAAATCCATTATGAAGGAATAAAATAACAACAAAGAAACGATAAAACACAGTAGCACAACAACTAATCAAAACGATACAAATAACCTCGAAGAGGCAGAGTTTACACAAAATGAAACACTATAGTCAAATTAAATACACAGGTAAGTAAATGTCAAAATTTGACAGTAATGATAATGGTCGCATTCAGCAGACACAACAGTTGCGCAACTGTTCGGTAATCGGATTCAGATGATGTACGCTCACTCTGAAAAAGTTATGGAGCGTCGGCATTTTTGCGAGCAAAAAAATTATACGCTCACTTAGTGCGCATTAACGCTTTGCAACACCAACGTAACACAAAATTTTGTAGTGTTTAGTATTGGAGTTAACAGAGTATTTTAATCGGAGTTGGAAAAACCGGACCTTACACTAAAAACTAGGCCGAAAGTTAATGCAGAAAAACAATTTATTGTTCTTGTTTATTCGGTTTAATCTTTATAATTCTAACATATGGTAGCATTGGAAAGTACCAAATGGAGGCGATCACATAAACGAGAACGGTCCTATCTGGGAACATCTGCTGAATGTGACCATTGATTGAAATCATTTTGAAATATTCATTGTTCGACAACGTTGTCAAATATGTTTTTCGTGAAAGTAAGTTAATGGAGAAATGTTGAAAACAGACTTTCATGCACATATGACATTTTAACATTTCTATTCAAAACCGAACGAAGAATGTCGCTGCGTGTAGCTGTTGCGACAATTTATACACACGTTGCATAATGTATAATTATAATTGTTCTCATAAATAAAGTTGTTAAAAATTTGACGTATTTAACGCCTCATTCAGTTAATTCTCCAACCGAAGATCATTCGTTCTCAACTCTTGTCAGGCAAAATTTTTATTTTGTATGAGCATTGGTTGCTTGGCAATTAAACTCGATCGCTCCGCGCTCGGGTTCTTTTCGTCAATTTGAACTAGTTTAATTGCCAAGCAACCAATATTCATACAAAATAAAAATCTTGCCGACAAGAGTTGAGCACTTATGATCTTACTGTTGAAAAGAATATAAAGAAAATTGCGATTTAACAGATAATTCATATATGTACTATCGGTAATAAAAAAACTAGGACAAATATTATTTCAGATAGCCATGAATTTTGCTAATTGTGCTAATGTCATTCAGGCTTTTGGCACTTCTGTCACACAAAATAATATGAGGTTATATAATTTAATTTTTAATGTCAGAAAATACAATTAACAAAAGCAAAGAATAATAAAATAACAATTAGTCATTCCCAGTCATTCCTTCGTTTTTGCCGGTAACACTCGACGAGGCATTGAAGATATAGAAGGTATTATTAAATTTTGGTCTTGTGTTAGTGTATTCCATGTGCCCTCAATTTGTTCTTTTGCGGTTACCGGCTGACGATTTCTTTCTGATTTTTTTATCATACAATCCCAAACATTTTCGATGGGGTTGCGATCAGGACTATGTGCAGACCATGGCAATAGTTCAATATTCTTGTATCGGAACCACTTGGTTACATTCCGTTCAGAGTGTATTGAATTCTTGCATTATCAATCAATGACTTGCGGCATGACTAATGACAGCTTCAAATAATTTCGTCTTAACTGACAGCGTGCTGACAGCTATCGATATCCGTCGGTTTTACACAGCCAAAACAAAGCTGTCCTAGTTTTTTGTGTTAGCGATAGTACTTGAAAAAGTTACTTTTTATTAATATTACCAAAATTAAATGGTCTTGAAAATATTGAAACTTCCATTGTTCCCTGTTTTCTCCTTAAAAAGTAAATTGTACAACATGTGAGCGGTGTAGAAGGTATATTATCAAAATAACCAGGTCCACATAAAGAAGAAAAAAATGGACATAAACGCACGTTATATAAATCTTGATTGTATACATAAGATATTTAAATGTAACTATTACTGTGATATCATAATAACATTCAGCTCACAAGGAGACGCAAAAGATGTTATAGGTAAATATATATGTACAATAAGCGATTTAATGCCACCAAGAATATTGGTTTATTCAAATGGAAATGATGAAATTTCTCTAACATTTTATAGCAGTTATCGTTATCAAGAAAATTACTCTAAGTAATATTTTTGTATTTTATATTCTTTATTTTAGGAATTGCTGATCTGTCAGCTAATTTGGCCGGATAACATTGCACTCGTTACCCAGGAAGATTTATCTAAGATAACGATTAATGAAATACTCCTAAGAAGATGGTCAGAAGCTCAGGAAAACTAATTTAAGCATGCATTACAAAAACATGTATTTAATTATTAAATAAATATTTCTTATACATTTTATCATTTATTTGTAAATTGTCGCATAATATGCTTTGGAATGTAGTAGTTTACCTCTTCATTGCTCTTTAATACTGCTTTTACTTTCTTATTATAGTATATTACCACCCAGACCAAGTCAAGTCGCCCACGCAGGTTTCTGGCAGTATGGCACAAAAACTGTCTCGGCTTTGGTTTAAATATACCGATTAGAAATCTACTCCCATTTACTCTCCAGCCCCATCATGGTATGGCATAGGCTTGGTAGTATAGTTCCCATATGTAACTAGTAACCTCTCACATTCTCAAACTGTTCCTCCATCAGAGCAGCCAGAGCACTGGTCCCATTGACGAGCCCCGTGGATCTCCATCCAGGTGCATTGTCACGCGTTTCTCAAATTGTACCTGTGTCTATTGTCTTTGAGGAAAGGCACAAACCCAGTAGCTGCTGGTGAGTACGTTTTAGTGGAGCAATTACATAGACAAGATTGACTCGTTTATTATCGGTGATATGCTCGGCATCTTGTCATGCGGTGGTTAATTTATAAATAATTGCGGTTAATTATTTTCGGAGTTAACGGGAAACCACCGCATGCCAAGAAAAAAAAACTAAATAACTATCTATTTTTCTTTCTCTTTTAAATTATTAGATTCAGTGCTCACTGATAGTAGTTTCTCATCCAGACGCGGGTGCACGTTGGGAAGTCTATACTTACATAATGCTCTAGCACATATCCACAGATTAATGTCGGTAAACGAGCCAACTAACGTAACGGTAGGGGATACGTCAAAAGAACAATTTAAAATGACTTCTCGTGCTACTGGGTGAAAGTGACTATGTGAATCTAAAAAAAACGTATCACGAACCAGCTCTAGTCGAGATTATTTACATGGGTACGTACTACTTTGTTTCTTTACCATCTAATATTCTTATTTTGATGCTATGACGGATGTTTGTTTACCTTTGAAAAGCATGAATAAAATTAACCTATCGATATACCATACAACAGACGAATTTTATATTATTGTGTTTATTATAATCAAAATTATATACATACAAATACAATAAACATATTTACAATAACTACATGCTTACGACGTAATAATGATATGAAACAAATCAAAACGGAACATTAAAATCGCAGTCAACGGTCTATAAATAAAATATTTACTCTATAACAAAAAATTACATTCGTGTTTCAAATTTATCAGTGATAGAAAATACAACAGGTCTTGTTACATTAGGAATAATTCTATATTCAGAGTTTTCACAATAAAAGAAAATTATTATCATCTTTAAAACATTGTCCGGGCTTTACTAACGATTAACGGTGAAATTTGTCGGGTATCGCAGAAAGCGCGGTCGGTCAGAGTTACGGCGGGGAAAATGCAATGTTTATTTCGCGGTAATACGTGATTTGTACATAAGTTCGGAGATAAAGAAATTTACGTGCGAGAATTTATAACTTATTACGACGTTACGAGTGTCTGGAAAATAATTTAAAATTAGTTAATCTGGTCTACGGTTTTCGGAATACTTTTAATTGAGATATGACAATTGGCCTACGTCAATTAAAAGAAAAGGTACTTAATTACAGCATGACAATCGGCCTGCTGAAATTAAAAGGTTTTACGGACTGAAGCACGACAAACTGGCCTGCTTCTACGGATCTTTTAATCAAAGCACGACAAATGGGCCTGCTTAGATTAAAGGAGACGGTTTACGGATTGAAGCACGACAAATTGGCCTGCTTCAATGGATCTTTAATCAAAGCACGACAAATGGGCCTGCTTAGATTAAAGAGGACGGTACCATAACACTCATGACAAATAGGCCTAAGTGCTATAGTCAGGAACGGTTGGAAGGATGAAATCTCTCTGTCCACGATTTGACCGGGGACGGTGCTTTTATATGGTCGTACCGCCAAGAAAAACAAGTACGCAGAGTGGGGTCCTCCTACGTAAACATGACGTAGCAACGCGCGAAAAATAATCGTGACGTCTACGGATAATTTAAGAGCGCGAACGTCAAAGAAATGAATAGATAAAATAGTATACTAATTACAAAATATTCATAACAAGAAAAATAACGGTTAATGAACGGTTGAATAAAATATCAGACATATATAATTTGAAAATTGCAATTCAAAATAGATATGAAACGAAAATAAATGATATTTTATTCAATTAACGAAGGAGCTTCGTTACAGGCCCCTCCCTAAAATAAAAACAAGACTCTAACGGAATATGCATTAAAAGCGTTCAAAAATTAACATAAATAGCAAATACTCAAAAACTAAACAGGAATTGGTAAGATTAAAAATTAAACTATACTAACAAACTTAAACCTAATCACTTGCACAGCGTCTTTGCATCACTCACGATGTCCTGATAATTTTAACTCTCACTCTGACTATTCTGCTGTTGCAGGCGGGCGTAGTGGGCTTCTGCCTCTCGACGGGTCATGGAGATCAATTCGCCATCGACTCTAACACGGACTTGTTTGTTCATACGCTTCCTCTTCTTGGATATCTTGCCGGTGGTGCCTTCTTTTCTTACCCAGGCCCCAGGATTGACCGGACACGGTCTTTTCGTCGACGGCGGAATTGTCGGCAGCGGTGGAGGATCTGGAGTAAGAAAAGGCATATCCAAGGAGACTAGCGAGTCCAGTGACATTATTTGAAGGAGTGAAGATTCGTCAGAGTGAAGAGGAGACGGGATAGAAATGGTAGGGGGAGAAATGGGAAGAGACGGCTTCTTTCTGGATGCGGGCGACGGCGGCAGCGGAGATACCAAATCTGGGACCGGAGAAGCCCCAAATAATTGCAAAAGCCGGAATCCTAGATAGGCCTCGGCATCAGGACTATATAGTGTTGGTCCTATGTCGATCGTCGTCTCGTCGGCGGGCGGTACAGGAACGTCTGCTTTGGGAGGCGTCAGACAGCAGTATGTCCGATACTTCTCCTCCATCACAGCAATGGTGGCGGGCGAGACGAAATATCGAGGGGTCGTCGGACGCTCAGGCGTCTTCACGCCAGGCGGCGTACCCCATTTCAGGCGGTATTGCTCCTCGCAGGAAATGGCTGGAGCTGGCGATGACGGCGGCATGGGTGCTGTGGACTGGTCACGTTTCTTGGTGTGCTTCATCTTACAGACTGTAACTCATGGCACATTTGGCAGCTTTATATACCCTACTGGCCTCCCCCACTACCTCCAACGGATCTGGAGGTGGAAGATCGGCCGTAATTTCCACTCTGGTGGCTTCCATGCAGACAAAAAAACACCTCGTGCGGCGGATTGCACGAAGTACGAGCTCTAGACGGTATTATGAGCACACACTTAGTACGGCGGATTGTACGAAGTATGAGCTCCGGATGATGTCTTGAAACAAAACACCTGGTGCGGCGGATTGCCCAAAATGTCAGTTCAAAACATCCTTCATGGCCTCCGGCGGAATCGGAGGCGGAAGATCGGCTTGCAGCTCGTCGGCGGACGGAAATTTAATGTCTTTTACATGGACTTTGACGGGCTTTCGTCTGTTTGGTACCTGTAACATAAGAACAGACGGGGACAGGATCTGGATAATTTTAGAGGGTCCTTCGTATTTAGGTGCCAACTTTGCGGTGAATTTCTTTGAAGCATCGGACAGATTATGCGTCTGGTGGTACACCCATTGTCCAATCTGCGGGCGGTAAGGACGATGGCGTAGATTATACGGTCTACTTTGTGTCTGGAATGCTTGAGCCAATTTTATCCTCACTATCCTGAAGAAATCGTCCAACTTGGATAGTTCCTGGGCTAAATCCTCGGTACTGGGTTCTACATGGTTCATCAACTGACCATCGGCGGTTCTTCGGAGGGAACTAGGCGGCATGAGCTCTCTTCCGAAGTTAAGAAAAGCGGGCGTGAATCCAGTAGACTCATGCTTAGCAGTATTAATTGCGAACATGAACTGAGGTAGGTACATATCCCATTCCCTATGGTCCTTTTCAATATACTGAGCTATCATAGGCCCTAACACACGATTCGTTCTTTCAACAGGGTTGGCCTGAGGAGCATATGGAGCGTTGAACCTGAGCTTAACACCTAACCCATTGAAATAATTCTTGAAATCGTGGCTAGCAAACTGGGGACCATTGTCGGCCAATAAGACTTTAGGACAGCCAAAACGATAGATGAGCCTTTCCTTAAGTGCCTGGATAACAGTCCGAGAAGTGGCAGAACGAAGCGGCTGACATTCCACCCACTTAGTGAATCTATCCTGTAAAACTAATAAAGAAGTGAATCCTTTCTTCGAACGCGGAAAAGGTCCAAGGAGATCCACGCTTACTTGTTCCCATGGGCAATCGACAGGTGAAAATAACATTTGTCCCAATGGTTTTCCTTGATTAAATTTATGTCGTTTACAGGATCTGCACCGGTTCACATACCTACGGACGTCTCGAAACATTCCTGGCCAGTAATACAACGAGGCGGCTCTCGCTGTGCTTTTGGCGACGCCCAGGTGTCCTGCTTCTGGAGCGTCATGAATTTCCTTCAGGACGGTGTTTCGATCGGATCTTGCTACGCACAACTTCCAAGCGCGTACTCCACTCATATTATGCACGTCAGGTATATGTCTGTATAACCTACCGTTTTCCAGTCTATATTCCTGATGTTTTGCAGGTTCGGAACGGACATCAGAAACTTTCTTGTTGTACCAAGCGCAAGACGTTTCTTCGAGCAAGGCACATGCGTCTTCATCATTTTCATGCGTGTAAGGAAGCGGCGCGCGTGATAGGGAGTCAGCTAAATTATTCATGGCTCCTTTTCGGTATTTCACAATAAAATCGAACTGTTGTAGATCGATAGCCCAACGACTAAGTCGTCCGGAAGGATTCTTCAGATCATTCAAGAACCTCAAACACTGGTGATCGGTAACAATAAGGAACTGGTTAAACTCTAAATAGTACTTGAACTTCTTGATTCCCCAGACAACGGCAAGGGCTTCCTTCTGGGTCACAGAATAATTGACCTCTGCCTTACTCAAAGTCCTGCTTGCGTACGCTATCACTCTTTCGGTACCTTCTATCTCTTGAATCAAAACGACTCCCAAACCTCTTTCACTGGCGTCGGTGTGCAGCTGGAAAGGTTTGGTGAAGTCCGGGCATGCGAGAACAGGGCTCTCTGTCAAGGCTTTCTTGACAGCAGCAAACGCGGCTTCGTGTTCCGTCGTCCATTCCCAATGTACATTTTTCTTGATTAAATTTACCAGCGGAACGGTAATTCGTGCAAAGTTCGGTACAAAACGACGATACCACGAAGTCTGCCCCAGAAAACTACGAATTTCCTTTTTATTTCTCGGTGGCGGTACATTTAAAATCGCAGCTATCTTGTCTGGATCGGTGCGGATGCCTTCAGGCGTGACTACGTGACCCAAATATTTTATGCTTCGTTTGGCAAATGAGCATTTATCGGGCTGTATCTGGAGACCGGCTTCACGCAAACGTGAAAAAACTGCGTAAATTCTTCAAATGCTCGTCGAAATTCTTTCCCAGGATTATTATATCGTCGAGATACACAAACGCGTATTCTGCCATCTCTGGTCCTATGATGGAGTCTAATAAACGCTGAAACGTCGCTCCTGCGCTATGAAGACCAAACGGAAGTGTTTTAAACGAAAACAGGCCCTTCCCAGGAATTGTAAATGCGGTAATGGGTCTGCTAGCTTCATCCAATTCCACCTGCCAATAACCACTCTTTAAATCGAGTGTTGAAAAATATTTACTATTGCGAAGTTTGTCTAGTATATTTGAAATATATGGCAGGGGATATGAATCTTTAATCGTGACGGCGTTAACTTTGCGAAAATCCACGCAGAAACGTACACCACCATTCTTTTTCGCGACCACTACGATAGGTGAACTCCACGGACTATTACTGGGTTCAATAATATCGTCACAAAGCATTTTGTCTACCTCTGCATCTATCAAAGCCTGCTTCTTTGGGTTGCACGGATAATACCTTTGCTTAATCGGGATTGCGTCCGGTTTTAGTCGAATAGTATGACGGATAAGATTCGTCCGGCCAGGCACAACAGTAAACTTTCCCAATTCTTCCTCCAGGAATTTTTTCAAAGCGGTATCTTTGCGGTCCTGCATCTCAGAGAGCCCACAGTTCGCGGAAATAACTGCGTCGTCTCCTTTGAAATACAGTTTCCTCTTGGAAAAATCGAGGACAGCTCCTACCTCTTTAAGAAAATTAATCCCAAAGATGACGGAACACGGGCTTTTAGGCATTATTATAAAATTCACATGTGTTATACGGCTACCCATGTGTACGGGCAAAGAAACAGAACCAGGTGACTCTACGATATCTCCATTTGCTAAGCGGACTCTAGATTTACGGTTGAGGACACGTCGGACATCTTCTTTTAACAAGCGGGTGACTAGAGATTTAGACAAAAATGAAGATGTAGCGCCGCTGTCTACAAGCGCACGCAAACTCTGTCCAAAAATATTAACGCGGATCCACACGCGATTGTCGGACCCTGTGGAGGTCCTGTCGTGAATCTGCGGACGTTTAATCGGCGGTGTTATTGCGAACGGACGGTCTTCGCCTGCAGACCGCCCTTCTCGGAGTTTCCCTGGCATCGACAATCCTTGGATCGTATGTTCAACTTTCCACAACGCGAGCAAAATAATTTAAACGGATTCCTGCAATTTGCTCTCTTGTGATCCTTTTCTCCACAATTCCAGCAACGTCGCTCTGGATGTGACAACTTTTGCGTTGGTGCCGGTTGTGTACGAACTTCGCGAGGCTTTGGATTTTGTACCACGTACGATAACTGATGTGAACGCGGCGTTATCGAAGAAGTACCGGGTTTAGCACCAGATGATTTTTCTGGTGAACGGGTTTCATTATCTCTCTTACTAAATCGTGCTTGCTCCTCCTGAAGCAACTCAAACTCGGCAGTAGCTTTAGACAGTTGTCTGAGTGACTGTACCGCGTCCCGACGCACGTACATTTTATACGCAGGCGACATGTTATTGTACACGCGCTCTAGTTTCTCCTCCTCGGACATCGCTCTGCCGCGTCTTATCAATGTCAACATTACGGTTAAATAGTCCTTAAAAGACTCATTACTTTTTTGTAGACGGGACCGTATATCCAAATCTACTGATAATTCATACCGTGGTGGAAGATACTGAAGTTTAAAATCTTCTAAAAACTCGTCCCACGTACCCCAAAGTGACCTATTATTCCGTAGCCACAAAAGTGCTTTATCTTTAAATAATTCAGGCAGCGCAGTAAGCATCTGTTCGTCTGTGATTTCGTAACACATTTGCAACTCATTGATCCTTTCTAAAAATAAAACAGCGTCCGAACTACCGTTGAAGTGTAAACCCCACTTCCTTAAGCAGTCGCAGATCGCAGCTGGAGATTTGTCGGTTTTCGCGTCTACAAGCGGTGGGTCTGTGTGAAAATTTCCCTTAGTCGCGGAGCCTTGCTTAAATTCCTTCAAAAATACGCTAAGGCGTTTACGTACCTCATCTACTGTGCCAGAAGCGTCTAAACCTAAGGCTTTCGTAATTGCGTTCAAATCCTCCTTTTTGAGATTATATATAGACCCACTAGAAGTCGGATTTTCCGTTTTATCCGGCTCCGTCATTGTTTGAAATTGTAATGTACAAAATTATATACCGAATAAAATTATATTCCTATTTTTATTTATTTATCCTATTATTCCTAATATTTAACATAGAACCTGTATCATTTGTATCACTATCTATTTGTAAAATTTATACTTTATATCCTTTCAAAGCAAAACTATAATTGAACTGGTTACGGTCTATCATAAAATTCAATATTTATATTTACCTAATTTAATTTTGCTTACTTGAAATAATTTATTTTTATGCTAAAAACAAAGGCCTACACGGCTGGGCGCCATCTTGTCATGCGGTGGCTTATTTTATAAATAATTGCGGTTAATTATTTTCGGAGTTAACGGGAAACCACCGCATGCCAAGAAAAAAAAAGACTAAATAACTATCTATTTTTCTTTCTCTTTTAAATTATTAGATTCAGTGCTCACTGATAGTAGTTTCTCATCCAGACGCGGGTGCACGTTGGGAAGTCTATACTTACATAATGCTCTAGCACATATCCACAGATTAGTGTCGGTAAACGAGCCAACTAACGTAACGGTAGGGGATACGTCAAAAGAACAATTTAAAATGACTTCTCGTGCTACTGGGTGAAAGTGACTATGTGAATCTAAAAAAAACGTATCACGAACCAGCTCTAGTCGAGATTATTTACATGGGTACGTACTACTTTGTTTCTTTACCATCTAATATTCTTATTTTGATGCTATGACGGATGTTTGTTTACCTTTGAAAAGCATGAATAAAATTAACCTATCGATATACCATACAACAGACGAATTTTATATTATTGTGTTTATTATAATCAAAATTATATACATACAAATACAATAAACATATTTACAATAACTACATGCTTACGACGTAATAATGATATGAAACAAATCAAAACGGAACATTAAAATCGCAGTCAACGGTCTATAAATAAAATATTTACTCTATAACAAAAAATTACATTCGTGTTTCAAATTTATCAGTGATAGAAAATACAACAGGTCTTGTTACATTAGGAATAATTCTATATTCAGAGTTTTCACAATAAAAGAAAATTATTATCATCTTTAAAACATTGTCCGGGCTTTACTAACGATTAACGGTGAAATTTGTCGGGTATCGCAGAAAGCGCGGTCGGTCAGAGTTACGGCGGGGAAAATGCAATGTTTATTTCGCGGTAATACGTGATTTGTACATAAGTTCGGAGATAAAGAAATTTACGTGCGAGAATTTATAACTTATTACGACGTTACGAGTGTCTGGAAAATAATTTAAAATTAGTTAATCTGGTCTACGGTTTTCGGAATACTTTTAATTGAGATATGACAATTGGCCTACGTCAATTAAAAGAAAAGGTACTTAATTACAGCATGACAATCGGCCTGCTGAAATTAAAAGGTTTTACGGACTGAAGCACGACAAACTGGCCTGCTTCTACGGATCTTTTAATCAAAGCACGACAAATGGGCCTGCTTAGATTAAAGGAGACGGTTTACGGATTGAAGCACGACAAATTGGCCTGCTTCAATGGATCTTTAATCAAAGCACGACAAATGGGCCTGCTTAGATTAAAGAGGACGGTACCATAACACTCATGACAAATAGGCCTAAGTGCTATAGTCAGGAACGGTTGGAAGGATGAAATCTCTCTGTCCACGATTTGACCGGGGACGGTGCTTTTATATGGTCGTACCGCCAAGAAAAACAAGTACGCAGAGTGGGGTCCTCCTACGTAAACATGACGTAGCAACGCGCGAAAAATAATCGTGACGTCTACGGATAATTTAAGAGCGCGAACGTCAAAGAAATGAATAGATAAAATAGTATACTAATTACAAAATATTCATAACAAGAAAAATAACGGTTAATGAACGGTTGAATAAAATATCAGACATATATAATTTGAAAATTGCAATTCAAAATAGATATGAAACGAAAATAAATGATATTTTATTCAATTAACGAAGGAGCTTCGTTACAATCTGAGAGTATATCACCGATAATAAACGAATGTCTTGTCTATGTAATTGCTCCACCTAAACGTACTCACCAGTCGCCACTGCTCAAACCATTATTAAGGCGGTACCTGGGCATTTCTACTTCTTCAGGAAATCCGCTATATTTGAATACGATGCTGAACTGTAGGCATGTTCGCCATTTACTAATGCATAATAAACATGCCCATACCACCTTATATCTCAGCGAAGTTTACGGTTACTTATTTCTCCAAGCGTACGGTTGCGGCCAATATTATCTGGGCAGCAGTTTTTCTCACTGTAAATGGATGTTAATTGTTACATAAAAAAAAGTCGCCTGGAAAACTATACTGTCATATTGATTGATGAAAAACGTCAATTATAAAAATGCCACATTTATCTTTGGCCGAGAAACTTAGGGTTGTGACGCTACTGGGACAGGGGTGGTCGGCACGTCAAGTCGCATTAAGATTCCAAATACCAAAGAGTACTGTGCATAACATTAAGAGAATATGGGATGAGAGACAAACGTTTGATAGAAGATTGGGTAATGGTAGGCCCAGAGTTACAACGGAGGTGGATGATGGTATTTTGGTTGATTTTATTCGCGAAAATCCCTACCATTGTGCGGTAGACGCACAGGCTGAAACAAACTTTCCAGGGTCTGTTCGAACAGCAAGGCGTCGTATCAAAAATGGATTTGATCTACGTAATCGTTCTGCAGCGAAAAAAACTTTTCTAACTCCGCATAATAAGGAACAGAGAGCAGGTTTTGCTTTGAAATATTCCTTAGAAGTGTTAAATTTCTGGCAGAATGTTGTTTTCACAGATGATAAGGTATTTAAATCGTGTTTTGACGGACACGTTAGAGTTTATAGACCTCCTCGCTTTGATGAATGTTATACCCATAAATCACACACAAGCGGTCGTTTTTCTGTCAATGTGTGGGCCTGGATGAGCGCCCAAGGACCCGGAGTTATAACACATATTCTTATATGCAATGCAGAGGTCTATGTTGGAATGTTAAAAAATATCATGCTACCCTCAGTAAATGCAGTCTTTCCCCGAAATAATTTTATATATCAACAAGACAATAGCCCCATTCATACAGCCAGAGTGACCTCAAACTGGATGCAGCTACAGAACATACAAGTTCCACCTTGACCTTCACGTAGCCCGGACTTGAACCCCATTGAAAATATGTGGGGTTTGACAATAAAAAAAATTAATAGAGGTAATAATTTTCGCCCACAAAATGTAGAACAGTTATGAGAAAGAATTCGAGAAGCATGGATCGAATTAACTCCAAATTATACTGCAGAATTAGTGGCATCAATGCCCAGAAGGTTAAATAATGTTATTGAAAAAAATGGAGCTGCTACAAAATATTAATTTTTTATATCATTTGTTTATGTTTTTCGTTTCTAAAATAAACATCAAAATTTTCAATTTAATTTAAGAACAATAATATGGTTGGTCAAAACCAAACTAATTTCAGTTAAAAGACAACACTTTTTAAGGTGATGACTATTGATTATTGAGATAACCATCACATGATGGCTCATGCCCTAAGTGCGTATCCAGAGTAATGTAGATTGTAGCAAAGCCTGATTTACCAAATTTCATGAAAAAGTCATGAAATGTCAAATCACTGCCCAGATTATATTGGCCGCAACGGTACATGACTCCGCCAGCTCTATCTATTGCTTTTTCTTCTTTCTGTTTGTATAACGGTGACTACAGCCTAATCCTTTATCTACACTTCACGACCGGCGAGCCATAATACGACGTCTATGTTCTGAAAGTCTGGCAAGACTTTATTTATTCAATTTAACGTATTTTTTCTAATTGAGTATGCAATGCGCGTTTAGTTTTCGCTCTCGATGGTATCAATACACGAATAAAATACTAATATAGTAGTTTTATGGAATTTATTACTATCTAAGTGTATATAACCTAGTTTCGTGCCTACATAACATTTCAACAATTACTCTATGTTTATCGAACTCAGCGCTAATCAGCATCACCTACTTGGACTGCCAATTCTTGAAAACATTTGTGTCGGCTTTGGTTACTTAACTAAGAGTTCTCTATGGATAACAGAATTTTTGTAAACAACTACTATAGTTGGCATTATTTGATAGGTAAAAAAATTCTATTACCCAACCGATTAAATTAAAACTTGAGTATTTCTTAAGTAAAAGTATAATAACAGCAATTAGTGTCTTAATATCCCCAACAGTTTCAGGCGAAAGAATTTCTGCGGCCATATGATGTGGTGTACAGTTCTGTGCAATAAACTGGCGTACACTTATTATACGATTATGTAAATATGACTTTTGTTTGAATATCTGTCATGGTCATGTATGACAAATTGAATTGACGCTATAATTCACTTTGTCATACTTAACGTAAGCCATTTTCACAATGGCAAAATAATGTCAAAATTAGCAATAAGACGTGTACGCTATTTTATTACACAGAACTGTACATGTGTTATTGCTAATTTTGACATTATTTTGTCAATGTCAAAATGGCTTATTTGATCCTGTATTTGAAAGATTAAATAATGCCTTCATTATTGACAGTAGTTGTCAAAATGATTGGTTCGAATTATCTTTATCTTGATATTTTATTTGAAATTATCGTTTGTAAAGATATTAACAATAAATAAAATTTATTATATTATATAATTGTTTAATATTCTACATGCAAAATAAAATACAAATAAAAATAAATACAAAAATAAAATAAGGAAACGACTTTATTTAAACGATAGGCATTGAATTAATTAATCTTCATCTGCCACTAATTCTTCTCATGCCTTTTCTATAGTATTCCAAAGATGATTCACATTTAGAAAACAAATACTTTGGGTGTATATTTTCTTAGTTAATACACCACATATATTCTCAATAGGGTTCAGATCTGGGCTGTTAGCGGGCCACGGAAAAGTTTCGATATTATTAACAAGACATGTTGTAATATTAGCAGTGTGCACAGGACTATTGTCATGCTGAAAATAAAATTTTCGGGATATAATTGTCGAATAGAAGGCAGTATTACGTTTTCTAGTACATGGATATAGTTTTCAGCATTTAACTGCCTGTCTGCTCTTCATACCTGCACCACACCCAAACATTTACTAATCGAAAACGGAAAAAAGAGAATATGACATTTTGCCAAAAAGGCAATTATTCTCTCTTAACGTAATTCAAAGAAAATAGTAATCGACATTGTTTGTGTTCCTCTGTTAATTGTAATTTCCTAACCAGCATAGAACTTTTCAAGTCCGATTCATGGATTCTATGACAAGCTATGGATCGTGAGCCAGGAAAATTTACTGCAATTTTAGCATTTCTAACGGTATCAAAAGGGTTTCCCTTAAATATTGTCAAAGTCTTTTTCGCGCGTGGATATTCGGGGGTGAGCAGAACTACCTCTTCTATACAATGTTCTTTCAATCCTATATTAAGTGTACGCCAGTTTATTGCACAGAACTGTACAATGAAGTGTAGCAAGATATATTAAAAATCCCTGGATTAGGGTATTTTCTTATTAGACAAATACCTATTCTGAATATATGTATAGGAGAAAATCAGTGGCCATTAGATGGCTCTCAAATATCAACGAAATCGGGAAAACATTCTGTCTGTTTGCTTCTTGTATTCCAGTCGTGATTAAATAATGGGTTTGATTGAATTATCTCTAATTTCAACTTATTAGTACTACACCTATCCCACACATTCCAATGGCAAACTGAATATGTTCCCTATTTCAGTAGTTACTAAAGCGGCCGACAGAGGGTTGCCACTTTACTGATTTTCGCCTATACAATTGCTGTTATTTTGTTTCAATTTGTTGTCGTTTTATGATCACATTGCTTGCATTCAGCAGACAAAACAGTTGCGCAACTGTTCAGTGATCATGTCGTACATTCAGTAACTTAAACAGTGTTAAAGTATTATATTACGCCCTAGTGCGTAGTAAGTTGGAATATGCATCCGTTGTTTGGTATCCACATTACTTACATCATCAGATTTCGATAGAATGCGCTCAAAGGCACTTTCATTGCTACTCCAAGAGCTAGGACTAACATACTAATTAAGTCTCCTGTTTCTCACATGTCAGCTAATTATAACAAATTATATAGAGATATGTTTTAAATGTTTAGTATTTAACTATTTTGTAATTCCTCATGTTTTTTATGTCCTATAAATGGTTTGTACTGTTGGACAATAAAGATTATTATTATCATGTCCAGTAGACGTCCGCTCACTCTTGAAAGCATTTTACTTGCTTTTTATTTTTGTCTCCCTACGTTTTTTGAAACTGTTTTTATAGACAATATTGTCAATTAAATATTCAGCTGTTTGGTATGTGTTTTATGATTTTTATGACTACCGTTCCTTCAAATACTTTCCTTATTAGAGACGGCCATGCTTTTTTTTTAATGGTTGGTGGTGCATAATTTTGATAGTTTGGTTATGTTATGTAAATAATAATAGGCGTCTATATGACAACTGACTGAATTTGAAGTTTTCAAAAGCTTAGGATGTACACCAACATCGATTACTTTAAAAACTTAAAAAACAGACTACTCCAACGAGGAAAGTATTTAAAGGCACGGTATACACAATGCCTATATTGTTACGTTTAAAAAGACGCGGCCAACATTTAATTCACTTATCCCTGTATATTGCGTGTTACATATTTTCAAATCAGTATTAATTCAAATGATATTTTAAATTCTAAATAAATGACGTCTTAAAATTTTCAACGTTAACATCTGCAACGCATATATTCAGTTTTAAAATATTTGGTTTATGAACAACTCTTTGTTCAATTTCAGAGACGCAATATGTACATTTTAGTTTTCTCATCTAAATAGTTCCCAGTCTCCTGTTGTATGAAACTGCGTATTTTGCTTATTATACTAGCGTCATCGAAATAAGGGGAATACCCGTGTTGAAATAACCGCGTCTTACTGCCGCCAATTTCTCTCGAAAATATCCCTCTACACGTCCGAGTCTTTAAAGAGGGCGAAGCGCGTTGAAATTGATTATTATTAATACATCATTCATTACTAGTGCATCATTCATTATTATGACATAAAATTAAAACAACACAGTAAGTGGTAGTGAAAGAGTTACAAATACCAGTCCCCTTTGTCAAGGTCCGTTAGGCTGCGGTGACAATAGATCGAGGTTCAATATCCTGAAGTTTAGGGATACGCTGTTAGGCGATCTGCCTCTTTCTATAAGTAAATAATTGTGGAGCATTTAGTGTCTTCCAATTTACGGAAAGTAATCCGGATCCAAGAGATAATTGTGCATCGCTATCATCTAAACCCGACCAGCGTTAGCTAGATCCATTACACACGGACCGAATCGACATTCGGGGACCCTCAGTCGGCGAATACTACAAATTCCACCTGCCAGGTATTTACGTTATCTATCTTTTGTAGTGCCGTGAAATTAACTAACTACCCAAACTGACAGTAATTTCTTTGTAAATAACAATGTAAAATATTATCCAGTACAACAAAGCACGTACACCAAGTCTTTTTTGTGTTTATCTATATATATATATTAAATCTTGTGTTTGAATATTTGTTTTTTATATACAATATTAAAAAATGACGCAGGGATCATCTTTGCTGAATTCAAGTGTAGGTGTTTCTCAATATTTCCAAATAGTCAATGTTGCCAACCTACAAATTTTGACCACACAACTTTCACTTCACATTCATCATACTGTATGTATAACGATATTGTCAAGTCAAGTGCTTTAGTCCTTTGTAGATTATTTATGGGAGGATACGGGAAGGAATGGGGATGTCCGTAATAGGCTTATGGGACTCCAAAACGTGTTCAAGGAACGTTATATCTACAAATTTTCGGCGCACTAGAATGGGAACCAACCGTTTCTTATTCTCGAGAATTTAACCTGCAGGTACTCATTTGCGACAACTTAAGTCGAAAAAACTATATAATTTTATTGGAGTATATGCCTGGATTCGAAAATAGTACATGCGAAATTGTATCGTACACGACGCTCTCTGTCAGAGATATTAAGAATGGCGTTATTTATTACATCAAAGCGTATGTAATTCTTTTCCATAACACTGAACCTTCAAAAAAAGGACGCTTTTACAATCATTGGGTGGGTGATTTGAAGGGTTTTTGCTTTAGAGAATAAAATACAATTTTAATGCTTACGTTTTTTTATTTAGATTTCAAATCTATCTCGTCAAGTAACAAAGCAAATTAATTGGAATATTGTCCAATAAATGTCAAATCCCATTATGTACAGTATCATGAAGAAAAAACACGAAACAAAGAACATTAAAAAAAAAGAAAATTTTATTAACTAAAAACATGTGAATGTGAATGACTGAGATAAATAACAAATAAGTTAATGCATAGATTAAAACAAAATGAATGAAATAACACCTTACATTATTTTCCACAAGCTACAGTAGAAAAAATAAGAAATTGATCTAACTATTTATTATGAGACTACATATATAAATTGTATTTTAACTTAGTCATAGTAGCCGATTTATATAATTCTATATAAATATGTACACAGAAGGTATTTTTGTAAAAAATATACTTGTAAATTCAGTTACAAAAATAGGAAAATAAAAATTGAAGTGCACACAGTTTATTGACAATTTGGTTTTGTTATATATTGATATTTCATAGACAAATATTGGAACAATTTTGTAAGAAGAGCATCATAAATGGAACATTATAGTATATTAGGGCGTTATGTAATTAATGGTAAGAATGAACTTATCATTATGATATAAAACATTTGTGACTGACAAATAACTGTAATTATGATCAATTGTAATAAATGCAGTGCATTCATTATCTATGGAACCAGCAGTGTTATTTAAATATGGTTAAAGCTAAAATAATAACATTTGCAGATAATATTTAAAATTCTGGTCCTGTGAATAAAAGTCCCTATACAAAAGAAGAATTATTAGCTTGAACAATATTGAATGAATAAGATCGATTTCGTTGATAATACAATTTAATAAAATACAGCTTAAATTTACTATTAAATGAGAGATACTGTAATTCTTCATGACAACTGCTTAAAGTAATGAAGTCATGTTTTTATTACTTACAGTCAAACAAATTATGTTTGTGTGTAAGCCATAATAATAATAAAATGAATATGTTAACATCTTCACTAAATAAATTTGTTCAAGTATTTAATTTGCATACTCTTGTCATATATGAGTAATTCTCTCATTATGCCTATGAAACTTATTGACTATTAAGAATTTAATACACATGTTATAATGTCTGTTAAAATGATGTGGTTGATTATAAGAAAATTTCAGTAACACAAATATTTTTTCTTTGTTTTCACAATTGTGGATACAGTAACTGTATTGTTGAAATTTTGATAACGATGATATAGATGTCATTTTCTGATCACAAAATATAATTCAATTATATGTGTGTTTTTGTATACATCGAGACAACCGCGAGTTTTAAATTTTAATATTAAAACTACAGAATATGCTTATTGACTTCATATTTAAATGAAATAAATTAGAACGGCTACTACTATTCACTTTCTCACACACTTCAAAGCTTATTTGGTTTTGAATAAGTAAAGTATGAAATAGTTACTTAACTATCAGTACTTGTTTCCTCTTATAAATTTTAAAATTAGTAGTATTACTTAGGTAAAATAAAACTGTCATACAGCAAGATACGAATTATTTGACTACAAGCTTCTAGAATCATTTCAGAGTATATAAGGTTCAATAAACAACAAGTATATAAAATATGGTATTCTACAGGGCAAAACAATATAATAATTTCGTTAATCCCTATCGTCTGTGCAGCACATTTCATTAATTTTTCAGTATTATTATTATGCATTATATTAGAAATATTGTTTGCTCTTTTTTCAGACTCTATTTACTATACTACTACATGGCCAAGTAGACAAAATTTATTTTTATTTTACTTTTCGCATCTGTAACTGTCTTTTATAGCTTTCAATATTAAAACGAGGTTAATAGATTAAACAAGTGAAAATATTTTATGAAAACCAATGTGTACCTACTAGAATAAGTGTTCTGGCCTTCAACAGAAATGTCATTAGAACAAATATTACGAAAACTTCAAACGCGTTTTTCTACAATCTTACTTCTTTTTATTCTATAAGCTAGATATCACCATACATACTATTTGTCAAATTTTATTGGAACTTTTCGGGCATATAAGCAACTTCTTTTATTTATTTGTATCTATAATAGTAGCAATATTATGTGCTCAAAACAATGTACGGCTTTAAATATAAGGGCATTTATGTATTTTTAAATCTTTATACTTTGTTGCTTCTAAAACAATTGATTATTATACCGTTTTGAGGATTTTAAAAAACTTCCACTAGGTTAAATGTATAATATAAATATCTGCAAAACGACGAAAATGGATATCTATCCAAAATTAAGTTATTTCTATGAGAATGTATGTATGTCATTAGTTATATTAAGGCCCCTGCATACAGAACAGTTATATTTTATAAACTAAATATCAATAAGTTAAAGGAAATAGAAAATATTTTTGTAGTAAACAAAAGTTGATCCTATACATATATATTTGGACTTGAAATAGAATATACACATCTCTTTTAGCAAAATCACTTATAAAACTCAATAAATATAGAACAATAGTTTATTACAAGATCAATTATAACAATGAGATCCTAGATATTTGCCGGATTTTCTGAAAGCTGGACCCTTATATCTTCTCTGTTAGCTTTTACCTTATGAAATATCAATAGTATAAGCAAGTCCACGTTGTATCACATTTGTGTAATGCATCTTTGTTAACAATCAGTAATAATGAATGCTAAACTAATGCACTAGTAAATTAAAATAGCACAGTAAAAACATAAGACACGATCTGTTGATAATTCATCATTTTGTATACTTTCTTCATATATCATCTTTAAAATGATAGGAAAAAGTCTTTCGTCTTCCAAATGCAAGAGATGTTTTAGTATTATTTTGAAACTCCCGAAACAGCAAATATTTTAAAGATTATTTCACATTTATGTCGAGCTCATAAAAATTGTCGATTATTAACACATGATTTAACGCTAAAACCTCTCCAACATTTACTATATATATATATATTTATGTATATATCATGAAACCCCATACTCTCGACATTATATTTACAAAATATAAATAGTTGCCGAATAATAAAACTGTCCAAAGTTGTGGCCGAGAAATGTCTGTTTACTTTTTTACAGTAATGTTCTATCGTATAGTAGTGCAATATCACGTGTGTTTCAAAAATTTTCTGTTTTAGTAGGTTATTATTTGGTGAATCCTTGAACTGACGGAGACGTTCGACCTCTTGTAGTATGTCTAATTCTGGAAATATTAAAGTTAATATATCAACTAATGTTTGGCAAACATAAATATATTTTAATTTTAAAAGACTTCACAAACCTCTAAAACACAATAATTTCTAAAATTTATTATTCAACTCTATAAAAACTATATTGGCTTATGTAATTACTTATCAACACAAAATAAATATTATGAGCAATGCAATTCTCTTTGTAGAATAGAGTTATGGGACAAGCACATGGATGCAATTTATATTTTTAAATTACAAAAATAGAGCATGTTATAAAAGTTGTACAGTCGGTTCATATTGATCAGGAACTATATGCAATTTCTTCACAAACGCCTTTTCTTTGAAGTAGTTCCTTCCAACATGAAATAATAATTATATGTCATCAATTTAAGGGACCGGACGTATCAGGTCCAAACTACGACGGACAAAATATACAGGCTGTCTCTAAAAGGTGCGGAAAAAACGCTACCACACATTTCTGAGGGCGATCTAACCCAACTTACCTCAGTCCAAAAGTGGATGCACCATTGCATTGAATTGCCACAAGAATAACACCCAAATTACAGAAGCATATGTGTCCATATACGGAATGAATTTTTTATATCCAGATTACTCATGAACGGCTGCTCCAATCAACTCCTACCAGGTATATCTTTTCTAGGTAAAAAACATTGGAGAAAAAGAATTTTTATTTAAAAGTTAAATACAGTGTGTCTCAAAAAAGTTATTACGTTTTAAATGGATACAATATGCCGCAGGTGGCGCCCTCTACATTTTGCAATGAAAATGAGAGCAGATTTAAATTTTTTACCCCACGAAACCCCCCCTACCCAAATATTGTGACAATATACCAATTATTACAGAAATTATTTATAAAAAACTAAAACCAAATTGAACTTTTGACACTGTATCTCCGAAAGCATCCACTTTTGGACTGAGGTAAGTTGGGTTAGATCGTCATATTTTACCCTCAGAAATGTGTGGTAGCATTTTTTCCGCACCTTTTAGAGACACCCCAGTATAATTAATATATAATTTCACGCAGTTACTGAATAGCACACTATTCATCTGGTAAACTGCACATCTGTTTTCGTCGAGAAAACGGACAGCAAAAAAGTCGATTTTACTGTTAAATTCCAAAGTTTTTAAAATTCCGGAGAGTTTACTTGATTTGAACTGCAAAATGAACAAATAATAATGTTCTATTAATTGAGTTAGCAGACGGTTCTTGGTGGAACATTTTATCAATAACTATTTTAAATAAAATAAAACTCTTGAAAACTTTCCACAATTTTTATTTAGTCTTTGCGACATATGTTTCGGTATTGTTCATACCATTATCGAGCGGGGAACTAACAGGTCAGTTAGTTCCCCGCTCGATAATGGTATGAACAATACCGAAACATATGTCGCAAAGACTAAATAAAAATTGTGGAAAGTTTTCAAGAGTTTTATTTCATTTTTATTTTATTTAAAATAGTTATTAAATAATAATGTATTTTGTATTTTATAGACCACTTGTTATCCAATTATATAAATAAAATAAAAAACTTTTTGAAATATCAAAATTTCAATAGTGCGTCCGTGGGCGGTGAGCCATGGACCTCTCGTGTCCGGTTTCTAGTCATCATATACAAATGAAATTAAATTTTCCCAGTGAATTCCAATACATATATTTAAAACATTAGGATCGTTTCTACGAGAGCTTCATCAGGTAATGAAATTGTAATGTCATCACTAGATGAAGCTCTAGTACAGTCAACGATCGTACTGGCTTAAATATATATCTATGAACTCATTGTGAATATTTTATTTTATTTGTTAATCATGTCGTTTTAACCACTGGCCTGTATAATATAAATGCACGAGCAATGCGATAGATTGCACGTGAAATTTTTATGCCAAATTGAATATTACCGATAGTATACCTCGGGGATTACGAATATGCGCAGTCCTAGTCTTCTGACATTCGTATTATTTCGTATGTGAAATCACTATTGTCGAACGCTGTCAGTGGACTGACTTTTTCTTTGTATTTTTGGTTATTTTGACTAAATGAAAATGAGATACTGTTTACGGCATTTCTGTGGTAATCGGGGACGCATTGAGGGTTACTTCAGGCGAGTGATTTTATAGTATACCTTGTCTCAGAATAAGAAGGAGTGATTCAAATATCGCGCCGAAATGGCGTATATTTATAAAGTATTTCATTGGTTCTTGCGTAGGCAAGTTTAACATGGGAAAATAAGTTTGACAGTGGTTTGACAAAACGTCATTTTATGTTTATAGCCAAGCCATAACCTAGTCTCATACATTTTTACTTTGGTTTATTATACTTGATCATGCATTTGAAACTTTGAATTTGATTAATCTGTCAAAAATACTGTACGTCAGTGCAAAAATCAAACATTCAACAATTAATATCATTGCAAAAATAACTATAGATGAGTTCATACCATAAGTGAACTGGACAACTCACACATATTCTAGAATTGACTCATTAATTTCAAGTAAGTGTTAATTAAATACTAATTATATTACCACATGTTCATATAGGTACATGTTATATTTCAGATATGTCAAACGTAAACAAACCTGTACTAATAGAAAAAGGTGAAAATATATGGTGGAGAATATGGGAAAAAGATTGGATTGCTGCAAGTATAATGAGTGCACGACAAGCTTTGATGAAAACCTGTAGGATTAAATAGCCATACCGATAAAGATAGGCAATTAAGAATACTTCATATAGGATCTGAATTGATACATAAGATGAAGTTGCTTCAAAAAAATCCCCTTTCAGAATATCACTTATATGAGAACTTTTGACAGAAGCAATTACAAATGTTACAATAAGTATTTGGAAAAATTGTACCGAGCATGTAAATTTTTAATCTTTTTAACACGATGTGAACACTAAATTATATTGTTAATTTCCAATATTTAATAGAAATAAATATTTGTTATACTTTATATATTTTCATAATAAATAAATTTTAATAGGGAATAATAATTAGTAATGTGTAGGTATATGTAATTATCTTTGCAGTTCGTGTAAACAATTTTAGCCGATGTAAATTTTTCTATTTATTGCTGTTGTATGTAAGATTCACATTTCCAAGACTAGTTGCTTGAATTTACCTCCTCAAGGTTTGTATAGCAGTAAAACGAATGATTTATCTATATAAGTTCTTTATTGATATTTAAAATAGAAACTAATAAGTAAAACTTTTTCTGCAAGTTCTTAAGGACATTTTGATAAGAGATAAAAGGTTTGATTCATTCTTGCTCTCTGATACAAATATTTAATAATAAATAGACTTGATTCGCAATTTTCATGTTGATGTAGCACATACACTAAAATGTGCAGTAATTATATATTTATAACGACAATCCTCCTCAAAACGCTCAGAACAAAGCCTATATGCTTTCATTTGTAAATTGAGCCTATATCTTTATCCATAGATTCTTCTAATTTTTTTTTGTAAAACTAGAATGAACAGATTTGAATGTTAAGAGATTTGTATTCATCAAATTATAGATATATGCACCTATTTGTGTTTATAACTTTACTCTCCTGTTTCCAATTGCCGTGCACTCGTATTGCTGCTTCGACTGGTAGAATGAAAAGCGGCACATCCATCTATTTTAACGAAAGTAGTAAATGAAACACAAAACAGCTAAATCCTTGGTTAGAATTAATACAGTTCTTCTAACCTCAATTGTCATGATGTCATATCAAATTGTCTACTAAATTTTAAGCTATGTGTTCCATGTTTTGGCGGGATATTTGAATCACTCCTTCTTATTCTGAGACAGGGTATAGTAATTAAAAATTAAATGTATCTCATTTTATAAGAATTTTTGAAACTACGTACCTATTTTAAACAGCAAATGGTGTAAAAGTCGAGTAAAGTATTTGTTGGTTTTGTAGATTAACCAAAGCTCGACTTCCCATGCTTTAAATAGAAGTGAGGATGAAGTTTTATCGACAGACTGTTGTATATGTGCTGACCATTTTGAACTCGATAATTTCATCAGTCCAAAAGAAAAAAAGGAGTTAAAACCTGATGTTATACCTACACTGAAACTAAAACCTAGTAGTAGACAGCTTTTTAATAGTGATGTTGAATTCAGTTAATTGTAACTATCCGTTACTTTCGAATTCAATATCCGTTACTTCAGTCGTTACCGAGTACTCGTTCAAATGTGCGGTGGTACAAACAAAATGTTCCGTTGCACAGAGAAGACTGTTTAACACAGGCTATTAGAAATATAATCGTAGGTATTAATTTTTGTATTACGCATAGTGAGAGCAAAAAAATGTAATACACAGTATTACACAAATTTAATATGAATCTGTTAATACAGATTATTATAACGTATAATACTATTATTCGTCTTCTTTTTTACTTGAAATATTTTTCAATTAAAGTAACAGAAAGTAAGTTAATTAGCATAGTCTGTATAGTTGTCTCGATTGGTTCAGCCTATATACAAAAATTACCCGATTATCTTTAATTACGCTGTTGTCATCTGCAGATTAATTTAATCGCCATCGTGTTAACATCAGCAAAGTTGTGTATGTATATACAAAATAAGCAAATATTGAGTGCTCATCCACAAAATAAAACAATTTAGGAAACGACAGGTGCACCACATCATATTTCGATCGTTATACCCAAATTTTCAACAACAAAAAAAGAGCTGCGTCCAAACTGTCACTGCTTTTGAGAAGGTTAGTGTTTAAAGCAATTTTTGAGGTTTTGTTTTTCTGTAGCTATTCCTTTTTATTGTCTGGATTATTGTCTTTTTCAATATATTTGAAATTTGAAAGCACTTACATTTTTATACACGCCAAAACATTATTGTTTAGTAAATGTTAAAGACATTGTATTATATTTATATTATACACATTGTATTATAGAGACAATTAACTGGATTATTAAGTATTAATAAAACTTATTATAACCGGTATTATATTTTTTCTATAATCTAGATTGTATTAGACAGTTTTCTCTGTGTATATACTAAAAGTATCACACAAACCATTACAACTCAAAATTAAAAATAAAATGCCAAAGCCTTAAGTATTTTTTAAGGAGCCATTTTATTTACGATAGGCGAGATATTTTATCATACAACCATAAAAGTCCCGGACTCCCATATTAAATCACACAAATAAATGTAGAATGTAGTACATGGCAAAAAAATATTTTACATTGCATCAATACTACAAGTTCAAACAAAACTTTTATAATGAAATCGACCTACGCGAATACAAGTAATACTGATAATTAGTTAAATTCAAATATTTTGTACTATGTTATTTACTCTAAATTATATTTCTTAATAAAATATTTCAGACAAGAATGCATTTTCTGAAAGTTATATATTATGAGAGTAACTATTTGGAAAAGTAACGATTATTTGAAACAAGTATTCGTTACTTCGAATCTTATCGAGTAACGAGTACTTTAGTAACGGATAGTTACATTTGCAACACCACTACCTTTTAAGAAAGCTTCATCGAATGTCATTGATCGCATTCAGCAGACACAACAGTTGCGCAACTGTTCAGTGATCGGATTCAGATGATGTACGCTCACTCTGAACATGTTGTCAAGTAGTCGCCAGTTTTGCGAGCGGAAAAATTCTACGCTCACTTAGTGACCGTATTCTGTCACACTATTTTGAAGAAAGTTACTAGAAAAGTAAGATAAGCAAATTAAGGTATTGTGCAGAAATAAATGTATTATAATATTGGAGTTAACAGAGTATTTTAAGCGGCGTTGGAAAAACCGGCACTAATATCAAAAACTACGTCGAAGCTTAATGCAGGAAAACAATTTATTATTATTGTTTATTCGGTTTAATCTGTATAATTCTAAAATATGGCAGCAGTGAAACCAAATGGAAATTGAACACATAAAGGTGACCGGTCCTGTCCAGCGAACACTCAACTGTTGTCAAGTGTACAGTTGGAGCGGGAACGGTTCCCAATCCATCGGCTGAATGCAACCATTAATTACGTTATATCCTTAATTCAACTTCCTTCAGAAGAGAAAAAGAGACATTTCAGTTGTCATATGCACCTTCTTTGGAAGACACCGCCCAAAGACAGGACTTGCATGTATTAAAGTATGTGTCTCCAAAAAGTGATTAAAAAATGATACAAAACATTGAAGCATAAAGTGTGCAAAATGAGTAAGCTTTAGTTGGACAAAGAAAAATGCTAAAACACTATTTATCTCTGTCCTTAGCCGATAGTCAAAACCTTACAGGATCAACCCAGAAAAGTAGAAGATAATAAGGCTGATGCATAATTATAGGTATATAAGTACTCAAAAGTATCACAGAACATAGCCAATACCCTTTTTTATAACCATTTATAGTAAGTTTCCCTGAAAAAAGAAAACTAAAAGGGGATATTAAAAAAGAAAAAGCTCATGCCCACAAATTTAAAGAAAGTAGTACATTTGCAGTCTATCGCCAAAGAACTCATGTTTACTTCAAAGTCACGTTTCTCTTTTTATTAAGCATGTTAAGCAATGCTGTACAAAAATCAGCTGCTATAGCATTACAAATAAGTAAATAGAAATAGCACGTTTGGAACTTTTACGAAAAAAGCTCTCCAAATTAATACTTTTTTATAACCAATACATATTTCATTATTTTCAGACGCAGATTCTCATGTCCATATTTTGTTACATACTTTCCATAGATTTTGGACATTTGAAGCCAGCGCGTTTATTTTATCACTCAAAGTATGCATACACGTATTAATTCGTATATGAGAATGTGTATGCATACTTTGAGTGATTCAATAGTGTGAGAGCCTATTCTCCAAGGATTATTTTGTTGCATTTCATAGCGTTTATTTTATGTTATTGCACATGTGCGCCAGCCCAGTGCGCAGTTCGTATTTGGATCACAATCTGTAACGAGCTATTGCTCATCCATTTATATTACACAAATCAATGGTTTCAACACGAATATCCTTCTTCAATCAATTATATCGTCATTGTGATTAGGAAAACTTATTTAGTATAAAGAAATTTCTTTTGTTTAAGAAATTCAGACCACAATACATATAAGTCGAACACATCTCATTTATCTAGATGTTGGTTATGTTTTATTGTGTATAATACTGGACAATTGTGGCGCAATTCAAGTATGGTATATTGCGTGGTTAAGTTTACAACTCTATACATAAGGTTTGTTCGAACCCCCAGTCCTGAGCAGTTCTAGAACTTGTGCGCACATATGAAAAAAAAAAACTGTTGGACCATGCATGGAACTACAAATCTTTTGTAGCACCAGTCCAGTTATTTAATGACCACACCTCGTATTCGTTTGAAACCTAATGGCAACAAGCCACTGTTTGGGTGTTCCAAGATGAACCGGATCCCACAAAAGTTGTTTGTTCACAAAGCACTGCTCAAATTATGATCGCTTGTTTCTTCGGTTGTACTGGACATGACTCAACCGAGAGGTACACATATATATCTGAAGAAGTAACCGACACCATAAACGAGCTGATATTCGTACGACAACCGCATTCCAATACGGCAATAATGAAGTCCGCAAAGAAGTTTTTCTTTTCTTTTTTTTTTAATTAAAAAATGATGCCTGGATACAAAATATGTACATACATTTAGAATATAAATGAGTTGTTATTAAAAACTAACTGTAATTTTTTATATTACTATAGTAGAGTCGTTTTGGCAACCGACACGGCCAAAGTACGAACTAAAGATGATTCAATACCACTACAAATTTCGATCGACTGGATCAATTTCAAAGCAATCAAATTAAGCTAAGTCATTAATATTTCAGGTTATATACCTTCCCATAGTAAAATACTATTACATGAAAGCCAGTTACAAATTAAATATTATAAATAAAGCTATTAAATACTATTTTTTTCTACACCTATATTTAATATAACATTTGGCTATACTGTTTAGGAGGCAAGCATTATTGACACATTTAAAATGTTTAGATGACAATTATAACAAACGTCAAAAGATAATTATGACAAATGTCAAAAGGTGTATAGATATTATTATCACAGTCCTGAAATGGCTTTTGTGTACTTAACAGATAAAATTTTGCAACATCTCAAATTTGAAGCCATTTTAATTTAGTGGCGCATGTCGGTTGCGAGAGCGACTCAACTATACCTATACATATTACATATTAGGAGTACTAAATAATAATTTTGTTTAATTTATGTCGCAAACTAGATTTCCCTTTAAAAGCATGACTACACTACTGTTAATTCTTTCAAAAAGCATGCAACCTCATATTCAAATAATATTTACAAATTGTGTAACATAATTGAAATTCATAAAACGGTTAAATTCAATATTTATACTGTGGGGAAAAAGAAAATCTTTAACATTTATTTTGATTAATAAATAAGATAATCATTTAATGTTAAATACACGTATGTATATATAATATTGAACATTTGTTCCCTTTGTACTGCATTTTTTATACAGTTTCTTGCATCCATGTGCAGAACAGGAACGAACTATTTTTTATTTACTATTCAGTTCTCTTAAACAGCACTGATAAAGTAGAACTTGCAGCAAAACAAGAAAACCACACCAAACCACAGTTGTCCACTCAAGCCTCTTGGCGTACTAAAATATGTCTGCCGCTTGACCGACCGATGTATTTTACGTAGTACGTTTTACAGGAGAGCGTTCCATATTTAGTATATGTTATCTCTATAGTCTCAACAATTCCTTAAGAGGATCGAAGTAGAGTTAATGCTGAATGGTATGCCTGCAGTCACCTCATTTATCGCCTAACTACATCTTTTTGTTCAATACAGAAAAATATTTCAAGAATTGCTAAAAACATATGCGACAATGTTTAACTCTTAAAAGCGGGTATTTTTAAAAACAAAAAAAAAACATCCTTTTTAGTTTTTGTAAAAAATTAAAGTAGTGTAGGACGAACTAGCACCCGGAAATTATTAAAATATTGTGTATTTGTTTTGGAGAAAATGGGTATTGATATTTGTGACATCAGCATATAGCTTGCAATAATTTCGCTTTGACAATGTTAGACAGAATTCAGTATGTTGTCAAAAACAATAAAATTTATTTGTTCTTAACAGAAAATAAATTATTTTGATAGTCTGCAAAAATCTTGAGAATTTTATTTAGCACAAAATAAATAAATGGATATGGAAATGTAATTTACCGTTTTGTATCCAAATTCTCCCTATATCCATTACGGCATTGCCCTAGCTTAGCCTCCAAATTCTGAAAAAAAAAATATTTGCAGATTATTGTACTGAAAATACAAAAAAAAAAAGGATACTACAATACTATATATACAAAAATAAACAAACAGGGAAAATGTCGTAAAGGGTCCATGAGAAAACTTTTGCTTCAAATTCCAACGAAGTACAGGCCTGAAGAAGAGGTACGAGGGTGATCCCAGAAGTACCCGACTTAACGCATAAACTCAAAAAAATGTGTTTTATTTGTTTATTGCGCATATTATCGGTTGATTGTCTTTTTCCTTTTTGAAGATAAGGAAAGTTACCCCACGCGAATCGCAAGAAACTGACGCCATGACCTTGCCTGTATGGTTTTGACTATTTCTCCGTCTCAGGTGTGAAGTAATGGACCCATGTTTCATCCATGATTATGAATGGATGAAACAAGAACTCAGCTTTGTTGCTGCGAAACATGGCCAAACACTTGACTGAAACTTCCTCATGACGCTGTTTTTTTTTTTCATTCTGAGCAAACGAGGCACCCAGTGCACAGCTTTCTTATATCCAAATGTTCAGTCAGTATGCGATGTACACAACTTCTTGAAGTGTCCACCATGTTTGCTAGCTCGTGCACTTTCAGTCGACGGTTATCCAAAACCATTTTATGTATTTTTTTCATCATTTCTGGCATGGTCACCTCATTTCGCCGACCACTGCGATATTCGTCTTGGCAGCTCGTACGACCTCGTTAAAACTCTATCACTCAATATTTTACTACTGTAAACAAGGGAGCAGACTCGCCCAGAGTAGAATCTAGCTCGGCTTTGATATTGGTTGGACTGAGACCCTTCAAAAGAAAGTAATGTATCACATAATGATGACCAATTTTTTCACTGTTCACAAATTCACTGACAGCGTACATATTGATAGCGTCTTTAAACTTACGCTTCATAATGTTGGTACTTTCTCCCACAGTAATTTATTTCAAACAACAACCGCCATCTATTCTTCAGGTTGGGTACTTCGGGGACCACCCTAGCAATTAAGCTACATATATTAGAGTGAGCATTGCCATTCAACACATTTTCAATTTTCTTGAAAATATTATATCATAATCATGAGCACTTCAGTATATCCAACGTAATATAAGTGTTTATTAAAAACAAATTTTCACATACTTTCACGGAAAAGTATTTAATAATGATATTGTGAACAATGTGTAACAGAAAAATAACAAGTACTCCACATATTACAAAAGTGATGGTAAATACTGTGACATTAATAATTTTGAAATATCATTCTCTCTTCTATCATGTTATTTCTAACTTATTAATTATTTTATTATACACTGTCGTGCAAATTTAACGCACCATCAAAAGTATTCGCTAAACTTAATGTTTCTTTCCTTTCTTGGTTGACTTCTTTAGAATTTTATTATGACTTTTTTGTTGTGTCAGATATTAGACTTAATGATATACAGGGCGCTGAATTGATTATAGCTTTTGTACCAAATATTTGCAACACCCTATTATAAAACGAGTTAGATATGACTATAAATTGAAATTGAATTTGTCGAGTAGTGACTTCTTAACATTCTCATTGTTTGGTTAATTTCATTAGTTAGTGCCTTTAATTATTTAACAGCCTTGGACCTCCAATCCCTACTCATTATCATTAGGCATCTAATTTGTAAATGGTCAATATATTAACTAAGGCTTGCTCAACGTCGTTGAGACACTGAGGTGGTAGTTCAATTAGACTGAATGTTTCAATGACCACTTCGTCTAACATTAATTGACAATAGTAGCAGCGTGAAGTCTTGTATGACGTCATTGACGATATAAAGAGCAAACGGTACTACATGTTCTGATCATGTCACGTACTGGCAGAAGGGTCTCCACGCAAAAATACAGTACCTGTTCAGGTTGAGTAAAAACGAAATTGAAACTTGTCCATGGATTAAACGCTCCCAGTCCCCGATAGTCCAATTTATTTGCTCTCTGGGAAGCTGCAATCTCATCTACGATGCTCTGGGTTTAAAGCAGGCCTTTCAGTTGGTATTCTTATATAAAGATTTTGTTCTTTAAGACATGCCTTTACGGTGTTTCATTTGTGCAAGATGAGTGGCTCTGTTCTTTTGAAATTTTCTCTTTGTAAAACGTTCTTTTAGTAGAGCGTGTAGTCTTATAAAACGATCTTGTATCGCATTGTTCTTCTTGTACAAGTCTATTATCATCATTGTTTTTCGAATAGCGCTCAAAATATAATCATGATGAACTCCCAATCTTAAAGCTATTGCCTGTAACTTATTCCTTAGTCAGCTAGTTACATCTACAACACCTCGTCACGATTCATACTTCTAGCACACTCCATTTTTATACAAATACCTAGAGCGCGACCAAGAGAATCTGTCCCCGGAAAATATGCGAACTAATAATACAACGACTTGCTCCGCACCCCCCTGACCCACACTTGTCATGTTTGACAGCTGTGTACAGTCTCGTTTTACGTACGTTGTAAATATGCTCGAAGGGTCACGTTTCATTGGTTTGACTCTAATAACTTTACGAAAAGTAAAAAATGAGGTGCGGCCACCACACGACTTTCTTATAGGTATGAACGTTTCAAACTATACAATTTTAAGAATTTTTTTATACAAAACTTATTCAAAATCCTATTCCAAGTACTTTCATTCTCTTAAGGCGATGATAGCACCCGACTGTCTGCCTCATGTTGGAAAAGTCAGTAAAGTTCTGAGTGAGACGCAGCGAGTGCAAATAATGCGGTGCGGTACAGTCGGACGAGAAAGGATTCCCTAGATCGTCCCAACTGCGCGCGACGTTCCATGTAACGCTACAGGGATATGGACTTTGAGCGTGCCGGTGACGTAGCGTCACATTCCAGCGTGATGCGGTTTCTCGACCGACACCCCATCCCAACATCCCAAAATTGTCTAACGTGCCCAAAGAAGTTTCACTTGAAAAACATTACAAACACTTTTTGTTATTGACTGAGAAGGTGAACTGTATAATGAAAAAGCTCGGGAACAATTTTATATAAATACCTATGTATGGTAAAATTAATTACTTAATTAATTAATTGCGACCTATATAATAAATTTATTTCACCAGCAGTTTGTTTAAATGCAAAAATACTAGGTAAACCTTTTTTAATTGTAACATTAGTTTCCTCTTTGCAGCACTATTTTGCAATAACCAAATTGAATACGATAAGGACTGTGGTTTTAAATTTTGATAATCAAGTCAAATTAGATATATTTAAATTAATTTTCTTTTCTGGAATAATGACAATGAAACATATTTTGTATCTTTGAAATTTTTAAACATACGCTTGCTTTTTCTGTTTTTATACAGGGTGATTCAGAACTTATGTGGAAAAAATTAGGGGATGTACTACATACGTCTACAAATATGATACCGCAAAGAAATTAATATGTACGCACTCTTTAAATTAATAAATAGTACAGTGCCTTCATAAATGATTACAAGCCACGTGACCAGGACTGTGATTCTCGAAGAGAAACTCGTATGCGAATAGATTTCTTCTTGTCTCTCTCAATTGCCGTAGTGAGGAAAAGGATATTCGCATATGAATTGCTCCGAGATTGATTCGAGAATTTCGACCCTGATCACGTGGCTTGTAATCAGTTATGAAGGCACTGTACTAATAAGTACTTGCACGCCATTGATATCTGATCCACTTTAAATTTTGCGTCAGGCAGACTGACGATGCTACCATGTTAAACTACATTGTTTTTACATTTTTTTTATCGAATGTTCGGACAGAAATGTATGACACGTTGTCAAACAACTGTTGTCCATCTAAGCGGTACGTTGTAACGGTATAATTTTACAGGTAAACATTAATTACGAAAAATCTATAAGACTTTTATTATAGTTTTTTCGGTGCATTCGACTGAATTTTTAAGAATGCATATATTCCTAAAATCTTTTAGATAAGTTCTGAATCACCCTGTATAGAATAACGAAAGAGTACAGTTAGAATATTCATCTTCAAGAAATCTAGTATAGTAGTTGGAAATTTGCAGATAAAAAACTTGAGGATGTTTGGAAAAAAATATATGGCGTATTAAAAATGAAACGACTCGTTATAAGATTATTAAACATTATTATTTAAAAAATTATAATTTGTTTTTAATTATTTCTGGTACGAGAGCAGTTGAGAAAAATGATGTTAATTTTGGCTTCATTTTATTTTTCCAAAAGTTGTCGTCTTTAGAAATCATCTCTATATGTAAAGGGCCTGCAGGTGACCACACGATAAAGTAGCAACACTCCTTTTCAGAGATATGTAGTTGCCCTTGAATTTGAAAATAATAATTATGGTTCACCTTCAACCGAATTTTTCCATCCTTATCGATCGTCATAAAGTTTATTTTTTTTTCGGCAATTCCTTGTTCGAGAGATATATTTTTTAGTGTTTCGGGGCATTTTACTTCTATGATCGAATCGTCGTCAACAACCAGCCCATCAGGACTTGCTCCAAGAAAATATTCGTCATCTCGTCCTATGAATAATCCACACTCTGTTACAGTTAATCCAGTGAGTTCCTGGAAGTCTTGAATTGCGATCATTTCATGTTCTTGTCCATATTTAGTGGCAGTGTTGCCGATAAATTTATTATATAAGAGGTTTTTAACTGTAGCATCAGGTTTAGTAGTTGCCTTCAGTTTGCATATTCGCCCAAAATTGGACGCAGTTATTCTGAAGGTTCTCTCCTGATGCCACAAGGGATTGGAACTTTGACCTCTGGTATTTTGCTCAATGTGAAGAATTTCTTCTGCTGTTTTTTTTAGTATATTTTCTAACTTGTCTTTTCTAGATTTTAATTCTTCGTCAGATATCTGTTCTTCAACTGCGCCGTAATCATCGTCTGGATTACTAATTACAAGTTTTCGTTTAAAACCTCTTTTCTTTTTCTGTTCCAAGCTCCTCTCTCGGCGCAATTGCCGTTTAATAATAAAACGCCTGGTGTATAATCCAGGTGACTGTCCGACAAGCTCCATAATTTTTTCAATGAACCTTTCTTTGCTATTGTAGGCTATAACAGCTAACTGGCATCTTGTTTGGTAGGACGCTTTGAATGAGAAGTTTACCTAAAAATAAAACAGTTAGAGTTGTCCGTGTAAATAATTGAAACTTATTTTGTTATAAATAAAACTGTACAAGAAATTACAATGCACTTACTCTTTTGCCACCTACGAATCTGTTTACTAAACTGTTGAAAAGTTCTGCAGGATTGTTATTCTTATTTAGCAAGAAAGAAGAAGACTTTGTTAATACTCTTTGAAGGCAGTTCATTATATCCTGCTTAAGTCCACATTCAGTAATTTGTGGGATTAAATTTTCTTCAGATGGTTTTACTCCTGTACAAAAATATTCGTCACATTTTTCATGCAAGCCAAATATGTGATCGACACTATTCTGGACATCTTTTCGGAAACATGATAATTTTTCTGAATAAGTTAAATCACATTTTGCACGATATACAGCTGCTCTTTTTATAGCAACTCTGAACTTAAGAATACTATTTTCTAGTTTTCTTCTCAATTTTATTGGTACTACTTTCAAGGAAGAAGAACTTCTTGCTGTTTTAGAAATATCTTTCAGTTTGTGGCACAAATTTCGCAAAAGATGATTGACACATTCCACTTTTTCTATCAGTGTAGAACCATAAGGTTTTTCAGTTAGAAGCTTCTTTGTGACACTGCTGTCACCGTCTCCAACTAATTTTGTGTATTTCAATCCGTGCATTTCCATGCTCTTCTTAAAACCCTCAACGATGATAGCAGATTCCATAGCTGTAGACGAGCCACTCCAGTTTTTAGCACAAGAATGTTCAGATACAATTTCGTTTCTCCGTTCATGTCTTGAACAAACCATGCAGAATTTATTTTTCACGCCTAAAAACAACACTTTCTTTGTAGCTTCACCAATGATCACCGCAACTCCAGACAGGGCATTATAATTAGTCTTGTATGACCTCTTAGACCATGCGCCATCTGCTATCACTGTTATGCATGGAGTACCATCTTTATCAACATTTCCATTTTCTTTTGCGAGTTCCGCTTCTTCCTCTCCAGCCAATTTCAATTCTTGCATCAATACGTCTTGGACTATCTTCTCTAAATCATTGTGATTTTTAAGGTAGTATTTTTGACTTATTGAAGGAATGTTCAGTAAAGAAGTTAGCTGTTCCAACTGTGAGTAGCCGCAACCGATTGACATAGTGCCTATAAAGAAATATAAAAATGTAAAAATAATTCGTACGATAACCAACCTCGGCAATAATATCACCAATTGATATTCTCAAGGAACTAAATATTTTATTTTATATCTCTATAGAATAATATTTACCTAATACTGATGTCACATTTATATCCATTTGATTCTCACACCTGTCCGATTCTAGTGAGGACGTCACTCCACACATATTACATTTTACAATAAATGTTGACAAAAAACCATTCCTTTTTTCCTTGAGAATATTACAGTTATCCATTTTACAGTCGTAAAATGGCATATGCTGAATATTTTTAATTTGTTCCCAAAAATATAAAATATTGACAATTCTTCTACCTTCTATTGCCAAAGTTTTTTGTTCGTCCTTCTTCACTACCTCTGTTTCTAATTCGAGAGAATCCTCCTGATACTCATCGTCGACTACTTCTTGTTCATTTATATTTTGATTTACATTGTCAATATTTCGAACCGGATCTTCGATGTTTTGTCTTTCTGATAATGGTCGTCTTTGTCCCCATCTTGACAACGCTGCTCTGTAGGATGAAACATACATAATTCAGCATATACTATAGACTCCAATAACTGTAGTTAAAATTATAGTAATAAAATATGGAAATTAAAATTATATGAATATTGAGTAGATAAATACAAGGGCATAGCCCAGTTGCGCCGATTTTAAGCAGGTAGAAGTAATCCTATAACCCAATTGCGCCCGCAACCGACCAGCCCCTAAAATGGGCATAGCCCAGTTGCGCCAATGCGCCAAATTTTAATGTAAGTTTTAGTTCGAAATTCCTTCAATATCTGAACAAATTAAAAAATATCTGGATGAGGTGCATAAAAACTTTTATCTAACCTAACCTAACCTGCTGATTCTATAGATTAGGATTATTTTTACCATCGGCGCAACTGGGCTATCATAAACTCTCCGACCCTTTTGAGACCCGGATTAGAGCAGGTAAAATCGGCGCAATCGGGTTATACCCAAATACAATTATTAGCCTTCCAAGTAGCTTGGAATAACCCATTTCTCAGAAAAAGAAACCTGAATTAATTTCAGAATATTGGGTGGAATTAGAAATTTTGTTTTAGCAAGTAGGACAATTGGTTTTGTCAGATATGTAGATTGATTATAAATACTACATAACAAAATAGATTTAGGATATCCTCCTTTTTTATTTGAATAATTATGTGAAACGCAGCCATATGACACAAATCAAATATTACGATGTTGTAAACAATACCAAGTAAGGAATGCTTCATACAGGACAATGCACGGTAATTTCTTTGTTAGAAAGTAAAAGGTGAACAGTTTTTCTGGTAATCAACGTACCATCATTTTTTGTGACCCACTTTGTAACCCACTTTGACTATGCCTATGACTGATTTGAAAATAAAGAAATTATTTCAGTAATAGATATTTTTGAAGTAAAAACTATTTTCATTTTCACAGTGGGACACCCTATATATAAAATGAGTGTTGTGCATATTAAAAGCATTTCACAATATACATATATTAATAATAATGAGTACTTACCTTTGTCTCAGGTTTTTTATTGAAGAGCTACACACTTTTTGTTTTTGCAGTCGTTTGTTACCCATTTCAATACGAAACACTACTGCAATAGTAATAATAACCACTCTGTGAACTGTCACACACCACAAGTATAATACCACAAAATCTTAAAGCTATTTTCACCACGATATTAACTATGCGAATGTTATTATAAAATGAATTTCAATATACTTGCAGCAGGGACTGCACCTGGTCGTAATAAACCTTAGTTTATGGCGGTACCAATAGATCGCAGCATTTTACGGATACAAAATTCTATGAATTTTGAAAATTTATTATACACAAACGACAGCAGGTAAACGGTTTAAATTTTAACACCGTATGGTGAATTACATTTTCTACATGCATGTGCATGGGTTTTGCAAAACCTTAATATTTACTGATTTTTTTTTTCGTTTCTCCGGTCTCATGGAACGTATTCAAATGCGCATGCACACAGCCCTAGATCACATAATTCTATATCATTCCTACAAATTTTAAACGATTCCGATGAATAGTAACGAAAATATGAATTTTCAAAAATATGATTGGGTGTTATAATCCCCTTAAGGCGATGATAGCACCCGACTGTCTGCCTCATGTTGGAAAAGTCAGTAAAGTTCTGAGTGAGACGCAGCGAGTGCAAATAATGCGGTGCGGTACAGTCGGACGAGAAAGGATTCCCTAGATCGTCCCAACTGCGCGCGACGTTCCATGTAACGCTACAGGGATATGGACTTTGAGCGTGCCGGTGACGTAGCGTCACATTCCAGCGTGATGCGGTTTCTCGACCGACACCCCATCCCAACATCCCAAAATTGTCTAACGTGCCCAAAGAAGTTTCACTTGAAAAACATTACAAACACTTTTTGTTATTGACTGAGAAGGTGAACTGTATAATGAAAAAGCTCGGGAACAATTTTATATAAATACCTATGTATGGTAAAATTAATTACTTAATTAATTAATTGCGACCTATATAATAAATTTATTTCACCAGCAGTTTGTTTAAATGCAAAAATACTAGGTAAACCTTTTTTAATTGTAACATTAGTTTCCTCTTTGCAGCACTATTTTGCAATAACCAAATTGAATACGATAAGGACTGTGGTTTTAAATTTTGATAATCAAGTCAAATTAGATATATTTAAATTAATTTTCTTTTCTGGAATAATGACAATGAAACATATTTTGTATCTTTGAAATTTTTAAACATACGCTTGCTTTTTCTGTTTTTATACAGGGTGATTCAGAACTTATGTGGAAAAAATTAGGGGATGTACTACATACGTCTACAAATATGATACCGCAAAGAAATTAATATGTACGCACTCTTTAAATTAATAAATAGTACAGTGCCTTCATAAATGATTACAAGCCACGTGACCAGGACTGTGATTCTCGAAGAGAAACTCGTATGCGAATAGATTTCTTCTTGTCTCTCTCAATTGCCGTAGTGAGGAAAAGGATATTCGCATATGAATTGCTCCGAGATTGATTCGAGAATTTCGACCCTGATCACGTGGCTTGTAATCAGTTATGAAGGCACTGTACTAATAAGTACTTGCACGCCATTGATATCTGATCCACTTTAAATTTTGCGTCAGGCAGACTGACGATGCTACCATGTTAAACTACATTGTTTTTACATTTTTTTTATCGAATGTTCGGACAGAAATGTATGACACGTTGTCAAACAACTGTTGTCCATCTAAGCGGTACGTTGTAACGGTATAATTTTACAGGTAAACATTAATTACGAAAAATCTATAAGACTTTTATTATAGTTTTTTCGGTGCATTCGACTGAATTTTTAAGAATGCATATATTCCTAAAATCTTTTAGATAAGTTCTGAATCACCCTGTATAGAATAACGAAAGAGTACAGTTAGAATATTCATCTTCAAGAAATCTAGTATAGTAGTTGGAAATTTGCAGATAAAAAACTTGAGGATGTTTGGAAAAAAATATATGGCGTATTAAAAATGAAACGACTCGTTATAAGATTATTAAACATTATTATTTAAAAAATTATAATTTGTTTTTAATTATTTCTGGTACGAGAGCAGTTGAGAAAAATGATGTTAATTTTGGCTTCATTTTATTTTTCCAAAAGTTGTCGTCTTTAGAAATCATCTCTATATGTAAAGGGCCTGCAGGTGACCACACGATAAAGTAGCAACACTCCTTTTCAGAGATATGTAGTTGCCCTTGAATTTGAAAATAATAATTATGGTTCACCTTCAACCGAATTTTTCCATCCTTATCGATCGTCATAAAGTTTATTTTTTTTTCGGCAATTCCTTGTTCGAGAGATATATTTTTTAGTGTTTCGGGGCATTTTACTTCTATGATCGAATCGTCGTCAACAACCAGCCCATCAGGACTTGCTCCAAGAAAATATTCGTCATCTCGTCCTATGAATAATCCACACTCTGTTACAGTTAATCCAGTGAGTTCCTGGAAGTCTTGAATTGCGATCATTTCATGTTCTTGTCCATATTTAGTGGCAGTGTTGCCGATAAATTTATTATATAAGAGGTTTTTAACTGTAGCATCAGGTTTAGTAGTTGCCTTCAGTTTGCATATTCGCCCAAAATTGGACGCAGTTATTCTGAAGGTTCTCTCCTGATGCCACAAGGGATTGGAACTTTGACCTCTGGTATTTTGCTCAATGTGAAGAATTTCTTCTGCTGTTTTTTTTAGTATATTTTCTAACTTGTCTTTTCTAGATTTTAATTCTTCGTCAGATATCTGTTCTTCAACTGCGCCGTAATCATCGTCTGGATTACTAATTACAAGTTTTCGTTTAAAACCTCTTTTCTTTTTCTGTTCCAAGCTCCTCTCTCGGCGCAATTGCCGTTTAATAATAAAACGCCTGGTGTATAATCCAGGTGACTGTCCGACAAGCTCCATAATTTTTTCAATGAACCTTTCTTTGCTATTGTAGGCTATAACAGCTAACTGGCATCTTGTTTGGTAGGACGCTTTGAATGAGAAGTTTACCTAAAAATAAAACAGTTAGAGTTGTCCGTGTAAATAATTGAAACTTATTTTGTTATAAATAAAACTGTACAAGAAATTACAATGCACTTACTCTTTTGCCACCTACGAATCTGTTTACTAAACTGTTGAAAAGTTCTGCAGGATTGTTATTCTTATTTAGCAAGAAAGAAGAAGACTTTGTTAATACTCTTTGAAGGCAGTTCATTATATCCTGCTTAAGTCCACATTCAGTAATTTGTGGGATTAAATTTTCTTCAGATGGTTTTACTCCTGTACAAAAATATTCGTCACATTTTTCATGCAAGCCAAATATGTGATCGACACTATTCTGGACATCTTTTCGGAAACATGATAATTTTTCTGAATAAGTTAAATCACATTTTGCACGATATACAGCTGCTCTTTTTATAGCAACTCTGAACTTAAGAATACTATTTTCTAGTTTTCTTCTCAATTTTATTGGTACTACTTTCAAGGAAGAAGAACTTCTTGCTGTTTTAGAAATATCTTTCAGTTTGTGGCACAAATTTCGCAAAAGATGATTGACACATTCCACTTTTTCTATCAGTGTAGAACCATAAGGTTTTTCAGTTAGAAGCTTCTTTGTGACACTGCTGTCACCGTCTCCAACTAATTTTGTGTATTTCAATCCGTGCATTTCCATGCTCTTCTTAAAACCCTCAACGATGATAGCAGATTCCATAGCTGTAGACGAGCCACTCCAGTTTTTAGCACAAGAATGTTCAGATACAATTTCGTTTCTCCGTTCATGTCTTGAACAAACCATGCAGAATTTATTTTTCACGCCTAAAAACAACACTTTCTTTGTAGCTTCACCAATGATCACCGCAACTCCAGACAGGGCATTATAATTAGTCTTGTATGACCTCTTAGACCATGCGCCATCTGCTATCACTGTTATGCATGGAGTACCATCTTTATCAACATTTCCATTTTCTTTTGCGAGTTCCGCTTCTTCCTCTCCAGCCAATTTCAATTCTTGCATCAATACGTCTTGGACTATCTTCTCTAAATCATTGTGATTTTTAAGGTAGTATTTTTGACTTATTGAAGGAATGTTCAGTAAAGAAGTTAGCTGTTCCAACTGTGAGTAGCCGCAACCGATTGACATAGTGCCTATAAAGAAATATAAAAATGTAAAAATAATTCGTACGATAACCAACCTCGGCAATAATATCACCAATTGATATTCTCAAGGAACTAAATATTTTATTTTATATCTCTATAGAATAATATTTACCTAATACTGATGTCACATTTATATCCATTTGATTCTCACACCTGTCCGATTCTAGTGAGGACGTCACTCCACACATATTACATTTTACAATAAATGTTGACAAAAAACCATTCCTTTTTTCCTTGAGAATATTACAGTTATCCATTTTACAGTCGTAAAATGGCATATGCTGAATATTTTTAATTTGTTCCCAAAAATATAAAATATTGACAATTCTTCTACCTTCTATTGCCAAAGTTTTTTGTTCGTCCTTCTTCACTACCTCTGTTTCTAATTCGAGAGAATCCTCCTGATACTCATCGTCGACTACTTCTTGTTCATTTATATTTTGATTTACATTGTCAATATTTCGAACCGGATCTTCGATGTTTTGTCTTTCTGATAATGGTCGTCTTTGTCCCCATCTTGACAACGCTGCTCTGTAGGATGAAACATACATAATTCAGCATATACTATAGACTCCAATAACTGTAGTTAAAATTATAGTAATAAAATATGGAAATTAAAATTATATGAATATTGAGTAGATAAATACAAGGGCATAGCCCAGTTGCGCCGATTTTAAGCAGGTAGAAGTAATCCTATAACCCAATTGCGCCCGCAACCGACCAGCCCCTAAAATGGGCATAGCCCAGTTGCGCCAATGCGCCAAATTTTAATGTAAGTTTTAGTTCGAAATTCCTTCAATATCTGAACAAATTAAAAAATATCTGGATGAGGTGCATAAAAACTTTTATCTAACCTAACCTAACCTGCTGATTCTATAGATTAGGATTATTTTTACCATCGGCGCAACTGGGCTATCATAAACTCTCCGACCCTTTTGAGACCCGGATTAGAGCAGGTAAAATCGGCGCAATCGGGTTATACCCAAATACAATTATTAGCCTTCCAAGTAGCTTGGAATAACCCATTTCTCAGAAAAAGAAACCTGAATTAATTTCAGAATATTGGGTGGAATTAGAAATTTTGTTTTAGCAAGTAGGACAATTGGTTTTGTCAGATATGTAGATTGATTATAAATACTACATAACAAAATAGATTTAGGATATCCTCCTTTTTTATTTGAATAATTATGTGAAACGCAGCCATATGACACAAATCAAATATTACGATGTTGTAAACAATACCAAGTAAGGAATGCTTCATACAGGACAATGCACGGTAATTTCTTTGTTAGAAAGTAAAAGGTGAACAGTTTTTCTGGTAATCAACGTACCATCATTTTTTGTGACCCACTTTGTAACCCACTTTGACTATGCCTATGACTGATTTGAAAATAAAGAAATTATTTCAGTAATAGATATTTTTGAAGTAAAAACTATTTTCATTTTCACAGTGGGACACCCTATATATAAAATGAGTGTTGTGCATATTAAAAGCATTTCACAATATACATATATTAATAATAATGAGTACTTACCTTTGTCTCAGGTTTTTTATTGAAGAGCTACACACTTTTTGTTTTTGCAGTCGTTTGTTACCCATTTCAATACGAAACACTACTGCAATAGTAATAATAACCACTCTGTGAACTGTCACACACCACAAGTATAATACCACAAAATCTTAAAGCTATTTTCACCACGATATTAACTATGCGAATGTTATTATAAAATGAATTTCAATATACTTGCAGCAGGGACTGCACCTGGTCGTAATAAACCTTAGTTTATGGCGGTACCAATAGATCGCAGCATTTTACGGATACAAAATTCTATGAATTTTGAAAATTTATTATACACAAACGACAGCAGGTAAACGGTTTAAATTTTAACACCGTATGGTGAATTACATTTTCTACATGCATGTGCATGGGTTTTGCAAAACCTTAATATTTACTGATTTTTTTTTTCGTTTCTCCGGTCTCATGGAACGTATTCAAATGCGCATGCACACAGCCCTAGATCACATAATTCTATATCATTCCTACAAATTTTAAACGATTCCGATGAATAGTAACGAAAATATGAATTTTCAAAAATATGATTGGGTGTTATAATCCCCTTAATAAATCGCTATAGAATGCATACTTTGCAAGATGTTCGAAAAAAAGTGCTACTCGATAAGAGTAAAAGTGCTACTTCAGGTCCGAATTTTGAAATTTCATATATACAAAAACTATTGCAAACCCAGTTCTAAATACTTTTGTACTCTTGATAAATATATATAGAATGCATAACTTACGACATATTTGCAAAAAATCGCTATTCGATAAGAGTAAAAGTGGTACTTCCGGTCTGAATTTTGAAATTTTTTTTTATACAAAAGATATTGAAAATTATGTTTTAAATACTTTTATACTGGTAATGTACTTGTCTAAAAAGCATGACTTGCGAGATATTTGCAAAAAACTGATTTTCGATAAGAGTAAAAGACCTACTTCCGGTTGGAATTTCGAAAAACTTATTTAAGACAATTTGTCTCAAACTTAATTTTAAGTATACAGGGTTATTTTTTTAAATCTTGACATAGGCTAACATTTTTATTTGAAAAGATAGATTTGTGGTTCAAGTTTTAGGAATCAGTCCAAATAAGAAAAATGTGTGAAAAAAGTAAACGCGTTGTTGCTAGATTGGGCGATATTTCAGAGAAACATATTTTCTTAAATGGCAACACTGCATTTTTATAACAATTTCTAATACACCTTAAGATTCAAGACAAAACAAAAACAGTGCAAGTTTTTGATTAGAGTGGCGGTTTACGAGCTAATAGAGCCTAAACTTAATTTATTTTTCAACATTAAAAGAATAGCAATAGTAACAAAAATTAATTACCTAACGTTTATTTTTTAAAAAAATGTTCGAACTGATTTCCTTGTTGGGTTCTGCAGCAACAAATACATTCAACAAAATTTCCTTTAACATTATGTAACATTTGAGGGGTTATGTTTTGCATTTCCCGTTGTATGGCTAGTTTTAATTCATCAATTGACACAGGAGCGTTAACATAAACTTTATTCTTCAGATGTCCCCAGAAAAAAACGTCTAAAGGAGTAAGATCGGGAGATCTGGGCAGCCACTCTACTCTTCTTCCAATCCAACGCTCAGGTAGCAGCTCAACAAGATAGGCTCTAACTTCTAAACTAAAATGGGGTGGTGCACCATCTTGCTGAAAATACATTATTCTTCTGTCGTTTAGAGGAAGCTCAACAATAAAGTTTTCTAATTGATTACGTAACAATGTCAAGTACGTTGCACCCGTTAAATTCCCTTCTATGAAAACAGGACCTATCACTCTGTTGTTAAATATGCCATACCAAACATTAACTTTAGGATTGATCTGTCCCCGCCTATCTTCAGCCCAACAAGGATTATTATCAGACCAATATCTATAATTTTGTCGGTTTACCAAACCGTTTAAATAAAATGAAGCCTCATCGCTAAATAAGATACAATTTTGAAAATGTGGTTGTAGCCGCTTTTTCTCCAAAAACCAATCGCAAAATTCGAGTCGCCGATTACAATCGTCGTCATGAAGTCGCTGTACACTCATCATTTTATAGGGATAGAATTTATTTGAATTTAAGGTTGTCCAAACTGTAGTCTGAGAGCAGCCCACGGCTTGCGCAATCTTATTTGTAGATCGATTTGGGTTTTCAACACTCTCCAAAAGAATATTTTCTTGTACCGCAGTATTTTTACTTCTTTGTCGAATCCTTGGACGCACACTTCCTGTAGCTTTCAACTTAACCAAATTTTGTCTTAAAAATTCTGAACTAGGACGAGGTTTGTTGGGATGTCTAACATGGAATTCAGTGCATGCTTTTCGCAAACTTAAGCCACGAACATGCAAAAAAATTAATTCAATTTTCTTTTGAGTTGTAATACGATCCATTTTAATTCAAGATAACACAGAACTTATTGTCATGTTATGACAGCAGGTTTAATTTTAATCCTTTATCACTGTAATGTAAAATTTTAATATTATTTTCTGAGAATGTATGGTTATATTCTATTAAATGATTTGCAAAAGTTGAATCTGTTTTTTATAATCTGTAACTCCTTATGTGTTCTTTGATCCTTGTGTTAAAACTTCTGCCAGTCTGACCTATGTATACTCCTTTACAATCATTACAAACTAATTTATAGACCCCTGATTTGGCTAACTTATTTTGTGTATCTTTACCATTAAACAACACCCCTTGTAATTTCTTATGTGGTTTAAAAGCAACTACTAAATCCTTGTTATTTTTCTCAATAATTTTTCTTATATTTTCGCTAATGTTTTCAAAATTATTGAGAAAAATAACAAAGATTTAGTAGTTGCTTTTAAACCACATAAGAAATTACAAGGGGTGTTGTTTACTGGTAAAGATACACAAAATAAGTTAGCCAAATCAGGGGTCTATAAATTAGTTTGTAATGATTGTAAAGGAGTATACATAGGTCAGACTGGCAGAAGTTTTAACACAAGGATCAAAGAACACATAAGGAGTTACAGATTACAAAAAACAGATTCAACTTTTGCAAATCATTTAATAGAATATAACCATACATTCTCAGAAGATAATATTAAAATTTTACATTACAGTGATAAAGGATTAAAATTAAACCTTTGAGAAGCTTTAGAAATTTTTAAAACAGATAATAGAGCAGATGAAATATTACTTAATGACCAAACTGATCTTTTGTATACTCCTCTATTTAAGGTTGTCTAAGTCATATTATAACAGGATAAAAGAGAGTTGGGAAATTTTGTAACCGTACATCAACAATTTAAAATAGTTTAGAGTAATAGGTATTTAATTTGTAGTGTGTCTCAGATGTTACCAAATAAGATATATATATGACCATCAATTATTGTAACTCTAGTTTGATAATGACATATAATGTCGAAACTGCAGTCACATAGTGATTAAAATAAAGTGAAGTTATTCAAAGTTTAATTGAGTGTTTTATTTTACATATATCCAGTATCATGAATCTTCACAAAGTAACAGCCGAAAGTGTTATATATTTAAAGACAATGTGTCAATTAATAATAATATATTAGTAGTTTTGGTAGGGATACATGTTGACACTGTGAACAGTTTATAATTTTTAATTTTCATAAATTGATGTATTTTCTGAATGCAACATTGTAATATACGTATAACAACAAAAGTATACAACTAATTAATACATTTGAGACAAACATAATATTGTGTGTTTGTTTTGTTAATGTAGTTGAAAAAGCAAACTCCTTCCAACATTTAACATAAAGGAATCAGATGTTGGCAAATTTGTTTCTCAAAGATTGTAACTATTGTATTATTGTGAGACCGTGTTTAGGAATTACTTTCAAAGTTAAGCGAAGAATATGAGAAATGTCAAATATTGATAAAGAAATTTTAAATTTATGATCAATATATCTAAGAGCATTATCTTCTTCTTGAGTCTCCACTGATATCAAAAGACATTTAACATTTGTATTTTTTCTCTGATAACAAAAACGAGGACTGCTTGCTCCGAAGTTTCACAATCATACCTACTCCAATTGTTAAAATTTCGTCTAAGTCACATGAAATAGTTTATAAAAATCCATTTCACTACATGCTTCAATGCAAAGTAAAATACTAGACATAAGCACATCCAAAATATAGTACACAAATATACATATATACATTTATACGTGAACGTATATGCATATATGTAATGCAATGGGATACACAACCAACACCGTTCATTACTAGCAATCGACGTACACACACGTGTTTTGGCCTCAAAGGCATCTTCGGTGTATGTTGTGTATTCCATTGCATTACATAAATGTATATACGTTCACGTATAAATGTCACTATATGCTTTATGATAAAGCGAAGTGTATAGGTAGTCTTCTTTTACTACATATATAGGATGTTTGAATCTCCAATAGCTAAACGGCTAGTACGATTAAACTTGCAAAATTAAAATTTCAGATATTAGTTTCGCAAGAAACAGCTCTTCTCAGGGCTACCCTAAAGACGACAGAAGAATATCTGCCGAAACGTCGGTCAAAATATAATAAACTATGGAACTAGCCCGAATATCAACTCAAATTACACTCCATCGTCAACAATCACACATCTTTAGATAGATGGGATCAGCAATATGACAAGTATTTTCCTCTACAGTTCCAATAAGTTAAAAAAAATATTGATACTAAATAGTTGTAAGCTTGTCTAAAATGACTGCATATTTTTTAATAGTAGTAAGTCATTTCCGTAACTTATAATGTATTTAGACCTATAAATCTCATTGCTGAAACTGTTCGACATACACAAAAATTTTGTTTATAAAATTAGATTTATTTAAGTTACAATATTGAAAATATTACTCATTGGTAGTAAATTTTTATATAGGTCAACAGAAGTTATCATACATTAATGTTTATTATGTGCAATTATAATTAAAACCAATCTTTTCATTTTTAATGTTTATGGCTCAATTCTAGATATTACGTAAAATTATTATCAACACATTCGATGGTTTAAGACTATAAGTTGTAGCTGTATTACAATAAAATAAGCAATCTTGGGAGTCGCCAATTATTTTCTCGACTTTCTAAAACTTCCAGTCTCACTTGAGTATATAAAAACTTACAAATTAAATTTGCAAAATGTATGATATTAAACGCATGTTTAATTATATTAATTTTGACATGACATGTATCACCAAATCCTAAGCAACACAGTAAAATTTTCTGGTATACCATCGCTATGAGATATAAATATCTAGAATTATTACATATTCAATAGGTGTAGTATCTATCTTTATGCATGTACAATTTATTAATAAATAATTAAAAGAGTTATTATACCCAACAAACACTACAAATGCAATAATTAACAATGTTTCATACTTCTGAATAAAACTCTCTCTCTCTCTCGCAAGTCATGCTATTTAAACAAATATAGTATTAAATACTAGTAGTAAGAAGCTATTAAGTGGTTGATTTTGAATAATTAATGTATTGAAAAAATTTCAAAATTCGAAACAGAAGCAACACTTTTACTCTTATCAAATATCAGTTTTCTACAAATGTCTCGTAAATAATGCATTCAATGCAGATTTATTAGAAGTGCAAAAATATTTTGTGCAACGAATTCGGAACCCCCATACGTATAAGAAAATCGTGTGGGGCCCACACCTCATTTTTACTAACAATTATTTCTCAGAATTTTTCACTCTCCTTTGATTATACTATTAAAACTACAAATGCTGATGCGTAATTGCTATATTACTTTTGATGGCGAATTTATTATAGTAGAACGCATGAAACAATCCACTTTCGTCAAAATTTATAATCTCATTAGAATATATTATATGTATATGCGGATGGCATTTACTGTGTGATAAAACGACGACACCGAGAGTTTGTATGAGTTAGTACGAGAAAGCAATATACAAACTGTTCTATTGGTCGAGTATAGTGAGGGTAGACGGACTCGCGTTTAGGTTAGCAGCTGTACATGCGCATTTCATTTCAATTTTGTTAACGGTCGGTGTTTAGTCGACTAGCAAGCACATTTTTAAATCGCGTTTCGTCCATCTAATTTAGAACAATTACGCTCCAAAATTATTGAAGTTTCGAATTATGCTACCCCGGAAATGTTAACAAATGTACGACGAAATTTTTATAATCAGCTGGGTTACTGTTCAGCGCATTTAATAAATAATTAAGTACTTCTAGAAATTCATTTTTCTTTAATAATTTCATTCTTAACTTCCAATTAAATTCATTGATTCTGCGTTTATAGTTTATCTTACTGAAACATTTTGTTTAGTTTCATACAAATTTATTGTCTTCTTTCAGGATTTTAGTTTGTTTTCTTTTCTATTTTACAATACTACGGAATTATTTACTTTTTATCTTAATAAGAGTTTTGCTATTGTTACGTTTTCGTATTGTATATCAGCTATATTCTTATCTTTGATATTTTAAGAAAAAAAGATTATTTTTAAGTTTTTAGAATTGATGATCATTTCTTTTATTTACTCATACAATTTGGGAAGCTGTGATGAAATCCGTTACTAACATTGTTTACTGCGATTATTTGATACTTCAACAAGTTTCTACTTATAAATTATCCAGGTTGTGATTTTTTATTGATTAATATTATTTCCATCTTCTCTAAAGCAGTACAGTAAACAGACTTTATTCTTGGTTAAAGAATTTGTTATTAACAGTAACAGTAGCAATTTTCACGCACTAACGCAGTAACGATTTCTGCGGTGTCTACTTTAACGTAGCTCTAATGTTAGTAACAGAGGCTACCCCCTTATTCTCCCACTTATAGTCGACCAGCTTGTCTAGTATATTCATCCGCAGGTAGACCGCGTGCACACTGTATAGAGCAGACGCGTTATATTCAATTGCACGCCATCGATGACGTTTACATGTTGTCATAACTGTATTAGAGAAACTAAAAAACTTACTTTGTTAAATTATACTTGAGGACTTTTATTTTATTAGTTAAAATAGAAAATGTATAAATTGATAGTAATATACGCATCATGGCAAATAAACACAATTTCCGTTTCAATATTAAACTACTCTGTTACATATTTTTAATAGACTAGTAGTTCAATTCGGTGTTGACAGATAAATCATAGCTGTCAATAAGGCATGTGTTGTGTATATTTCTCTTGTCAAATTTTCGTGTATATTTTTTCTTTTGATATAAATTGGTTAAAAACAGTTCTTCTTAGAAGTGTACATCCTGTTTATTATTTATTTGCGTCCTTTGAATATAATGCCGAAAGGTTTCTGTAAACAGTCGAAGCTTTTTACAAGCTTTTCTATAATCATCTGTTAAATTTAATGTGAATAGCGTAAGTGTTGGTTATTTTAAATTATTATCGAAACATTTAAGGTTTTTCGACAATCTAAGCCAATATAATAAATAAGTTGAGAAAGACTGAAGTCTTAGAGCATTTATATTACTAAATATATTACGTTATAGTTACTGTATTGTGAATAATTTTTTTTCTTTGGTTATATCAAATGTCACTGACAGAAATAAAAATAAATCCGGCAACATACACAAGACGAGTAGTCATGGATCTAGCATGACATACAACTGAATGTAGCGCGTTTCCTCTATAATAATAATTAAAATATTACTGGAATGATTAATATTAATTAAAAATAATAATGTTGGCGTTATTACAACCAGTTTTAATAGAAATATGAACATCAGATGTTGGCTTATATGAAACGTCATTTACATTTCGCTAGTGAATCATTTTCGACAGTAAATCTACAGCGTTCGCTTGTACTAAACATCACAAACCGTAAATTTAGTCGTCGTTCACAATGCTCACATAGATGTACTAAAGCTATGACATCATTTTTACTAACAATTTTGATGACGGAAGTGGATTGTTTTGTGCACTTTAGATATAGTAATAGATTTGTAAAAATCGAGTGGGTACTAGTTCAATAAACATTATAAGTTTTAAAAACACACCAAAATTATATACAATTGCCTTTCCAAATCAGAAAATACAACATGAATTAAAAAAGCTAAAGTAATACACCTTTTCCAAGCACAGCTTCTACAGACATTACTGAAGTCATATATGTATATTAAAAATAAGGATTAAGAAATAATTAATAATCTAAATATATTTCAACGAAATTACCAAGTACATTTACCTGTGTGTTGTGCTGTTAACATTGATAGGGCTAGAATTTGTATTGTTGTTGATGGTTGGACAAACTGTACATTTAACTTGGCCGCACTGATCACACAGGAAACGTGACAACTGCAAAGCAACACCCATGCACGTGCAAACCAACCAAAATATATACACAAATAATCTACCAAAAACAAAACTGAAAATAAGAGCGCAAAGTCAATAATTACAAGTTCTCTATTGTATCTGTGTCGATTTTTAGTAATCTATTCACAAGCAGTGCTGGGAATAAGTTAACTCGGTGTAATTTTCAACTGATACACAGTAAAGAAGTTTGTCAAGATATGGAGAACAAACAACGTCTTTTTCCACTTCAGAATTAAAGTTAGAAAAGCGATTTAGCCTAAATATTTTTGCAAAAAATTCCACAATATACGTGCTTACAATTTTTTAAGACAGATTAGGACGGAATTTGCCATTATTTTTTTCAGATCTATTTTATGTTCGTATTTTTAGCAAAACTTTATATTCGCGTCGGACATAGAAATATGAAAGCCCTAAAAAATAAACTAAGAAAAAATCAGTGCATTAATTATATCCACAAATTAAAATGTCTTTTTATTGTTTCTTTGAAATAATTGAAAAAGATCTTCTGGTGATCACACCTTAAAACGACATAAACAATTGTTTACTTTTGAAAACCGAGCAAGAAAAAAACAGACCGGAGAAATATACTCAGAAACGTCAAGTATACGTCTACGCTAAATTGCGTTGTAAAAGTCTCGTATAATTTCGTATTATGACATTCAATTCGTGAAGCTATACGTCAATATGCATTCAAAGTCTATGTCTAGGATGAAGTTTAATAACATTTGAAATACGCGAAAATCGCAAGACACTTGGAGAGAAGGTGATTATACAACACTGAAAGCCATTACAAACATTCAGAAAAATTTATTCGCTAGTTTCTTAATTATTATTTTTACTATTTAACAGGCATTCTTATGAAAAAACTGATTATACTAAGCAAAATATCAAAAAAAACTTGAAAAACAACTCAATCGCTTTGTGGTAAATGGAATAAAATAACATGAACAAACTACATGTACAGAAGTACAGAAAATGTTTGTGCGACTACGAAGGTGCGGCAACGCTGCAACAGGTTTCGGTGCGGAAGCACTCCTAAGGATACATTCATATCGTAAGCGACTTTACCTCCGCCAAAGGAATTCGGTAGTGCTAAGGTATAATTCACAGAACGTCAACATGTTGCCAGCGACACAGACATCATCCAATAGCGCTTATTGCGTATTCCCTTCTATCACTGTGAAGTTAGAATTCTCGAACTACATCTAGTGTCGCCCAAATTAGTGAGGTTATGTTAATACACAAGGTTAATGTAGAGGTGCCAGAATAAGTGACTTTCACTAACAAATATTATTATATTATTGATTACCTGGTCAGCTGTCCCCAGCGTTATTAGCAGAGTTGCCAGATTTACCGATTTTTTCGGTAGATCTACCGATTTTATAGTTGTCTTACCGAAATACCGATTAAATATAAGATTCTACCGAAAAGTTACCTGTAATTTAATCATTGCCAGAATTTCCTCAAAATTTCTCTCAGTGAAACAAAAAATTAAAAACATTCAACTTTCTGTCTATTTATGGCGCCCTCTATAAGTCAATAGCAAACTATATTCATAGATAGGTAATACTACTCTGTAATTCCCATGGTACGCATCGGTTTCTACATTTTACCAACTTTTTAAACAAATGCACGGGACTTTTTTTAAATTTCTTAATCGTTAATCGGTAAAACCCCGGAAAAAATACGTAGCCCGAGGCTATAAATGGGGGTAAACAATTTTTCGCGTCACTTCAACAGTGAACTTCTTGGTTTCAATTTGATTTTGAAGCAAAGCGTGTAAAATGAGTGATTCCCCAAGTGATAGTGGAGGTGAAGGTACAAGTGCGGGTACAATTAAAAAGAAGAAATACGAACAGCGGTATAAAAAAAACTGGGAAGAATTACCACAATTTAAAGGCTGGTTAATTGCAAGTAAAAAAGGAAACCATTTTGGAAAATGTAAATGTTGTGATAAACATATCAACATTTCCTCCGGAAAAGACGCATTGATTAAACACAGCATCGGGCAGTTTCATCAGAAAAAAGCTAAAACTATTTCAAAACAGACAACATTAACAAGTTTCGCAACTGGAGGGGAAACTAAGAAATTAGATGATAATATCAAAGAAGGTAAGTTTAAAAATTGTTTCCAATAATAATTAATTTTGATTTTTCCGAATTTATAGCATAATGTTCTTTTTTTTTATTTTAAGGTGAAATCCGATTGAGTGCTTTTCTAGCAGAACACAATCTGCCATTTTCGATAATGGATCATTTAGTCAAGACAATTGCCAAAGTTTGTCACGACTCCAACATCGCGAAAGGTTTGGCATGTGGAAGAACCAAATCAACCTCCATTGTGAAAAACGTGCTAGGGCAAGACAGCTTTAGATCCCTGTGTACTGAGCTCCAGTCGAAAAAATTCTCGTTAATTGTAGATGAATCCACCGACAGGACGGTTGAAAAACATCTCTGTTTAATAGTGAGACACCTAGATAATAATACTTATAGAGTTAAGGACGACTTACTTGGCATGATAAAACTTTCAGGAGCTGATTCTACTACTTTGTACAATCATATTACAACTTTTTTTCAAAATAACAATATTCCTTATAAAGAAAATTTACTAGGATTCGCTTCTGACGGTGCAAATGTTATGATGGGAGAGCATCATTCTTTAATGAGTCTGTTAAGGAATGATGTCCCATCTTTATTTGTTATGAAGTGTATTTGCCACTCGTTCCAATTATGTGCTTCCTACGCCTGCCACAAATTGCCAAGATTTGTGGAAGATTTAACTCGGGATATATACAACTATTTTGGTTCTAGCCCAAAAAGAGTATCTGAATTTTCCGAATTTCAAAATTTTTGTAATGTAAAAATACACAAAATTTTGCATCCTTCACAAACGCGTTGGCTATCGGTGCATTCTGTCGTTTCAAGAATTTTAGAGCAGTATCGTCCTTTGCAATTATACTTTACGGATGCTGTTGCCCAAAACGATATTTTGGCAGCAGAAAATATATTAACAAAATTGAATGACCCAACTGTTAAATTATTTTTCCAATTTCTTGATTTTGTATTGCCTTTTTTTAATAATTTGAACCAAAATATGCAATCGGAATCGCCAAGGGTTCACGTAATGTACAGAAATGTTTGTAATGTTTTAAAAACCATCTTTGATTGTTTTATCAAACGAGATTATTTACTCAATACGCCAATTGAAAATATTAATTTTAAAGATCCAGGTAACTATGTTCCTATTGAGGAAATTTATTTTGGTGGGAATGTCTTGAAAACTATTTCTGAGTCAAGACTTTCTGCAGAACAGTTGCATTTTTTTAGAGTTCGTTGCTTAGATTTTTATGTGGAGGCTTGTTCACAAATTGTTCAACGGTTTCCATTAAAAAATAATTCTTTGAAATTATTAGAGTTTCTTGATCCTGAAGTTGTTAAATCTGGGTCCATTTCATCAATTTCGACTATAGCTATTAAATTTTCGAATTGTCTTGACACGTCAAATATCCAGCCATTAGATAATGAATGGCGTTTATTAAGAAACACTGAAGAAGTGAAATCGCTAAGTAGTGACGTATGTACTTTTTGGCAAGAAGTCGAAAAACTTAAACAGGGTGATGAAACGCCGATGTTTCCCACTCTAACTAAATTTGTTTTCAAAATTCTGTGCCTTCCCCACTCCTCAGCAACAGTGGAAAGGGTATTTTCTGCAGTAAATTTAATGAAAACTAAAGTGAGAAATAAATTGAACAGTGACACAATCTGTGCATTACTTCACACTAAAAGATTAATTTCAGATAGCGCCAAAAATAATTGTTTTGAATTTTCAATTGACAAGAAATTGATAAACAGTATGACTTCTAAAAATTTATATCCTGATCAGTTTGACCAATAATTTTCAATATATGTATATATCTTTAAATTTGACTACTTGTAAGTTTCTAGTACCTAAATACATGCCTACATAATTTTATACATATAACGTATCTACTTAGGTCATACATTTGTTTTACATTGTTTGTACATATTATTTAGTTTAGTATATTAGGTAGTAGGTATCATATTTATTTCCTAACTGATTATTTTAAGCGTTAAGTATGTACCAATACTTATTTATAAGTAAGTAAGTTAAGTATGTATCAAGTACGTATTAATAAAAATATGTTTTTTTTTGTTTAATTATGTTACTTGAATAAAAATCTAAATCTACCGAATTTTAACGAAATCTCCCGAAAAGTTACGACTCCTTCTACCGATAAAATATGCACTTCATCTGGCAACACTGGTTATTAGTGTACTGTAGCGCTAGTAAACTCCTTCGACGGGGTAATGTCGCCTGCGACACGTCGACGTTCTGTGAATATACCTCTCCAGTACATTAATGACGCTGATGATAGCTGACCACATAACCAATAATATTTTTAAGTAGAATTTATGTATTTTCCACAACTCTATATTAACCTTGCGTGTTATTAACATAACCTCACTAATTTTGGCACATGGACAGGGTATACGCAACATCGCTATTGGATGATATCTGTGTCTCTGACGACATGTCGATGTTCGTGCTCCTTAATTCGTTGATTATCACGATGTAATATTCGCATTTTAATGTGATTAATACATTTAATAGTGGCATGATGAAATGGCAATTTAGTATTCGTACGAATAATATTGGATTTTGAAAACAGTTGAAGAAATTCTTGAATAATTATTTAATAATAATATAGTAATGAAGAAAAATGTAGCGTAAAGATTAATAAATAAAATAGATAAATCTAACAAGACAATCGTATTTAGCTTAATGTGATATAATAAATGTCACAAAATGACAACAACTATTGTGGGTTATAAAGACACATATAAATCCTATCAACGTCTATCATATAGTTTTTTGCACTGAGGACACTATATAGGTACAAAGTACTTTCATCAGATGTTATAGCTTGAAAATATTTAAATTCGAATTCTGAATTTTGTCTTTGTCTTATATTTATGTGTAGAACAGGTGCTTTTTCCGAATCACCTAAATAATTCAATTACTAATCTGTACTCTTTTTGTCGAATGTAACATATTGAAGAATACATTCCATTATTGTTGCTTTACGCTCTTATTTTCCGTAAGTTTGCTTAAACTATTACCAACGCAAAGTAATAAATTACAAATTCAGTTACAATAATATACAGACTGTAATATTTAAATAGTTTTTAAGACTGATAATTATACTACTATTATTCTTTTCCAGAGATTTAAGAAAGTATGTATTGCATGCAACATATACATTTAAAAACAAAGAAATTTTAAATAGATGTTAAAAGACTTTAAAAATTTTATATTTCGTAAAATATACGAACTAGCAAAAATTTCACTTTTTGAAGTAATTTAGTTGTTAATTGAATAAGATAAATGAAATATAAACTCTGTATAGAGATGGGACAACCAATGTAGAAAATAAGACATGGTCATTTGAAGAAGAAAAGTAAATGTTGGTGCCCTACCATTATGGAATAATAAGCTTTTCTAAACAAAATTACCGGTATGTACGTGGGAGAAGATCCTTGGCATAGGGGGCTAGAATTTAAAACACTTATTCACAATTTAAGTGTACCTGCAAATACTTTTGTTCATAGCACCTACTCAAATACAGTTTTGTCTGTGCCATCGTAAATGTAGAGCTACGTCTTCGCGAGCCCTCTCCAGTATTACCATTCTCATATACGAAAGAAAGACGCGTAAATTGTTCTAATTTTAATTTTTAATCACAATATTTATTTTAATGTAGTTAATAATCGACGAAGGAGATACATGTTGAAACTCCATTATATATGTATATATATAATAAAACACAAGTGTATAGTTTCAAAATTATTATAATGTTTAACACACTACATATGTTTCGCCACACTGTGGCTTTATCAGGTGGATGAAAATACAATTTGAAAGTACAAATTAGCTCCTATATATATCAATACAAATTACAAACATAATCTCATTCTAAGAAGGGGTGGACATGTTTAAATTTTAAATTTAGTAGGGGGGATTTATTTATGAAGCCACAATGTGGCGAAACATATGTAGTGTGTTAAACATTATAATAATTTTAAAACTATACACTTGTGTTTTATTATATATATTTAATGTAGTTATCTATATACAGGGTTATTTTTTTAAATCTTGACATAGGCTAACTTTTTTATTTGAAAAGATAGACCTATGGTTCCTGAAGCAAAGTTTTAGGAATTAGTCCAAATAAGAAAAATGTGTGGAAAAAATAAACCTGTTGCCAGATTGGGCGCTATTTCAGACAAACATATTTTCTTAAATGGCAACACTGCATTTTTTTTAACAATTTCAATTCATTCAAACTATCTAGTGTGAGGTGTCATTTTTTTCAGTATCTAAATACAAATCTCATTATAACATTTATTCTTATCGAATACACATACTCGATCGCAAATCGCACCTTTTCTTTATGTGTGATTTTGCGCGAAGTATCAGGCCTCTGATTGATCGGTTCCGAGGCAGAGTTTCTAACTCGTGCGCTTTTTCTATATAAGCTCGCGACCCAAACAATTTCTCTCTTACCTTTTACAACTGCTGTGTCTTTAACTCGTGCTCTTACAATTATTATAAGTCAATCCGTTTTCTAGTGCTCCCCTAGTGCTTTTTTTAGATTTTCATATTCTATTTAAAAAAAAATTAAATTTAATATTATGCAATTATTTCAAACAGTAACTACACTTTATTAATATATTTTGCAAGATATATTAAATTAAAAAGTGACAGTTCTTACTAGTCAGGATATTTTACCTTATTTAGAAGATTTAGCCAGCTAAAACACTAAAAAAATAAAGCAAACCCCATAAAAATGTCAATCTACCAACTACAATGTGAAATTTATACCAATAACCAAGTAAATTATAAAAGAAAAAGTCACACTTACCCCAACTTTTCTGAGCAAATCTCCAACAATATTTAATGCTAGTATTCTAGAAGAAGGAGAAAATTGTGACTCTATATTCAAGTTTGGATCTCCTGCAAAAAAGTTATCAACATGTAATTATATTCTATATATGACTTCCACACAACTAAAGCTTTCCAATAAGACTGGATGCAAACCAATTATATAAAATGTTTAAGAATTTGTTTGAAGTGCGCCCGTTTTTTTTTTTTTTGTCAGACTGCAAATTATATATGTACATATTGAACATGTGCTTGCCCTTGGATAAATAATATCAATTTATTTGTCACTGATTATAAATGTTGACGAATATAATAATAAATAAATATATAATACATTTGTAATGTATAAATTAATTGGTGTATAGTGTACACTCAAAAAATGTTAAAATTTTGTCTAATTTGTTTGGGTTCAGCCCAAGTTAATATTCATTACCATATATTTACTATGTCCCTATACTCAAATTGCTCCAACGCATTGCAAAATGCTGTGTTTGTATTTCTTACTATGAGTTGGAAATATATCTTAATAAAAACAGGTTTAATCAAAAATGAACACAAAGTTATCATATTAGTAAAACAAAATAATTAATTCGCATCGACTTACATCCCAAATTGTAAAAGTAAGCTTTTCATAAATGCACTCTTATTATATGTATATACATTTATAACTTGAATTGACTTGGTCTTTACTTGATGTAAGTCGATTTGCAATGATAATAAAATTTATAAATGCAATGGTAGATTACTTATGGAAAATCCTCTATCACCTTTATTAGCAGAAATATTCTTATACAATTTAGGAAGTACGATTTATGAGAATAATATATTAACTAAAAACATATTGTTTTGGTTCAGGTATGTTGATGACATTCTTGTAAAATATACGGGTACAAACAGATAATTGGATAATTTCTTTGAGTTCATTAATTTTATTAATTCCCACATTACGTTTACACTAGAAAAAGAAGTGAATAGAAGTACTGATCTTACATTAAAAAAAGTCAATAGCTAAGTGGAAATGGAATACTAACGACAATACAATTAAAAAGTTTAAATCTTTCACTTATTTAGGGGTGAACCAATAAAAACTAACTATATTTCTTCGAAAAAAGAATATTAATATTGCTTACAAAACGAACAATAACCTTGCTAAATACATCAAGAACAATAAAGACTATAAAGAACAATAAATCGGGGTCTATAAGTTATTTCTGGATCATGTACTAAGGGATATATCGGCCAAACAGAAAGAGCGATTAAAAACGGATTGTTGATAATCACTTCGCTTATATTAACAAAAAAAAAAAAATCGACTTACGCGTTTGATTTGATAGAGAATAACCATATTTTTAAAGAATTATTCTTCATGTAGAAAACAAAAGTATAAAATTGGATTGTCATTAGATATTAATAAACTTAACTTATTCAGATAATTTATTAAATGATAAAGTGGACCTTAACTCATCACTACCGTTGAATCTATTTTAGTCATTAACACAGGTTTCCCTAATTTCACAAGTAACCCTCGCTAGTAATACAATTATTTAACGGTTAATGTCGGCAAATACCCGATTGTTAGGTCTTAGAAATTGAACCATATATTAGCTCTAAAAATTCTTAATAATCTCACATCATATTTAAGAGATGTTGACTGTATGTAGTTATTTAATGTAATATGTCAACTTAAAGAAGCTACTCTGTAGAAAAGCAGCTGTTGTGTTTGTTCTAATTAAATATAGTGTATTTCACGATAAACTTCTATGTTTTGGACTTGACTCTAAATTATGTTACTATGAAGAAGTATAGTTTCAAAAATAGTAAAAAGTATATAATTCTGGATGCAATTTATTATACTCAACGTAAAAGCAATTGTTTAATCAATTATAACTAAAATAGCAATAAACATGAGTACTAAGAAGGAAGAAGAAATAAATACTAATCCTTAGTATTTAGTCATGGAATCATTCTATTGATTGTTTGCAAGCGTCTGAGCATTATGTAATCTAGACTTCTAAGATAGTCATTATCGAAATTTTCCTGGAATGGTTGAACCGCTTTGGCAACCGACATGCGCCACTAAATTAAAATGGCGTCAAATTTGAGATGTTGCAAAATATTACTTGTCAAATAATATAACCTACAAAAGCCAATTCATGACTGTCATAAATAATAATATTCATATACACCTTTTTACCGTTCTAAAATTGTTCCGGTCAATAAGAATTTGTATTAGCATCGAATCGTCGTCTTTAGTCCGTATTTTGGCCGTGTCGGTTGCCAAAACGACTCAACTATATAGGATTTTCCAATTCCGTTTGATTTAGTAGTCCAAAGTTTTACGCATAGATTTTGTTAACAAGTAAAGTTCGTACATTTTTCATTAGAATTAGATCTGAGCTATTATTATCTGTTAGTACTGTAATTACGAAACTACGCCTGCGCGGCACACGATGTGTGACTTGGTACAATATCTTACTAAAAAACAAGATGTCCTGTGTATACATTAACTGCATGAATGATAGCACAACTTCTCACTAAAAAATAAAATTGCCCCGCATGCATTAACTGCACAAATGAAAGCATAACATTTTCCAATATAAAAGTATACACCTGTCTAATGCCTATTCCGTTTGCTATCTATATGCTAACATTTATATTATTTATTCCATATATTGACAAAAGACAGCCAGTAGTTCAAGTATTGTTCACATCTTTCTCTTCAAATTAGTGTTAAGCACTATCGCTATTTTCTATAGGATATGTGTTGAAAAGCAAAATCTAATGCATAATTATGTATTATATGTGTTTGTAATAAATAAATATATTACAAAATATAAATTAAGATATAATACAAAATAGATATATAGTTTTTAAAAATGTCTATTCTTAATATATAAAATAATACAATAAGATGCAATTTTTATTTAGAAAAATTAGTTTGTTTATTTTATTTTTTACGTCTGACCTTAGTGATTAAACCAGCCATAGAAAATATTAATTGACTGTTATGTTTTCTTTGCATGCTAATTCAAATTCGAAGTATATTTAAGTCCATTTCCAAACATTGCATTTCGCACTATTTTTATTCATTTTTGGAAGATAATTCCAAACCAGACTATTTCGAACGACTCATGTCCATATAGAAAGCGTAACGTTTTCTTTCGATGTAATAACCAACAAAGAAGAGTGAAAAAAGAATTTATAATGAATCTTTTTCCGTTTTATTTATAAGCCATGTATACAAATTTTATAATTTTTATTTGATGTTTGTTTTTTGCAACTAACTCAGTTTAGTAAAAGATATATATTATATGCTACGATTATACAGGCTGAGTTTTTTATCTTGAGACAACGGAATATCTCAAAACCACTGCATCAAATCAAAAAAACATCTTAATAAGATTTATTATAATGTAGGGGGCTGACTGAATGGTGTTGAACTCGATCCCCCCCCCCCAGAGTGAGAGGGGGGACAACTTTGAAATCTTAAATTGGAACCCCCATTGTTGGTATTTCATTTAAGGAGTCAAAGGATGACAGTAGTGCGCGTGCGCGTGATGTCGACAAACGACTGTGAGAACGCGAGCGAGGGGGACACATTAGTAGTAGTGACCAAGTAGTGACAACATATACTACACTTTAGTCGTACCTATAGATACAGTCCTATATCAATTATATTATAACATACATAACATGTACATCGAGCAGTTTATTGAGATGTAAATTAGTGAATAAAGTTTTAGAAATACGAACGGCAGTTTGTACACATAAAAAGAATTCATAATCCACCAAGGGATAACATTTTGGTCCAAAACGAGCCGGATAGTCGTAGAAACATCAAATCAACACATTGAGGAAGGACGGTCCACCATTAACCGTAAGTCGTTCCTTTCAAATACATATTCCTTATTATTGTTATTTTGTATTGTATTACCAACAAGCAGTAATGACAGAAAACGATCAATTAATAGAATTGATTCGCAAACGTGGTAATGTTAAGGCAATTTTAACTCGATTTGAAACATTTATGAAAACATATACGTGTGAAAAAAATCTGAATTGAGATTAAGATTAGAAAGAGTTACACCTGTTTTAGATGAATACAATTTGTTACAAAATGAAATCGAAGCCATCGATAACAGTCAATTTAAGGATAGAGAAGAGTTTGAAAATAGATATTTCAGTACCGTTTCAAGCGCTAACAAAATTATTACCGAGTTGCAAGTCAAAACAGTATTCGATGACATAAATGTCAATACCGCAAGTAATGATATAGTCAATAACCCAATGAATTTGAATGTAAGATTGCCTAAAATTGTTTTACCGGAATTCAACGGTGCTTATGATACATGGTTAATGTTTTCGGACGCTTTCAAGTCATTAATTCACGAAAATCAACAATTGAATGCGACACAGAAATTTTATTATCTAAGGTCGTGTTTGAAGGGCGAAGCGGCACAAGTTATAAGTGCACTCGAAGCATCGGATGCGAATTACTCCGTCGCCTGGGATTTAATTAAAAATCGTTATGAGAATAAACGTATTATCATACATACGCATATAAAAGAATTATTTGATTATACTGTATTACATCAAGAATCGCATACACATTTAAGAAAACTTGTCGATCACTTCCAAAAGCATGTACGGTCGCTAACAACTCTAGGCGAACCAACCGATAGCTGGGATACGTTGTTAATACATTTAATTACCTCAAAACTTGACGCAAAAACTAAAAGAGCATGGGAAGGTTCCGTGGCAACCAATTCAATGCCAAATTTGAAAAAACTTTGGGATTTTTTAGTAAATCAGTGCGTATTTTTAGAAACGCTAGATAAGGGAAAAAACATAACAAAATCGAGCGTACAATCTTATGTCGCAATAAATAAATTAGAATGCCAATTATGTAAGGGAAATCATCTCATTTTTCGCTGCCAAAAATTCTTGGATTTTAATGTGAAAGAAAGATTTAATACTATTAAAAGATTAAAATTATGCATTAATTGTTTGAAACATAATCATTTTAATAGAGATTGTAAAGCCAGTAATTGTAAAAGATGCAATCAACCCCACAATACTTTATTACATTTTGATAATAAAAAGCTAAGGCCACATGACGACAATGATAGACCAAATAATTCAAGGGAAGAATCACAACAATCCAGTGATAACAATTCAGTCATTACAGCGCATACATCGACCAGACAGTCGGAATATGTTCTTTTATCAACGGCAGTAGTACTGATCAAGGATATTCATAATAATTTAGTTCAGTGTCGTGCGTTGATTGATTCAGGATCGCAATCAAATTTTATGACAAAAGAATTGCTAGAAAGATTAAAGTTGAAGCAGTTTGATATATCAATACCTGTAAGCGGAATAAATCAGTCGTTATTAAGTATTTCTCATATAACGCATGCAGAATTATTCTCGACTAGCAAAAAATATCACAAAAAATTGTCATTTCTAATTATGAACAAAATAACAGATAAATTGCCTCAGCAAAGTTTTGATATTTCGAATTTAAATATACCACAGGATATTACGCTAGCAGATCCAAACTTTTATAAGGCACAGAAAATTGACATATTATTGGGTGCTACAATTTTCTTTGATTTGTTGTCTATAGGACAAATTAAACTGGGAGAAAATAAACCAATATTACAAAGGACAAAATTAGGTTGGCTAATAGCAGGTGATTTACCTAACGATAATTTTAGCAATAAGATTTCGTGTAATTTAAGCATAAATACCGAAGTTTTAAACAAATTAGAAAAATTCTGGAAAATCGAGGAATTACCCGATTCTAAATATTATTCGAGCGAAGAGTTGTCTTGTGAAAATCATTTTCAAAACACATTTAAACGTGAAGAGGATGGTCGTTTTACAGTATCGTTACCATTGAAGGAGGAGCATGTTAATTTAGGTGAATCATTGGAGAACGCAGAAAAAAGATTGAATTCAATAGAAAAGAAATTTGCTAGGGATGATTCTTTAAGATTAGAATATACGCGATTCATGATGGAATATGAAAAGTTGGAACACATGACAGAAATTACAAACTTCAATGACAATATTAACGAGAATGTTAATTATTTGCCACACCATTGTGTTTTTAAACAGGCTAGTACCACAACAAGGTTACGGGTTGTCTTTGATGCAAGCTGCAAAACAACAAACGATATATCGTTGAATGACATTTTGAAAACCGGACCGGTGGTACAAGATGATCTCTTTTCAATTTTGTTAAGATTTCGTAAACATAGTTATGTTTTGACTGGAGATATAACAAAAATGTATCGTCAAATAAATATAGTAGAATCGCAACGGGATTTACAACGTATTGTATGGAGATCTGATCCAAAATTGCCATTAAAACACTATAAGCTTAATACGCTTACCTATGGCACAGCTCCAGCATCATTTTTAAGCACAAGATGTTTGAAACAATTAGCTATGGAAAACGAGGAGGCTTACCCGGAAGCAGCATATGCGATAAGAAAGGATTTTTATATGGACGATCTATTGACAGGAGCGAACTCAATAGAAGATTTACTAGGATTGAAGCAAGATATTACTAGTATTTTAAGCAGTGCCAAGTTTGAGTTAAGAAAATTTAATTCAAATCATGCAAGTATTGTTAAAAGCGAGAGGCCAACCGAGGTGAACCTGATTGAAACAAAAACATTAGGTGTTATATGGCAGGCCGAGCTAGATAGATTTACTTTTACTACGAACTTTAACATGAAAAGAATACGAATTACTAAAAGAGTTATTCTATCTACCGTGTCACAAATCTTCGATCCTTTAGGATTAATTGGTCCAATAGTAATTAGGGCAAAATTATTGTTACAAAAATTATGGGAACTCAAAAGTGAATGGGATGAAACCGTGCCAGCAGACATTTATGCGCCTGCGAGGAAATTATTCGACGGATGGGAGAATATTCATGAAATAGCAATACACCGACATGTATTATTATTTGATCCAGTTAGTATCCAGATACATGGGTTCTGCGATGCATCAGAACGTGCGTATGGTGCTACCATATACATTAGATCACAAAATTCAAACAATCAGATTTGTTCAAGATTACTTGCAGCGAAATCACGTGTTGCTCCTATTAAAACTATTTCAATTCCACGATTAGAGCTTTGCGCAGCACATTTATTGACTGAAATAAAAAACTCAAGCAAGGTTAGTACGATTTTCAATCAGCGATAGCGCGAAAACAGTTGAATGTAGGTATATGTTATATAAATGGAATATACTCGAAATTTTATTTAGAATCAGATTATGTAACATTATATAGGGTATTCCATTAAAAAAAAACTAAGTTAGCCGTTTTTGACGGCTTTACGACGTTCGTTTGTTTTTTCTGATATCAAATTCTAGCGCCTTGAGTAAAATCCTACAACTTTCCTAATTTAAACGTTTTTCTAATCCTTCAAATAACAAAGTTATCTATTGGTCCAAATATAGTCAATAATCCTGTACGTTTTATTTGAAACTTTTTCTTGTATTCGTTACGGATTGCGCTGTAATTGCAAAAAACATGATTGTGAACGTCTAGAGAAAATACACAAAAAAGAGAAACAAGCAAACATGATTTTGTGTTTTTTTTTATTTTAACATAAACTAACATTTCAAAAAGCCGTGTATTCGAAACTGTGCCCCTCCACTTCGATACATTTATTTATTCGCAATTGGAATGCTATTCAACGATACAAAACCGTACTTTATTCAGTACTTGACAAGCTGTTAATACTTACACATTGTCCGATCCCCATGTAGATTATTAATTATTAATCCAATACAAATTAGTTAGTGTTGAATATTTGAACAGTAATGGAGGCTATAACAGTACAAGACAGAATTGAAATGATTTACATCTATGGAGAAAGTGGTAGGAATATCGATGATGCTGTTAATCCTTATTCACAACGTTTTCCCGACAAGGTGCGATTGCGCGCTTCTTTTTGCCGAGTCGTTCAACAGTTCTCTAGTGAAGGAGCTGTACAGCCAAGAAAACGTAATCGGCGAAAAATAATTGCTGGAGAAAATAATGAAATCGCGGTGTTTGCTGCAGTAGCTAATAATACGCACATTAGTACTCGAGAAATAGCTAGCGGATCAGGAATTTCTCAGTCCACTATCTGCCAAATATTGAAGCGTAGGAAATATCATCCATATAGAGTTTCCTTGCATCAAGAACTTCATGGCGATGATTTTCAAAATCGAGTGCGATTTTGTCAATTGGCGCTTCAACGGACACAAGATAATCCCAATTTTTTTTCTCGAGTATTATTTTCTGACGAGGCGACATTCACAAATCACGATACGGTAAATCGGCACAACATGCATTACTGGAGTATCGAAAATCCCATTTGTTGCGCCAAGTTGAACATCAACATCCTTCGAACGTAAATGTTTCGTGTGGAATAATTGGCAATAAGTTTATTGGTCCATATTTTATGAAACTTAAGTGGTGAAAAATATCGAAACATCTTGCAGATCGAACCTCCAGTGTTACTTGAAGACCTTCCTTGGATGTACGACAAACAATGTGGTTCCAAAATGACGGTTGTCCAGCACATTATTCAAGAATAGCAGGAGAAGTATTAGTTCGAGCCTGCAATAGCCAATGGATCGGAAGAGGTGGTCCAGTGTCTTGGCCTGCAAGATTGCCAGTTCTTACTTCATCTTACTTCTTTTCGTGGGGTCACTTAAAGTCTGAAGTTTATACAGAAGTAACAACCACGAGGGAAAACATGATTGAACGAATCACCAACGCTTGTTCAAGGATTACGCCGGAAACACTTCTCAGTTGAGTGCAATCATCCCAATTGGGAATAAATAAATGTATCGAAGTGGAAGAGCACATTTTCGAACACGTTTTCTGAAATGGGTATGATAAGAGTAAAGTTCTTCGTTGTTGAATGGCTTTTTGAAATGTTATTTAATGTAAAAATAAAAAAACACAAAATGATGTATTCTCTTTTTTGAGTGTTTTATCTAGACGTTTACAACCATGTTTTTTGGGATTATAGCGCAATCTGTTACGAATCGAAAAAAAAGTTTCAAACAAAAACTACACACTTGATGCCGTAGAATCCGAATCTGCAATACAAAATAGAGGTTCCCATATAAGATTTCAAAGTTGTCCCCCCTCTCACTCGGGGGGGGGGGGGGGAAATCGAGTTCGGCACCATTCAGTGAACATTATAACAAATCTTATTAAGATCTTTTTTTGATTTGATCCAGTGATTTAGAGATATTCCGTTGTCTCAAGATAAAAAAACTCACCCTGTATATATATTATATGCTCGTAAATTATATGTATATGCTATATCGCTAAACAGACAATTATCAAGATAAACAGATAAATAATTGTTTACAAAATAATATTTGAACATAATTGTGACGAACTTAAGACGACGATTCAGTGCCACTTCAAATTCGCATCGACCAGAACAATTTCAGTACAATATAAATGAACTAATTAATTATTATTTCAGTATATATAATTTCCGCTACTAAAATACTATTACATGAATGTCAGTTACAACTTGAATATTATAAATAAAGTTATTAAATATTACTTTTCTATACCTACATACAGAGTGGGCCACCGAAAACGAAACAGATTGAATATCTCGAAGGAGAAAACTTTTTTGAAGAAACGCAAAAACAGGTCGATTTTTGATCCAAGGGGGACACCCTTCCATCATATCTTCAACTGTGATACGTCATTCCCCTCCCCTCCATCACTCTAACCATTACAATTTAAATAGGGAAAGTACTAAATACGATACATCATTGAAAAGGTAATTGTACGGAGAATTCAGCAATGTGATTGTTGGTTGCGCTATTTTTGATTTTAGCGCCCTCTAGCGGGTAAAAAAACGGTTACGTATTTCACAATGTGACACATCATTTCAAAGCTAATTTTATTAGCAATTTAATGCACAATTGAAAAAAAATTAAATAATCGAAACACCTTGCAGAGCTCTAATATTAGAAACTACGAACTTATTAGTTTACAAAAGACACTGACAGTCTGTACTTGAGAATGATGACAAATAAATGTCAAAGATATTACGTATTTAGTTGCTAATAAAATTAGCTTTGAAATGATGTGTCACATTGTGGAATACGTAACCGTTTTTTTTCCGCTAGAGGGCGCTAAAATCAAAAATAGCGCAACCAACAATCACATTGCTGAATTCTCCGTACAATTACCTTTTCAATGATGTATCGTATTTAGTACTTTCCCTATTTAAATTGTAATGGTTAGAGTGATGGAGGGGAGGGGAATGACGTATCACAGTTGAAGATATGATGGAAGGGTGTCCCCCTTGGATCAAAAATCGACCTGTTTTCCCGTTTTTTCAAGAAAGTTTTCTCCTTCTAGATATTCAATCTGTTTCGTTTTCGGTGGCCCACTCAGTACATATATTTTACTAGCTGGCCCGGCAGACCCGGTACCCGGTAGAACAACCATTTCCTTGACTTCACAAATTTGTATATTATTTTGATAATTATAACAAACGTCAAAAAAATAATTATGACAAATATGTCAAAAGGTGTATGAATATTATTCAATATAGCGATAACCGGCGCGAGATGCAATACCCATAAAAAACCGTAATTTTGATAAATTATGGATATTTTTACATTTTTAGTCCGATCGCACCAAAGTCGGTTCAGCGGTTTCGGAGTCTATAGAAAACATACACACACCACAGACTAAACAATCCAGACCGGCAACTTAATCCTAGATTTTATCCAGACTACTCATCCTTGTTTAGCAAGCGTAAATTTCAATACTCTACCATCTTTGTCAGATTCACTGAACTTGGAGATGAGATGGCGCTAGCGTCAATTCAAATGTTTGTTATGCTGTGGTTATATGTCATTCAAAACTACATTTCAAGATTGACACGTTTGACATATTTTTGCAATCCTTTGTCGTACATCGTATTAATTATATGTTGATACAAATATGGTGTCCAAGTGTTTAGTGTGCGGGTTTGGGCACGATGAAGTTAACAAAATGCACAGGTTTCCTGCAAATATCGACTAGTGAGTATAAATAATGTAAAGTTGTGCTTTAAATATGCATATTACAAAATTTCTTAGTCATCATATTAAGTATATTATATTACAAGATTTGTATTATTTTTGTCTTCTCGTTACTGGTTCCTTGACAGTTTTCACTTGATTATTATATTTCTTTTAATCTTAGTAGTTTATTGTGTCTAATAGGTCACCGTAAGAGCGATGTTATAATACATGTAAGTAAAAGATTAATATTTATATTTCGTATCACATATTTAATATGTAACACCACAGAATTACACATAAGATGCTCAAACTATGGTTATAATTGTTACAGTAAGTAATATTTATTACCATAGTTTTAGTAACTTTTGTGTATGTTTCTGTTACATAAATAACGTATTTAATAAGCGTATTCTAAAAACAAGTTCATTTCAAATTCCGCGCCAATATGCTGCTAGCGCCATCTTCGTACTAAGTTCACTGATGTGTGACAAGGATAGAAGATCTTGGATAATTTTTTTTCAAGTAGTTGCCGGTCTGGGTTGTCTAGTCTGTGCACACACACACATCATATCGTGCCTTCAAATACCACGCGATCATTTAAATTCTAAATTATAGCAGGCGGGATTTTTTTTATTAGGTTGTCCAGAATGTCACTTATTGATTAATTAACATTGTGAAACGTCACTTTGACAATTCAAATTGTAAATTAGTACTTATATACCAACTTAATTTAAATTTCACAGCCTGCTCTAATTTAGAATTAAAATGATCGCGCGGACTTTCCTCATTAGAGACGGCCATGCTTGTTTTTAATGGTTGGTGACAATGCACGTAATCAAGACACAAACGCATAATTTTGATAGTTTGGTTATGTCATGTGAATAATAATAAGCGTCTATAATTTGAACGTAAGTATGACAACTGTCAGAATTTGAAGTTTTAAAAGCTTCGCATGTGTACCAACATTAATCAATTTATTATTTAAAAAACAGCCTACTTTGATGAGAAAAGTATTTGAAGGCACGGTACATCCATTTATACCGGGATATCAACAATTAAATTGGTCAATGGTGGTCATGGATTTTAAAATTATTGTCGTAGCGTGCATCGTACATTTAGGTATGTCATAATTTTTTGAATGTCAAAATCTGTGAAGTTATTGTGTTGAAGTTTTCTAATCCTGCACGGTTTTTGAATCATGGTTCTCAACACAGAGCACAAAATTTACATGATTGAAGCCTATTTTCGAACGGGTGTGATAGTTAATGGAACTTGGGAATACAGTCAACGTTTGTGTTTGGACAATTTTCGAGAGCACTTCCCAGCCGTAGCAGTATTACCGGACAATTTTTATGCATGCCTTACAAATTGTGTTGAAGTGTTTCGCGAAACTGGTTCTGTGACGCATAAAAAAGGTGCTAGTAGACCAAGAGTTCGTACAGAAAAAGTTATTAATGACGTTCGTCAACGTATGGAAGAAGAGCCTACAAAACCTTTAAAACGTCTCTCTCAAGAAATTCGGCTTTCTTATGGAACATGCCAAACGATTGTAAAGAAGGACCTGAACATGCATCCATATAAGATGCAATCATATCAAGCTCTTCTGCCTGCAGACCACCCCAGACGCCTTGCGTACTGCCATTGGCTCGTTAATAATTTAATGAATGACGATCTGCTGAACTTAACTTTTTTTTTTCTGACGAAGCTTGGTTCCACCTTTCGGGATACATCAATTCTCAGAATATGCGAATGTGGAGCACTGATAACCCGCATATTTTATTAAAACGCCACTACAACACCACAGAAAATTGGTGTTTGGATGTCAGTTTCTCGCAGAAGAATAATTGGGCCATTTTTTTTCAATTTCACCGTAAACGCAGAAAGGTACAGTAATATTTTTTTGACTGAATTTGTGCAACAGTTAGACGATGATGAACTTCAAAACGGTTAAACGGTGCAACCATAACGCCAGAAATGCTGCAAAACGCTTTTCACAGCATGAGGAGCCGCGTAAACTTGTGCATTGAAAAAAACGGGGGACATTTCCAACAATTATTGTAATTTAGTTTTTCTGGTTAATAAAAATGTTATTTATTTCATAACTTGTAGTTCATTATTATTTTACAGCTGAACTAAGTAGGTAACAGATTTGTAGGTTATTGATAATGAATTATTTCAAAAGGATGATTTAAACTAAGATGAGCGTATTACATTCGATGGCGAACATTGACCAATTTAATTTTTGATATCATAGTATAAAGATAAACAACTTGAACTACGAAAGCCTATTGATAGGAGAGGGTAGTGGGAGTTAAAATTAAATGTATCCATTTTAGTATTATTAACTGTTTATGACAGGAATGTCAGTGGTCATGTCAATTACTTTACGATTCGAACACTTAATTAATTGAGAGTATTGTTTATTAAAGTTGTATTGTGATAATATTTTTTTGTTGGAGTATACAATATCCAATACAATTTCAGTTTTCCCATAATATAAACTTTCTTTAATACATTCTACACGTTTATATTCAAAAACCTATTATGAGTAACGAAATAAGCAACCCCACCTACTTCTACTCTCGGCGACAAATCACATAAATGGTGTATATTCGCAATTCAAGTTGTTACTCTGTCTATATATATATAGACAGAGTAATTACTTGATTAATAACTTGACTATTCTGTGTCACAGGCAAGCATTGTTAACAGATTTGTATTATTTGGATGGAAAACGTCAAAAGTAGTTATGACAAATGTCAAAAGGTGAGTGAATATTATTATTTGCCAGTCCTGAAACTGCTTTTGTAGGTTGTAGTACTTGACAAGGACAATTTTGAATTTGACGGCATTTTAATGTAGTGGCGCATGTCGGTTGCCAAAGCGGTTCGACCATATAAGGCTTCATCGTATGACTATAAAATGATGTTTATTTGGACATGATACTGATGGTAGAACAAATGAAGGAAGACGTTTCCATGTTGTTGCCGATTTAAAACATGAACATTTCTAAATCGCATGGCGTCAGTTAATGACAGACACCCATTATTATAACAAATTGATAGAATACAACATCAAAAACATTTTGTAACACACACAAGGCACATTTCTTAATTAATTATAACATTTCTGTCACATATACTTCCACCTACTTTATATAGAGATTAACATAAACTAATTAAAAAGAAGTATCTATCTTGTGACTAAACTATCTAATTTGAAAAAACTAAAAAAAGACAAAGCACAAACCAAGGATCATGCTCAATAGAGATAAAATTTATATGTTATCAAAGAAGTAAATGAGTAAATAATGCTAAATAAAATATTATTCACAAAAATAAGCCCACAAAAACTGCAAAATTAAAATAGGACACGAGGTTAAAGCAACAAGACCCAAAACAGAAAAACACAAACGAATAAATAAAAGAGAGAATAGTTACAAAATATTTTTTTATTTTGACAGATATAAATCAAAAGTAACATACATATATGTCCTTAAAACTTACAATTAAAAATTAATATCACATAGTAAGGAATAAGAGATGTTAATTGATTGAGTCTTGTTACTTAAAATTACGAAAAATTTATATATATATTTTTTTTTTGATTATTTTATATTTATTTTATTAATTGAAATTATGTTAGAAAAACAAAAATTTATTAAAGTATGAGAATTATTAAATTAATTTTTAATCAAATAACTGAAAAAAATATATTAAATAAATCCACAGATTCATTCTCGTGTTAGTTATGGGGAATATTTTTTAGTCTTTTAAATGCTGCAATCAGCAAAATTCGTAAAAAAATCCATTTGTACCTATAATCTATTCGCATCTTAGCAGATATTACGGCATAAATAGTAGTATTAAAGATAATCATATCTTTACCACATACTACTATTTACAAAATAAATGTTCCAATATGTTATATAACTTATACTTAAATGTTCACTGTTACCAAGTTTCATCTGGAACGTTTTTACATTAAAATTCTATGAGCCGCATGCTACGTAAGTAAGGCCATCGACCCTGACTATTTCAGTAATCGTTAGACCTAGCTAGAGGCGTCTTAGCCAGGAGCTATAAGATATTTATTTATCACAATATGAATTGACTGATTACAAGAAGAAAATACTATGTTCTTTTGTCATACTTTCTTTTTGTTTTTATTTCTTTACTTTAATGTTTCTTGTAAAACAGTGGAAAAATTTTGTGGGCTTTTTATTTCTATTAAACTAGAAGAATTTACCTAGTTATTATTTTTGGTAATTTTGAAAAATATCAACGCTTACAAGAAATGTAAATGTAAATGTAATTAAACTAAATTAATAACAAAAATGACAAAAGCAAGGCGCTATTCAAATAATTTAATTGGAAGATATGATAGATGAAAATCGACATCGAACTTCATTACAAGGTAGACAATGCCGACCTATGTGTTTAATGACAAACAAGTGACAAAACATAAAAATATGCAAACGAGTATAATTAAAAGTAAAATTGTAAATGTTTAGGTGTAGAAAAATTGCTACTATCCATGTAGTTTCATTAGAAGATCCTAATACATCATGAATGACATCCAATTCACTACACAAATAATATCAACCTGAATTGTGTAATTAAAAATGAAAATGTAAGCATTTAGATGTAGAGCAGTCACATACTATTTATGTAGGTATATTAGAAGATCCTGATTTATCATGGATATCTATATTCACCACACAAATAATATCAATTTATGACTCAAAGAAAAATGAAAATGCAGAATTGTGTAAATTGCAAATGAAAATGTAAATTAATAGGTGTAAGGTAGTCATAGACACATGAATTTCAAACTTACTTGTTTTCTGACTACTGTTGCTATACACTGTGGACATATCTGAGTTTTTCTAGAATTGAGATTCTCAAGGTAAGACATTAGACTACCCATATTATTTAATTAACACACACATTCAAGGTTGTAACATACTAAAGAAAAGTAGGTTTGTCACACGTGCGTGCGGCTATCGTAGACCTATTAGTCTACATTTTCATTTTTGATTTACATAATTACATTATCATTTTTCTTTGCCTTGTCAGTCATGCCTCATTTGACACATATGTCGATATTATTTAAGTGGTGAAATGTCGACCATGACACATCAGGATCTTCTAATAGAACTATATGGATAGTATGAAGCTGCTCTACACCTAAATGTTTAGATTTTCATTTTTAATTACACAGTTCGCTTTGATATTATTTGTGTGGTGAAATTATATGTTGTGCATGATGAATTAAAATCTTTTGATGAAGCTACATGAATAACAGCAGCTGTTCTATGCCTAAAAGTTTACATTTTCACTTTTAATTACACAATACATGTTTGCATCTTTCTATGATTTGTCACACGTTTGTCCTTAAACACATAGATAGACACTGCCTGTCTTGTAATGAAATTGGATGTCGTTTTGATCAATGAACATCTTCCAATGAGACTATTTAAATACCAACTTACTTTCCTAATTGTCATTTATGTTATTAATTTACTATTTTGCATAAATATAGCCTCTATATATTATATTGTTAATTCAGTTTATACAAATGCAATTCATAATCTAAAATTTTAGTATTAGCAGTATTAAAATCCCTGTTGGTGTACATCATAGGGCGACAACTTTAACACGTTTTCCTCAGTCTGGTGGAGTCAACTTAGGATTATTTTATGTTTCAAGTTACATCATACCGCTCCATATTATAAAACATGAGTATTCAATATCGTTACAACAATAAAATAAATGTTCTCTATGTACCATGAATTAATTATATAATATGTGTAGAAATTAGTATATTTTATTATCATTCTTATTTATTTTGATATAATCGTTATTCAAGAAGTTAATTAAAGATGATAAATTAAATAGACAATTAAATGTAAAGTGTGTCTAATAAAAAATCAATCAAGTAGTTAGTAACTTTCTGTAAGGAGTCATGGGTTTGTAGCAGTAATCATCCATTGCAGCTTGAACTAGCATGTATATCATCAATCAATTATGTTCGAAAACGAATTTAAATCTAGCAAAGTTAAATACATAACTTCGCCATTTACTTACTAGAAAGTCATGATTAAAAAATGTAACTGCTCATTATACATACAATATTTACCAGACAAATATATCAGAATCAATAAAATTCAAAATGTAATATATTTTACTGTTTTGAAAAATATACTGAATATTCCTTAAACATTTTGAGTCATCTATTAATTAATTACTGAAAATCTGGATAAAAAACATTATAAATATTAACAATTGTCAGACAGATAGAATACATCCAAAGATTTATGCCTGATGCTTTAAACTAGGTTTGATTTTGTAAATGTTAATAACTTTAGTAATGCTTTGTTGTATTAACTTTTCTCTTCAATTTAAAAATGAATAATTTCAATTTGACATTGAAAAGTTACAGAATATTGGATAAGCATTGAAAACATCTAACCAATCTTCATTAAACTGAAATATAATTAAATGCATCTTTTAAAAGACTTGTTTGCATTACTAATTGTACACAAAAAAATTAATATCTCATTCAAACATTAGGATTTTTTAGAAAAAAATGAAAATGAAAGGAAGGTTTTTACTCTCAAGTATCTTATTTGTGTCTCCAAATTTATTTATTTTTTGTAGAAAAACTTGATAATAATGAATTGTTGCCATAGGAGTTGCATCTACTTGTTAAGGTGCGAACAGAGTATAAATATTAATATTAGGCATAAGAGATTTAACTTAATTATTTAAATTATGTTTTTTTTTTTATGAAAGCAGTCAAAAATATATCAACACAAGATCATAACTTAGTGTCCAATTTTGCCTTCATAAAAGGTTTCTCGAACAAGGTCGTTAAGTTTCGGAAAACTTGATGTATCTTACGTTTAACTGGTGTCGTTTGTGTTTCATTTTCGATTTTCAACCGATTGGAATCCAAGTGACCGTTCATATTACGTTCATTATCGGGACACCTTTCTCGAACCTGAAGTTCTTGTTTTAAGTCTGCAAAAACAAAAAAAAATTATCAAAAATTACAACAAAAAAAGACACTTTATTTAAGAAACCAAACTTCAATAAACCGACGTCCACATTAACATCAGTTATTAGTGTAATATTATTTCCAATTTTATCCATTTAATAAGAATGCACTACACTAGCATGTTATGAATAAATGAAAATAATATTGTACTTGAATTTTATATTTCAATAGCGCAATTACTAGCATGTTTATCGTGTATTCGTAATTCAAGCTAAGTATGCGGCTCAAGCGTCATAAATTTGAACTAAGCGCATGACGTCACAGTCAAGATAGATTCGAGTCCCTTGCATGTATTATTGCTCGAGAATCGTATTGTTTGATATCATATGTAAGAATAGTTTTTAAGTGTATATGCTAAGATTAGCAATGATTATAAAGAGGAGTACATAGTAATGAAAACTGTTAAGTTTATGGATCAAATCAGTGAGAAAGATAAACAGTGATTTCATGTACTTTAAATGAAAATGGATTTAGACAGATAGACTTAGAAACTGAGAAAAATGTGGGAATTAAATCAGCACATAAGGATGAAAAAAATGGAATCTCAATGAATGTTTGCTCGAACTTCAGTGAGGATTGTTATGCATGTTCAGATAAGATTCCATTGTATTAGAGTAATTTAATCTTAAAGTTTTTAGCAAAAATACCTATATCGATATTCTTTCTAACAAAAGAATTTGTTTGTGGATGGTCTTCAATGAAACGCTTAAAACTGACAAAAAAAAATCTGCCAACACGTGTTACAAATGAAAAAAATAAAAAAAAAACAAATAAATTTTGGAGAAGTTGTGCTTTACGTCTAAAGAGGAAATATACTAGAAATGCCAAAACGCTTCAACCATTTTAAAAAATAATAATAGTATACTGTATTAAAAGCAGCCGTTCAAGTGTCAATCTTATTGTAAAGGAATAACAACACTAAAATTTGTGAGATGGGTATCCTGAAACATTACAAAAAATGCCACCTCTCCTGTACTAAAACAATAAAAGAGTGACAGCACTACAATTCTCAATATAAACGCAATGGAAAGCAAAACTGTCTTGACCGTGACGTCACAACTACATCGAGATCTGCTTTCCTGACGGCAGCTAAAACTAATTTTAATTTCCAATACTCGATAAAATCAGATACTATGTTAATAGAAAAATAAGTAGCAAATTTACCCGAAAATTCGAAATCATAAATATGTATTTTAGGAAAACAGAAGTTATCTTTAGCAATTAAAATAGAGTTGTAGTTAGTTCAAGAAAAACACTTTAAATAAAAGCAATGTTCATCATTCTAATGCAAAACCAATAAGACTGTAAAAAACATTGCTTCAACTGCTAAAGATGACAACATATGAGTATTCTTGATTTTTATTCTTAACCAATTTTAATGTTCTGTTCTTACTTATACAATTAAATACCAGAAAACTAGTACTACCTCTTGCTTCATCTGTTAAACGTTGTACTTTCTCCTTCAAACTTTCCTTTTCATCTATTTCGGATTCCAAAATAGCGTTTCGTTCGATCGCGCTATTCAAAGCTGTCTCTACACCAGATATACTTTCAGAAATCATTCGCTGTGCTCTTTCTAAATCATCATTCTTCTGTTCCAATTCTCGTACCTTTTTATAAGATTCCAATATTTCTTTTCGTAAGGTATAAAGTTCTTTTTCCAATTCTTCCTTTTCCTTATTGCAGACATCTAGTTTGGACTAAAATGCAAAAACAAAATATAAATTGAAAAGTAAAAGTGTTACAATTATAAAATATATTTATGTTTAGTGAAGATTTATTATAAAGAATTATGATTTCCATAGAAAAGAATTTAAATTTTTCTATGTTAATTAATAAGTAATTAGTGATTTCCAAAATTTAATGTTAATACTCTGCTAAACATTTTTTTTATTTTACAACTGATTGAATAGAATTATAGTACTGTTAGGAAGACTGAATTAACATATTATTTTAAATTACTATGCTACTTTTAAGTTTCAAATATATCAATAGGGTAAGTAGTGTTGCTATTATTCTTATTAGTGCAATACATCTCTCATTACAATGAATTTCCAACTTTTATTCCACAAATATGGAATGTATGTTTGAATATACTTCTTATATAGGTTTTGTACTTGCCGACGGATAGTAAAAGCATGCACGAATTTTTATGTATTTGATTACAGTAATAAAATGCAACATTCTCTAGCATGTTATAATTGTTTTAATATCCAATACTATCTGTTTACGAAGCTTAATTATTTAAATCATTATTTGCTACAAATACATAGTAAAATTCACATCTTCTAACAATCGGCTTTTTGCCGGCCATGTACGTGTACAGTAAACGCCAAATTAGATGGGGAGTGGTGGGAGTAAAGGTGCCCGCACACTGGCGCGTTGCGTGGCGAAGCGAAGCAAAGCGTCGTCGCGAAAGAAGTTTCCAGAGGAAGCATGCGACGTATGATGATGATGAAGTGCTAATTTTTCTTCTGACATATGAAAATATTTGAAAAATAATATATATAATATAAGTGATGAAATTCACCAAAACTGTCTCTTTTGATTTATTTCATATACCCAAACTCTTTTGTTTGGTTTCTCCTCTTCTTTTATAGTAGCAATTAAACCAAGAACAAATAAATTTTCGTCAGATGAGGAACTACTCATTTTGATCGGGTCACTTCTACATACACAATGAAATATTGTATCATGTACATGCGCACCAGGCCTGAGGACTATTTCGCATCGCTTCGTTTCGCCCTAAAGTGCGGTTCCCGGTCTCGCGACGCTGCGCTTCCCTTCGCCTCAGTGTTCGGGCACCTTGAGTCTGCGCAGCATCAGAAATAGTGGGGAGAAACCATAGGCGACGCAAACTACACATCTATCACTTAATAAATTAATAATTTATTAAGAGTACAATATATACAAACTTATTTTTAAAACAGTATAAATTTACAGAGGGAGCATGAGATTTAAATGCACTGTTAGTTTATCGCAAATCACAATTCAATTTGCTTGCATATGTATAAAGAATATTTAATTTATAAATGGTTTATTCCTTTATTACAAACAGCATAATAGACCACATATCTTAGAAATATTTGTAATAGTAAATTAAGTAAATTTAAAGTAAACAAATTAATCTGCTTCGGAAGTGAAGTTGTCATCATCATAGCTAGACAGACCAACATTAAAAATCTGGGTGTGTTATTTGATTCCCGTTTGGACTTTACTATCCACATACAATCAATTTGCTCATCTACTTCACGCACGCTTGGATTTTTAATAAGGTGAAGTAGGGGCTTTTCGAATCTCTCAACATTTACCACCCTATATTATACATTGGTTCGTCCAAAATTGGAGTACACATCAATAATATGGTACCCTTGCTACGTGTACCAGCAACTAGCTTTGGTGAGAGTGCAGAAGAGATTTCTACAATATGTATCTTTCAGAATGAGCGGCGTTTACCCCCACGTGATACTGATTATGATGCACTCCTAAATATCCATTTCATAAGCTTGACTTCAAGGAGGAAGATAGCCAGTGCGGGGTATTTAAGAAAATTAATCAATAATGAAATTGACTCGCCCTGCCCTCTGTCGGCCGCGGACTTTTTGGTGCCAACGTATGCAACGCGTTCGACTGATACGCTTTTAGTTGCCAGAGCTAAAAAGAATTGTATGGTTACAGCACCATTAACTCATATGACCAGAAATGCAAATATTTTATATTCTGACCCCTTCCACACTTAATCTTTTGCCTACTGCTATGGCTTTGCCTTATTCGTACCCTATAAAATTGTTAGTTATTTTATCCAATCACTAATTATATAAGTTGAGTCAGAGTGCTTAATGGTTATAGTCGAGTCGTTTTGGCAACCGACACGGCCAAAGTACGAACTAAAGACGACGATTCAATACCACTAGAAATTTCGATCGGCCGAGACAATTTCAAAACAATAAAAATAAACTAATCAATTAATATTTCAAGATATATACCTTCCCACAGTAAAATACTATTATATGAAAGCCAGTTGCAAATTAAATATTATAAATAAAACCATTAAATTTTATTTTTTCTACAACTATATTTTATGTAACATTTGACTATACTGTTTAGGAGGCAAGCATTGTTGACAAGTTTAAAATGTTTGGATGACAATTATAACAAACGTCAAAAGATACTTATGACAAATGTCAAAAGGTGTATGAATATTATAATTTATGACAGTCCTTAAATGGTTTTTGTAGATTATATTATTTGATGATAGGTAAAATTTTGCAACATCTCAAATTTGACGCCATTTTAATTTAGTGGCGCATGTCGGTTGCGAGAGCGACTTAACTATACAATAATATGTAATATATTCTGATATACCGGGTGTCCACACGAAAACTTTATATTGAATTATTTCTGGTGTTTTTGAAGCCAAAAACTTGAAATTTTGGGTGGTTGTTCAGGATATAGGGGGACAATGAATAGTGTATTTCATACCGCCCCATCGGGTCACCCGCCGCCGCCGGCCACCCCCACTCCAATATTTTAAATGACACCCTGTATTTTTTTTGGTGGTTTTGAAAGAACACAATTTTCTTGATATTCCTATGTGAAAAAACTAGTAACACACATTATGACATTTATGAGATATTTAAATTTAAAAGTTTCAGATATCAGAAATTATTAACTCCGAAAAATCATAAGTTAGTTATGGAAATAGTTTGCTTTAAATTAGAATTGTCAAAATTGTGACTTTTGTGTTTCATTAATATTAATACTTGTAAAATTGTTCTTAAAGTTTCGGCTTTTTCGCTGAAATGGTTTATACTCTTGAAGAGAGAACTGAAATAGTGATTTTGTATGGGATTGCAAACAAAAATTATTCCCAAGCGGCGACGTTATTCAATGAAAACCATCCAAACAGAAACGTATTTGTTGCTTATGTCAGAACGCTAATAGAAAAATTTTTGCAAACTGGATATGTAAATAATAAAAAACGGAATACGAATAATTGTGGTGTACTAAATGAAGCTATGCAACTAGCAGTTCTTGGGCATATTAATTTAGACCCAGAGCTTTCGTTGAGAAAATTATCCGAAGTTTCGGGAGTGCCAAAATCAACCTGCCATAAGATATTAAAATTAAACAAAATGCACCCTTATAAAATTCAACTTCACCAAGAGTTGGGTGACGGTGATTTCGACAGAAGAGTCGAATTTTGTGAAATAATGACAGATATGATTCGGCAAAATGGAAATGTTTTGCGAAGTATTTGCTTTAGTGATGAAAGTTGCTTTTACTTAAATGGTCTTGTGAATAGACACAACTGTCGATATTGGAGCGACGTAAAACCCCATTTTTTCCGAGAAGGCAACACACAATATCCCCAAAAAATTAATGTATGGGCTGGAATTCTTAATAACCAAGTAATTGGCCCGATATTCTTCCAGGAAAATTTAAATGGACCTAAGTACTTACAATTTTTGGAAGAGCTAATACATTCTCTTATCATACAGTGTCTAGAAGAAAACTTGAATGAAATAGAGGAGGAGCAATTATATTTTCAACAAGATGGAGCTGGGCCACATTACTGTTTAGACGTTAGGAATTATTTGGATAATATTTTCCCAGGACATTGGATTGGACGTAGGGGCTCTATTGAATGGCCAGCTCGCTCCCCCGATTTAACTCCCCTAGATTTCTTTTTGTGGGGACATTTGAAGTCTGTTGTTTATAAGACACCGCCACAATCAATAGCTGATTTACGTAATAGAATAACAGAGGAATGTCGAAATTTAACGCCACAAGTGTTCGAAAATGTTAGAAATGCTTTTGAAAATAGACTTTATTTATGTTTAAATGTAAACGGTGAACAATTTGAGCATTTAATTTAACTAAAATGTTGTGAATAAATCTTGTTTTAAGTATTTCCATGACTAACTTATGATTTTTCGGAGTTAATAATTTCTGATATCTGAAACTTTTAAATTTAAATATCTCATAAATGTCATAATGTGTGTTACTAGTTTTTTCACATAGGAATATCAAGAAAATTGTGTTCTTTCAAAACCACCAAAAAAAATACAGGGTGTCATTTAAAATATTGGAGTGGGGGTGGCCGGCGGCGGCGGGTGACCCGATGGGGCGGTATGAAATACACTATTCATTGTCCCCCTATATCCTGAACAACCACCCAAAATTTCAAGTTTTTGTCTTCAAAAACACCAGAAATAATTCAATATAAAGTTTTCGTGTGGACACCCGGTATATGTTTTCTATATTAACAAATTATTCAGCTTGTATTCGTTTATGTGCTAATACTTTACTGGAAATATGCTTATATTTCTGTTTGCACTGTACTATACTTTAATTACTGTTTTGTCCTGTAAATGGATTCTGTCTGTTGGACAATATTGTTTATTATTATTATTATCACTGTCACTCTCACTATTTACATTAATGATTAAACTTTCTGCCGTTTCATCAACTAATATTTCTGATTCTAAATATTTATCATCAATATTAACATGTTTACAACGTTGTTGCCAATTTTCCTGAGAAATTCTCGAAAATTCTAGTTCTGCTATTTTAGGATTATCGCTATTTGATGCTGTATTTCCCTCTTGAATAATTCTTTCTATTGTTCGTACCGACACACCAGTTGCTTCATGAACACATTCTTTTATTTCACGGGCCGGTTTACAGTACTAGCTTAAGCCCTGGCTTAAACTCTTGACCCGTTTTACAGTGGACATTGGCGCGCTTAAACCAACCTAGTGAGGGCAAAGGCTTAAGCGGTACACATGGGGTAGCTTAAGCCTTAAACCACGCTCGATCGTATGTTTTGCACTACAATTCGTAGGTACATGTCTGATTGTTGTGCTCTGAATTATTCTGAATTTCGACAAAATATCAGTTTTATGTTCCCTGTATACTTTCGAAATAAATGGGCATTATTTCTGGGAATTTTCCGTAGATTTTATTATTACAATTTCGATTTGTACACATTTAGTACCTACTTATTTGTAAACTTCTTATTAATTTTTCCTGGAAAACGAAGATGTTTCTAAATATTTCCTATTATCTCAATTTTGCCACAATATTATATTTCTAGAATACTGCATATATAATAACATAGGTTTTAGCAAATCTGTATTTTCTTAGATTAAAATTATAAATCCTAATATACATATATATTATTATAAGACAATTTATATAAATGCCCTATTTGTAGAATACATTCACAAAAAATTACCGGGATTGTATTAATATTCATTAATCTAATGGATATTTTATGATTACTATCTACCACTGCTCTAATGCTATTTAGCTTTCTCAGAAATATGGTCTACATAGCAGCAAATCTAATATACCAATTTACTATTTCGATTAACTGATATGTTTCTTCAGCGGTTATGTTCGAAACACGTTTTCTGTCATTGTCACACGTTTTCACATAGATTTTCGTTAAATATAACCTAGAAAGAACCGAACTCGTGAACAAGTATTAACAAAGCTATCGCGATAATGCTTTCATTCAACAGGCGGATCGGGAACCGATGCCGCTCCAACAGTTCACTTCACAACAGTTGAGTGTTCACTGGACAGGACCGCTCACCTTTATGTCATCGTCTGTCATCAGGTACTTTTCATTGCTGCCATATGTTAAAATTATAGAGATTAAACCGAATAAACAATAATAATAAATTGTTTTTCTGCATTAAGATTTGACGTAGTTTTTAGTGGAAGGGCTGGTTTTTCCAACCCCGAATAAAATACTGAGTGAACTCCAATATTATAATACATTTATTACTGCACAATACCTTTAATTTGTTGTATCTTACTTTTCTAGTAACTTTCTTCAGAAGTATGTATTAGGTTGGTCTTGGAAGAATCAATGTACGCATGCGTATAGAATACGCTCACTAAGTGAGCATAGAATTTTTCCGCTCACAAAAATGGCGGCCGCTCCTGAACATGTTCAGAGTGAGCGGTCGTCTATTCGACATGATCACTGAACAGTTGCGCAACTGTTGTGTCTGCTGAATGAAAGCAATCATTCAGATAACCTGCAATTATCGGTTTCCGCAATACCAACTTTAAACTTTACTCATAATGTTCGGCTTTACTAAACCACTTACATAAGAGATACTGTAAAACTCGTGTTAGTTTAAGATCGGGCTTAAACTAAAGCTTAAGCTTAAGTAAGCCTCGGCTTAAACTCCAACTGTAAAACCGGCCCTTAATGGCACTGATGTACTTTTATGTCAATAAAAATAATTGTAAACATTAAAAAGTAATTCTCGCGTTTGAGCATGTATCACTTTATGATCCCCTAGCAAAGACATTTCGATCCGCCACTGACAAATAGTCTGACTGCTACTTCAATAAGTGGGCGTACGCATTTTTAAAAACGACTACAGCGCATTCTCACCGCTCGCCATCTAATTTGGCGTTTACAGTAGCTATGTATATAATAGCAATGGCTACATGTTATTTATTACAACATAAGAAGAAACAGGTGGCAAATCGCCGCTTATGGGTGAGGCCTTGTTTACAGCGAAAAGAAAAAGTCAGCTTAAATCTAGTTAATAAAGAATTCGAAGATAATAATACTGTCCCTAAGGCAAAGATCTGTGTAAATACAGCACTACTTAGGGTTAGTCACATTTGAGTGTTGAATTACTTATTATTAAAATTTTATTTTGACACAAATGCTCGGTATTATCAACGTATTTAAAATCACATTTATGTTAAGCGACATTTAAATGTTATGCAAGCATATTATGCACATATTTAAAACAACATTTAATTATAAACCCGTATTATATATTATACATATTAAACTAAATGCTTGCATTTCACCAAACTACTGAAAGGGAAATTAATGCATGCATATTTACATTGACATGCAACTACATAACCTCGATCTTTGCTTGCAAATGGATATCTAAACAAGTATAAAAGCGCAGATGTTGTGTTCATACAGTATTTTTAATATTTTGTACAAATAATGTATTTATAAGACTTGAAAATGATTGCTTCATCGAGAAATTTACAATTTCAACAGCATCATACTTTCAAGCAGAATACTTGAAATTCTCATAGTTTATAGGCAGTTGCTAAATTGAACGTAAATTTAGTGAGTGAAAAGCTTTGAATTGCTGAGTAATGTTTTGCCATGCACAATACTTTAAATTGAAGATATAATTAATGGAAAAAGATTAACAGAAACAATGTACATGATTAATAATAATTCTTTCCTGCATTAGTCTCCTTTCTAATATGTTTTTATAACTGGCCACAATACAGTAAATCTAAAGAGTTTTGTTGACTAATATTTTTACCAGGACCTTTTCATTATCATTCCTTGATTTACTAGATATTAAATTTAAAACCAAATAATGATAATATGATACATTAACAGCAACACATAATATAAAACACAATTAACTTTGACTAACATTAAATGGTAAATAGGTAAGAGATACAGACATAAATATATAAACTTCAGACAAGTTCAAATATGCTAAATTCGAGTTGTTTGAGCTATTAGTACCACCAATATTTCAAACTGTCACATTTAGTTAAGTGCTGATGCAATACTTTTCATAATAGACAACTTCTACTTTAAGGAGTGTTTTAATTTATAGACCTTTTAAGTAAAAATCTTATTTCTAAATATTGAAATAAAAACATACGTAGAACTACTTATTAAAATAAGAAATTACAAATGAGCTTAAGAAGTTTCAGAATTAGAGCATATCTAAACAACATTTTAAATTTGTAGACATCTAAATCGAATGATTTTCTTCTATCTTGTGTTGAGTAAATGACTAAGACACATTTAAATAATAGTTTAAAATATTTTTACTAACCCTTAATGAATCAATTTCATTTTGTGTTTTCATATTACTGGATTTTAAGTCAATAATTTTCTTTTCATTTTGATCAATCGTAACCTCATACTCTCTTTCTAACTGCTGTGACTCGGTCATAAATTCTTCGAAATCTCTCTGTACATTATCTTTTCTGAAAAAAGTATGTGAAATTATTCATACTCATTCCACTTCGATAACATACTCCTGCATTATCTGTTCCACTAGGCTTCTCCAATAATCTATTTCTTCATCTTTTGTATCAAAATTGGGACGGCTTAATATATCCATTTTGGAAGTTACTTTTTTATTACTTTTTAAATTAAATTTATTCTTATTACATTAACACATGTCAACTAGAAGTAAGAGAAAACAACAAATACGGATGAGCAATGTGTGCGTAAGAAAAGGATATGCAAATTAGAGAATACTGGTTTTAACAAATGTCAAAAAAATGAGTCACAAATGACAGAATATTAATTAAATTAAAATGACGTGTTTCTATGATTGATTTCGATTGTAGTATATAGTTTTGTGGCTTTACGATAGACATTACTTACTATAGAAATTTGCTGCGTTACTATATTTATTATATTTGTGATTAAACTTTTTACGGTGTAAAATCTTAAACTGTCAATTCGTCTGGTTAGGAATGTACAAAATGGCGCATCATCTGTTTTTGTTTGAATTTTTCGAATTGCGTACGATGTGTTGCATAAAACACAGGTTGTTGTATGCATAGTGGTATGTACTGTATATCCAGCAATGCCCAGTATAATATACCACGCGATCATTTAAATTCTAAATTATAGCAGGCGGGATCTTTTTTATTAGGTTGTCCAGAATGTCAGTTATTGATTAATTAACATTTTGAAACGTCACTTTGACAATTCAAATTGTAAATTAGTACTTATATACCAACTTAATTTAAATTTCACAGCCTGCTCTAATTTAGAATTTAAATGATCACGCGGTACTTTAACAACAGCAGCATGATTCTCGTTCTAGATGTTCACAGGTTATTTGTGTTCAGGTTTTGGAGACGCAACTTAAGACATAATGTAATGGATAAAAATGTCCCAATGCCCTACATCCTTTATCCTGTATCTCCAGAAACAAAAATATAAGTGATCGCTTGCAAAAGACCTAAATGTATGACATAATAAAGCTGAGCTTATAAACACGTTGGGATATGGAAAGCGCATATCTATCACAACATTTAATGATCATTATTAACAATTTGACTGATTTTTGAGTGTAAACTTCTTTGGGCGCGTGCCGTTGATTGTGGGCACTGAACAAGACGGATGAGCCGTCACGCTCGACTATATAACGCTCGTTCGGGTAAAGTCGTCTCGAGTCGACTAAGGGAATGAGAGAAATGATATTGGGATATGGAAAGCGCATATCTATCACAACATTTAATGATCATTATTAACAAATTTACTGATTTTTGAGTGTAAACATCTTTGGGCGCGTTGCGTTGATTGTGGGCACTGAACAAGACGGCTGAGCCGTCACGCTCGACTATGTAACGCTCGTTCGGGTAAAGTCGGCTCGAGTCGACTAAGGGAACGAGAGAAATATATCATATAGAGGTATTTAATTTCAATTGAATTGAAATTTAAATGAATAAATAAATTCATGTCCCCGAGCAGATTCGATACCGAGCCGCACTGGTGAGAAGCCGGCACGTTAGCATCAGACCAGCGCGGGACTCGTAAGCGAGTATTCATATTGTCTATTTATATATATATATATACATGCGTCCGAACGCTGCCATAGCAACGGCTGCGAAATTGTGTTTCGCGGACTGTGTTGCGTTCGCTAATTGATAACTTAATAATATTTCGCGCTCAGGTAAGTTTTAGCATGTTTATTAAAATGATATGGATGACTCGGAAACTGATCAGTATATTTCGGGTGTTAAATAACGTCCACACGCATTTACTATAATTTGTATACCAATGCAAAACAGAAACGTTGAGAATAGAGCATTGCTTTAATTACTCATTATATACGAATTTATAAGCATTTAATTCTTTTCTGTTACACAGGATGGATGAAGAAAATCAAATCGATGACAAATTAAAACGAAAAAGGGAATTGTCTAATGCGCGCGTGAAGAAATATCGTCAAAAGAAGCACACTAAATCTCAGCAACTGAATTCGTCGATGCAGGATGACCCTAATGTAATATAGAACGAAAAAAAGGTTGGATTTCGTATTATTAACCTCGCCTTGATGAAGTTTTCACTTCTGCCGTGTGGTTTTAAGCACACCCATTTTCTTGTTCTTTTTTTCTACCTAGTAACATCTGAATCTATACAAGAATTTCTTGGTTTTTGAGGTTTTAACGTCTCTAATTTGGTTTTATTAAAATTTATTCTAATTGTCTAATTGTTCTTAATTTACAAAATGATTTGACAACTTCTAAGGTACAGTGTCTCTCTTAGCGATTTTTTGTTAGAAATGTAGAGAAACAGTTAAGGAACTCTTTTAAAAGAATCACCATGAAGTTTCTTGAAATATCGATTCCCGCAATATACTCCAGTGCATCAGACCTAAATTTTAATAGTAACAAAAAAAGTAACTTAATGTACCCTCATTCACTATTCATTCAATAATTAATTAAAAACCACAAATAACTAGTTTATTTTAGAAAATTCACCTTCGTTTTTAAAAAATAATCTGGAATTTAATGTAACCGAATCAACTCTGGATTCAAAAGTGCAAAGTGGCACATCAAGATGTAACAAATTCTGAAATTGATGACCCTCCAGCCGCTAGATCATTGATTGAAAAGGAGTCAGGTGAAACGTTTAAAGTTCCTACTTTGCATGAAGCTAGTTCATCGAAGAAAACGCATTCAAAATAGATATACCCTGCATTCGCACATTACAGAAGCAATCAAAAAATTTTCGACTATTGCAGGCGAATGAATCACCGGTAGCTAAAAATCTTACAGTAGGCTGAAGTTTTTATTCTGCTGGAATTGGTTCGCATAAAATTTTCTCAGCTTCACATTCTATCATGACTGAACCACGGGCGAGAAACTAACGACCATCGAAGGCACTTGTTCCGTGTGAACAGGAAAGGGTCGTGAATCCCTGTGTTGATAAGCAAGTCGTCGCGCATACTCAAAACAAGTAGTACTCTCGTCCGGCTCACGACTCCGTATGAACCCGGTTTAAATTAATCTCAATTCGCGCACAGGCAGTCACAGGATAGTCATAGCTCAGTATAGTAACTTGAGAACTAAGATCACTCCCCTGCGGCCCCTTTGATATTCGTGTACCAAGTTCTATTTTTTTTGGACGACTGCGCAGAAGTTAACGAACAAAGGGGGATGTTAATATACAAGAGTAATCCTCGCAATATATCTTAGCGAACGGTGGGAGTGAGTTTGCGCAGATAGAGGAAGGGTGGATTGTGTTTCATTCGTTCTTAAATATAACGTTACAGTATCTGTGGTGTAGCTGAAAATTCCTATTTCGATTTATATTTAAAAAGCTAACTTACGTTTTGAGTACGACACTGGTGACGGGTATACAGTAAGTGGGTGGTACGTTTCCTAATACGTTTACGGCGCATCCCTACCGCTCGCTAACTTATATCGCGCGAGCTCAGGTAGCAGTGGGCAAGATAGGGGAATACGGGTACTTCTTCAGTGAAACTAGACAGACTCGCGTTTGGTCGAGTCTCGAGAAAACGAGTAGGCATGGTGTTACTCGAGAACCGTCAAAACACGAGTCTGTCTAGTCGCATTGAAAAATACTCGTATTCCCCCACCTTGCTCATCACTATACAAAAAACTCGTGTAACTGGACTACAGCTATGCTTCAGCGCATAAGCCGACGATTTTTAAGGAAGTGAAATTACTAACGTTGTTACTAAATGTGATCATAGTAGTAAGAGACAACTCACAGGATAGTAAACCGATTTCTTTCGAGTGTATGTCGCCATCTAGTAAAATTCGGCGAATTTTAACGTAACAATGCGTAGAAAACTACTTCTCTACGAAATATATTTTATTTTAAAATTACATTTTCAAATGTGATTAAAAACTGTATTTTACAAAAAAAAGTATGAAATTACAATTGTTCAATGACCAGATTTCTGCATTCAATATAAGTAGTTAGAACTTACTAATATGCATAATGCAAAGTGGGTGGTAGTGAAATTATAAATAGCTAGCAATTTACGGTGTTGATAAGCAAGTCGTCGCGCATACTCAAAACAAGTAGTACTCTCGTCCGGCTCACGACTCCGTATGAACCCGGCTTAAATTAATCTCAATTCGCGCACAGGCAGTCACAGGATAGTCATAGCTCAGTATAGTAACTTGAGAACTAAGATCACTCCCCAGCGGCCCCTTTGATATTCGTGTACCAAGTTCTATTTTTTTTGGACGACTGCGCAGAAGTTAACGAACAAAGGGGGATGTTAATATACAAGAGTAATCCTCGCAATATATCTTAGCGAACGGTGGGAGTGAGTTTGCGCAGATAGAGGAAGGGTGGATTGTGTTTCATTCGTTCTTAAATATAACGTTACAGTATCTGTGGTGTAGCTGAAAATTCCTATTTCGATTTATATTTAAAAAGCTAACTTACGTTTTGAGTACGACACTGGTGACGGGTATACAGTAAGTGGGTGGTACGTTTCCTAATACGTTTACGGCGCATCCCTACCGCTCGCTAACTTATATCGCGCGAGCTCAGGTAGCAGTGGGCAAGATAGGGGAATACGGGTACTTCTTCAGTGAAACTAGACAGACTCGCGTTTGGTCGAGTCTCGAGAAAACGAGTAGGCATGGTGTTACTCGAGAACCGTCAAAACACGAGTCTGTCTAGTCGCATTGAAAAATACTCGTATTCCCCCACCTTGCTCATCACTATACAAAAAACTCGTGTAACTGGACTACAGCTATGCTTCAGCGCATAAGCCGACGATTTTTAAGGAAGTGAAATTACTAACGTTGTTACTAAATGTGATCATAGTAGTAAGAGACAACTCACAGGATAGTAAACCGATTTCTTTCGAGTGTATGTCGCCATCTAGTAAAATTCGGCGAATTTTAACGTAACAATGCGTAGAAAACTACTTCTCTACGAAATATATTTTATTTTAAAATTACATTTTCAAATGTGATTAAAAACTGTATTTTACAAAAAAAAGTATGAAATTACAATTGTTCAATGACCAGATTTCTGCATTCAATATAAGTAGTTAGAACTTACTAATATGCATAATGCAAAGTGGGTGGTAGTGAAATTATAAATAGCTAGCAATTTACGGTATAAATAATGTTATCTGTAGGAAAAAAAACCTTAAATACTATAGTCCGTAACATGTGAATGAAAACAACATTTTACTAAGTCATGTTGGAGCAAAACACTGATAAGTCTTTTAAAGAAAGAATCTGTTTCCAATATAATTTAAAGTAACACTTATTTTTCACTAACACTCATTTTTAATTAATAACCATTGATATAAGAAAAATACAATAATAAATCATTTTCATATACATATTACTTTAAAACCTCTAGTCGTGATATAGCCATTATGTTCCTATCAGGCACCGTATTTCTAATTACCACAATCACCAAACAGCAAGTCCAGGTGATCATATTTATCCAGATATACATATTTATATCATCGAAAGGTTTTCTTATATAAAAGAATCAGTTGTCTTTGATCAAATTATAAATCCAAAATCTTGATTAGGAGTTAAAAGGATGTAAATTTTCACATTGTGCATTACTTTCAAGAAAACATGATAACAACGATAACTACAATGAAACCAAATACAATAAATAAAACAATTAGCTTATTTTTGTGTAGTCGTACTTTCCCACGATAGAGCACTATTAAATCACTGCAGCTCATATAACTTTTTTTTTACGAAAACGTTGATCAAAACTTAACAAGGTACAATGCAAATTCATAAACAGTTGAAAACAATTCATATAATAAAAATGTATAAAAACATGGTAAACTGTCAATTTTGCTGGCAAAATAGGGCATCATCTATTTTTGCTTCCATTTTTTGAATTATGTACGATGTGTTGCATAATATACAGGTTATTTATTGTTGCATGTACTGAACGTCAGTGTAATTGGTGTAATTACAAAGGTTAAAATGACATTTTCGAAGGGTATATATTTTATAAAAAATAGTTTATTGCGTAAAATAATCAAAGAAAATCATTTGGTATGTATTTACATTTTGATTAAGAATATAGTATAGTATATTTATTGGTTGTGATTGAACACCTTTACTTTCCTCATTAAATAACAAAATGAATTGAGTGATTTCTTTTCGTTGGACATAAACATACGTGAATTTTATGTAATACTCCAGAATATTGTTTTATTTTTCAAAAGTTGAACTACTAATTTTATGTAGGCATATTTCTTATTACTATATAATCATATTGATTAATTCTCGGAATTATATACTGGGTATGCAAAAATTAATATAATTTATCTTGTCGAAAATTCTCTTTCGAAAATAACTTTCTTTTAAACATTGTTTTTACAATTCATCAATAGATCTTTAGTTTCTATAGTGTTTGATTCTATAATTGCTATTAATACTAAAATATTTGAGCCAATAATCTATTACCTTCAATGAGATAATAACATAGGATGTAACCAAAATGGTCTTCATAAATGGCGAATTATTTTGACAAATCATGTTTGTTTTTAATTATTACTATTTATTAAGAAATAGTTAATCCATTGTTCTGTTAAGAACAGTAATACATTTTATTGTAATAACTTGAATATGTGCACTTGAACTAAATGATTTAATTGGTAATTAATTTATGGGACCAATAAAAGTTAAAATCTAAGAATTATTAAAGGAATGATAATGTGTGTGTGTGTGACTCCGATAACGGCCAAACGGTAAATATATCAATACCAAACTTTATATTTATGAATATAATCTTCCTCAGGAGATCTAATTAGATTTTCGGTGAAATCGGTAGACCGAAAGTCATAGTTTTGTCCAGAGAAAAAATCAAATTTATCAATATTTCGTCAATTACTAAGTTTAGACAAATTTCTAGGGAATATAAAAGTTCCTTGAAATTCCCACTCTACAATCCAAAAAAATTGAATTGTACAAAGTGTCACGTGGAAACCTAATGTTTTTTGAAATACACAATATTCAGTTTTGGGTGTGGGACGGGTTGTCAGTTTAATTACAATGAGCATCGCATATTCTGTGACACCCTAAAGTCGGATAAGCCAATTACAACAACGTCTTCTCCGACGATATTTCAATATCGGCCGACACGGAAATGTTCTAACACGCAATACAATTTTAATATAGGCTAACAATTTTAAAGCAACCAATTCTGTTTTAAACTAGAGGTCATTTCAGTCTCGACGAACAATAGACAACGTCCGAAAAGATTGAAATTGTGAGAGCAGCATAGATTACTAGTGAAACATTTTTAGAATTTCGCGGGTGTTTTAAGTTGACTACGAAGACAATCGTATAGAATACAGGTAGTCTAATTCACATTTTATTGCGAAATTACTAGACGAACCGTGTGCCCCAGCAGAAGAATGGTCAATAAATAGATGTAGAAACATTTATTGATAAAATTACATTTCTATTCACTAATTTTGCAATGAAATATCGGCAGCGTGACCGTTTTTGGTATTTTCTGTACTGAATTGTACATTTAACGCCTCGCGTTGGAAAAAGATGCCACATCCCGAAACGGTCACGCTGAATATCGGCGAGTACAGTACACAGAACCAGACGTGGCCGGTGGGAGAAATCGTCGCTGCGCGAGGTTTAGATCAGTGTCAGACAGAGAAAGAATTCGGAAAAAAGAAATGATAACATTTGTTCATCATTGCATACATTATTAGCCGAACAAAAGAGTAAATGCAGATAAGAAATTGTAATATTCTGCGAAGGGAAACATACTGCACTTCGATGTGTATCGCTTGACAATTTTTGGAGACTGCTCGTGCTTATCGCAATATTATAAGAATCAACTGCGCTCCTTGTGGGAAGGGCATCTCACCGGCCATGTCTTGCTCTGCGAGCTGTATGTACACCTCCTTATGTTATTCTGTTGCGTCCGGTGCAACCTGAAAATATCGGGGAAATACGAAAAATTGTACATGGGATATATAACTGCTCCGAACTTTCAACTCGGGGCCATGCGGCATCATTCAAATAAATCAAAAATTAGTAAGATGAAAATAACTATGAATTTCCATCCACACAAGAATCAGTATTACCACTTCAGGGGTTATACATCAGCTGAATAAAACAAATTACTTATACCGAGTTTGAGGATTTTGCCGCAAGTATGCAAGTAGGCATTTTCAGTGTTACAGCGTGATGCGCGATTTCGAAACACTGAATTACCTGACAGCTTCTTCAAGAAAATATGACTGTTATACCTCTCTTAGCATAGATTAATACGATTAATGATTTTTTGTGCCTTTGTTTCGAAATGGTTTCAGAAAAATGGGGTTATTGACCCCATCTCAAGGACTTCGTTAGACCACCTGCTGAATCTGTTTCCTGATTGCCGGATATCACTCTTTGGAGATTTGCTTGAGCCTCTTCGATCTCGAGACCTCAGTAAGTGCGATTTTTTTCTGTTGGGGTATCTAAGTTAACAAGTTTATATCGATGGACTCCGAAAATTCAGCGGAAAGTGCAACATGCCCGATGAGTAAATGTTGCAAAGAATGTGGACACAGAATCAATTATTGCCTTAAAGAAGACGGACATCACCTTCAGGACGTGATTTTCTACACATAACTAAAAGGCATACTTTTCCCTTCATGTTTCCAACGTTTTTTGTTTGTTTGTGAGAATTGCCTGTGTACTGTCTATTTCAAAAATACCACGTTGCCATGTGTTACTCTGTACGTTGTTTTATGTCTCCTGAGTTTCAGACTGACATTTAAGTAACTGAAGACTGCAGTTACAAAAATGATATTAGTTATTTTTTTGTTTTGTAACTTGAGAAAGTTTCAATGTCTAAGTGCTTTATAATTTATAATTCTGTTGTTGATAGACATTCAAAAGATGGTACATGCCAAGAAGAGCTTTGATGTACGTTCCTGGAGATGACACCAGAAAATTAAGTAAAGCATTTAAAATCGATGTAGACTGCATTGTAATGGACTGTGAAGATGGTGTTGCTGCTAACAGAAAAGTAAGCATTATAATAATGGTTATTTAATTTTAATTACGGAACAAGGTAGGTGCAAATTACTATCCACGTTGATATAAAGAAATATTTTTGACCTACATAAGACAGCATAATACGGCTCTGTGATCATCAGTGTTTCAATCCATTATCCGTGTCATCGCTGCGCTTATTTCTGTTTCCAATTTTCTTCAGCTATGGCTTCGTTTACCACCACAGCTCTGCCTCATTAGTTCTTATTCTAATTGTTTTACTTTCCCATACGTTGTATAAGCAAGTATTGTGATTCTGACAGATATATTAAGAGTATGGAAGTATATCTCTCTCTCTCTCTCTCCCTCTCTCTCCCCCCTCTCTCTCCCTCTCTCCCCCACACTCTCTCCCTCCCTCCCCCCTCTCTCTCCCCCCTCTCTTCACTTCACTCTTCTTCACTTCACTTTTTTCCCGATTAAATTGCTTGATCGACGATTGTTTAAAGACTTCTGACGCGATTGTGTTAAATCTTTATATTTATACTAATAATGAGTCACAAGTTACGACACGAAAGAACTCTCCCATTACCATCTAACTTCTCCATTCCGCGAACTTAAGAACGCTCATACCTAAGTCTAATGGAATGTATATGCTGCTTTATCTTTTGTCTAATTTATAATTAGATGTTGAATGTATTTATACTTATTTGTGTATGACAATTTTGTAATGGTTTTATTGCAAATGAATAAAAAAGAAATGAAATGAAATGAATATATGTTTTCTAAGATACTTTATGAAGAATAGTTATTTTTACTTTCTTATACGTAGTATAAGGAAGTATTGTGATGATGAAAATTTTCGACCTCGAGATTTTTGCAGATGTCCACGTTTTGAAGTCCCCTGATACCGAAAAGTGGTTTTAAAGAAATGTCTGTGTCTGTGACCACGATAGCGGTCAAACCGCTATAGCTATTAATTCCAAATTTTGTGTTTACGTGTATAATCTCCCTCTTAAGATCTGATTAGTTTTTTAGTATAATCGGTAGACCGGAAGTAGTAGTTTACTTCAGTGAAAAAATCGAATTTTGCAAATATTTCGTCAATTAGCAAGTTTAAACAAATTTATAAAGAATACATAAGTATTTAGAACTTAATTTCCAATATCTTTTGTATAAAAAAAAATTTCAAAATTCGGACCGGAAATATCACTTTTACTTTTACCGAATAACGATTTTTTACAAATATGTCGTAAATTATGCATTCTGTATATATTTATGAAGAGTACAAAAGTATTTAGAGTTGGATTTGGAATATTTTTGGTATAAATGAAATTTCAAAATTCGGACCGGAAGTAACACTTTCATACGTATAAGAAAGTCGTGTGGTGGCCACACCTCATTTTTTCCCTTGAATTGGCTGCCTAATGTAGAGGTAAATTTTATTTTAATGTATTGTTCTTTTTTAAAATATTAGAAAACTATTAGACATTTAAATTACTATTGTTTACTTAATAGAATATCCATCTTTTGCGGAAGATCGACGAATCACAGTAAAAAAAATGAGGTGTGGCCACCACACGACTTTCTTATACGTATGAGCGTTTCAAATTACAGAATTTTAAGAATTTTTTTTACAAATATTATTCAAAATCCTATTCTAAGTACTTCTATTCTCTTAATAAATTTCTATAGAATGCATACTTTGCAAGATATCAAAAAAGTGCTCCTCGCTAAGAGTAAAAGTGCTACTTCCGGTCCGAATTGTGAAATTTCATATATACAAAAAATATTGCAAATCTAGTTTTAAATACTTTTGTACTCTTGATAAATTTATAGAGAATGCATAACTTACGACATATTTGCAAAAAATCGCTATTCGATCAGAGTAAAAGTGGTACTTCCGTTCTGAATTTTGAAATTTTTTTTATACAAAAGATATTGAAAATTATGTTCTAAATACTTTTATATCCGTAACGTACTAGCTAAAAAGGCATGACTTGCGAAATATTCGCAAAAAACTGATTTTCGATAAGAGTAAAAGACCTACTTCCGGTAGGAATTTCGGAAAACTTTTTAGATAAAATTATATTCAATTTTAATTTTAAGTATATATGAATTCTTTATAAATTTGTTAAAACTTAGTAGTTGACGAAATATTGGCAAAATTCGATTTTTTCGCTGAAGTAAACTGCTACTTCCGGTCTACCGATTTTACTGAAAAACTAATCAGATCTCAAGAGGGAGATTATACACGTAAATACAAAATTTGGAATTGATATCTACAGCGGCTTGACCGCTATCGTGGTCACACACACACACACACACACACACAGAGAGAGAGAGAGAGAGAGAGAGAGAGAGAGAGAGAGAGAGAGAGAGAGAGAGAGAGAGAGAGAGAGAGAGAGAGAGAGAGAGAGAGAGAGAGAGAGAGAGAGAGAGAGAGAGAGAGAGAGAGAGAGACATTTTTTAAAAACCACTTTTTCGGTATCAGGGGACTTCAAAACGTGGACATCTGCAAAAATCTCGAGGTCGAAAATTTTCATCATCACAATACTTCCTTATACTACGTATAAGAAAGTAATATTAAGGAAAAATAAATGATGAATTTACTTTTTTCAAAATCCACTTTCTTTCAGCTATAATCCACTATGACCGTGTTCCTTGTGAATGTAGTTATGTTTAGTTAATTTTTGCATTATTGAGTCAAAAACTTATTTTCTAAACTGAAATGAACTATAACGGGATTTTTTTTAATACTAAATAATGCATAATAAATAATCATATATTGAAAATGTTATAGGATATTGCAAGAAATACGATTAGAAAATTATTAGATAATGGAAAACCTGTCAAGCCCAGAAATTATGATTGGGCAGTTCGCATTAATTCTATACCCAGTGGATTATGCCAGGAGGATTTGGAACTTATATTGACTGCAAGTTGTCGTCCGGATACAATCCTTCTACCTAAAATAGACACAGTCAATGATGTTCGATATGTTAGTGCAATACAAGTCCTATAGCCATTACGAATGAATAAAATATTTAGTTTGCAGATGCAGCGAATCGCCACATAAAGGAAAACAAACCAGTGAATCTTATAATGTACATAGAAACGGCAATGGCAATGATTAATCTTCCTGATTTATGCACATCTGCCATAGAACTTTCCAAAACTAGTAAATTTAAATTGACTACATTGGTGTTTGGAAGTGATGATTTTTGTGCCAATATTGGTATGAATTTTGAAACTATATAACTTATGACCCGTAGTTACGTAGATAGAAGAGAAAAATAAATGATCAAATCTGAAAAATTTAACTTAATACTAGAAACCGTCGCTTTTATTTCGAAATAATGTAGATATTCGTCCTATCGACATCCTCTTGTATTAAGAAGGTCGTAGTCGGAAATGTAAAATTACCAGCGACTACTTACATACGAGTGTCAGTCAATAACTAATGCCTCCTATTTATTTTTCTCCTTTTAATTGTCAAAAAATTAAAATTCACTTACATAGGCTGAAAACCACAATATTGATGATTAATTGGTTACTTTTCAATATATTTTCCGTCCATTTTTCAGTTTTGGTCCATCTTTTAACAAGGGCATGTATCCTAGTGTGGTAAAAAGCACGGTGTTGCTTCCTAAGCTATTGACGCATAGATATTTTCACAGCCTCCTCTTCTTCAAAGTGAATCCCCATGAGAAGCTTCTTTTAGCGGTCCGAACAGATGGTGCCAGGTTAGGGCTGTATAGGGGCTAAGGCAAGACTTCCCTTCCAATTTTCACAATCTCTTCAGTGGTGTGACGACTGGTGTGTGGTCTTGCATTGCCATGCAAAAGAAGAACATCCGTCATAGCTTTCGTTGGGCGAACCCGCTAAAGACGTGCTTTTAGCTTTTTGGGGGTTGTGACGTATTGGACAGAATTTATTGTGCATCTTTGCTCCAAAAAATCATTACCATAATCACATCCTCTACATCTCAGAACACTGTCGCCATAACTTTCCCTGCCGATCGCACAGTTTTGATCTTTTTCATCATCGGTGAATTTCTGTGATGCCATTCCATTGATTGCCTCTTTGATTCAGGTTCAAAAAAATGAACTCATGTTTCGTCTCCGGTCATAATTTTCTTCCAGAAACTCATCTCCCTCCAAACGGAAGCGCTGCAAGTGTTATGTGACTATTGTTTTTTTTTTGTTTCTTTATACTGGTCCGTGAACATTCTTAGTACCCACCTTGCACAAACCTTTGAATACCCCAGTTGTTGAATAATCGTCATCACACTTCCTTTACTGAGCGATAGAATGCGACATAATTCATATGCAGTAATTCGGCGGTCACCACGAATGATGTCATCGACTCGCTGAATGTTGCATGTGATCACTGTCAAGGGCCTGCCGCTCTGCTTTTCGTCAGCCAACGGTGTTTGTACTTCAGCTTCGTTATAGCGGCGATGCCATCGTCTAACAGTGCTGACATCCACTGTTGCATCACCATACACATGTTTCAGTCTTTCATGAATGCGAATGGGCGTTTCACCTTCTGTATTCAAGAATTCAATTACAGAACCCTGTCTAATACTAACATCGATGTCGGCCATTTTGCAAGCGATTGCAGTGCTGCCACTTGTTGACGCAGAAAATTACTACTGCAGTGAATTGTAGAAGAAGGTTTGAGGAATAGCGCCAAATTCAAATTTTTCACCTAACTTACTTTATTTAGGTAGAAAAAAATAAGAGACATTAGATATTGACTGACCCTCGTAATTCTATTACTCGACGATTTTGAATGTTTGTTTCACCACCATTTTAGATTCGGATTTTGTTCGATATTAGTAGGACATGCGCCACGCTATTAAAGGAATTGCAAGTATTTACACGACTCCTACCTAAAATGGTTCGACATTTACATTAAAATGTTAGTCATTTCTTTTCAAATTTTAGTATGTTTGCCTCAAAACAATACTTCATGGACAAAAGGTATTAAGATAACCGACTTTTATAATTATGTTTCTAAATTATTGAGCTGGAACTATACAGGTATAGTAGTTCCTGTTAAATCTTTTGTGTGCGACTTTTTACACTCGTTGCACGAAAAATTGAAGTTCAAGAAAGTTATTTTTTATATGCAAAACTAAAATCCTCTTTGCAAGGTGATCCATATTTTACGTCATTATGCAGCTACCAGCAATACTCACTAGGATTGATTTCCACAATCAAGCAAATAATAATTGATTTCAAATTTAATTATTACTGACATGATAATTTTTAAAACAATCTTTGTTTTTTCAAGACAAAGCAAGTGCACATATTTCAGATGTTTAGTTGTATCCGATTGTGGTTGCCTTGGTAGGTACTCCAAAGTGCGCATCTTTTGCGAAGTAGATCGAACGGGCTGATGAGAAGAAGAAGTAAATCTACCTTCTAAAAGCACCTTATGACTCTTCTTTTGAACACGCATCCCTTTATTTTTTCGTTTTATTTTAACCTCTATCAGTTTCTCCGCCTGCAAACCATCTATGACTCGTCTAAATTCCTTCAGAATTGGAAGTGACAGTTTATTCTGTTTACATACATATTACTATTTTCGACTGTACAGTCCATAAAATGCCAAAAGATCCTCATCCACCATCTCCTGCCAGTCCTATCAATTTCATCACATCTACACAACTCTATTTCTATATTTCTATTATATTCTTTAGAGCATTAGGACATGGAATTTCTATTTTCATTTCTTTTGTAGATTTTGGATCGTGATAATTTGAAAGTAAGTGAATTGTGCGTTTGTCTTTCCATGTAACGATACTTATGTTATAGTCATATTTCCTTGTTTTACCTTTTACCGAATCGAAGTCCTGCATAGTAGTCTTTTATTTTCACTGTGTAATATCGAACTCATATAGTTATCCTTAATTGTCAGCTAAGTCACATACCTTAAAACTTTGTTTAGTTGGATTTTTAAGTATATACTGCTTGGGTGAATTTCGCCCTTTAAATTTTATTACAGATTTTTCTTTGGAAATACTACAATATGAATTGTAACATTTCTGAAAATTGTTCTTCAGACCATATATAAATGGTCGCAATGTGGACAACTTGTCATAATGGAAAACATTTCTAGTCCATATTACTAAATTATCATTCAAGTGTATACTGCTTTCAACGATATTGCGACCCGACTAAAGTATTAAAACTGTTATGTTTTTTATGGGCAAATACCTCAACACAGCGGGACGTATGTTTTGAAAGGTCGAAATGCAAATGTGCAAATGCATCCTATTTAGGTATAATTAAATTCCTTTTATATAATTATAATTCGCTTTGTGTAGTACATAATAGTCAGCTAAGGACCAAACTTATAGCCTCGTTTAATTGTCTATGGAATACAACAATATGAATTGTATCATTCCTGAAAATGAGTTTTCAGAACAGATATAAATGGCCATAATGTGTGCAGCTTGTCATCATTGAAAACATTTCCATTCAAAATTATCATTCATGTGTTTGTGGCTCAATAGCCAACTCTACCGATTCACAGGCATGAATTGCAGGGTGTAAGGATCCTGCAAATCTTAATTTATGGACCAGTAATCACGGTAGATAGGTGATTTCTTGATGCTCATAAACAAATTGAATCCAACGGAAGTTTTTATTTTACCAAGGTTTGTTTGACCATACCGTTGTTTAGTAACCTGATGAGCTTGTCCAGTATAGGTATTAGTTTTGCAAGTAATATCTTCTAATATAGCGTCGGTGATAAGTAAATGAAACAACTTATATGATGTGTAACAATCATTATAGAGTTCTTAACTTCGTCTACTAACCATATTGCCCTTTCAAATGAGTATTGCCTATTGCTCAAGTTAAATTACTACCTCTCACTTTGTTGGTATATGTAAATGCAAATAAGGACAACTCATCTTCGAAATCTTCAAAATCGCGATAACAATCCCGTCGGTATCCTTTTCTTCATCAGAATCTTTTTCTTCTCCAAATGCGCTCTCAGTGTCCGATTCTGAACCACTCGGTATATATTCAACGCCATCAGTGTTATCTAAGCCGGCAACATTAGTATCTTCTCTGGAATACATATTAAAGACTTCGGTGCATATGAGAGAATAATAGATGATGTCTTATCATATACACACGCATAGCTTACATATGTTGCATTGTTTTAGTGTTCACAATTTCCTAAAATATAAATGCGTTCGAATATTTTTACCGTATAACATATACTCTTTTAAACTATAAGTACAAAACTAGAGACCATAATTCTTTTATCCTTTTTAGGAATAAGCAGAACAGAGGAATCTACAGAAATTTTATATGCACGACAAAAATTAGTGTTAGTTGCTAAAGCTTATGGATTACAAGCAATAGATATGGTTTATATAATGTACAAAGGTTAGTAGGTAGTTATATTAATTTGTTTGAGTTTTCAAAAGATTATTTTGATAGCTGTAAGTGATTTATTCTGCGTATTCTTCATTGTAAAACACTATTAGTGCATGGAAATACTTTACTTGTGTATCCATAGATATCAATTTTCGCTGGCATAATAATAAGTATTGATACTTTTAATTACTTACTTCTTAGTATTAGTAGTTTCACAGATAACTTTTTCTAAAAAAATTAATTAATCATAAGCAAACCGAAGTGTTTTCGCCCGAACTGACAAAAAAAATACCGTTTTTTCTTGGACATTTACTTGAATTATTTCGGCCACATTTCAAAACTGAAACGTTATAAATATGTGACGTGATAAATATATATTTCATCAACAGCATCATTAATTTGCCGTAATAGTTCTTCAAAATTAATTGAGAACATCCTGAAATGTTCCTTAAACTGTCCTTCATTGAAATGAGCGACAATAATTTCTGAAAAATATGTAATTTTCTGAATAATACATTTTGCTTCTTCTTCGTCAGAAGACACTGCTTCGATTACAATCAAATTTATTGCTTTGGCCATAATGTTGTCATTGTTATGGCCAAAGCAATAAATTTGATTGTAATCGAAGCAGTGTCTTCTGACGAAGAAGAAGCAAAATGTATTATTCAGAAAATTTCATATTTTTTCTTTTCCCATCACAGCATGATTTGTCACTTTTAATTTATGCGGATACGTAGTTGTTCCCATTGCTCAAATTCGTTGCTTTATTTATCAGAAGCTCACATTATCTGGTCGTTCTGATCTTGAATTTTAGACTAAATAAATGTAATTCTGGAAAGCAGCACTAGTTCAATCGTTTTGGCAACCGATACGGTTAAAGTACGAACTAACGACGACTATAGCATACCACTACAAATTCCCCTGGAAAATTTGTAAACAATAAAACTAAACAAATCAGTTAATCTTAAATATTATTTAGTACTTGGCCATTCTATGTAGTAGGCAAGGATAACAATTCTAACAAACATCGTAAAGATAATTATGAAAAACATCAAAAGGTGTATGAATATTATTATTTATGGCAGTCCTGAAATGGCTTTTGTAGGTTATATTACTAGACAAATAAAATTTTGCAACATCTTAAATCTGACGCCATTTTAAATTATTGGTGCATGCCGGTTGCTAAAGCGACTTACCCATACTACACAGAATCATTACAGCAACCGACACCATATTATGAAACCATGAAATAGCTTTTATAGGTTGTATTAATCGACCGGTAAAATTTTATAACACCCAAAATTGACGCATCTTATTGGCACATGTTGCTTAATGAATATGTCATATATTGTCTCAATTGCCATTTACTTTACACTTAGCAAACTTTTTTTATATTTAATATGTAACATATTACTAACTTTTCTGCTTAAGGATCCTCGATAGTGGATCTGTCAACAATGGCAAAATAGCAGATTTTAGAATCCAGATATTTTTGTTGATTTTGAAGATGGAGAAAACCTTTCAACGTCAACTTATGAAGAATTATATAATCTACCCGGCTGAAGAATCAAATTTAGAAAAAAATTATCGGATTACAGAAAATTAATTAATATGTCAAAATATTAAAAACCAGTTTTCTCAAAAATTCTTCGGAGGAGATTTGTTTGCTTGGGTTCACGTTATAAATTGAATAGAAAGCTACCCGGCTGTGCACTTATTTTTTGTTCAACTATTCTTTACTTTGTTTAAAATGAATATAAAATAAATTAAAATTAGGCAATCCACATTACAATGAATTGTTATTCTGCTATAAATATTTCCCGCAGTTACAAATGTGTGAATGGTTGGTCATAAATGAATTTTTATTTGCTTAGATATTGAGTTATTATTTCAAATATTTATCATATGTTCCCTATGTGTAAAAGTACTCGAACATCCTAGGCTTATTAAATTATGTGCTTTGCAACCAATATTACATTTCCCATTCACTAGCGAGGACCCTTAAAACCATAAAGGTAGGTTTCACAGATCACTATACTAGAAGATAGTATAACTTAATAGTAAAAAGTTTAGACAATGTTTAGCGCCGCCTGCCAACTGCAGGCAGTACTAAAATGGATCATACCGATGAACCGGGAAATTTAAATATATATTTCTATTCCATTTTGTATTTACCTTAATAGTTTTTATTCTCCACTTTAAATGTTCGGAAGTAAAATAGTAGATGTATTTTAAAGAAAAATAAACTACACTTATTGCTATAATAAATAAAGTAATAAATTAGAAACATATCTTTTTAATAACGCTTTATTTTTATATGAAAATTTATTTCTATTTCAAAATATTAAGGAGCAAGCATTCTAAATTATTCTTACATTTGAACTTATTTATTCCTTAAATGGAAATCGTCGATCTTCTCTTATGTCATTCAATAAATTAGGATCTCATGTAGCTTCCTACCACTCATGAAAACGAATTGATGTTGGATGTGGAAAACTTTTACATTATGGTCACAATCTGACACAACATTAGGTTTACGATAACGCGAGCGAACGACGAAATCGCGTGCGACTATTTCAAATATTTTTGCAGGCGAGTGACGCGAATTTTCAAGCAGGTCCAGTAATGTAATGACTGGCGGCAGGTAAGAGGAGTTATCGCATGCGTTTCGCGTTTTCGAAAACGACCCAAACGAACAACAATTTGTCGCTAAATGTTTCTGACATACGACTTTGCCTGACATGTGCATACAATAAATTTAGACACACGCCCCTTTTACCACCCACAAGCTGAAATGGAAAGGAGGTTTTGATTTCTGCAAGTAATTACTAATTACTCCTTAACGGTGTTTCAAACTATTTTCTACTGCTACAAGAAGGCGACATTACCTTTCTCTGGTGATATAGTGCAACAGCGTGTGTTTATTAAAGTGTATATTTTACAGCTAGAGTCCATACATCTACATTATATGATTTGACTCATTAATTTTCCTTAGTTAGTCCACCTTTGTTCTATTTATAGTCTGTTCTTTCGTAATACACGAGTCTTTATTCAGTTTTTTTTAAGTTTTTCGCAAAATTTCATTGATCTTTCTGGTTTTCAGATTGATTCATATCAGCATTACTATTCCTTTTTTATGACTTTTGTAGTTATTTATAATATTGCTTAATTTCTGCTTCTATTTGATTCATATGGTAACATGTTTGAATCGACCACAAATTTCATATTTTTCATTTCTTAATGTTTAATAAAGTTGTTGCAAAACAATGTTATACACAATTAATAAGACTTTCACATTTACAAGAAAACGTTCTCACAACGAAATAAAACTTGATAGGTACTTATACCACGGAATCGGTTTCAAATTGTGCGAAAAAACAATAGGAAGGCTCTCTGCAACATGGCAATTTTTCTGTAAATTGCTCCTGAATTATCGCAAGACAAATATTGAGTAATTTGCATGTAATCAGTAGGGCTATGCCCCCAGAGATATATGTCATCGGATAGCGTAGTTTTTACCGTATTGCTCTTACAAAAAAATATTGTTTTTGCAAGGTTAGTATAATATGGGGTATTGTAACAGCCACTTAAACGAAGTAGTAAATAGTCCAGGGTCACGATACAAAATTATAAACACTGTGTAGGTACTATAATAGCTTACTTATTGATCCTTTAGGTTTATTTTCTTAACAAAACAAAATGTTTGCATATCAGAAGACAATATTCAGCTGACGTGCAATAAAGAAAATATTTAATCGACACACAAAAGGAAAATAACGGTCATAGCTGGCAAACACTGGCAAATTGAATATAGTATAACATAACACTGCATCAGATAAAATAATAAAACTATAATTACTGTGACTTACATATATACCTTTATACGTAAAACGTATATGCATATATGCATGTGTTTGAGATACACACATACATTAAGTGCTATTGTCGACAATCGAACGCACAGACACCGGTGTTTCGACCTATGAGGTCTCATCAGTGTGCGTGGAGATTCTCGACAATAGCTTCAAGACTTAAATCGCTGCTTATGTCATTTTAGCGTGTTAAATGCAGTGAGAGTATCACAGCGACATCTAACACCCAAAAGATGACACAGAACAAAGCCACCTAAGGCTCTATTACATGAGATACACTATTAACATACAGGCCTCTGTATAGCAGAACATGCCGTCAGAAGCCATCGCTTTGTTCTGTGTCATCTTTTGGGTGTTAGATGTCGCTGTGATACTCTCACTGCATTTAACACGCTAAAATGACATAAGCAGCGATTTAAGTCTTGAAGCTATTGTCGAGAATCTCCACGCACACTGATGAGACCTCATAAGTCGAAACACCGGTGTCTGTGCGTTCGATTGTCGACAATAGCACTTAATGTATGTGTGTATCTCAAACACATGCATATATGCATATACGTTTTACGTATAAAGGTATATATTATGTAAGTCACAGTAATTATTTACTGCTTGATGTTAGTTTTAACATCCATGTGTTCACACTTTTCATTTTCGTTTTAAAACTATAATGTTTGAAGTTAATATTACAGCGATAGTTTGATTGCCCTGACACTGAAATCATAAAACAATGAGTGATGGAAAAACCGAAAATTGGACAAGAGTTTATACTAATTTTTGATGGTGTGGCAGCACATTTATAGCATCATCAACGATTTTCAAATCCCTGTACAGTCACCGGTGTTCTCTCCGCAACAAACGTAGACTGGAATTCAGCTTTCTCAGAACACGAATATTTCAAATTTTCGGCCGGTATCGGGAGAGAATATATATTGGTTTGAACCTTTTTACTTTCTTATACGTAGTATAAGGAAGTATTGTGTGCAGATGTCCACATTTTGAGGTCCCGTGATACCAAAAAAGTGGTTTTTAAAAAATGTCTGTGTGTGTGTGTGTCTGTCTGTCTGTCTGTCTGTCTGTCTGTCTGTCTGTCTGTCTGTCTGTGACCACGATAGCGGTCAAACCGCTGGAGATATCAATTCCAAATTTTGTATTTACGTGTATAATCTCCCTCTTGGGAACTGATTAGATTTTCAGCAAATTAGGTCGACCGGAAGTAGTAGTTTAATTCAGTGAAAAACTCGAATTTTGCCAATATTTCGTCAACTAGTAAGTTTAGACAAATTTATAAATTTATAAATTTGAGAAGAATTTTATTAAAAAAAATTTTCGAAATTCCTGCCGGAAGTAGGCTTTTTACTCTTATCGAAAATCGGTTTTTTGCAAATATGTCGTAAATTATGCATTCTATATATATTTATGAAGAGTACAAAAGTACTTAAAGTTGGATTTGGAATATTTTTTATATAAATGAAATTTCAAAATTCGGACCGGAAGTAACACTTTCATACGTATAAGAAAGTCGTGTGGTGGCCACACCTCATTTTTTACTTTCTTATACGTAGTATAAGGAAGTATTGTGATGATGAAAATTTTCGACCTCGAGATTTTTGCAGATGTCCACGTTTTGAGGTCCCCTGATACCGAAAAAGTGGTTTTTAAAAAATGTCTCTGTCTGTCTGTCTGTCTGTCTGTCTGTCTGTCTGTCTGTGACCACGATAGCGCTCAAACCGCTGGAGATATCAATTCCAAATTTTGTATTTACGTGTATAATCTCCCTCTTGAGATCTGATTAGTTTTTCAGTAAAATCGGTAGACCGGAAGTAGCAGTTTACTTCAGTATAAAAATCGAATTTTGCCAATATTTCGTCAAATACTAAGTTTATACAAATTTATAAAGAATTCATATGTACTTAAAATTAAAATTGAGAACAATTTTATTTAAAAAGTTTTTCGAAATTCCTACCGGAAGTAGGCCTTTTACTCTTATCGAAAATCGGTTTTTTGCGAATATTTCGCAAATTATGCTCTTTAGACAGGTGTGTTACGGGTATATAAGTATTTAAAACATAATTTTCAATATCTTTTGTATAAAGAAAATTTCAAAATTCTGACCGGAAGTGCCACTTTTACTCTTATCGAATAGCGATTTTTTGCAAATATGTCGTAAGTTATGCATTCTATATATATTTATCAAGAGTATAGAAGTATTTTGTATATATGAAATTTCAAAATTCGGACCGGAAGTAGCACTTTTACTCTTAGCGAGTAGCACTTTTTTGATAATATCTTGCAAAGTATGCATTCTATAGAGATTTATTAAGAGAATAGAAGTACTTAGAATAGAATTTTGAATAATTTTTGTAAAAAAAATTCTTAAAATTCTATAGTTTGAAACGCTCATACGTATAAGAAAGTCGTGTGGTGGCCACACCTCATTTTTTAGATGTATCTTTCATGCCACGGTTCTCAGCACAGAACTTAATAAAAGATTTCAAACACTTGGCCCAGAATACTAACACTATCGTACCTGAGTGCTTGTTCTCGCTTTGACGTTCACTCGGTTTTAATGACACGGCGACGCACGGTTATGTGCGTCAAAATTTTGATTCTCTCGCGCTAAAGTGTGAGTTAACTAGCACCTGTGCGACCACTGGCCCCAAATACGTGTTTATAATTTATAGTGTCTTCAGGAATGTAGGCAGTAAATAAAATAAACATACAGTTAGGTCCATAGGCGCTGGTAATATTAATATGAAACTGAATATTTTAAATGAAAAGAAATAGATTTTATAGGCATTCGACGCAAACTTAGCTTTACTAAAAGTATCTCACCATCAATACACAAAACAACGACAAATGTAGAGTTTCGGCCATTATTCAATCATTAAAAAGAAAACGCATATTACTATAATTAGTTATTAGGTAATAATAACGGTATTAATTAAGGGTGTCGTTTGCCTGCTACAATGCTAGTTGACTAAATACGAGTACAATACTTTCATACAAACACATGTAAGTCGCTAATCAAACGAGTTTAAATGTCATACAACGTAAAGTAAACACTCAAGGCATATACGTATGAGGAGGGAAATCTCGAATACTATTGCCTTCTAAATGTTAAAGTAGTATTGTGATTTTGCTGGAAGAACAGTATTTATGATGGGATCAGTCATTTTCACCACTAATTACTATTACAAACTGATGGCAAAGTGTGCTTTCAAAATTATAAATATAGATTTTCATATAGTTCTTTATTTGACAGAACATTAATATACGTGCTAATACTCAATTTTATTTCGTATACTTCACCACTCGTCACTTGTTTTAAAACACCGATTCCGAGTTCCAAGTAATAATGCGACAACTAGTGAAAAGGCCGGGTAGACGGGTTTTCCATGCAAGTGACGAGTACCAGATGACGGGTGAGGACGTACGAGTAACTACCGTCGAAAGCAAAAAAAAAGTCGACAAAAGCACTGGTTTCTGTCATAGACTTTCCTAAAATGAGTAGTGTAATAGCGGCTTCAAAGTTACTTGTCAAAATTTGGTTATCTATCAAAATTGACAACCTTACAGTTGATATTAAACTATTAAAAAAATGCCTTCCATAAATCAAGATATTAAAGTCAATGTTATTGCAGATTTGAATAACGATTTCAAAATACGTGAAATTGCGGAAAAAAATAATATAAATAAAAGCACAGATTTTGAAATTATTAAAAAAATGGCGAAATCACCATAGAATTTGTATAATTTCTGGTTCTGACCGTAAAAGAATATCATCAGCTGAGCAAGCCCGCCATCTTACAAATGTGCTTATTGAAAATCCATTTTCTTCAGTAGTGATTGCAGCTGATGTAAGTAACTTTCCGAATTCTGTTTTTACTGCCCGACGAAGAGTTAGAGAAGCTAATTTGCGGTGTCATAAAACTGCCGACAAACTTAATTTGAATACGACCCACAAAGAAACTCGTGTAGGATATGCACTTGAACATCTGGTAAATAAGACACTTTTGGGAAACTGTAATTTTTACAGAAGAAAAATTATTTCAAAGCAAGAAAAATAGACCGATTCATGTATACCGACCAAGAGGTACCCGAATTGACGAAAACTTTATTAATAATGTGTATCCAGAAAATTTAAAAGTAAACTTTTGGGGTTGGATTTCAATTCATGGGACTGGTATGTTATAGGAAAGAGAAGGATACTTAAATTCAGAGACTTATATTAACATTCTAAGATGTTGTCTTCAGTGGAGCCATTTTTTCCAAATCGCAATTTTATAATTCAACAGGATAACTGCCCCATCCATACATCGGACAGAGTGAAAACATGGTTCAGAGAAAAGAACATGAATATGTCGGATTTTCCGCCAAGAAGTCCTGATTTAAATATTATCGATAATGTGTGGGGGTTGATGATCAAACAAATAAAGAAACTGAATCGAAGACCTCAAAATTGACAAGAACTGGTAGAAATAGTTCACAGAGTATGGGAGAATCTAAATCAAAATACTTGTACCAACTTTATAACTATTCCAAATAGATTGCAAGAAGTTTTAAACAAAAACGGCTCTATAACCAGATATCAATGCATATATTTATTCAGGATGTTTTTTAATTAGTATTTTGATTCGTATTATTCAGATAGAAGATGTTTTGATAATTAATTGATATTCCATAGAATAATGACTTGACACTAATGACAATAAATAAAGCCAGGTTTACAAAATACGAGATCTTTTGTCACCTTTTTTTGCTTTCAACTGTATGTGTAGGTGAACAGAAACAGAACTGATTTAATTTTTTTGATAATTTTTATTGTCACAATTAATTTTTCTAAAATTTGATTATTCGATTTCAGAAAAAAAGTAGTATACCGGTTGGTGCAATAGTGTGTCGGCGGAGCTTTGTATGAAAACTAATAACGCTGTAGCAATGAGACTGTACGTACGTATGTAGTATGCGACTGTGCATTTTCTAATTTTATTTACAAATATACAGGGTGTTCCAAATTTTCGCAACCACCTTCAACTTTTTATTTTACATACATTGCTATACTTTCTAGATATAATAACAGCCATTCAAATTTTCTTTGCAATGATATATGGATATGTGCACTTCAGACTGTTAGTTTTGATTTTATTGATAATTTTGTTAAAATCTTGACAGTTGCAGCATCTAACATTTTAAGCTGTAGTACTGAAAATGGGTAGAATGCCTCACGTAACTCTTGTGTTACTAACTTATGGACTAACACGTTATTTGCTTTGAGATTGAACAAAGTGAATACAGGGTGTTAAATATGTCGTGTCTAAGTTATCGATCTTTATTGGATATTTTCTCGTTTTTTTTAAATCTAACCTATAATATTTTTATAAGTCAGCATATTCCTTGTAAAATTGCCTTTAAAATGGTACCAATAACATAGTACTTATTTCTAGTATTTTCAAAGTTATAACCATTTGGGATATACTCGTGTTTATAACATGCAAAATGCGGGGCATCTAATAGTTGGTTGGCCATGAAAATAAAACAAAGTAATTTAAACAAACACCTTTTTTTTAATGCTTTATCATTAGTTTTAGAATTACATTTTGAAAATTATCCATAATAAAACATCTTAATTTAAAATGTGTTTTCATTCTGCTCTACACATGCTTTCAACTGTCTCTGTATCGACACTTACATTCTGAGCTAAGATATTCTCACTTAATTGAAGAAAAGCGTTTCTTATTCGTTGCTGCATGTTCTCTGCCGTTGTAGGAGGTGTTACGTAAAAAATGTTTTTACAGTTGGCCACAGAAAGAAATCACAAGGTGTGAGATCTGATGATCGTGGTGACCAGTTTATCAAACTTCCTCTCCCAATCCACTTATTGCTGAATACCCTATCTAAATGTACTTTTGCAAAAGCACCATAATGTGCTGGTGCACCATTATGTTGGTACCACAATCTCCTGATGACTTTATCTGGGAGACCTTCTAATAGCAATGGTAAATTATTTTGTAGGAAATTTGTGTACAATTTAAAGTATTATTAAAAAAATGAGGTGTGACCACCACACGACTTTCTTATACGTATGAAAGTGTTACTTCCGGTCCGAATTTTGAAATTTCATTTATACAAAATATATTTCAAATCTAACTCTAAATACTTTTGTACTCTTCATAAATATATATAGAATGCATAATTTACGACATATTTGCAAAAAGTCGTTATTCGGTAAAAGTAAAAGTGATACTTCCGGTCCGAATTTTGAAATTTTTTTTATACAAAAGATATTGGAAATTAAGTTCTAAATACTTATGAATTCTTTATAAATTAGTCTACACTTAGTAATTGACAAAATATTTGCAAATTTCGATTTTTTCACTGAAGTAAACTACTACTTCCGGTCGGCCGATTTTGCTCAAAATCTAATCAGTTCTCAAGAGGGAGATAATATTCGTAAATGCAAAATTTGGAATTGATATCTGTAGCGGTTTGACCGCTATCGTGGTCACACACACACAGACAGACACACAGACATTTTTTAAGAACCACTTTTTTGGTATCAGGGGACCTCGAAACGTGGACATCTGCAAAAATCTCGAGGTCGAAAATTTTCATCATCACAATACTTCCTTATACTACGTATAAGAAAGTAAAAGAATGGACCAATAAGTTTCCTATGATGCCTACCCATGTGTTAACACTCCATTTTTGGGCTGAACAAAATATGGGTTTGTAGTGTCATAATAATGGGTATATTTTTGTTTGTTGTTCCACAATTAGCAAATGTTGCTTCATCTGTGAAAAGCACATGATCTAGAAAAATTATATCGTGTCATAATTGTAAAAGTAGCCATTCACAGTAAACTAGTCTCCTTTGAAAGTCCGTTTCTAATAAGCCTTGATGATTTTGAATTTTGTAAGGATGAAACTTATGTTCTTTTAAAATCCTTTTTACAGCAGTGATTTCTATCCCGTATTATCTCGAAATTATCCTTGTAGATATGTGCGGATTTTCCACAATGGACTGGACGACTGCCACTTCATTATCTTCTGTAATCATGGCCTTACTTCTTTCATGTTCGACGTAATTCACAGAACCCGTTCGAAGAAACCTTATCAACAAATTTTCAAACGTCTTACTGTCCGCTGCTCTTCGGTCGGGATTTGCATCGCATATGTTCTTGATGCTAAAAATGGATTTCTTTTGGTAGCGCCAAGAGCAAATACCACGTCTATGAGCTCCTCTTTCGAAAAATTCATTTTACAGCAAAAACAACAATAAACTATTATGGTATCTAATTAAAAAATAATGTCAATAAAACGATATAACTGATAACAACACGTAACAACTACTAACAAACAAACAGAAGTTAATAATTCACTAGCCGAACTTAATTTATAACAATAAAACGCAATTACAGCAAAGAGAAAATACAGAAAACGACTTTTTTGGACTTTTGAAGTAGCGATTTGACGTTTGGTTGCACAGACATTTTTTTTTCTAAACCAAGACCAACCAACTATTAGATGTCCCACATATTGCATGTTATTAACATGAGTATATCCTATTAAAGGGTTATAACTTTGAAAATACTAGAAATAAGTACTATGTTATTAGTATCATTTTAAAGGCAATTTTACAAGGAATATGCTGACTTATAAAAATATTATAGGTTAGATTTAAAAAAAACGAGAAAATAACAAATAAAGATCGATAACTTAGACACGACATATTAAACACCCTGTGTATTTATTCAGTTTGTTCAACCTCAAAACAAATAAAGTGTTAGTCCATAAATTAGTAACACAAGGGTTACATGAGGCACTGTACACATTTTCAGACGACAGCTTAAAATGTTAGATGCTGCAACTGTCAAGATTTTAACAAAATTATCAATAGAATCAAAACTAACAGTCTGAAGTGCACATACCCATATATCATTGCAAAGAAAATTTTAATGGCTGTCATAATATCTAGAAAGTATAGCAATGTATTTAAAATAAAAAAGTTTAAGGTTGGTTGCGAAAATTTGGAACAACCTGTACATTTGTAAATAAAATTAGAAATTGCACAGTTGCATACTATATACGTACGTGAAGTCTCATTGCTACAGCGTTATTAGGTTTCGTACTAAGCTCCTCCGACACACTATTGCACCACAATACACATCAAGAAAGTGCCTTTACCTGGTTCAAATTTCGCCTGTCACTTTCTTGACTTTATGTTAATAACTGTTGTAGGTTTTATTAGTTGACGGGTAAAATTTGCAACATCTCAAATTTGACACCATTTTAATTTGTTGGCGCATGTCGGTTGCCAAGCAGTTCAACTATAATAATTAATAACCTATTAATATGTACAATAGACCTTTATATTTTTCGCGGAAGTGAAACAGGACAGATATTTGGGAATAAGTGAAAGAAAATTTTTAAATTTCGCGGCTGTCGCTACCACAATTTACGTGGAATAAAAATCTACAAAAGTAACACATCTACATCGTTGATATTGCAATGTTAGTTTTTGTTATTTTCAGCGTTGAGGTTATATTTAAAATGTTGTAGTTAATGTAGTTAACGGCCGGCAGTGCGCGCAACCTAGTAGCACAGTATATAGCTATGTAAAAGAAACAGTAGTTTCAGTAGAGGGACATAATTGTCCTCCGTAAAACCGACGCGTGCGTGACTGCCACTGAGTGCGCACTAGTCAGCTATCAGCTGTTGAGTCGTGGCGGGATTATTTTGTGTTGTACGTATAATTAATTACATTTTAAATGCGTGTGTAATATGTACTTAATAAAAAGAAAGTGTTATCCTCTTTTTTTTGTATTATTGATATAGCTTTTTCATAATTTTGAAAATAGATTAACATAATTTTCTCATAAACGATTTGGTTCTGACGCCACTGGTTTATTCCTGAATAGAAGAATTGACTACGCCTCTGGTTGCGCGTGCGTGAATGCGCAGTACCATTTTGGGACACAAACATCAACGGTGCCGACGGCGACTGAAACTACTGTGTTTATACAGCTCTATACTGTGCTAGTAGGGAGGTCACCCTGGTAACGTCAAGGTCGACCTGAAAAAATATAAAGGTCTAATCAAGGTACAACATTATTCCACCATGATTTGATTGATTAATTAAAAATCAGTACATCAAATGTATTGTATCTACTGGTAGAAGTGTTCTGTTTGTTTTCAAATTTTATTAGTTTAACCTTAAATTTGACACTAGTTTACTCCTTTAATTTCATTTTTCTTCATCAATTGTTCTATCAAATTTTCAGATCTTGAGGGTTTAAAAAGACAAAGTGAAGAAGGGGCCAGGATGGGTTACACTGGCAAACAGGTAATTCATCCTGCTCAAGTGCCCATCGTTCAAGATGCATTTATGCCTAGTCAAAAGCAAATAGAATGGGCTTCAGGTGTTATAAAAGCGTTCGAGGAGCACCAACGAAGCGGCAAAGGCGCATTTAATTTTGGAGGGACCATGATTGACATGCCCACAATGAAACAAGCTCAAAATATTATAAACATAGTGAAATCTGTTTGAAAATATTATTTGTATGTAATTACGCAAATTTATAAATTTGGTTAGAAATAAACGTAATATGTTGAATTTGAATATAACGTGTTTTTTTTTGAACTAGCTAAGAAAATTGCATTATAGATTTGTATTAGTCAGTGTTCTCTTCCTGTGCTGTTCCTTGACGCAAGAATCTTCACTCTGTCACCTAATGGACAGAGATGATCTCTGTACTAGTTTATACAGATGTTTTAATTTATTTTGACGCTAACTGAGTAGGGATATTCTTAATAAATATTTTGCGTCATTTTTATATTAACATTTAATAAAAATAAATACTAAACTTCTGTAAATTTGGTTGTCTTCAAGTACAGTTCAATTAAATCAACGTTTAAAATTGTTATACAGTCAACCTAATAGATCAGCTGATCAGTATTAAATGCGTGTTTGGCCAAAGGTAGGTTAATTTATCTTTAAAAAAATACGGAATTCATGTCATTTTCAAAATATTTATTTTTGCTAAAACCTGCAGAATTTAGAGTGCGTTTTACAAAAATAATCTACTGGATTTTGTGGAGAAATATATTGTAACGAAATATGAAGAGGCAGACCGGGCGACGCAAAAAAAGGGTCGTAAATCACACACATCATCTCGACGCGACTGGTAGGCATCATAAAGCAGTGAATCACGTGTGCTGCGGCGACAGAATGTCGGACGAATGTTCTACAGGCATCGAGAGAAGTATGGAGTTTTACACGAATGCTTCGAGATGTTTCGTATGTGTATATAAGGCGGCTGGATTCATTGCGGGATGAGTAATTGCGGAATAGTTTCGGGAAAGGAAGTCCTTAAGTAGTCTCGAGTGCGAAGAAATAAATAGTGGTAGCCAAAGAAATAAATAAGTAGTGCCATGTTATATAAATAGAAGTGTTACATAAATACGGACAGAGATATTAGTAATAGGAATAAATAAATACAAGTGTTAATTTTAATTTATTAATAGTAGTTTAAGTGTGATACATTAGTTTTATATTTTTATATTGTTATATAATTTTAAGTATATAAATATACAGACTGTTTTAAATAAATAAATTGCACGAGTTGTTTATTGGAACCCGAAAACGTTTCAATTGGGGTCAGGTGTGGGGTAAACATAAGTGCAAATAAATAAATAAATAAATAAATGGCTACCAAACGTTTGGAAGAACTAAAGGTCTCCGAGTTAAGGGCAGAATTGGAGGAAAGGGACCAGGGCCGTAGCCAGACTGAAATTTTAGAGAGGGCGCAAATACTTTCAGGGGGGGCTGTACTATTTTTGAGAAAAATATGTTACATATTATAAGCACCCCTACCCTACCCTATGTATCTATTTATGTATCTAAATTGACATTTTTTTTTAATTAATATTTTTACACTGACAAAAATAGTGTTCATAAGAAAGTAAAGCTTTTATCAAACTTGTTATCAATGAAACAAATAATACATGTTAAACAAATAATATTACTTATACAATTTAATGTGAATACTTCATTTCATAATATAAATTATGTAGGTACTATATAAAACATTAAGACATAATTGTATCGTTTTAGAAAAGCTGTAGCTTTCTATGCTTTCTTTCATTAAATATTTTTAAAAAAATATCCATTTTAATTTTTGCAGTTCTTTCTTTTTCGAATGCCAGAAAAGTTAAACCCCCCAACCTACTTTGCGTCATAGACCGTCGCTGAGGGCAGTCTAGTCTAGTAAGCACTGAAAAAGTTGATTCACATACCGCTGTACTGCAACCGAATGTTCTGGCCGCAGCTAACATGTGATACGTGTCTGAAAATGCAACTCTTTGTTCATATAGCTCCCTGAATAAATCCGCATTTTCTTTTTTTTCTAAGTACTTTTTAACCACTTGCAATTCTTCTTTGCTAGGTACTGTTACTCCCAATTTTTGCAAGTACTGTACTCCTTCAAAATCCAGATTTTCTGCGGATTGTATCGCATTTATAAGTACAGTATTTTCATTAAATCTTCTTTCCATTTCCATCAAAATGATATCTATGATTTCAAAATACTGACTTTTTAATAATACAGCAGCATCGTGACTGTTCTCGTTACTTCTTGCACCCATAGTTTCCGTCACTAAAAAATTTTTTAGAGTGACATTTTCTCTTCTTCTACGTTTAGAATTTTGAACATCTGGTGTTTCAGAATCCTCACTGGTGCAATCGTGATACATCTTAAAGAATTGCTCGTCATTTCTAAGGTCTTTGATTGCTTCTATAACAGATTCAATAATTGATGCAGCTTGGCTTAAACTGGTTTCACGAGCCTGTAAAATATTATCTGCTGGTTCAATCGTTTGCAATATTTTTACCATTGAAATACAATAAAAACGAAACTGAATTTCTTTTAATATTTGAAGCAAGCCAATTGCCTCTGCTTTTTTATCGCCTTGCAAATGACTATCAACTGACAGAGTTTGTAACGTTGTAATAATTGTTTCATAATTTTTTTGTATTGTGTTCGTAACATGTAAATGACCCGACCAACGTTGTTCCAGGAGTCTGCATAATGCTTGTCCTTTGTAGGCATTTGCAACAGTATGTTGCCGAAAAAAATTATAGAGCATTTCACACTGCTCAAAAAATTGTCTGATATAATTCACTTCATTTATAGATTTTATTAGAACTAAATGCAATCTATGGTTGCAACAATGAACATATGGTATTGTTCTTTTCAGCTTGTTTTGAATAATTGCTTGAACTCCACCTTTCTTACCACTCATAACCGCTGCACCGTCGAAACATTGGCTGAGAATATTTTCATGCTTTAATCCATATTCATTAAATGTTCTCAATGTTAAATCAGCAAAAGACTGCGCGTCTAAATTTGTTACTGTTTTGACTGTTAGAAGAGATTCAAACACTTTGCCAGACTTAACATACCGAATAGCAATAGCAATATTTTCCCTTCCATTCTTGTCTTTGGTTCCGTCCTCCAGTAGAGTGAACCATGGCACGTCTGAAGAATTAACATCTGCAACAATCATGTCTCGAAGACATTCTTCAAGAATCTGTAGAACTTCATTTTGAATATCTGGAGACAAATAAGTAGCGTTTTTAGGAATGTGGTTAAAGCATTCAGCTAGTTTTTTGTCTTTTTGCAGCGTATATTTAAATAAATTCATAAATAAACTTTTTTCCTCATGTTCCTCTATACTGTAGGTTCCTCTCGCTGGAAGCTCATTTACTGCTAAAAATATCATTATTTCTGCTATTGACTGTATGTAGTATCTGTTATGTTCTAATACATTTTCATTGACTAGAGTAGATACAGATAAATTATGTAATTCACGAGCGCGTTTTTCATTCCATACAGCCATAGCTGCTTTATGTGAAGAAGAATTTTCATGTTTAGGCAATCCTTTGTGCAGGTCTAAAGCATGTTTCCAATTACAAAAACCATTTTTAGTAAACGTATGGTCTTTAGAAGTGCTACTGCGAACGTGAAATTGTCTACATAGATAACAATAAACACTGTCTGTTATTTCTGAATATTCAATCCAATCAAATCTTTCAAACCAGCCTGTTTGAAAACTTCTATTTTCTTTACTTCTTGGGTACGTTTTTAATATTGTTCTCGTTATTTCTTCACCTTCACGAGCAATATCAGATGGAATTAATGTATCAGAATTTTTTGATGAACAAGCACTCGACGTCTCGCCAGATGGAGAATTTGACGTTATTTTTTCTTCTGTCATATGTTTTCCTTTGAAAATTAAATATCTATCCATTTTATTACCTAAAAAATTAGAAAAACATACCATAATTACCATATCACTGTATCTTGCATATCACATAAACGGTGAATTTACGTGTAATCGGTGTGAAAATACCTACCGTAAAATGGTCGAATTAATCTCAATATGCTTCCAAAACAGGACAAAACGTTGATTTCTCTTAACTCTTAAGGCCTTCCAAAATTTTATTCTAATAGCGCAGCTAATAGAGATATTATAGCACTTAACCTCGACGCGACCGTAACCACGTGCGCACAAATCCACAAGAATCACCATGTGCCGCATGTGCGTCACTTACGTGAGTAACAATGAATATACCGGGAGCAGCGTTGCCAACTATCTATTTTTTTTGGAACCAAATTTTACATTAAAATATCTGGAGAATGCAACCAGCCTTACTCACAGGCATCCATAGTGATGTCTGATCATGAAATTGGAAATTAAAGGATAATAATTTATTATTTCAGTGAATTATTTTATTGCATATAATAGAAATGAAAAAACGTATTATAAAAAAGTGTAATCCATCCTCCATTTTGCTAGGGGGGACGCGCAACCAGTTCTACGGGGGGGCTGAGCCCCCTGTAGCCCCCCCGTGGCTACGGCCCTGAAAGGGACGCAGATACGTCTGAAAAAAAAACAATTCTCCAGGATCGGCGTCGTGACCTTTTAATAAATGAAGGTGAGGATCCCGAGAAATATTTGTTTCAAGTACAGGCTGATCTAAGCTTAATAGCGGAAGAAATTGATAAACAATTTGGACTCTAAAAGATGAGATATTAACTGAAATGGCAAATAATTCAAAACAATTGCTCAAGACTCTAAAAGATGAAATTACAAAACAACGCGAGACTACTTTTAAGGAAGACATTCAAAAGAATTCATCGAATGGGAGACAGGAATTTTGTGAGGCCATCGAAGCCGTAGAACAGAAAGTTGAGGAGCGCGTGTTCGGAATGGGGGACGAGTTTGGGGTTCAGCTTCAGTTGCCAGCGATGAACGACTGCGGTCCCCATGACATCTCAAGCGGAAGCCTGGAGATTGCCCGAACAGCGAAGGCAAAGGTAAAACCTCCCACCTTCGATAGAAAGACGTCATGGATGACGTACCGGAAACAATTCGAAGCCGCTGTAGGAGCAAATGGGTGGATGTCCCCGAAGAAAGCTACTGCCCTGATTGTGTCATTAAGAGGACAGGCCAGTGATGTTCTACAGACCTTACTTCCAGAAGAGTGTCAAGACTACCCTCAATTAATCAAGCGTCTTGAGATGAAGTATGGGCATGCACACCTGGAACAGGTAGTTCGACGATTGGTGAATCAGGTGCAACCTAAGAGAAGAACGCTCCGATGCTGGAATTGGAAATGGAGATGGAAATGGGCCATGCGCATAGTAAATGCGGGAAGAAGCCCAAGAAAACCATAGCGGAGCAGCGAAAATGAAACGGGTCGATGAGAAGAGGCAATCGTTGACCCAGTATCGTGGAGCCTCAAAACCAATAGCGCAAATTGCATCTGTGCAACACCAAAACGCTGATGCTGTTGCAAGCAGACAACGTCCAGATGACTGCAGGCATAGTAACCGACTAGAAGAAAAATCGGCCAACACATTCGGAACAACCGTGATTGACGATCAGTGGCAACCTGACAATTAGCGGATCGGTCAAGAAGCTGATGAAGACCTTGGTTCATTGATGGTTTGGAAAGGTACTGGTTGCGGACCAGCTTGTCAAGAAGTGGCTCCTCGCTCACAGGGACTGTAATCCTACTGGGCTCAATGGGACTCTCTGAAGGTGGAGGATGATCTACGCAAGTGTGTTGTAGAGAACCCAATTGGAGAAGACTACGTCAGCGGATCCAGACGAAGGTTGGAGGATGCCCACGAGCGAGTACGCCATCACACTCAGGATGCCAGCAACAGGACGAAGAATCGTTACGACGTGCAAGTCGAGAGAGGTGATTACCGAGAAGAGGACCTTGTTTGGTTATATAGTCCTCAACGTCGCCAAGGCCTGTCCCCAAAGCTCCAACAATACGGGAAGGGACCATGCGAAATACTAGAGCGGATAGATGACGTGGTTTATCGCAGAAGACTAACACCCCATAGTGAGTCAGGGGTGGTGCGTTTCAACCAATTGGCCCATACCATGGACGTGACAGCGGTGAAGTGGCGGATGTGTGACAAATTACCGGAAAACCTAGAGAGCCAATCGTCAAGGGATTCCCACTTGACGATTCACGAGGACGAGCACTCGAGCAAAATGTAAGGAGGCTGGCAATTCCGAAACTGGGCTGCGGATTAGACCGTTTGGAGTGGAAAATCGCAGGAAACATGCTGGAGGCGGTGTTTCGGCGTACTGGTATGGAAATGGTCGTGTGCGGCTGTTGGCCCAATCAGCCCGTTGTGCAGCCTGGGACGGTGGATTGCCATTTCCACAAGACGGCTGGGTGCACCCGTGGGTCCCGGTGTGGATTTCGTCATCCGCCAGCGACAAGAACATGGAATAGTGTATTTCGGGACGAAACGCAGTTTTTAAGAAGGGGGCAATGTAACGAAACATGAAGAGGCAGACCGGGCGACGCAAAAAAAAATCAGGGTCGTAAATCACACACATCATCTCGACGCGACTGGTAGGCATCATAAAGCAGTGAATCACGTGTGCTGCGGCGACAGAATGTCGGACGAATGTTCTACAGGCATCGAGAGAAGTATGGAGTTTTACACGAATGCTTCGAGATGTTTCGTGTGTGTATATAAGGCGGCTGGATTCATTGCGGGATGAGTAATTGCGGAATAGTTTCGGGAAAGGAAGTCCTTAAGTAGTCTCGAGTGCGAAGAAATAAATAGAGGTAGCCAAAGAAATAAATAAGTAGTGCCGTGTTATATAAATAGAAGTGTTACATAAATACGGACAGAGATATTAGTAATAGGAATAAATAAATACAAGTGTTAATTTTAATTTATTAATAGTAGTAGTGTGATACATTAGTTTTATATTGTTATATAATTTTAAGTATATAAATATACAGACTGTTTTAAATAAATAAATTGCACGAGTTGTTTATTGGAACCCGAAAACGTTACAATATTAATAAAAAGCAGTGGCGGCTCCTTAATGAGAGCAAGTGAGCAATTGCACCCCCTGGAATTTTAAAACAAAACAAACCAAGCGGCGACTAACTGTGAAAGTATTTCTTTATTACGTATTCATAGTTATTGAATAGGAACGTGGCATGTGCGGCACACGTAACAACCTACATGCACCGATCGTCGTCACAGATGTAATGACGACTAACAGCGCACGGATGTAAACTATTCGAATGTTTACCCCTTCCACCGAGAGAAACATACCCATGAACAAAGCCCTACCGTTGCTCCGTTAAGCCATTAACATTACATTGAAGGTGGGGAGAACTGTATTTTGTTCTAATTCCATATCGTATAATACATAGCCTGTGAGCAAGATTCTCAGTCTGTTCACCGCTGTTGGTTCTGCATCTCCACATAATACGTAACGGTCCCGCTTGATTTAATATTTTCATCTATGTACAGGGGTCGATTAATATTTTAATAATGATTTGAATTAAAATACGATAATTCCAGAACGCGTATGCCCCGTTTCCTTAATGGGGAAACGGATTGTTTTTAACATTGATGTGCCCTTATGTAATAATTTTATTTAAACGATTACGCATACATGCAGAGTGGGCGGAGCTAGCTGAAATTAATTTCTCTCTTCTGATTAAAGTAAAATTCGGCACTTGGGAGTTTTTGTGGTGTCATTGATCACGTATCCAAAGTCGAAATGTCAAAAAAAAGCAAAATGGCCGAAGGATTTTTTGAAAATTGACGTATAAATGTGAAATTTTAGATACGGGGGTGTCTTAGGTCGCCGATCACAAATTCAAAACCACAATGTCAAAAAAAAAATGGCGGAAGATTTTTTTGAAAATTGACGTATGAATGTGAAATTTTAGATACGGGGGTGTCTTAGGTCACCGATCACAAATCCATAATCAAAATGCCAAAAAAAACAAAATGGCGGAAGATTTTTTGAAAATTGACGTATAAATGTGAAATTTTAGATACGAGGGTGTTTTAAGTGGCCGATCACAAATCCAAAATCAAAATGTCAAAAAAAACAAAATGGCGGAAGATTTTCTTGAAAATTGACGTATGAATGTGAAATTTTAGATACGGGGGTGTCTTAGGTCACTGATCACGAATCCATAATCAAAATGGCGGAAGATTTTTTGAAGATTGACGTATAAATGTGAAATTTTAGATACGGGGATGTCTTAGGTCGCCGATCACAAATCCAAAATGAAAATGTCAAAAAAAAAAAAAATGGCGGAAGTTTTTTGAAAATTGACGTATGAATGTGAAATTTTGGATACGGGAGTGTTTATGGTCGCTTATTACGTCTTCAATTTGACGATTCTTCGAAGCGTGATTGAACAGGTCTTAAATTTAATACTTCATTTTTTCTTAACGATAGTAGATTCGAAAACATCAGAATAGTATTACCTTTCTCGCTCTTGAGTGTGTACCAGTTTATGTAAAAAACAGTTCGAGAAGAATTTTAAATAAAATATACTATTGGCTAAATAAAATATATGTAGGGGTGCTTCGAAAACAAACTGTACAATGAACAGTACCTGTCTGGAACAGTATGTCGGTGAAACTTATAAAGATTGGGTAAGCGTTCTTGTATTATACTTTTTAATTTTGAAATTATGCACTCCCTATGTGAACCACCCCGAGCCGCCACTGATAAAAAGTCAGTAAGGGAACTTAAGGATAACTGGTGCGGATGGGATTGGATTCAAAAATGCTTAAAGCGTAACCGGCATTGTCGCATGGAAATTCTCAGTACATTAATAGATGCCGTGTTGATCTTCAACCTGAGATTATATCCGATTATTTTGAACATTTCAGAACGATTATCGAAGAAGTGCCCAGTCCGGACATTGTTAATTTTGATGAAAAAAATATAACAGACGACCCTAACCAGCAGCAGGTTTTCGTTTTTCTCCCAAAAAATGAATTCCCGAAGATGCTTAAAAAATTGCCTGATTACTGCCAAGACAATATTCCCTCAGGATTTAAGACCACAGGCATTTCCCCATTTAACTATGAAATTGTCATGGACAAAATAAAACCCAGAATGTTTGCACTCTGAGTCTGCCTGTCAGAGCTTTACCAGAAAGTTTAACACAATTTATTACAAAGGAGACCACGAAACAAATAAATGTTCCTGCTGGACAGTCTGTTACAGTTACAGATCTACTGGAAGAAGAAAGATTACAACTCGACTGGGGTAAGTGGAACAATGGATCAAGAGGATATGAGCGTTATTTCTGGTGGCTGTTCCCCTCATGAATCATTTTATTGAAAACTGTGTTGTTGCAAAGGTTTTAGAAACAAAACAAAAATCTCTTATAGTATGTAATTAGTTGTGTAAGACAGTATAAAGAATAAAAAAAGTCCTTGTATTTTCAGATATTTCATACATACAGTAGGTTAGATTAGCGGAACCGAAGATTAGTAGTAGAATTCACACATTTGACGAAGATGTTTTATAATGTCCTTGTTTATGTTTAATTTTTAAAATGTTACTTTTATTAATATGTTTACTTTTCAAAATGTTATATTTCTATATCTATGTTTAAGTACTTTTGAAAATGTTACATTATTTATTATAAAGCATTTTTTTGTTTACAGATGAACACGTTTTTGTACCACTTACCTACTATAATCTCCCTTCTTGCAATTCATGTTCTCGCTGAAGCCATTTTTTTGTTTTTATTCGCCCGACAAAAGCTGCATATCGAGCAATTACCACTTTCTATAGCAAAGCCACGTCGTTCAAAATAACCCCATATGTAGGATGCCAAACATAAAAAAGAGGTGATGCCGGTGCTTTTTTCATTATTATTATACTGCTATCAGATACTTTGAACAAAAGGCTGCCTTGACTTTTTCCTGTTTTTAATTATCCATCCCTACCCATTTTATACCAAAAAATGCTTAAAAATCGTTCGACAATTCGATATAGCCCCGTTATACGGTATATTCTTTTGATTATCTGATTATCGACTATTATTTGACATAAATGTCATAAAAAATGTATTAGAAATGAAATATCTAATTGATATTTGAATCTTCTGCATGAACTTTCAGATGATATTCTTTTTTATCACTAATTATCACTATCATTTTTGCTTTTCTTCCTGTAACTTTTAGCATCGCACTAAGTTAAGTTCACCAAACCTTTACAACGTCTGATAAATTATATAAAAATTATTTTCAAACACAAAGTCGGGATATTTCTCAAATATTACCTGTACATACATAATATGTTCATGGGAACACACGGGCCCCAGTATAGTAAAGTGCCAAAATATTGCTCATCAATTTTATCAAAACAAATAACATTTTCGTTCATCTAGACATATAATTTGTTTTAAATTTCACTTAATTTTTTTTCTATTTTAATAAATATGTTACGGGAAAACACATTTTTAAATTTCTAAATCTTCTACAGATACAAATGAATCTTTGTTTATTATAATATTGATAATTTTTATAAAAATATTATTGACAAGTGTAAGTAATAGATTTAACATATATATAAATAAAAAGTGCTTCCTTTAAAAACTTATAGCAAAAACTAAATATGGAATGCTAGGAACGTTGCAATGGATTATCGGATGCTTGGAAGGCAAAAGGAAGTATTTCGCCAAGACTTGTAACCCACACTTTTTCTAAACTCGGTGTTGCAATGTAAATATCAACAGGTCCAAATTCAGTCATATATTGTCTACACGCACCACAAGGTGTTGTACATTCAAAGTCGCCTACTACAGCTACGGCGGTGAAGCTTCTGTTTCCTTCGCTGATAGCTTTACCATAAGCGGTTCTTTCAGCACAAGTACCTACAGTGAATGAAACGTTTTCTATATTACAGCCACTGAATATTTTTCCATCTGAGCATAATAGTCCGGCTCCTACCTGGAATTTACTGTAAGGACAGTACGCATTTCTTCTTGCTTCAACAGCCTCGCGCAGAATTTGTTGGATATTTTTACCTAAAAACAAACAATATAATATTTAATGTTTTTGATTAAATTGTAATAATGTTATTTATTTTACAGTTTGTAATTACTCTAGCAAACTAATTTAATGATTCATAAAATCATTTCTTATGATATTGCATCTCAACTTATATTGCAAATTACCTTACATAAAACTAAAACTATTATAGTGGCGATTTAGACAGATTTAAAAATAAAAGGATATACATAATTGACATATTATGTATATAAAATACCTATAATTAATTGATAACTATATGTTATGTTTTCTAATAAGGACAAAGAAGTTTTGGAGTTACACTACAATTCTGGGAAATTTGTCTGAATTCGTGATAATCCTAAATATTCTATGGCTTGTGTTTGGTTTTTTGCTCTTGGTGATTGTATTCACAGCATTTTATTAAAACATCCTTTTACTCGAACATATCTTGGACTAAGGATACGCAGGATAGGGGAATATAAATACTTTTTCAGGAGACTTGGGTTTTGTCAATTCTCGGGGAAACCGCTAGGTGTTGATCAAGAGCCGACAAAACACATGTCGCATTTAAAAGTACTCGTGTTCCCCTATCTTGGATCAATCTAGATATGTGATTAACATCAAACTACAATAGTTTACTATTCAGTTTATGAAATTTACTTGCTAGGAATATGGAGTGGAGAAACAATAATATTTAATTTTAAATTAAAAACTTTCCAAACTTTTGAAATTTATCAATAAAAATAAAATTAAAGAAAATGAAATGTATCATTTTTAAAACGCGTATTGTCTTGATTTATATGTTTTTAATTTTGATGTTCATTTCAATTTTGGGATTGTAATCAGATTTATCTATTGATCTCGGTGCTATCGTACTCACCAAATCAATCAAATTATAATGTTGAGACCATTGTTTTACTTAATTTAATTAAACAATTTGCTGATATTTGCGCATTCCTATCTACTTATATCTCGATAAAAACAGATCTTTTATTATTTCAAAAGCAAAATATTTAAATATAAGATACCTCAAAACGTATCTAGAACAATGAAAGCACAATTATTTGTTTAAATATTTGGTGATATTACCGTCAACCGGGGTCACTCGGTACGGTTTTTGACATATTTTGGTAAATTCCGAAGAAAGTAATAAAGTTATTTTAACCAAATTTTGGCTAAGGTGCGTCTGAACATTTCTACATGTAACCACGTTTTTGTTTTTTAATTTTGTTGTTAACTTTTTTTTTATAAAAAAAAGACAAAGTGTTTCGACTCGCCCCGCAGTTCGGGGCGAGTCGAAACACCCATTTATTTGGATGTATATTGCGATTTACACGCATATAGAGGCGAGTCAGGACAGTAAAACTGTTTTTAAAAAAATTCCAAGCGATAAAAAAGGTTTTTTACTTGCAAAAAGGCTTGAAAAAATATACACAGTAAAATAATAGCATTTATTTCAAACAATTTATAAAAAAACAACTGAAAAAACATTCTTAAGCATATAAAACAAAAAATAGTGAAACGTTTGTAGTTTTGCAACGCCTACTACAATAAATAAAATAGGTTACAAGTATATGAAATCACAAAAAAGGATCATTATCAAACAAAAGGCCACCTCTTCTTAGTTTTGTCGGTTTGAGCAACACTTTTTTTATTTGCTGAAACTCAACATCCCGGATTTCCGGTTCAGGAGCATCAATAAAAGCATTTTTTATTTTTCTGTTTTCCCTTAAACAATTAACAGTAATTTCCAATCTTGATTTGATTTTAATAATTTGGCACACGAACGCTTGTTCCTTATTTTTGTTAAGAAAAGGAAAGCTGACAACAACAAAAGAGTCTTTCTGTAGTGCTTCAAATGCAACTGCTTCTTCTTCTTCTTTTTCTTCGTTCTCTTCAACTTCGTTGTTTTCATTTGTTTGATCAACATTTTCTGCTGCATCTTCGTCAGAACTATCTGCGTCATCGATGAGTGTTTCCCTTGGTTTAGAGTTTCCGGAAAAATGTGCTTGGCTTACACTTTCTCCTGGTTTCACATTGATTTTTTTTTCGTCTGTTAATCCTTGGAACTTTGTTTCCTCGGCACGCTTTTAAAATGTCAATCAAGGACTCAGTTAGAATGGAAGAATAATTTCCGTTGCCATCTTCTGCGGGAAGTTTTGACAAATTTTTTTCTTTGTCGAGCGGAAACAAGCCGCAGGCCTTAAACCCGCTTTTAATATTTTCTCCATTTCTGGTCTCTAATTTTACAAGACAATCGTTGAGAAGACTGGGAAATAGTTGTTTTGGCAAAACTCCCTTATTTCTCATTTTCCAGGATGTTAGAGTTATTCTCCATTGCCCTTTAATTGATCGGAAACAACTTACGTCGAGCGGCTGTGTAAGATGTGTGCTATTAGGAGGGAGCATTACAAATCTAATATTGTTTTGTTCACAGTCTTTAACAACTCGACAAGACAGGTGGCTCGCCAAATTATCTCCCAGCAAAACTTTAGGCCCTTGTAACTTTCGAAAATACGGCAAGCATATTGTCAAGAACCAATTTTCAAATAGTTCTTGATCAAACCATCCCGATTTCGACCTGTTGAATCTGCATCCAGGCGGCCCATTTCGAGTCCATTCTTCCCACAAGTGCTCTGATTTATACACCACATAGGGTGGCAAAGAAGTTCCATCGGCTGCCACCGCAAACATTACGGATGTGGCTGATTTTGAAGAATCCATAACTCGATCAGGATATTTACATGTTCTTCTTACTAAAACTTTGGCTTTTCCCGGGTCGTCGCTGAAATTCGTCTCGTCATAGTTCACAAGATTAGACGGCGAAACATTTTTCAAAGTGGTTGCTAAATTTTGAAAGTATTCATTAATTACTTCTCTCGTAACACCTGCCCTGGCTCGTTTTATATTAGAACATAGTCGTTGGCGCAACTCACGATGACGTTCTAAAAATTTTGTCACCCACTCATTAGTGGGCTTATTGCCACGAAATTTTAACCTTCTTTGGTTTTTTTTGTCCAAAAACGTTTTCACTAAAAGACATAAGTCTTTTTTTTGTAGCGGAAAACCCCAATCAGACATGATTTGAACACATTCCACAAAATATGTTTCTTCCTGCTCGCTTAAAGCTGTTTGGCCACCGGGTTTTAATAAATTTGGGCATTTTACGTGTCTGTGGAGAGTAGCTACCTTGATATTATAGCGGTCTGAAGCTTGTCTGTAGCTCAAACGTTTTTCTTTTACGTCTCGAACAGCTCTTTCCATATCTTCTTCGTTGAAAGTGTTGTAAGGCCTACCCCCAACCTTTCTTCGGTAGGTTCGCACCATTGCGGCAACTGTTTCGAGCCGCCCCACAAAACTCCTGAAAAAATAAAACTGCCATTTATTTTGCCGGAAAATTTGTTTCTTTTTTTTTCAACTCTACCAGTCGTTAAATAACACATGTGAGAATACGTAAAAAAATAAACAGCTCTGAAATGCTGTTTATGTTGCTATGGCAACATAATTAAGTTGACCAATGAAGAAAAAAGTAAAACTTACCTTGACTTTACACTGCCAGAACAGGTATGAAAACAAAAGCAACAAGTCTGTCAAGTCACTATAGGTTATGTTGAACATTGGTAAAGAAGATTTCGTTCGTATCACTTTTTTAAAATTTGTTGCTAGATGGCAACACTAGTTTGTTTCAGAAATTGCCGTCTTGTTCCGACTCGCACCCTTAGTTCCGAGTGACCCCGGTTGACGGTACGTATATTCTCGCTTATTTGAGTTTTTTTGAAAAAAGTTCAATTTCAAAGGAGTAAATTTGTATGGCGTTTTAAATTCAAATTACATATATAAAAATATATATCTAATGCTTAATACTGGTTTGTCAACTAATAGGCATTTCTGACCAAACTACAAGGAAATTCTTGACGCTGTGGCTCAATGTCCGCCGGCGATCTTGCCCGTATAATCTGAGAGTTCCACCGGACGGCGGAATCTTTACGATTATAGAAAAATGTCCGCCAACGAAGCCAGTGTTTTGTGTAGATACGGCGGAATGAGCGTATTTGTGTTGTTGATTTAGTGTGTTTTATTTTCTAGTAAAAACATTTTGTGGTTCGTTGTTGTTGGAACGCGTTAATGCCTTTGTCGGCGAACAAATTACTACAGTCGTAAAGATTTCGCCGGAGGGCGGAACTCTCAGTGTACATAGGCAAGACCGCCGGCGGACATTTAGTCACACCAAATTTTGAAATACAAAGATTTCTCAAAACTACTACTGTGCTCCAGAGAGACGTAGAATGTTCTAATCTATTGAAGTAGTCGTTAGGTCATGATAAAAGCACTTGCGCTCCTAGCATTTGTCAGAAGAATATGATATTATTATAATGTTAAGCTACAAGCCTAATGTTAAATTTTTTCTCTTTTTTTTTGATAATTTATACTGTTGCGAAAAGTATTTCTGCTTAACGGAGAAAAAGAAAGGGAAAAAGTAATTCCAATTTCTTTTGATATCTAACTTACGTATATCTTTATCTTATATTAAGCTAAAAATTTTCACTTGACCTAATAAAAAGAGTTGAAATATAATAATCTTATCACAGTGAAATATTATCGATTTGAATATGCATTTGCTCATTAAGTGTGTAAAATACAAACTGGAAACAAATAAATAGATTAAATAAACACGAATCAAAGAATATATTATATTTTGTAAATTATATGAGGGGAAAGTCATTTTTCTTTGTTATTCGTAGTGAGTATATGAAAGTATCGTGAGACGTCCATGTTTTGATCGAAAAAGTTTTTAAAAATGTCTCTTTTTTCTCTCTGTATGACCAAGATAGCGGCCAAACGATAAAAGATAACAATACCAAACTTGAAATTTAGGAATATAATCTCCTCGGGATGATATCTAATTGGATTTTCAGTAAAATTGGTAGACCGCTAGTAGTAGTTTACTCCAGTGAAAAAATAAAAATTTACCAACACTAAGTCAAATTTCTAAAGAATACAAAAGTACTAAAAAGTTACTTTGAGAACATTTTTATTCGATATTCCTACCGAAAATACATCTTTCTACCTTATCGAAAAACAGTGTTTTGCAATTAATTCGCAAATGATTTATTGGTGTCTGTAAAATATAAAATTGTCGTGAATTTTAATTCATGAATGAATTGATGTTCAAAAGGCTTGTTACATATGACAGACTTTAGGCATGTACCGTGTTTCTGCAAAATGTTCCAAATTTATTAATAAGTATGATGTCTAAAGATGACTAAATGAATGTACCTAATCAATAACTGCCTGGCTTAAGGTAGACCATATTTCGCCTATTAGTTAGAATACATGTAAATCAATTTCATTTTTCCAATTCTAAAGTAAGTAAGTAATACGTAATACGAATTTGCCGCCCCCTACTCACTTACATCTACTATTTACTGTTTTCACTCTGACATTGTACTCATAGTTCTGTTACATTTTGTCGATCTTAAATAGTATTATAATTTTTTACTTTGAACTGGATTCGGTAGCTGAAGCTGTTTTGGGAGAAGTTGAAATTAAATCGTTGGTAAAGAGATATTGCAAAAGAGTATACGGATCACTTCGATGATTTTCTAGTAAATGCAGCTGTAAAGTATTTATTTCGTTATACAAATCAATACCATTGATGTCTGATTCATTTCCAGAATCGCTTTTAAGTTTCAAATAGTGTTGACGTTTCATTAATTCGAGTTGGGTGTAAAAAAGTAATTTTTATTGAAAAAGCCGGAAAAAGCTCAATATATCGTCAAATGCTTTTTACCCCTCAAATCTATTTCTTAAACCTGATCTAGGATTCTAAAGAAGCTCTACTTTGTAATTGATTTTGGGGGTCTAAAAGGTTCATCATGCTGTTCATATTGAAAGTGTTTCGGTTTTTGTCTTGAAAGAAGTGCATTTAATGATGGGACATTTCTTTCAATACTGAGTGTTCGTCCGTGTGATACTCTTTGATCTTGTCAATCAAATTTAGTAATTGTATCGATAGCAGAGTATTCATTGTGGGATTTTGCATCATTTTACTTAAAACATTAATTTCGTTTAGAATATTGAACCAGACTACAACAGAGCAAATAAATTTATAAATTTAAATGTTTAAAGCAAGTGAATGCGTTTTGTGAGTTAATAATAAATGCTGCCAATCTGAGAAACCGTTTAAATTAATGTACCTAATGACATCCATAATGTTGTATTGACGATAAGTGATTAATGAGAACGAGTTCGATAATAATAAGTAGGGCGCGGACACGAACGGTTGATGACTCATCGTCCATGGGCGCACTATTAAAATGTTGTATTTTTAAAGAGGTTTTCATTTTATTTATACAAAATACATTATTATTTGTTCATTTTCTCTTCTGTAAGACTTGTTCTCTTTGAATTAAGTACATCCTTGTAGATAGAAAACCTTTTCTTTCTACATCGCAACTGGTTATAGGTGCGTACTGGAAATATTCTTTTATTTCAGCGTATTTAGCAGTTAGATTTTGTGTCATTGTCCCCGTACACAATTGCCGCAATGTTATTAAATCTGGATTTCTATTAAAAACTGCGTCTAACTTTGGGCGAGGGCCACATCCGAAGTCACTTGGAATATTTTTGAAATTATTACTAACCACATCTGATGTGGTTAATCCGTATTTCAATTTGAGATTTCGATTTTCAAAGTATGTAATTAGTTTAGGCAAATTTCCAAAGTGTTCCTGAAGGAATAACAACTGATTTTTTTAATTTGGGATTTGTGTTAGTTCCTTGCACTCAGAAATACTTCGAGCATCGTCATTTAAACATACGAAAAACGAAATTCTCTTCATAAAAACTAGTAGCTTCCAACCATGTACTCCATCTAGTTATTACTGGCGAGGGAGGCAGTGAAAAAGTTGTTCGTTTTTCCTTGTAAAGAGCTAATCTCAGTGGTGCTTTTCTGAAAACTTATTTTAAAGCGGAAGAAAACTTCTTTTAAAGCGGATACAAGTCTATCAACTTCCGGATAGGTGTGTCTGATATATTCACAGATTCTGTACAGAGTATGTGCTACACAAATAATATGTAGCATACATGGATATGTTTCCTTTAAAAGTCTGGCTGTTTTTAACATATATGCGACACTGTCACTAACAAAAGTATTTTTTCCTTGTACCTGTCGTCTGAATGAAGCATTTTGTGCAAATTCTCGTCAAAGGTTTTAGCAACTGTTTCCGAATCAACTGTTATATGGAATAGTTGAATGTAGTACACCAGCTACAAGATTTACCACACAGATTCCTAATATATCGACAGTTTTGTCGGCACTTATCCATATGTACTGATTTGAAGGATGTCTTCTAATGCATTCTACTGTTTTCGTGAAGCACTTAGAAACATGATATTTGCGTAAGGTGGATTCATCAGGAATATTTCGACCAGTATATTTTTGAAGAAATGTTTTGAAAGTGGAATTGTCAAGTGTCTCTAATGAGATACTAACCGCCATTAAAGCTTCACAGAGTTCTTCGTTAAAATTGTCAGCTTTCAACAGGTTCAATGTCTGTCTATGTTTTAGCGATGCTAAGTGACGTTGTACGTACACTTTTTGGGCATTTTGTAACGATATCTTACAGACTTTGCAATAAATATCGGAATCACTGACAATGGACATACAATCAGTATGACCCTCAATCCAACTCGCCATTGTTTCACGATGTATTTCTCGACGTTCTTCCATATCATAGTAACATAAACAATGTTCTAGATCTAAATAAATGATAACTAAAAATGTATGCGTATGTTATTGAAACTAAACGAAATCCAGTGCACACTTACGTCTAGATAATTGGGAGAAGTCGATTCAATGAAACAGGATTAAACAGGAACTATTACTAAAATTACGAAATACGTAATTAATAGTCAAAACAATGAACAAACGAAACTAACGTAAGTATGAATAGGTATATACATATATGTAACTTTATTTCTCTTGGGAAAGATAAGGTAAATATAATAAATGTTAGAAACCCCTCGCGCTTCTACCTACGCCGATGAAGAAAGGATTTTACTCATAGATTCCTTTTTTGATGGGCATTTTGGTTGTTGTTTTCAATAGCTTTTCAAGTAAACAACAGATGTTGCAGTTCACCATATGAATAATGCTATTCAGATGTGTATTCAGTAACTGTATGTTGTTTACACTATTTCTTTGCTCCGTTGTAACTCCGTTGTAGTTTAAACCTGGGACGTCCGCGCCCTAATAATAAGATCGCTTTAGGCGCCGAATTTGCCACCCGAGTGCAGTGCACGCCTTGCACGCCCGGTTACGGCGGCCCTGCGTAATTGCAAGAGAAGCGGAACCGAACGTTTACGAAAAAGAACTGATTAAAAAAAAAGAGCGTTCTTTGAAAAAGGTGACACAAATTAAAAGTGTGTACTTGTACTTTTGCAGGAGCATAGACAATCTTTATTATTAAATCACTCTGTACAGAAAGCACTATTTTCAGTTTACTTTCTTATACGTAGTATTGTGACGATGAAAATTTTCGACCTCGAGATTATTGCAGATGTTCACATTCTGAAGTTCCCTGATACCGAAAAAGTAGTTTTTAAAAAATGTCTGTTTGTATGTGTGTGTGTCAGTGTGTGACTACGATAGCGGTCAAACGGCCGCAGGGATCAATTCCAAATTTTATATTTAGGAGTATAATCTCCCTCTTGAGATCTGATTAGATTCTCAGTAAAATCAGTAGACCGGAAGTAGTAGTTTACTTCAGTGAAAAACTCGAATTTACCAATTATTCATCAACTACTAAGTTTAAACAAATTTATAATGAATTCAAATGTACTCAAAAGTAAATTTGAAAAAAATATTCTTTTCTTCTTGTAACAATGGATGAAACATCGGCATATATACATTCAACACATGCTGTACCAGTCCGGAAACCAAATGTTACGAATGTAGGTACTACTACATCAAATTATATCAACATAGAAAAGAACATTAGAGAAATCAAAGAAAATGAGAAAGAAGAAATTATCCAGTACACACCAGAATATAATAGAATAAATCGAGATAATTAAAAGAAACGGAGATTGCCCATAAATAAATAAGAATGTAGTCAGTGAAATCAGGAAGAGAAATAATTTATACAAAAAGCAGATACAAAGATCAGAAGAAACACACAGAATACGTAATAGAAAACACTAAGAAAGAATATTTCATAATCAATTCAAGAAATATATTTCAGAACCGAAAAAGACATGGAAACTAATCAGCAAAAGAAGTCATCCAGAATCAAAGTAATGACAAAAATGTAAGTGAAATACAAAGGAAAATTGAATGATAAACAACTGAGCTCAAAGAAAGAGCAGAAGAAATCAACAAGTAGTTATATAGGTCAAATAAATACCAAAGAGCACAAAAGCTCCAGTAATAATAGAAACAAATACTTGAATTAAAATGTAGAATAGTAACTCTGAGAAAGTGACAACAATAATAAATGAATTAAAAAATAACAAAGGTCGATCCAGGTTTTGACAAAATAACAACGGTAATAGTTAAAAGGAACAAAGACATGCTATCACCAATTTTGACCAAATTAATTAACAACATTATAAATGCCGCAAAATACCCCCAATATCTAAAAAAAACGACCACTTTGCCAATATACAAAAAAAGGCAACAAGATGAAGCTAGAAAATCAACCTATTTCTATACTATCTACACTGAACAAAATCTTACAAATTCAGTTGTCTGACCATCTAGCAAGGTACAAAATTGTGGACTCGTATCAATATGTTTTCTAGAAGAACTCCGGTACAACATCTGCAACAGTAGATTTTATAAATGAAATTAAAGAAAAAGTCGAAAAAGGAAACATAAGGTTTGTTCGGCTTTTTGTTTTGAACTGTAACAGAACAGTTTCCGTCAGGCGCGTTTGCAAAATCGTTTTAGATTTCGTAAATGCGCATGACGGGAACATAAACACGCATAACTAGAACCGTTCTAAAACAGTTCAAATAAGAACCCGAACAAACCTAAATGTAACAGCCTTCGATACAATATTAAAAACCAAACTTATCGAAAAATTGCAGAACATAGGTATAAAAAATACGGAACAAAGAATAATGGAAACTTATCTAATGAATCGTCCACAAAAACAAAAATAAACAATGTCGAAAGTGATGAATGTTGTAGCAAATAAAGAATACCACTGCGGAAACTTGCCGCCATTACTCTATATACTATATGCTGATATATTTGAATTACCACTAAGTGGCAAAATATACGGGTACGCAGACGATATCATATATATCTGTTATATATATATATATAAGTATATAGTAACAAAAACCCACACAAAATACAAAAACACATTAACAATAATGTGAAACAAATAGAAGAATGGCGTTTTAATAACCTAATAACAATAAACGAAGATAAGAGCAACTATACGATTTTTTCAAATAAAACCCAAAAACCTGCATTCGATATACAATTCAAGGGTAAGAAAATTCACCAAACAAAACAAATAACTTACCTAGGATTACTAATATAAGAACGTTTTAAATGGGACGCATATGTACAAAACCTAATAAAAAGGAACTCAAAAAGCAATAAATGGAATATATCTAATTAAAAATATAATACCAGAAAGCATGAGATCAGCAATATACCACTCCACGCGTCGCATATGACTTATCTCGTTAATATATGGGGTCAAACAACATCGAAAAATAAAAACGAGCTACAGTGCCAACTAAATCGATTACTATTATATAACTATGTAGTATATCGACTAAATAAAAACACTTCAACAGCCCAACTTACAAACTCACAGGAATACCAAATATTGAGAAACTTGTAAGGAAAAAAAAAATTTCACTGATACATAAAATAAACAAGGGCCTAATCGAAACAAAAATAACGCTACAAACTAACAACGAAATACATGCCTACCGAAGAGAGGACACACACACAAAAGAACAAGAATATTAAGATGCAGATACGATAAAGGAATATAACATATTGTAACGTTTTCGGGTTCCAATAAACAACTCGTGCAATTATTTATTTAAAAACAGTCTGTATATTTATATACTTAAAATTATATAACAATATAAAAATACAAAACTAATGTATCACACTTAAACTACTACAATTTAATTATCACTTATAATACCATGAGTAGTCAAAGTTATGTCGATTATTTTTGTGGTGGTTACACGAATGTCTTTCATGATTGCATTTAAATACTACGAGTGCGGAGCACGAGTAGTATTCGCAATTATGAAAGACATGAGTGTAAAGCACCACAAAAATAGTAGACTCAACTTTGACTACGAATCGTATTCGAGAGACTATTCAATGAACCAAATCAATTTTTCATATTAAAATGACTCAAAATTTAGTTACACATGATTACGTTTCCATGTCAACAAAAAAAACATTTATGTTTGTCATTAAAATTTTTGGAATCGTGTTCCTATTTAGTTCGTTTCGTTGAATAAAAACTGGTGTTTCTAAATAATGGGAACTGAGAAAAGATTTGGCACGAAATCTGAAGACGAAATCGATGCTGAAATTTGCGAAAATATCCCTTGGAACACGAAGAAATCCAAAGATTCAGTATGGAGACAATTTAGTACATTTTTAACAGCAAAAGGCTATAAACTGGATCAATCTACTTCTCCTGTGGACTTAAATGTCATCTTAAAGTCGTGGGCATGTAATATGAAGAAAAAAGATGGGTCCGATTATAAAGAAGGCGTCATCAAGCACATGTGGAACGTGACGGCGAAAATGGTTCAAGAAATGTTCTTCAATAAGTGGAAAATAAACGTAAACCCGTTTTCTGATGCAATATTTAAGTCAGCACGTGACGCCAGGGATGCTACAAGAAGAAAACTGCAAGCGTGTCCTGAAAAAAGAACCAGCAACGCGGCGGCACTTACAGAACCAGAATACTTAAATATGATACGCATATTAGATGAGAGTACCCCAGACGGTTTACAGAAAAAGTTTTTCTTAATAGCATCTTACGAACTAGCTTGGCGGGGAGGAGAAGGGAGCAACTGTTTCACCTATTACTTCAAGGAGGAACTCGATAACAAGGGAAGAAGAACTGGTAGAATTGAGTATAATCCAGTATTTTCGAAAACTGCGCAGGGGGGAACTAAATCATTGACAGGCAGCAAGTGGTTGATAGAGAATAAAAGCAATACCGATATGTGTCCAGTTAGGTAACCTATTTATATTTAATTTCAAGACGGTATAATTAATATTCTTCTGTTATTTAGATTGTATTATCTACTGAAATCGAAGAGAGGAAAAAATGTGAAAACAGAAAGGATGTTTTTGACACCGAATCCGTTTTGGGATAAAGTTGAGAATGCGGTGTGGTATAAGAACAGTCCAGTTGGTATATGTGAGATCAGTAAATGGGTGAAGTTATTAGCTGAAAAAACTGGATTAGATGTTAAAAGAAGGAAGATATCAAATCATTCGGTACGCTCTTCAACTGTATCATCTCTGGCGAAAGCTGGAGTCGGAGAGCAACAACTGATGAAAATAACGGGACACCAAAATCTGAATTCCATAAAATCGTACTTGCAGCTTGATGATGAGCACCACGAGTCGATTATCACCAAAATGCGAAGAAATTTTACAACAACAAATGTGTCATGTACAACTTCGACATCTGTCAGTAATAGTGACGGTATTAAGCTACAAGAGAAAGGTACTCCCTCGGGTACTCCCAGTGATAGCTCTGTTCCAGAATGTCTGCTGCAGCACTGCAGTAATGTTAGTTTTTCTAATTGTACCTTCAATATTGTTAGTAAATGAGTTACATTAATAAAAACTTTCACTTGTTTAAAATATCCACTTGAATACCTTCTAGGAAGATATAATCGCTGAAATTTCCTGTTGCTATGATACGAAAGTAAATATTTGCTATTTTATTGGTTCATATTTGAACAATGACAGGTGAATTGAATAGTCACAGGTATTTATTTACTACTACTATTATTTATATCTCTGTCCGTATTTATTTACATAACAATTCTATTTATATATGACGGCACTACTATATTTATTTATTCGGCTACCACTATTCGTTTCCACCACTCAAGACTACCGAATTACTCCGCGATTACTTTTCCATAATGAATCCCGTAATGAATGTCGCAATGAATGCCCCTTTCTCTGTATCGGCTGCTTTTTATACCGGCACACAAGACTCTCGTAATACTCGGGAACATTCCATCTTCCTCTCGATATTTGCCAGAACATACGTCGGACATCTGTGAGATGACTCACTGCATTTACGATATTTACCAGCCGAGAGAGATAATTTATGGTCTCTTTTTTGTGCGTGTGACAATTTCGTTTTTATCGCGCCGAGAGATCTGATTCTTTTATTTAATGTAAACACATTTCGTTACAATATTAACAACAAAAATAAAGAACATGGCCCAACATAATTTACTCAAGTAAATCAAGAAGATGGTGCTGAAAATATGAACGAAATCGCGAAAAAACTTACGAGACATCCATGAAAAAAAGAAGAAAAAGACCACCATAGGAGCTCTCAATACTGCTCATGCGGGAACCGGGAAAGAATCAGGGTCTTGCATTGAGGCTGAGAACCGAAAAGGACATTTCTATATATACATATTGCAGTTATCTTGAGTCTGGGATTGAATTGTAAATAAGCATAATCAAGATCACTTCTAGATTTAATTTAATTAAATGCTATTTTATTTATTTTATAAAGATCATTGTTAAGTTAGTATTTTGACATAATTTAAGTAAACTAATATAACAATGTTATTGTAATTTTATTCAAGAAGCTAATATTAAAAAAAGCCTGGTATATCAAGTGAATATTCACAAGAAAGTGTTTCCCGCAAGCTTCAGCGTAAGAAAATATTATGACCGAATGCAGCACTATAGAAATGCAATTGAAGAGGTGGAATCGGAATCTTACCGAGGATGACTGTACTTTTTTGTTAAGGAAAAGTTTAATAAATTGATCGACACATACATTTTAGACTAGATGGTTGGTGAAAACCGCTCTCTACAAGAAAATACCTGGAAGTAGGTGGAAACCCCTTCTTCCTCTTAAACACAGGGTGTTTATACTTAGAATATTTTTATGAGATTTTGCTATGAATTAAGTTTTGTTAATATTTTAAATAAATTCATTTTATCTTAAACTTACAAGAATTATTTCTTTTGAACTACGACGCTTTATTCTTACACGTGGTGGTTCCATACCAAGCGTTATGGTGAAACATTCTCAGTAATTGTATTAATTTAATAATAATTTTTGTGAAAGGATTTATTTAAATTTTATTCTCTTTTATATAGACACTTGATAATTTAATTTTTTGAAATTAAATTAAACATTTATTTGCTTGTAGTATATTGTGTTATTTGGAAGACGAATTGATTTATTTTTGAGATATGGAAGAGTTTGAAAACCTTTATGAGGGTCTAAGGTAACTAGTTCGTGTTATATAAAATTTTGACAATTATCTATCTAGTGTTAAGTAAGTTATTGTGTGGTGATTTCTGCTGGAATTTTGTACGAGGTTGGTAATTTATTATTATTATATATGGTTTCACAATTAAATTTGTAGTTTTTTTTTATTTTGTGCTTGTGTATTAAATTTGACGTGTTGGGTAATTGGTCAGGGATGTGTGAAATGAATTAAGTGAGTGATTAATTCATAGCATGGAGCCTTGGTTAATCCTGTAAACACGAATTGTTTTTGGTGGACCTGTTTGGCAGCGAGCAAAGGCGTTAAGCAGAACTAATCAGAATAAAGTCAACGTTTTAAAACATTTAAGCACATGGTAATATTTTGATATATATACATTAGGGCTGGACACGTAGTCGTATACATTGGGGATGTGTGATATGAGTCGAAGGATGTACTCATAGAATGGAGCCCTAGTTTATCGATTTTGCGTGTATTCTGTTTGATTTTTGGCGATATTGTCTGGCAGCAAGAAAAGGCGCTGGGGAATATATACGTCAGGACAGAGTCCATGTGTTAATGTTCTATATTATTTGATTCGGTAAATTTTTCAACATAATTTATATGTGAATATAATCCAGTATAGATCACGACGTCTGTAAATTTGCTATTTGTTGATTGCTTTAGCAATTTATAAATACTCATGAATTCGTAGATAATGAATGTTTAGTGGTATATATATATTTTATATATATATATATATATATTATTTCTTATTATGATTAATTACTTCATTAAATTTGCTTTTATCATAACATGTGAGAATTTTATAAATACCTAGATAATAAATATATATAATATTGTATATGCTCGTTATTATTTTAAATATTTGATTTACTATTAATAAATTTTATTATAAGGTTTCTTTCGTATTTTTATTTATTTTATCTGACCTGGAGACAACTTGATGGCATTCATGTTGGAGAAGGAACATTGTTATTATTTTCTGCCCCTGAGTAAAAACTTCTTTAATAATTTTAAACTGAGCTAGTGATATGTGAAATTGCTAAACCTACTGTTTTGCAGTAAATTATAAGACTTGTCTAGCATAAGGCCTTGAACTAAAGTATATGCTTGGTTTATTTATTATTAAATTAATTAATATATTTTTATGCAATCATTAACTTGCAAGAGTCACAGCAATATGTACGAGGGCGACCGCACGAAGGTTGAAGTGGATTCATTGGTCGGCAAGGGCAACCCTTTTTTATAGCAACTGTTAAAATTTCAGACGTATACTGTCAATAATTGTTATTTAAGAGTGTGTTTTGTGTATTCAGGAGGTTTCGCAAAAATGGATAAAATCGAATTTCGTGCAGTGATAAAACACTTCTGGATGGCTGGAAAAACGGCCACGGAAATTCGAAATATTTTGCTAGAGGTTCATGGCGGATCCACTCCGTCATTTTCGACCACCAGCTTCTGGGTTAGCGAGTTCAAACGTGGTCGCACAAGCACAAGTGATGAACCACGGAGTGAACGCCCAAAAACCGCTACCAATGATGAAATGGTCGATAAGATTCATGATGTCGTGTTAGCCGATCGCCGATTGAAGCTGAAAGGGATAGCAGACACAAGAGGCATCTCAGAAGAACGCGTTGGCCATATCCTACACGAAATTTTGGGAATGAAAAAGCTTTCGGCGCGGTGGGTACCGCGTTTGTTGACACCAGAGTAAAAACAAAATCGGGTGACCGTTTCGGAGGAGTGTCTGGCCAGGATTCAGCGCAATCCAAGACATTTCTTCATGCGTTTCGTAACCGTCGATGAGACTTGGATCCACCACTACATACCGGAGACCAAGGAAGAATCGAAGCAGTGGACTTTTCCGGGCGAATCAGCTCCGAAAAAAGCAAAGACCGTTCCATCGGCCGGAAAGGTCATGGCGACCATTTTTGGGATTCCCAAGGTGTGGTCTTCATCGACTATCTGCAGAAGGGAAAGACGATCACGGAGCAATACTACAGCGATTTATTGGCCCGATTCGATGCAGTATTGAAGGAGAAACGACCTCATGTGCAGCGGAAACAAGTGTTTTTTCACCACGACAATGCACCGGCTCATTCATCCCGCATCGTCTTATCCAAATTGAATGAGTTGCGCTACGAATTAGTTGCTCATCCTCCATATTCACCGGACCTAGTCTCCAGCGATTTTTTCCTATTCCCAAACCTGAAAAAAATCGCTGGCAGGAAAGAGATTTGCCTTAAATGAGGAGGTCACCGCCCCTACAGATGGCTATTTTGCAGACCTCGAAACATCCTACTTTTCCGACGGCTTGAAGAGACTGGAGCACCGTTTGAAAAAGTGTATTGAACTTCGAATAATAAAAATAAAAAACCACACCAATACCGTGTTTTTCTTGTCGATTCCGGAAACATTTCAGGTCGCCCTCGTATGTATTATACATGTTTTTTTAGAATAAATGTGTTTTTTAAAACTGTTCATTTATAATAGAATCCGTACTAATGCCGTTTTAGAAATGCGTCAGGAAATTATTTTGTCATCATATTTTAGAATCACCCCGAATTACAAAAAATGCCAAAGAAAAAGTTAACAACAATCCTAGCAAAGTAGTAAATAAACAAATTTTAGAATTGTTAATAGGTTAAATATATTACTTGCATTATAATTGACAGGAACTATTATAAAAAAAGACACTATTATTTTTCAAAATTCATAGCAAACGTAATAAAAAAATGAACATCTTATTAACAAACTATGCGTATTACATATTATATAGGTTAATTATATATTTTTTAATTATTATAATTTTTTCTTTCTTTCTTGTTCGCTTTTATTTACGTGGATATGAACAACGATACCTATTATTTAATTTTTTTTCTGAGCCAAAATATAGATGGCGTAAACAACAATGGAATTACACTATTTTGCCATTGCCAATATAATTAAAACATAGGTATGTATAGGTATAATTGTATACGTGACACACAACAGGGGCGTGGTAAACTATAGTAATTACTCAGCATAAATTATAATAACTAAATATACTTACTTAAATTTTCAAATTTGACTATTTTCATATTAGGCGCCTGGTCGGAACTACAACTCATCGTTATGGAAAATTATAAACGTTTAATTTGAGTACACTTTATCAACTGTGCTGATAACAATGATGCGCGCACGTTTATGCAGTTATTATTTGGAATTTTGCTTAAAACCATATAGCGGGTATTTTCGAAAGGTAATTAGAATCTTATGTAAACTACCATGCCACAGACGTTGCCAATAGATGACTAATAAGACTATCGGTGTTTAAATTGCTCTTAATTAATGTAGAATAAATTCATGGTTGAATTACATGGACAAATTAGACCAAGGATATTTCACTAAAAATACTAGTGAGAATGAAAAATTTAAACATAATCAAAAATATTAAAGTGTAGATAGATTATTTTAGTAATTGAAACCAGCTTTTTTCTATAAAAACACATATACCCTACCGTCCATAAGTTTAATAGCACCAATATAACTAACTACATAATAAAAAATCTTTGTAAAAGAATAATATTCATGAAATATATTTTAGAAAAGCAGAATATTTGATTATTTATCGATAGTATGTTTAAAAAAGATTACGACTGAAATATATGAACATATAAGTTGATCCCATTTTTTTATTTTTACCAAGAAAAGTTGACTGACTCAACTTTTCAGTTTCAAGTGTGAGCCGTTCGAATTGTTGTTGTTTAATCAATGACGGCGCGTGATTCAATACTTTGGGGGTGCATAACCTTAGAATAAAAGAAAGTGTTGTTGGCAAATCGCCGGAGGTAAAAAAAATTTTGGAGGACACGCCCAAAAATCCTTTTTTTAGGCTATCAAATCGTAGAAATTAATTAAACATATTAAGAAATTAGAAATTAAGTAACTTACCTCGCTGAGTACCTCAGCTTCCCCAAACAACTGTTTTTATAGATAAATATATAATAGTTTTTATATTTCACAAACACGTTTTGTATTAAAAATCAATTCGTCTCTCCTTTTTGAGATAAATTCTTCAGTGACCAATTCATTAAAATTAAGAATTTCTTGAGTCATTAGTTTCTCAGTAGATAATATTGCGAGGGCAGTTACTCTATTTTCGCTCATTGTATAAGGAAAGTTTTTATTCGGTTTAATGTGGAGAAACAACTTTCCAGTGCGCTGATTACATGTGCACACGGAACAGCTTAATACATCAAACGTCCACGGATTGTCGGGGGGAACAAAGCGTGCGGGCGGCAAAGGTTCCATCAATTAGACTTAAGAGCGCTCCGGACGGTAAAAATATTTCGATGCTCGTTAACCCCTCTCCCCTTCAGACTGCTGTAAGTAGCCACAGATGTGGCAATTTGGCAACAGCGAGGATTAGTTTGTAAAGAGTGGGAATGGGTACATAATTCATCGTTGATTTATACTAACGACAACCAAATATTAGGAGAATGAGACGATTCGTCTCTTCCGTGCGTTTAGTGATATAGATACGAGTTGATATACAAAAAGGCATAAAGGATAAACGTAGGGCGCGTACTTATTGAGTCGTTTGAATCAGAAAAATATAGATAATACACACATAAAATTAAAATTTGGTGCAGAAAATTTCGATCCGAACCAACTAAGAAACAAATGAAAGGTTATTCAACAAAAATATATTACATTCAACACATTGCACATTATTGTTTTGATAGTTTTGACTTTTTCATTTTTCGAAATACCGCGTAAATATGTGTGATCCGAGAATCAGTGTAATAATAGTTATTTATATAAGAAGGGTATAATTTATTAGATTATGGGCCGATAGAATGTTTTAGTTATTACGATATCAAAATAAAATGAAAAATTATAAGAAAAAAAGAATTATTCATGACTGTTAAATAATACGTTCACTTGCTACCTATCAATAGATACATAATCCTATATTCATATTCAGAGTTGAGATGATTAAAATCATTTGAATAAAATCAGAGTTTAAATTATGATTTATTTAAATCAATGTGATTTTTATTTAAAAAAACATGATTTTTCTTCTTGTAATAGTCTCTTATAGTTTTTATTATATTTATATAATTATTTTAAGCAGAAAAATAAAGAAATTCGTCTTACATTTATTTAGTAACATTACATAAAAAATTTCAAATACAAAGAATACATAAATAAACATAAGAAAACTGTGTGTTTCATATTAATAAAAAAATACTATTTTTAGCAATGTTGCATTTCTTAATTCTGAATGGACAAGCCCATATGATGAAACAGTTCTTTCGACATCTGCAGAAGAAACGTTTGCATACAAAATCGGAACAATGATATCCAATGCTTGATTAATTTCTGGAACATTCTTCTGAGATCTCCACCATTTTTTATGTAAATAGATTAAAACGCTTTTATAAAGTATCAGTATTCAAAATTTAAAATAATCCAAAAAACACGTTTTTTTATAAAAATCTACGATTGTTTTCTAGGGGGATTTCTAATTGGAAGGCCTCTTGTATAGCGGGGATCCACCAATTCTAGTAGTAAGCACATGTAAAAAAATTCTTCAAGTTTGGGAAGCATTACATTTTTGAAAAAATCCGAATCTCTCCATATCTACAAAATAAAGTTTTACATGTTGCTTTTGTACCGACACAAACTTATACTTTCTTCTTCCATCAGCATGCCATGCTTATTCCACACAACAAAATAGCACATTTTTCTTTTAGTTATTGCTTATTGACTTTGCACTTGATAGTAATAAGCATGGCTTCTTTTTAATTTTAATTGACCTTTTTCTATTGTTGCAAATTTAATTTGATTTTCTTGAATGGCCACTAGGGGATCCATGTTTTGTGAGACGGGTGGACATTTTATTTCAAGAAGATTTTCTCCGATTATCCCATCAGGGTTCGCGCCCAGGTAGAAATTTTCCTTGTCGATAAATAAACCACAGTCAATAATTTTTTCGATATCCTATCGCTCTCGAAAAGCAGCTTTCGCTAATGGTTCGCTCCTATTGCCATACCGTGTATGTTTATTGCCATCGAAGGAATTATATAACAATGTTTTTATTGTGTTGACACAAGATGTTTTAGAGTGCAATTTGCATATACTGCCAAAGTTTGACGCGGTAACTCTAACAGATCTTTCATTTATCCTTAGAAGTTTTTTGGCTTCTAGTCGCACTTTCGATGTACAAAATGTCTTCATTTGATTTTTTCAAATCCCGAAGGAACTCTTCCCGTTTTCGGTTGTATTCCTCCATTGAAAAATCATCTCTTACTGATTCATTAGCCTCTGGACCATAATCTTTATCACAAGTCACTACAGAGTGTCTTTTCCTCTTTCTGGTGTAAAATATTTGTCGTTTCACTGACTTTAGTCGCCGTTGTTTAACATCCAAAATTGCTTTCGGTTTTATTTTTCTTGGTAAAGAAATCCTTGATTTCGTTCTTTAGTTTGTCGTTCATTTCGGTACCGGCCTTTGTTGCAATAGAATCACAAGAATGACTTACTTGCGATCGAAATAGGAGAACATTTTCACAGCATGAATCCAGAATTAATTTAATACCAGTTGCACATTGTTGTCCTCGACATTTAACTTTATTATATCGAAAATACTTAACTACACCAGACTCAGTGTTGTTTGTGTTTTTTAAGCTCCAACAAGTTTCCGATTTGACAAAATCTTCTGCATCGTTACGGTTAATGAAGGTTCTTTCGTAATTCCATGTTATGGATCTTTTCTTCGCAAGTTGTTGCTCATTTATTCGGAATAATGTTCTTTTACTCATTTTAATGCGCAATTACTCGTGTTAAGTTGAATGTATTTATTTACTAGCTTATTGATTTATTACTGTAAACAAAACAATTATATAGTGTCCAGAGTTATTTTTATAAAAAAGAACTATTTTAGTAAAGATTCATTTTGTTATCTGAGGGGTAATTTTTTTTAAATAATGGGCGCTGATGTTTTTGTTGGTACGCATAGATTTTGTAGTGTTAAAATACGTACACTGAAGTTCATTCACTTAAAATGAATTGCAAAATTTTTTTTTACTGCAAGTTCAAGTTTTCAAAGGATCTGATATTTAGAAATGGATTAGTAACATTTAAATAATGCACAACTGTAAGCTGCATTTATTTTTAATAATGCTCGTTTAAACTGTAGTGTTATTAATAGGGGTGCTTTGATATTTTTTTTTGTATTTCTTTGCTAGTTTATTCCACCTTTGTTATTTGTTATAATGTTTATTAAATAATTTTATCTGTATTTGTGAAAAATCGAAAAAGTAATCTCTCATAAGTCTGTTCTTGATTCTCCTTGTGAGCAGAAATAGCACATTCCAAAATCAAATATATTAATTTATCGATGAAGAAATTGTTTCCTTTTAATTGGTCCCAACACCTGGTCTTTCAAAGATTTTTTAAATAAATGGTTAGCAAATGTAACACTAGTACTGTTTTTCAAATAGTAAAATATCAAAATCAAGTTTAAGTTAAAAAGGTGCTGTTATTTAAATTTCTGGAAAATGAAATGAAATGATTTTTTTTATAAAAAGTATAAGATTACTGAAATTACATATACTTATGCATATTTATAAATGATTTTTATGCTATACCATTGCAAAAATATAGATATATTGCCCGGTATGTATACAAAATATGTATTATATATTATTATTATTTATTATATGTATTTCAAACACATACTACTCAACAACGTTCACCTCGTGTCTCCGTGTACTCTATGTCTGACATGTCCATTATAAGCCCGCCGTCATACGTCAGTGTATTCTAACCATATGATTCTAACTCATGCACATCTTTTAAAATCGTATATTGCCGCGTTTGTGCATAATTTCGCGGGCATGTGGAGTTCAGACCAGTGCATTTTAGAATCGTCTCACGAGATTTATGTTAGCAACGTTGCCAATGAAGTTACGAAAATTGATATACACCTTGCCTTCGCCAGAGAGCAGCACCTCCCCGGTCCAAAATTTGCTAATCGTAAATTACGTTTGAGCAATTTATAAAACATTTAATATAGCTGATATGCGGTATAAATATTCTACAATAATTCATTCAATTTGTCTATCCATTTAATTTTTTGTTTTAGTCACTAATAAAGAAATAAAAAATGTTTTTTGTTCATTTTAGAAAAAAAAAATAGATACACATATTCAGTATTACTTTTTAAACATGTTTGTGAAAACCGTTTTCGATTTGATGCAGAAATAAGCTGGAAAAAAGGAAATCCGTAATTCAAGCCGTCCGGTGGCCTCTTAATATTCACATGTGCAGTGAACGAAGCGATTAGGCGACGCGGTAGATTCGGGCTCGCTAGAATAGTAGTTGGAAAAATTTACATCTCGTGTTTTAATTTCCGATCTTTGCGTCTTTGACGAATTGTCTTTGGTATTAATAGGCATGTTATACTGTTATTATAAAATTAATTTAAAAGATGATAAAATTTAAATGTTTTTTTTTTTTTAATAAGAATACACATTAAATTTGGGAGTGCACGTGCACATGTGCACTTATTGTGTTTAACATATTTATGTAAACGTCTTCAGAAACGTACTATAGGCTGTGTTACATAGCTCCTGGGCTATAATATACGAGTACTTTCGAGTATCAGCTGTCAAGTATGCAAAGGTTGCAGTCAATAAGTAACTCATCACAATAGCAATAATTTTCGTTCAAAATGTCTTCTCGGGCTGTGGTAACCTAAGGAATAGGGCGCCAAAAGAAAGAGAGAAGGTAATTTTGAGAACAATAAGGAAGCAAGCAGCAAAAACCCAGGAAAGCTTTCAAACCAGCGGTAACCAGATTTATTCGATGCAAGATACCCAAACTACAAACCTCTCGTAGAAGAGATGTTGAAACATTTCAAGACATTAGGGTGCAATATGAGTTAAAAAGTGCATTTTATCCATTCATGCTACGTACTATCTTCCTAAAACTATATGAGCAGTCAACGGGGTGCAAGGTTGAAGATTTCACCAAGACATAAACGAAGTGGAAAGACGACATTAAGGAAGATGGAATATCAACATGATAGCCGACTATTGATGGATGTTAAAGAGAGATGATCCCGGGCAACGGCATAAGAGGGAAAACGAAAAAAAAAAAGAATTTGGGAGGAAGACGAAAAAACTTGTTCAAAAATAATTACTTGTTGTAATGATTAGCGCTAGGAAAATAATAAACTAAATATGTCATTGTTATGATTTGAGTTATTCCTCCAAGAAACGCAATCGTTTTGTGAAAAATCTCACGTAATAGAAAAAAATGCTTATCATTTTTGGAATCGGCACTAAATATACTATGAAACTAGCTACCAAAACTAAATAAGATTAAAAAGAATTTGATCGTAGACCTGTGTACTTTCCTGTTTTTTGTCTTAACTAGACTCAGCCTATTGAAAAAGAACTAACCTAGAAGTAATAGAAGTGTACCAAAAACGTGATGATGATATACCTACAGTAACAACATGTTAGAAGGACTTATTATTTATTAATTTTGTAAACATGCAAAGCAATTAACTTTCTTTATAAAGAATTATTAATTAATGTAAATATTGAGTGGGCCATATGCCACTGCATAAAAATAATAATCCTGAAGGTACATACTATGAAGTAAAGACGGAATTATTAATATAAATGTATGAGATCCCAGAATAGGTTTGAAAAAATAATTATCTGATTTCAGGCACTGCATTGTGAAGTTTCTGCCTGTTCACTGACCCTCTAGAGGTGACCGTAGTTTTCGGGATTAATTGAACGAAATGGAAGGTTATCTTTTTGTGTTTTGGATTTTATGGAGTTTCTTGGGTTTCGTGTATTTTAGGAGATAATTTAAAAGATTCTACCCAGCATATTCTCCCGGACAGAGGATGAACATAAAGTCGAATATTGGTGTTCCGTAGAAGCAGAATTGCCGACCACGTTGCTCGTATAGTATATAAATTGTTAGCGTTCTAAATAATAATAATAATAATAAATTTCATTTATTGATACACTTAATTTATATGGATTGTATGTACATATACAGAGTGGAAATAAAGTAACGGATAGAGGCAAAAAAATCTGGAAGGGTTATAGCGATTTTAACATTGAGAAAGAATAGGCAGGGAGACGTCACGTGATCAAATCGAGTACAGGTCCGCCATATTGATACTACACTTACGTCAAACAGGTAGTGCTGGTAAAAAGTGGAGTGTTTGTTAAATGCATCGTGTATTGGAGTTATATAATAAGTTAAATATTAAAACACATTATGGTTTCTTGTGCTCTACGTAGCTGCAACAGCAGAGACGGCGTTGATAAGAAGAATTCGTCTGGAATAACATTTCATAAGTTAGTGTAGGCCTGACAGGTGTGGAATGACAGATTATAATTTTGAGTAGTCCGGACTAGGTGAGGCAGCCATATTGGTCCCACACTTAGCCCCGCCCAATGTTCCGTTTTGAGAGTACAGCAAAGATGCTTTACAGCGTCTCCATAGTATTTTTGCTCAATGGATTTTAACTAAAGGGAATATTTTCATCGCATTTTCAGTTTCTTACGTCATTTGTTTTTCATGTTATGACGTCACCGACTTTTTTTAAATGACAACCTCTATTTTTTTTAATTGATTTCTATAGTACTTTCAATTCTCTATCCAACGGTATAACATTTTTAATGTTATATTTGAAAAATTTTGAAAAAAAGAGGCTTAAAGTTCAAACATTAAAAATTCATTAAACCAATTTAGTCACATAAATTTGATGAAAAGGTTGACGACAGATTCGTTTTTATTAAAAAATGTTGAAAAATCGAACTGTAAATTTACCATCTACTTCATTCAAAGTTAATATTTACATTAAAACTAAATTGATTAACCAGAAAAAAAAACCTCTAACATTAACATCAAACACAAAAATAAGCTCAGAAATAACTCTTTTTAAATTGCATTTACACCAAGTTTTCAAAATGACGACCCTGTACCATCCGACAATACCCAAGACAATTATAAAACTCATTTCTCACATTCTGAATAGTTTGGGTTGATACTAATGCAATTTCGTGTCGAATTCTATGCTAAATTAAGTTATTTGAATTTAGAAAAGAGAAATAACACTTTAATGTGACACTGACAAATTATTTTAATCTGACAGCCGTAACTAATGTTTTTTTGTTCTATGCATCGGTAACTAAATTCATTTTCACAATATAATGAATTTTTAATATTTGAACTTAATGACTCCTTTTCTCAATTTTTTTCAAATATAACATTTTAAAAATGTTATACGGTTAGATAAGGAATTTGCTTAGTTGTGACGTACCTATGTTAATATTGTGGATATCCTAAATATCATTCTCCGGGAGAGATAAAGTCGGGGCAAGTTGGCAAGGTCTTGACATATTAGGGGACGAAGTAAAAACTATAAATTTATAAAAAATATGTTACGTTCGCACGTGAATGTATGATTAATGATATTCGTTTTTATATCTGGTTTTTTGGGTTTTCAGGGGGGGGGGGTCAAGTGACCCTCTCTGCCTCCCCCCAGGTACACCGGTTAATACAACGCCTGAGGGGCCCGACGCTCAGATGTCCAACCACCCAGCCCATGCGACAGTAAAGATAGCCTCTCACGCCTTCTTAGTTCTGTTCAATCATTGCTTGATATGATTGTGTATTTAACTGTTCCAAGAGTTTAAGGGGGTGCACCTTTTTTAAAAAATAAACTGACAACTATTTATTACGGTCGCTTTTTAGGTGCCGGGCCTGTAATTTATTTCATTCGTTATATTGTGCTTCGATTAAATAATTTCTTTATTGTACATGAACATTCTGTTTTGCAAAGGAAATATCCTTGTTGAAATTATCCAGTATCTCCACAATTTTCTTAGTTATTAATGGATAATAAATGAAGATCTATCTAAGAGAGAGTTAGTAGCGTGCTAGGCATAACAACTAAACATATCACTAACAGACAAAGCGCGTGGTGCAGGAGAACAAAGAGATTAACGTCGGCAGCCCTGCAGGATTTGGACGAAAACTTTTAGACCAGGGGGCCGATACGTAAGCTATGCAGTAGCTCTTTATAATTTTGTAGTCTACTGTACTTAAAGCGAAGCAATGTAGTAAGATTAGTAAGGATGCAAAGTATGAATTAGTAGGTAAATTAGAAGATTTTGATAATTATTAACTAGATTAAAGTGATAACAAAAAAGGAAAGCACGCGGTAGTAATCACCATGACTTATTTGTCTGAATGAACGAGTGAATAATAAGTTATTGATTGCGAGGTAAAACATACACGTTCACCATAAAATCTGAAGTATTTCTGATATGAATTTATGCGTTGTATAAAACAAAATTGTAGGCACCTAATTCAAAAAAAAACATATTGAACCTATCTTTATGAACAGAATTATACAATAAATGTTAAATAACAAAAGTTAGTTAGCCTGTAGCTATAAAAGGATTAAGTTAGGCATATACACTGTGTATCAGCCAAATGGAATAAATTCGAAAATAAATAAACGGGGCGTTTTGAAAAAACGCTCGGGCACGTCGATGGTATTTTTAGTTGTGCAGTTTTTCAACAGAAACTTTTCATACTTGGTGTCATGTAACAGTGGTCAATACCAACTTTCTTATTTTAAATGCAACATCCTGTATAATATTCAATTTTTAAATTCTTCAGAAAATTTTAGACATATTTCATGCACAATTTCCTATACCTATCTTCAACTGTTTCGGAAATATTAAGTGTTTTCAGATTTATTGCAAAAATTAACATTTAAGAAAGAAAATTATTTGATTACAGAAATTCGCTACAACACACTCAAATCTGTTTATTTCTTGATAATGTAAAAAAACAAAAAAAAAACATTAATGTCAATGTAGATGATCAATATGCTCGCCGTGAACGTGTTGCCTACATCCTAATCTTAAGGGTGGGCTTTCCTTAAGAAAAAATCCCGAACGGCGTATGTCGGGTTGCCTGAAATACATTGAATATATTTAAGGAGTTTAATATGCCTGTACCTTTTACACGATGCAGGTAGACGAACAGAAACATGAAGCAATGCCTGGTCAACTGGCAAGCAAACAAATCTGGGATATTTGTCTCCTACATTTATTGCATGAAAATATTGGTGCATCTCTATTGTCCGAAATTTGTTTTTGCTCTTTCTGAATATCCTTTAGGCTTGTATGTATTTAGTTTTATTGAGACTCCCATTTTATGTAATTTGTAATTATTTTAATGATATTTTCCGAAATTAATTAGATATTAAGTCTTATTCTGCAATAAATATATAACTTTATTATTATTATTTATGATTATCAATTATTTAAGTTGTACTTCTTATTATTTCTCACCATCATTTGTATTTACTTTACATATTGATGCTTTGTAATAGAGAAAACTAAAATCTGATAAAAAAAACAATACCGGTGTTTCTTACAAAATGTAAAAATTTATATTCTTTAAGTAGCACATGTTTTAAATTATTGAAAATTATATTCTTTACAGTCGACACTGGTATTGTTAGTTAGCGAAATCAAATATAAAAATTTCAACGTGTGTAAGATACGAACTCTGCGGACTCCGAACTAATCATTTATAACAACAACTTACAATTAATTGTTATTGATATTATCATTTTTTTTTATTTATACCTTACATTCTATAATTTTTTTTTCAGTAAAGTTTCGATAATTTTTTTAAATAACCGTATATGGCAGACAAAACGTCAAACGCACTCCTTTCCGCACCACCTTATAGGTAGAGTGCAAAGCGCGTTTTTTTTTCTCACGGTATTCCCAGTAGGCCTAATTCATGTTTTTTACAAAAAAAAAAGTTTACAAAATAATAGACAGTGTAGAAAATAAACAAGAATGGCCAAATAGAGTTTTGTCTAAACGTGTCACAATCAGTAGGTACATACTAATTCTCCAATTTGATGTCTCTAATTTCTAGATTTCTCAAAATACGAGGATCAATAATTTCAGGTAATAAAGCGAGAAAATAAAATTACTCTAACCGTTGATTGAAGGAATACATAAAGATGCGCCACTACATAGCAATGAGCGTAGCCAAAACTGGATCCGAGATCTATAGCGACTGCATCAGTCGTTTGGGTCCGAGATTCGAAACAGCCCGAGACAGCGATGATGTTTCTCGGCAAGGGGTTTGCGGGACGACTTAACGGAAAGACATGCAATTTTACTATAGCGTTGCGCATCTTTATACCGTTTGACTGAAATAAAAGTAGATATAGGGAAATACAAACACGCACACATGTGCATGCAAACATGAAATGGAGGGGTACGATAGTAGGGGAGTACAGATGAGTTCATATCGGGACACCGGGGTACCCAGGCTTTAGTGCAAAACGTTTAAAGTTAGTATGTAGACGTTTGCTTTAAGGAATTGCTACGCTCTTTACGGCTTTTGTATAATATTTTGGTAACTGATGTATAATGTATTAACATTGAACTGAAACAAAACTCTATAAAATTTGTAACTAAAATAAAATTCTTATAAAAAATTAAATAAAATTCTCACATTTAAAACGAAACAAAATATTAAATGAACTATACAAAATTTAATGTTGAAGATGTTCAAATGTCTGTCCCTCTTGCATCAAGCAGTACCCTAACCCTAAACGATTATAAAACCCATTTCGTACATTCGATAGCATTTCAGGAGTAATCATTTGTATGGCGTTAAGAATTTGTTCTCTTAAGCCATCCAAATCAATCGCTCTATTTCCTTCAGCGGTATTAATATTTGCGAGATTGCTCAGATACAATGTATGTACGTTCACGCTCTAAAGTTACGGAACGAATGTGTTGTCCCCGCTCTCGATCTCCCCACTATCTCCCCACACCACCGGTCTTATACATAGGTACATGTTTATGTGTGTGTATTTGAAGATGCATATTAACTTTTAACTACGACAATCTGTATATTCCTTCAATCAACGCTCTAACTTAATTACCATTTCTGGCCAGAGTTCTTCATCTCTGTATATTGTCTCATACCAAGTATCCTTCGGAATCCAGACTATCAAGTAACATACATCTTTCTGAGCTATGTTTAACTGTCCCTATATTTGGTACATGTAATGGTGCCTAGATTTTAAATGTAATTCGCTGTTCCTAATTTCTAAAAATGTAATTATTTTCGTCCCGTAGCTTCAAATGGAGTCGCTTCGCGAGCTTTGAATGGACACTTTACTTCAATAACCGCGTTTTGATTAGAAATTATTCCGTCCGAAGTGCCGCTAAAAATCTATACCGTATGTGTCTATTTTCATTAGCTATAGGGATTCAATGTTTACATGCGATTTATACGTATACAAATAATACGTGGCAACGTGTGTCTCCCGGCAACAATCGACATCACAGCGACTTCCTCCGATCTTGCCACTTCTACATTAACTGTTTAGCTGCGACCACGTTCCGAGATATAGTCTGCAATAAAATCCGTCATCATCAAATGGCCGGCGCGATCTAGTTGTTTATTATTATTTTCAGAATCCTTTTTTATTTACCTTATTTTTAATTTTATTAGAATTACGCTTTTGTTTGTGTCATGCTTAATAATTCTCTGCATTTACTGAAAGGAAAAAGAAAAATCCTTGCAAGACGTAAATATTATTTCTAAGCGCAGTACAAACATCCAAGTCAATAGTCCAACAGCTACTGCTAACTTGAGCTTCTTGTATCGGTCGCGCTCGCATTGATGAGAAAAGTAGGGGGTGCCATGTTGTCACGTATTGCATGAATTAATCGCCTATGGCTAATGAAAATTGACACGTGCTGTATACAGGTTGAATAAAAAGACCACAAGACTCGACTTTTAGATCTGCCAAACATTCAAAAGCTTTAACAGCTTGCTCTTCTTTTTCATTACCGTGCAGTGTCGCATTCGTTCCTATAAATTCCTGGTATAATAAAGCCTTCACAGTATTGGCCGTAAATGTGGTTCTTCTCAATGTCATTATCTTGCCAAAATTTGATGCTGTTAATTCTTCAAAAATGTATCTTTTTTTCTTCGTACTTTTGATTATTTATATCTTCAATAAAATATGCATATGCCTCCGGTCCATAGTCGCGATCGTCTGTAGTTCCTCAATGTGTTTTTTGTTTCTTATAAAATGTTTTCTTCTCATACCGTTTTTTTTTCAGACACTGTCGTATACATCCATATTTGGTCTGAAGCTTTGAGTGATATTTGCCCTTACAATTAAATGAAACTGCTGCCGCCTTGCAACGTGCATTGTAAGAATTACGTTGAATATAATACAATCTTTTACCTCCTACAAATTTTACAATGACTGAATTAAAAGATTCTAAAATGTTGGCATCTACGTTTCCTATTAAAGATCTACTATTAGGCTGAGCCGACTTAAAGCGTTAATAAAGTCATCATACATATTAAAATTCTTAAATTTACATATTGATCTCGCCTTCTTTTGATACTTGACAAAAATAAGAAGCACAATTCGAGTGTTCACCAAAAATATGTCTTTATCCATTTATAATGTCACGCTGCAGTTTCACTATCTGGTTAGTTATTCTTAAGTTCGGACTTTTGTAATGTTCAATTGCTTTTGTCACGGCCGCTCTGAATCTATGTATGTAAATTGTTAATTATTAATTGTCTTATGTGCGAATTGAATTTGGGTTTCTTCAAACAGTCCGTAATTTTATTTATATAATTACGTAATATATGATTTCGGCACTCAAGTTTTTCAACAATTTTTTGGGGACCGTAAGGAGCCGTTTCACGTAGTTTTCTAAGAACGCTGCTATCACCGTCCCCTATTAATCTACCATAAATTACACAGTGTATTTCACGAGAATGTCGAAAACCTTCCGCAATAATTGTCGACTTCAGGGCTGTTGACGACGAAGACAAATTTTTGTAGCATACGTGATCTTTAGATTTATCAAATTTTGTACAAATTAAACAAAATTTGTTTTTTACGCCTACATACAACATTTTTTTCGTTCATATAAACATATACATATAACACCGACAAATATATGAAATATATTAAAATTTGCTTGTCTATAACAACCCCATGTATTTATGAAAAAAATCAATACGACTTTCTTTATTTGGTGATAGAAGTTAGTTCGAATCTTACCTTTGACAAAATGTTTTGTAATTTAATTTCGCTAATCAACGCTATCAATGCCAATTGGGAAGAATATAATATTCAATAATCCAAAACATCTGTGCTATATTCAATATACTTATACGAATACGGCATATGTGGGATAATGAATAACTCTAAACAATCAACCGGTGTTAATACACGATCTCAGAAGGGTAAATATCAGATAAAAACCCAGAAATCTGCAAACACAAGTTATGTATCCATAGTCTGCGATAATGAACAAGGTAAAAATGAAGAATGTGAAATGCTAACCGAGTTGCGTGATAAACTAGCTACAGCAAACTATACTGTCAAAGAACTCGGTAACAAAATTGAAGACATGGAAAAAACAATAAATTACTATAAGAATAAATATAGCACTCAGAATGAGATAATTGATTGACACAAGGCAATTGAGAAACTTACAATTGAAATTAAGAATAAACCTGGGACGCATGCGGGTACTCAAACTGAAGTCGAGGTAGTGTCCTCGATAACGGGGGGCTGTCACTTGCATAAGAAAACCTTATCATCTGGCCGATGTCCGGTCGCGGGTTCTATAAAAGCTGAGCTGGTAAAGCCGATCTCTACAACCCAAGCACAAAAGCAGCTACAACAGGATCGACTTCAGACCGATGGCACATGGAATATGGGTCCTGTGGTACAGGCCACGCCAAAAATACTAGTGATGGGGGATGGTCATGTCAGAGACTCGGCTGAAATTCTGAAGGCTTGTTGGAATGGAAACGATCGCCTCATTCAATCGATATGTAAGCCAAATGCTCCGTTTCGCGGTGTCACTGGGGACATTGAGGAACTCACAAAGGGTTTTACTCTAGCTGATTATGTTATTATTCAGGCCGGGACTAGTGATGTTCTGGGGGGACATCCATTTGATATGGACTATATGAACGACATTATTGGGAAGTTGATGCATACTAATGTTTTGTTTTTGAGCGTGCCTTTTTGGCGCTACCGCGTGGTACTGAATCAACTTATATACAGGTATAATTGTAAATTATATGACTTGGTGAAGTCATCCCATTGTTCAAATATGAATTATATAGAGATTAATAGTTTATTGGATGCTTGCTCTGGCACAATCGGGGGATTTCGCATGAGTTATAGGGGTAAACGTATCGTCTTTAAATACACAGTGCAGTACATTGAACGATTGCAGCAACATGAGAAATCCCTCGTGAGTCATGTAAATAGTGATAATTTAATATATGTTGACTGTCGTAGTAATAAGAATACAGTGGGTGACGATGAGTCAAATTTCTGTTAGACAACGCGACTTGCAATATTGATAATAGCAAGGAAAAGTCAGCGAATAAAAATGTTGTTAATATTCTCAATCTAAATATTCAAAGTTTAAGAAATAAAATTAATTTGATAGAATTGTTAGCTGGTAGGTACCAATTGGACATTCTATGTTTCACAGAACATTGGCTAACTGATCCACATGAAATAGCTACGGTGTATATCCATGATTTTACACTTCTGCATTGCTTTTGTAGAACTAGGCGGCAGCATGGTGGATCAGTGATTTTTGTTAGAGACACGTTGCTTGCCTGCTGTCGGCCCCTCGATGCTGTAAATACTTTTGTTGTTGAGGGGGTGGTTGAGTGTTCCGCGATTGTGGTTAATGGGGGGCTTTGCCTCATAAATATTTATCGTCCACCATCAGGTTGCATTGACTTATTTTACGAGAGACTCGCGCATATTTTTTCATGGGCTTGCAGTTCATATGAGAGAGTATTACTGTGTGGCGATTTGAATATTGACAGATTGGGTGGTGGTCTGCAATATAGCGTCATTGGGGACATTTTTGGCTGCTTCGGCATGAGTTCGTTGGTTGGGGAATGCACTCGCATTGTAAAGGTAAATAACAAAACCAGTCGGTCTGGACTTGACTATATAGTAACGAATTGTCCCTCGGACACAACCGTTGTAAACTTTGACCCTGGAATTTCGGATCACTGCGCAGGTGGCCTCAATAAATTTAATTGCTCCGATAAAAAAAAATCATGAATATCAGTCATATTCGTATAGGGTATATAATAATAAGACTATAAATGAATTTAGATGTTTAGTTAGCAATAATGTCACAACAGCAGCGACCGCGTTAACTGATGTAGATGAACTCTTTAATGAATTTTTTGACAATCTTCTATGGTGTCTTGACGCGTCAATTAAGAAAAAGAACAGACGGATGGTGAAGAGTGTAGGTGTAGATGTTTTTAAAGAAAGAATTGTGTTCTCTCCTGAACTATATGCTGAAATGGATCAATTAAAGCAACTGGATTGGTTACGTAAGCACCTCAGTAACGACGATCTAAATCAAAATTATAAAAATAAAAAAAAACATATAAACAATTTAATTAGGTCTGAGAAACAACAATTCTATTGTCACAAAATAAATTGCTCCACAAACAAAACAAAAACAATATGGAATTTAACTAATAAGGTGCGAGGGAAATGTAAAGGAACCACTTCCGTACAAATATTGCATGACGGGGCGTTAATTAATGACCCACGGGACGTTAGCAAGCTATTTGCTGAGTATTTCTCTGAGACTGTGGAAGCCAAAATTCAAAATCATTTTGGTGGGATGATACCAGTTTCATGCACAAATGGAGACTATCTAGATCGAAGCTTCTACTTCCAATTGGTCACATCACTTGAAGTACAAGAGGTAATTAAAACTCTACCTAATAAGAAATCGACAGGACTAGATGAAGTACCTATCAGTTTGATAAAGGCGTGCTCGAGAGAGCTCTCTCCATCAATTGCTGAAATAATTAATAGGTCTGTCGCCACGGGGAAGTATCCATCTGCCCTTAAATGTGCGGCCGTTGTGCCTGTCTTTAAATGCGGCGATCCCACGGTGCTCGGGAATTATCGACCGATCGCGCTGCTTAGCATCTTTTCCAAGATCATTGAAAAGGTTGTCTGTAGTAGGATCGAGTCGTTTTTTGACAAGTATCAGATCCTAACACATTGTCAATACGGTTTTAGGCCAGGTCTGTCCTGCGAAGTGGGAGTGACGGAACTCGTGCAGTATGTCTACGACCGCCTGGACTGTGGTGAGTTTGTTGCAGTTCTGTCATTTGATCTATCGCGGGCTTTTGACTCCGTGAGGAGCAACTTCGTTTCAAATAAAATATACGCTATGGGGCTGCGAGGCCCAATTAACGGGTGGATATGTTCATTCCTCGAAAACAGAAGAATTAGCGTTAAGATTAAGGATACCAGGTCCGAGGAATTTGAGATGAACTTGGGAACACCACAAGGAAGTGTCCTTGGCCCATTAATCTTCTTAACTTACACCAACGACTTGCCGAATCACATTTCCTGTGGAAGAGTGTTTATGTACGCGGATGACACCTGTATTGTTGTATCGGATAGGGACTCAAGCATTTTGAAATTAAAAGTTGAACTTGCCGTTGTTGACTTTATTGAATATTGCCGAGCTAACGCGCTCATGGTGAATGTCGGGAAAACGGTGTTGATGGAGGTACATAACATCCGGAGAGCGTCAATGAATTTGAATATTAATGTTGACGGGAATACTCTTGAAACCTCCCCATCACTGAAGTTTTTAGGTGCTATTATTGATAGAAACCTGATATGGAAAAATCATATAGATCATGTCTGCGAGAAATTAAATAGGAGCTGCTACGTAATCTTCTCCTTGAAAAACATGTTAACAGCTGAGTCCCTATTAGGAATTTATTATGCACTAGTGTACTCTGCAATCTCATTTAATATTATAGTTTGGGGACAGGCATCCGAAATAAAAAGGGTCTTCATTGCTCAAAAGCGTATCCTTCGGATAATTTTTAATGTATCACGCGAAACATCCTGCAGAGATTTATTCTCCAAAAATAAGATCTTAACGGTCTCATCAATATATATTTATAGATTGTTGTCGTATATTTACAAAAATCGGGACCATTATCAGAAAAATGGCGGATATCATAATTACGAGACGCGAAAAAGGGATGACATAAGGGCTCGTAAACCAACTCACTCTTACTTTAAGAAATCTCCATTCTATGCAGGTTGTCACCTGTTCAACCTTTTACCAGAAAGAGTGAAAGGCTCGCCTACAATGAAAATATTTAAGAGGGAGTTGTTGTTGAGGGGGCTGTTAGTTGAGGGTGTTTTTTACAGCATCGAGGAGTTCGAGAGTCACATTCGGACGAGTAGTCTGGGTGTTTGACATATATATCTGTGAGCGTTTGTTTACAACTTGTTTTGATTTTAATTTTAATGTTACTTATTTTGTAATTGACATGTATTTTTTAATATTGACATATCCAATCCTTGTGTACCAAGGCCAAATGGACCAATAAATATTATTATTATTATTATTATATCGCTATAAAATGAAAAAATTCAAAGTGTTGTATTTTAACTATTTTTTAATATAATTGCAAATTTTAATCGTGAGTCACTAGAACAAATATTGGTTATTTCGTTCATGCAGCGGCAACTTTTTCATGTGCCTTAATTTTTGCGATTTTTTCCGTTAAAATTGACCATTTTGTGGCATACGACGATCAAGTAAAGCCCCCCCTTAATATAAATTTCTTCTAACATTACTCAACATCTTAGGCGTGACCGATCTACTCGCGAGCGTTATTCTTCTTAAGTTAGCTAAGTCGAGGGGTTTAGTTTTGTATACAATGATTTTGACATATCCACATAAGAAGTCTAATGACGTCAGATCAGGGGATCGCGCTGGCCATTCAATCGATCCTCGCCTCCCTATCTATTGATTTGGAAAGATTCGGTTAAGGTACTTCCGGACATTGATTTGGTAACGGGGCGGTGCTCCATCTAGCTAAAACCATATCATATTCTGATATTCGCTGGAACTTCTGGGTCTGTTGGATCAGGATATAAGTTTGTCAAAGTTGGCACGACATTATTTTGGAGTAGTGCTAAATAATTGTCGCCATTCAAGTTGCCATCAATGAAAGAGGGACCTATGATATGATCTCCAACAATTCCTGCCCAAATATTAACCTTTACAGGGTATTGCGTATGTTCTTCTCTCATCCCGTAAATATTTACCCTCGATCAATAGCGGAAATTTTGACGATTAGCATGACCGTGAAGTGTAAAGGTGCACTCATCAGAAAACAAAACATGTTCTAATTGGATCACATTGTTATCTAACATTGCCTCCTGAGTTGGTGTCATCTTATAGGGATGCATCTTCTTTTCTTTTAATGTTCGAATAATCGAATAATCTGATGAATGGTTAACATCGAACATTGTGGCTGCTTGCCGACTAGAAGTATGTGGGTTTTCCTTAAACTCACGTATAATATCAAATTTCATATCATCACTTATTGCACTGACAGCTACTTTTATTTATCTGCCTTACATGTCCAAGCTCGCGAAACTGCTTTCCTAGTTTATTAATTGTCCCTTGGGATATAGGCGGCAAATTTGGAAATTTTTCATGAAATAAGTGAGCTACTTCCATTTGTGACCGTGTGTTATGTCCATAACCAATCATCTGTAGAATTGTTATTTTGTGCATTTCTGTTAAATAAACCATTTTTCTGATATGCAGTTAACGAAATTCAAACGACTATAACACTGACAACTAAACTTTCAAGCAGGCAGACAACAATTTGCTAAGGCCAGGCGTTTTAAACAAAAGTATTTAGTTTTTGTTTATTTCATATCGGTAAAAAGGAGTGTTTTTTTTTTGTTTTTTTACATTATCAAGAAATAAACAGATTACTTATTAGTTTTTGAGTGTTTTGTAGCGAATATCCGTAATCAAATAATGTTCTTTCTTCAATGTTAATTTTTGCAATAAAACTAAAAACTCTTAATATTTCCGAAACAGTTGAAGACAGGTATAGAAAAATGTCTAGAATTTACTGAAGAATCCAAATTGTATTTAAAACAAAAAAGTTGGTATTGGCCACTGTTATATGACACACCATGTATAAAAAGTTTAAGTTGAAAAAAATGCACAACTAAAAATACCAATCGATGAGTCCGAGCGTTTTTTCGAATACGCCTCCATTTATTTATTATCGAATTTATTCCATTTAGCTGCTATACAGTGTATGTTAACAAAAAATGCAATACACTATTAATGACAAGAATAAATATATTATATATACAAAGAACAATATATATTACAACTGAAATATTGCAGTACATCCATTTTTTAATTCACCTTTCTCCACTGATGCTTTACACCAATTATCTTTCAGTTTGTGTAGCATAATTCGTGAGTTAAGACGATGATAGTAAGCTTCCCCTAAAGCTGGTGTTTTATATACATCATGAATTGATTTTGCTCTTATTGTAATGTTATTTGTAATTACTATCTGCAACAATACCATTAAGTAACATTACTTATATTGATGATCAGTGACATTAAGATATTTTAACTTACCACAAACTGGTGTTCAATGCCTAGTCTTTGTAATTCGGCAAACGAGGAATAAATAAATTGTCTTCTTTTTTTATATTCTATTTGCTGAATTATCGGTGTTATGGAGTCAATAACTAAAAGACGTATCTGAAATATAAATCACGTTTGCTTATTCCTCATCTGAGCAGTATATAAGCAAAAATAATATTGCCTTTGACGCATTATTTCGTAGCCTTTTTTGTCAAATAGTAAGAAAGTGTTCGAATGCTACATGTTAATGACAATTTAAAACTTTATTAATAAAGGATTGAATAATATATAAACAATCAAGATAATTGATATATGTATATATACCGGGTATCCGTTTAAGTTTGGCCAACAAAAATATTTTTAAGTTTGCAAAATGTCTGCAAGGGAACGCAATTCTCAAGGTGAATTAAAAATTCGATAATTTTATTCAAGTTTAAGATAACTTAAAACATGTACTGACAACATTTTCTGACGTCTTTATACAATTTTCTCTTCGAACTTTTTGATCTAACTCCCATACGAAGGGTAGGGTGGAGGGGGTATATTTGCATACGAAACTAGGTATAACGTCAGTTTACTAAAACGATTTTAATGTCTCTAGACTCATTAGATAGATAATTTTATAAAGAATTGCAGTGTATATGTGTAGTAAGAAATTATGTGCTTGTCCAAAAAAATAACAGGGGTATTAATTCGAATATATTATTTGTTTTTTCTTTAAAATTTTAAATGGATCTATACATCTTTAATATCATAATATTGAAGTACATAAAAAACTGAAGAGAATGATGAAAACCGGAAGTTGCTACCTTTTTCTTGACAAAGATATAGTCATAAGAAGACAATCCAGAAATGTAAAAATTTAAAATATAAATTTACGAAAATCGAAATGTCAAAATATTAGTGTCACTCTTAGTAAAGCGCGTTGTACTTATTAATATTTTAAGCACCTGCGCATAATTAAGTTTGTATAATATGTCATATTCTAACGCTCAAGCTAATGATTTAATAATAATGTATTTTAGATGCTTTGAAAATGCAATTCTTGCTTGCGGCAATATTTCCTAAACTATCCCGAATGGAGACTTTATTCCAGTATAGTTAGCTAGAAGATTTGAAACTTTTAAACGGAGATTTCAATGTAATATACGAAGTGAATTAAAACAAAGGTACGATGAAAATTTAAATAAAAATAAACTATATACTCGTAGACATTTATATTTAATAATTATTATTTTCCTCGAATTTCTTATGTCTATAACTTCTTAACAAAACAAGGTAAGAAATACATTATTCATCATTCTCTTCAGTTCCTTATATGCCTCAATATTATGATATTAAAGACGTCTAGTTCCATTTAAAAGAAAAGACAAATCGAATAAGTATATAAAATTCTCGTGTCACAGTGTTTGTCACAAAACTCCTCCGAAACGGCTTGAGCGATTCTTATGAAATTTTGTGTGTATATTCAGCAGGTCTGAGAATAGGACGTAAACTATTTTTCATACCCCTAAGTGATAAGGATGGTCCACCCCAACATTTTTTTTTGTTTCTTGGACAAAATTTTATATTTTATTTTTTTTATGATTCGGCATTAAAAAATACATACAACCCCAAATTTTCACCCTTATATCACGAACCCCTATTTTTTAATAGCGATATTAGTACTTTAATAATTTTCTGCTCTCGGCGGTCGATAATTGATCTGTTACCATTCGATCAGTTATTCCCGCCAGGCGTCTACCGGTGTCACTTCTCACCCCGTAAACAGCACAGGGAGGGATGAGAACGAAGCCTGTCTCCTGAGGTTTCTCACACAATAAGCTTTCTCTCACTCACTGAAGTTTAGGGCCTAAACCGTTTTCGGCCATTATTATTGATTGTGCGTCGATCGTAGCAGTGACGCTTATACTTATCATTTTACTTTCTCAGTGCAACTCTCATATTAAGTATATTCTCATCAAGGCCAAACGATGTCTGTTTCTGGCTTAGATTTGGGCACACCGTGTTTTTCACACGGACAATTATTATTTTTTATTTGTCATTATTTGTGATAGAGATGTAATTAGAAATTTATTAGTTAAGATAATAAAAGTACAAGGAATTCAAAAAATGAATGTTTGGTGTTTTGTTATTTTTATAGGCCGTCATCGTTCACAGCGCTCCATTCCTCTTTCAGTCATATACCACATCCCCACACATACTTACAATAAGTTACTTATTTTTTATTAGACTACCAAAATATTCACTAGAAATAATTTATATGGCAAAACAACGTTTGCCGGGTCAGCTAGTAATATATATAAAGAACAACGCCCCCAATTATTTTGTTGGACAACCACATAATTTCCTACTATAAACACTTCAATTATGCACGTCAATTCTCTGTAAAATTATCTAATAGATCTAGAAATATTAAAATCCGTTAAGGTACACCGACGGTATACCTAGTTTTGTACGCAGACATATCCCCCTTTCGTATGGGAGTTAGATTAGAAAGTTTCTAATGAAAATTGTATAAAAACGTTTAAAAATGTCACCTGTAAAAAGTTTAACCTATCCTAAACTTGAATTTAATGAAAAATTATCGAAATTCTAATTTTCCTTGAGAATTGCGCCCCCTTGCGATCATCTTGGAAGCTTCAAAATATTTTTGTTGAAATTCTCCTGGCCCGTTTTACTATCCAGATTTTTTCCACCAGGTTGTACGATAAATGGTTGCCGAGATATGGAAGATGGCCAAGCTTAAGCGGACATCCGGTATAAATCAATTATCTTGATATTTTACTGGTAATTCTATATATAGAATCGTTTTAGCAAGCGGCTGCGCCAATAAATTAAAATAGCGTGATATTTGAAAAAATCTGCCCTAAATAAAACAGAGGCATATAAAAGTACTGGCTTTTATGTAATGTATTTTAGTAGCGGAAGCTATATATCATTAAAAATCAATCAATTAGCTTAATTTCTTTGTCCTGAAATTGTTCTGGTCATATCAAAATTGTAGTGGCATTGCCGTCTTTAGTTCGTAGGGGAATTTTCAGATTCTTTAAATTAGTTGCTGAACGTTTCTATTAAAACCAAACATTTTTTTTAATATAAAAAACCTAATTTGTATTGTCAACTATTGATATCTATGACTTTTTGTACCAATTACCCACATCCTGATTCATTGGAATTATAATCTGGGAAGCAAATAAAACCCTGACATTTCGGTTTGTTTTTGTATGAGACAATAATGCATCGAAATGAAGCCTGATTGGTCGTGCTATAAAATAAGTAGAAGTTATCAATGGAAATGTCCACAAATTGATATTTTGTGGTATGAAGAAACCAACATTTTACAATATATACGCACTCCGGAGCCATTTAAAAGGGCTTGTTTTTTAAATCCCAGTATTGAAACATTACTTTTGATTCCTATGTTATTTCTTGTTTGTGGTCTATAATAACTTTGAGTTTAATTTAAATCTACTAAAACTTAATTTTTTGTTCAATATATTTGTTTTTTTATAAATCCTTTATTTATTTCACAAATTTTACTCATAAAATGGTTCTGTACGGACGCTTATGTTCACGTTATTATTGGTCGCATTCAGAATACGAAAATTTTGGACCGCTTGGTATCACAAGCGGCTCCTTGAACCGTTCTATTATTCCGCTGTATACCCACTTGATCCTCGAAATGTACGAGGGTCATCCGGAAAGTAGTACCCGTTTGTGCAATAAAGACACAGGATTCAATATTAACAAATATATACATTTTTATTGGAAAGAGCATACTTTACACTACTTCTCTACATAATCCCCAAGCAAGTTGAGGCATTTGTCATAACGTGTGACGAGTTTTTTTATTCCAGCGTCATAGTCCTCCGCCGCCAGTGTATTGAGATACGTAGTTACGCCTCGTTTAAGTTCTTCATCGCTGTCAAATCTGTTTCCCGCGAGAAAGTCTTTAAGCTTCGTAAAGAGATGAGAATCCGAAGGGGCCAAGTCCGGGCTATACGGTGGATGATCGAAAGTTTCCCACTGGAATTGCTGCAAAAGTTGTTGTGTAATCACAGCTGCATGAGGCCTGGCATTGTCATGAAGGAGAATTACGCCTGTAGACAATAGACCTCGTCGTCGATTTTGTATTGCCCGCCGTAATTTCCTTAATGTTTCACAATACGCATTAGCATTAATTGTGTCTCCACGGGCCATAAAATCAATGAGCAGTACACCTCGTCGATCCCAGAAAACGGTTGCCATGACTTTTCTGCTGGACAGAACTGTCTTGAATTTTTTTGGTTTGGTTGGTGAATGAGCAACATGCCACTCCATTGACTGTCGTTTACTTTCAGGTGATGCATAACAAATCCATGTTTCGTCCCCAGTAATGATGCGAGTCAGGAAAGACTCTCCTTCATCGGAATAACGTCCCAGAAACGTCAGTGCTGCAGCCATACGCTTGGTTTTGTGCTCATCTGTAAGCATGCGAGGGACCCACCTTGCACAGATTTTTGAATAATGCAGATGGTCTTTGACAATTTCATGAGCAATTGTTCGAGACACATTAGGAAAATGTTCACAGAGTTCATCAATTGTGATGCGCCGATCGTACCTCACGCATTCGTCTACTGACCTCAGCAGTTCGTCTGTAATGACAGATGGTCTCCCTGAACGCTCCTCGTCGTGTGTATTCCCCCTCCCAAGATTGAAGTTGCGACACCAGCGCCGAACAGACGACTCGTCCATCACATTGTCTCCATACACCTCCTTTAATTGGCGATGAATATCGCAAGGTCGAACGTTTCGTGCATTAAGAAATTTAATCACGGCCCTCAATTCACAACTGGCGGGGTTCTCAATTTGTTTAAACATTATAAACGATCACAGACACAACACAGGCAATGCTAGCGTCACGCAACCTCGCACAGAGCAGGCAGACAAGCTACTGACGCGGTCTGACCTTGCCTAGCGGCTACCCGAGTCGTCAGCGCTTCATGCGACGCTAACGGGTACTACTTTCCGGATGTCCCTCGTACATAAAATGCGATGGTTACTATAGTAACGAAGTAGTCAGAACATAAACCACGGCATAAACAGAAGATTATACTTAAGTGGCCTTGTATTAGAAAGTATATTTATTTTGAAACTATGCGTATTTGTATCTTTCGTTATTTGATTATAAATTTCTTCTGTGCCGGCTACTGTTAATAATTTGTTTTTGTATAAGGTCTAGCATCGGCACCATTTTTAAACGCGTTTGTATTTGGGAGCGCTTTTATTTTATGACACAAAATATGGCGTCCGCTCGCTAACAAAATTCACACCCTCTTGGAGTAAAGTAGCAGAAACGGTGTATCGATTTAACGAATTACCAAACTGTTTTGTAGCTGCCATCAAGCGCTTTCGCATTCTGAACGCGACCATATCGAAATGTAATTAGTAGAATGACAGTTTGTCTAAATGTTATCTTATTCAGCTCTGTTCGTGAAAAAAAGAGGTGTAGTGAATGATGACTCTACGTTATTATGTGCCAAAAACAACGTACACAAAGGGCATTTTCAATAATTGGTGCATAGACATCTATAATACAAATGCATCCAGGTTAATGCCATAATATTGCGTCAATTAATTTCTACTGATCAGCTGACCTACCACATCAATTATCCAAAATGCCTAATAGCTGAGCGCCAGAGAATGGAATAGATTACGGGTGAAATATCAAGAAATTAATATTATATATTTGTCCCTCAATACCAGGGTTTGCAAAGAGAATCAGCACCGTTAGAAACGAAGATGAAGGATCCGAGAAGAAAAACGAGTCAAGGGATTTTTGTAATAGGTCCTACATTATATATCGTGGGCTTACTGCAAAAATCCGTCAAGTCCACTTTTGTTAGTTCTGAAGAAATCGAGTTTGAAAATATTTCCTTCAAGGAAAATTCTATAGTTGCTCATAATAGACTTGCAATTTTGAAAAATAAAATATTTCTCTTGTAAGTATATTGGGACATCAATTGTTAAATGATAAAATTGTTTATTTTGACCAAAACTTAAAAAAAACTAGAAAAGTTGAGGACTTAAGGGTTTCTGGCAGAATAAAAAACGCCATTTATTTGAAATGTTTTATTTGAAGCAGATTTCAAAGCACGGAAAAATGTAACAAATCTTCCTCCAATGGAGTGCAAGATCAAGTTGTTTTCAATCATGGTCATCTTCGTCACTGTCCGTTGCAGGTATTTGATCAACGGCAGCTTTCGATGTGGGCAATGACTTGTACCATCCGTGGTATTCCTCAGGAATATCTCCTTTGCGACACAACTGTAACAAACTATTCTTCTTCTTGGCTGTTATTGGAAGAATTTTTGAATACAGGTCCTTCAAGCTGATATTATCGTGGAAAGTTTTTGGACGACCTTTACCAAACACGTGAATTTCCTTGTACTCTGAAGAATGATCGTACCTGTACTGGATTATTCCGGGCTTGCACTTCTGATACTTGAAGCATTTTACCTTCAACCAATTGACTTGTTGTCCTTCACTGTTTTTGGCCCTATTTTTTATTAAACATTTCGACAATTCATTCAAATCTTTGAAATCCTTGAAAAACATCTTTGTAATTAGGACTCTTTTTGTTTCTCACACGTTTAGATCTCGCAATTCGGAATATGTTCAGCCAGTCTTGAATTGTGTAGACCGGAACATATTTTTTGGCCGTCTCTATAGCGCTATGCATACTATCGACTTCCATAAATGTGTGTCCACTCTCCAGAAATTTGTGTTCTATAGTATCTAAATTCGTAACTTGAGCCAAATATAAAAAAAGTGCAGCTATGTTCTGGTTGCGGTTTTGTCCGCCGCACGTATCAGAAAAGAAACAAAGCTGTTTTATTTCAGGTTTCAACTCCAAAATATATTTCAACAAACAACTACCGATTTCTGAGCTTCCGCGCTTTCCGTGTAATTCGTTCCATCCGTAACAAAATGCATCATTAGGGTTACAGAGCTCATAGATAGTGAAGTTATACATACATACTTTGAGACTATAGTACATAGAACTCACATCACTTGAAGGTATCTGCAAAACTGATTGTAAATCAAATGAACAGCACATGAATGTCTGATCTGCTTGGCACCTTTCTTTATCAATGGCTTTGGCCTGATTGCATTCTTCCTTTCGTCTAACGTGTTGCTGGTAGTCTTCTTCTAAAGCCTGTTTTTCTTCCACATTTTTTAGAGAATTGTATCTAGTGCAAAGCTGGCATTGATCTTTCTTTGGTTTGTAAAATGACAGATTATAATCGTTACAGAAAACCCTTCTATAAGTGATCTCACTGACGGGCTTAGAATTGTCTTGCATGCAGTCTTCTTTATAGAGACAATACATTTTTGTAATGCTAAGCTGAGAGTCGAGGTACAAACGTTTTGTGTCTTTTCTAGAGTAATGAGACTCTAGAGTCGGGAATTTTTCTATGTGATTTTTTACTCTTTTTAAGCTTTCCGGATCGGTTTTATTGTGTGGAGTTCTCTTTCCTCTTTGATCTTCCCCGACAAACATTTTACCCTCTCCGTTTCCTTTGTAAGCTGTATCAATCATATCCGCAGAAATACACAGAGTTCGAATAAAAAATTGTTTACACACTCGTACTTTTTGACTTTCGGTATTAAAATAGAGAATCATAGAATATTTTCGTTCTCTCGTCGATCCCTCCATCCTTATTCGTCTTCTAGTCGGCTTCGTACGTTCTGTATTGCCCAGAAGAAATTCTTTTTGTTTTAGATAGTCACTTTCCCAAAAATTTTTACAGAGTGCAGTTCTGACATCTTCAGAAAAAGTTCTGCTACAATGATATCGGCATTTTTCGCAGTCTACTGGCTTTGGTTGCTTCGCTTCAATTCTTTGCTTTTTCAATAATTGTTTTTTCCATTTGGAAGGATCATTTTTCTTCCACCTACTACGCTTTTTTTCGCCATTCGCATTCCCGTTTATTGGGGCTGAGACTTGTGCATCTTCTGCGTCACTGCCTGAGGAATTTATTCCTCTATCGGTGGCTTCACTATCAGTTTCAGACTGATAATCGGGATCGCGAACTGAACAATCCGAATCTTCTTCAAACTCAACAAATCTAGTTGATTCTTCAGATACATTAACAAGTGTATGAAGATTAAGCAACTCGTTTTCTGGATCATGTTCGATTTCTCTAGAATTTGATGTGCTTGGCAAATTTTGAGAAGGTATTTCAAAATCTACTATTGCAATTTGGTTCTCAATCGTATTTTCAGTTCGACGATTCTGGATCTCGTTAGAGCCAACATTCTCGTTGGGCACAAAAGCTTCAGATGCATTAACAATAATTCTTTTAGACGTTTCAATGAGTTCTAATGTTTCATCGAAGACTACTGAGTCGACATTTTGAAGTGAATGAAGATTGAACAACTCGTTTTCTGGATCATGTTCGATTTCTCTAGATGTGCTTTGCAAATTTTGAGAAGGTATTTCAAAATCCACTCTTGCAATTTGGTTCTTAATCGCATTTTTAGTTGAACGATTTTGGATCTCGTTCGAGCCAACATTCTCGTTGGGCATACAAGCATCTGAATAAAAAAAGAAAATAGGTAAAAATTGTAAGAATTCGATTATTATTAGGTATTATAAGGGAAACATGTCCGGTTCATGAAGAAATAAACGAATTAACAGCAGAGTTACATTATTTTAGTAGTCTAGGAAACTTACAAAACTCATAGTTGAATAGGACCGTGGAACACTAGACCACAATCTCTAATAAAATAAGAGACTACATGCGACTTGAGGATGAACCGCAGAATTGAGGAACCTAACCTTACTTTTCAAAAAATGCGATTTATTCTATAATTTTTTTATGAAATACGTACCAATATTGCAATTCTCCGTTTCCAATGCCATTACAACCATTCGGGCACCTCTGGATCTATTTTTATTGTTCATTTTATAATTATTTAACTCGTCAAAACTAAATAATGCACGCCGATTATTCTGTCAAAACCCGTTAAGTGCACTCACACGTTTGTTGCTGCACTCACCAAAAGAATAATAACGGATGATTATTACAGCCAAAATCCTCTAAGTTGCCTTACAAGATTTTAGCTGTCTAATGAGTTGTGGAATAACTCAAACTAGAATATAGCAAAATCTGTTAAGTGCCCTTAGCCGGTTCTTGCTGTAAACATATTGTTCTAAGAGGTGAAAAATTACTTACAACCAAAATCCTCTAAGGGCACTTAACAGATTTTTGCTGTTGAGAATTAAACAGTTTAAAAATAATACAACCTACACAATACAGTTAAAGGCACTTACAGTATTTTGTCTGTTTAAATCATCAAAGAATGGACTTGCAGGATATAGTGTATTTAAATAAGAGGACGAGATGATTCCTTGGACTTAAATGGTTTCGTCAGTAAGTTCTACTCGCAATTTTGGACTTAGCTGTGTATTTAGAACGAAACCGGCCAAAAGTGGACTTGACGGATTTTTGCAGTAAGCCCACGATATACACTTTTAATTTATAAAATATTATATATAAGCTCTTTCCAAATAAAGTTATTGTAATAAAATAAAGCCTATATTTACTACACTCTACTTTTTGATTTTACTAAAACCGTCAATTAATAGCTTAAAATCTATATTACTACTTTAATCACAGTTATTGAAAATATACCTCATTATATTTCAACCATTTCTTCAAATGTACAATAATGGCTAGGAATTCATCATAAGTATCTAATTGTATATGATTTATGTTACATAATATTGAATCAATATTGAACTGAGTAAATTTATCCACTTTCTCATTAAAGAAACTTGCAGATGACACTTTATTAATTATACTTTCACCTAGTTCTGAAAATAATAGTAATAGTTGTTAATATTTCCATATCAAAAATATTACCTTTTAACCTTTCAGTTGAAAAATTGTAATTTGTACATAAATACAATGCGCTTCCTTCTTTACCACCAACCCACTTCGGTAACTGTACATTTATACATAACTGAAAACTAACAAATTGAAAAAGCATTACATTTTTGTATGTTTATAATAGTACTCATATACTAAGTACCATAAGTTTTACGTGCTTATAACTATGGATCGGAAGTCAGAAGTATATTGCAAGACTGGACTTAAATGAATAATGTAATTCGAAATTTGGCATACTAATAATGAAGATATCACTAATACTGTGCCCAGTTTCGAATGATAACATATCACTCATTTTACATTATGCATTTAAGTACAGTCCTGCAATGTACCCCTGACTGTCGATACGTACTTATAACACTATAAGCTCACATATTTATCAAACAAATTACTACTGTTAACGTAACATTTTTACTTAGAATCAGTATGATGTACATTTCAAATATATCTGCCGATATTTCGCTGCTTCAGATATTCCGCTTCGAACGTGTTTTTGGTTGCATACCTAAAATTCTATCTTAATGTTTTGAGGCATATTCCTTTTTACCGAGATTAAACTGTCTACCTCGCGCCGCGTTATTCAAAAATTTTTTGAGAAATGTAGTTGAACAAGATACTACATTCTAGTAACATTTTGAAATAGTTGTTCCATATGTAACATGTTTATCCTTTTTGGGAATAATTAAGTGCTATTGATCAATTCAGAAAATTATTCTGATTATGCGGCATTTATCTAATATTTGTTATGCATTACAAATACTTTTCGATCTCTCTGTGTTCTTCTACTTCCAAGAGTTATAATATACTGTTTAATAACGATATTTTGCCCACTCCTTGTCAGCCTTCAAATAATAATCATTCGGCCAACAGATCCGAATTCAAATTCAATGATATTTTCGCCAATGGGCTCACTATTACTAATTGTTTCATCTGTACACTCAATATCAATGAGTCTAAATAAGGTACCTACTTAATTAATTTGTAATACAGTGAAACTTCCCTTAACGGACACTTCTATTAGTCGGGCACTTCCCATAAACGGACATTCTATCCGATTCCGAATTTAAAAGTAGGGAACTCCTAATAAATCGGTTTATCTTATGCGGACACCCCTTTGAACGGGAGGGGACAGTTATTTAGCTGCTTTTTGACCGCAGTTTCCATTAATCGGACGCGAGAATCGCAACGTAGTAATTCTGTCCGGTAAATCCCCTGCCTTCGTCGATGATTTCATTTGAACAGTATAGATCAGTGGCGGCTACTGCAGGGAGGGCAACGGGGCACTGCCCCCCCCCCCCCCGTGACTAATTTCCCCGTGACATATTTCTTTTAACAGATACATTAATTATAAATACCTAATTTGTATGTAATTTTTCTGATTTGTTTGATAACAAATAATATGTTTTCGGAAGTAACAGTCCGTCTTTTCAGCGCGTTTAAAAATCGCAGTGTGACGTAGGCTCCGGGGCATCTCTCGAGCGATGAAACTGGCGCGGGTAGCGCGCGTATATATGTAGGCGGTGGGGCACTACTCTATGGTGCCGGGTCAGGGTGGCGGTCTAGTGGTGCCAAGTTAGGGAATTTTTCCCTAGATCTAGGGATTTCTTGATCAAATAGGGAAAAAGGGAATTTTACTCAAAATTTTGGGAATTTTGGACAAATTCTAAAGAAAATATTGCTAAAGTTTTATTCTGTCTAAATTTTTCGATTTTTCAAACTTACTTACTGTTCTGCTCAGTGCCATCTAGTGTATCATAGTGTTAGATTTGTATGGAGTATAAAACTGAAGGTAGATCACTAACTAACAAGTAAGCAGGAAGCGGGTAATTTTTTCTAATAGAAAATTGGGTATTCACGGGAATGTTTGCACAATAGGGCATCTCGTCCTCGTGTGTGTTACTTTTTCGTTAAAGCGAGCGACTATCGACAAGATTGCCGTGATTTACAGCCGCCCCCGCTCTCTATTAGATATCAATATCCCCATCGCCAAAATTGTGCACGGCAATATATTCCTTAAATTTAGATATTGCGACATTCAGTTGGCCATGGTAAATTGAATTACATTCGCGCCCTCTCTTAAGGAATCTTCCAAGGTAGTGCCTATGTGTGTACAAATATGGCCGTTCTTTACCTATTATTTTGTAATATGCAAATAATCCAAACGAATACATCATTGTCAAAATTTCTGATATATTTCTCTTCTACGAAACACGTGCCATAGGTTTAAGGGGTTCTTTTGATAAATTTGTGATAAAACTTTTATAAAAAGAATTTGTGTACATTAAACACCTATACCACACGTAGAAGGATATTATGACTTATTTCCACGGCTTATTACATACATTGTTGCCGGCTGATAGGTATCTACTTTATCTTAACGCCCCCGCTAAGTTTTCACTCTAGCCAACTTGGTGAATTATCGGGAAAAAAATGTCTAAGGAAATCTAGGGAATTTTTAGGGTGGCTTCTGAGGATTTCCAACTCTGTACTCCTGGGCAATATACAGCGGTGAGTGTATGTTGTAATTATTATCGGTGCAAATGCAACTATGAATTGCGTTAGTAACATTAAGACAGAATTAAAAAATCTAGGTCTTCCTAGACCAGATTTATTGATTAAACTAGAAGATGACAATTTGAAAACTAATGAAACCGTGACTAGAAAATTCAACATTGTAGAGTTACAGTTTATCAGACTGGTTGTGTGGGTGTAATGTGCTAAATGCTTTTTTCTATTTCGGTGCTATAAAGTTCACTTTACGACATCCGTTTTGGTTGCAAAAGTATTTCTTCATCGCACGCTACTTTTGTTGTTTTGACGTTGGTAACAAAAAAAAAATGGAACCAAATTATATTTAAATGTCAAAGAATATGTACAAAGAATAAAAAGCACACATGCTAACATTTTATTTTCTAATTAACAATATAAATTGTTCAGCAGAGTTGGATGATAAGTTTTCTGATGCTACTATTATAATTTACTTCCAAGGTTGAATAGTACAACTGTTATAAAAGTTTGTTTTTGATAATATGTTGAGACTATGTTGGCGAAAGATTTTGTAAATTGTCTTCTGCTATTTTGCGAATCTCTGGGGGCGCGCAATTATTTATTTCGTCCTTTTTGTTGATAATTTGAAATAATTTATCGCATAAATCAGTCTGAATTTTAATGATAATTACATATAACACCGCCTATATTCAAATATGTAAAATGTTCACGAAGTTGGCCGAAGACAAGGCAAAGTCTTCATCGACATTCCGAAGACGTCTGAACACGAACGAAGTTGGCCGAAGACAAGGCAAGGCCTTCACCGATATTCCGAAGACGTCCCAACACAAACGAAGTTGACCGAAGTAAAAGCAAGGCCACTACTGACATTCCGAAGACGTCCGAACACAACGAAGTTGACCGAAGACAAGGCAAGGCCTTCATCGACATTCCGAAGACGTCCGAACACAAACGAAGTTTGCCGAAGCCAGGGCAAAGCCTTCATTGACATTCCGATGACGTCCGAACCCATACGAAGTTGGCCGAAGTCAAAGCAAGGCCACTACTGACATTCCAAAGGCGTCCGAGCACAAACGCAGTTGGCCGAAGACAAGGCAAGGCCTTCACCGATATTCCGAAGACGTCCGAACACAAACAAAGTTGGCCGAAAACAAGGCACGGTCTTCACCGATATTCCGAACACGTCCGAACACAAACGAAATTTGCCGAAGCCAGGGCAAGGCCTTCACCGACATTTCGAAGACGTCCGAAGTTGGGTTCGGACTCCGAACCCATATGAAGTTGGCCGAAGTCAAAGCAAGGCCACCACCGACATTCCGAAGACGTCTGAACACGTATGAAGTTAGTTTCCATAGACGTTTTAATCATAATTACATAAACACCGCATATATTCAAATATTTAAAATGTTCGAACGAAACATGTCTCTCATTTTAAGCTTTTTCGAACTTTTAATAATCAAAATAGAAAAAATTAAGTGAACGGTGTTTTTCTACTTTGAAGAGAATAAAAACATTTTCTAGAAATACCATGCGGGAAAGCAGACTATGTGCCTTAGCAATGTGTTCCATTGAAAAACAATTACTGACATCAACACTAAACTTCAATGAATGAGTTATTAATCATTTTGCTGATCGTAAGGAACGGCGGATGGATTTTATTTTCAAACAAGTTAATTAAATAGCATATTGAGTTTATTTGTTGTCTGTACTTAATTTTTGATATTAAACACTCAGACCCCCGGTGCCCTCCCGTCCCAAAAAATCACGGGCCGCCACTGGTATAGATTATAGATATTTGTTTAGTTCGCCAGCCAACTTAAGACGTCTTTTTGATGATGAAACAGTTTCGAAAACGTTTTGAAACTGTTGCGATCGCAACGTCATCAATATTTAGTATCGCAAAAATGCACCAGTTTTAAAACGTTCACGTGATATCTATTTGTAAGGTTATGTTATTTGTGTTTTGAAAACACCAAACGCCAACAAACAGAGATAGAATGATTGAAACACGTTGGAAAATCGTTTCAAAACTGGTTTAACCGGTGTCATGTATGACGTCACCGTTGCAACACGAAAATGGAATCTTTTGAAACAGTTTGAACCAGTTTGAACACATTTCAACACAAAAAGACGTCTTTAGTGTGGATGTATTGTATATAATTGGCAAGTTATCGCAAGAAAGATTAACTATGATGCACTGTGTGAATATGTAGGGGGGAAAAGAAAAACTGTTGGTTATCGGAAAATCAGAACGTCCTCGTGCATTTAAAAATCTTAGCATTGCTCTTCTTCCAGTCCAATGCTATTCAAATAACAAGGCTTGGATGACAAGTTCTATTATGACAGAGTGGTTGCGTGAATTTGATCAGAAAATCATCGACCAAAACAGAAAAATTTTATTATTTTTGGACAATACAGCTGCCCATCCTAAGGACGTACAGTTGCAAAAGTTGAAACTCGTTTTCTTACCGCCAAATACGACAGCTTACTGCCAACCGCTAAATAAGGCATTTAAAAAATGTTTAAAACTTGGTACCGATATTTAATACTAAAACACATTTTATCGCAGTTTGAGAGTGCTGTTCGGTACATAATTTAACTAATTCTATTAGCGTATTAGATGCGATTTATTTTATTAAAAAAAAGCATGGGATAATGTCTCATCTGATACAATTAAAAACTGTTTCAAGAAAACAGGATTTCAAGAAGTAAATGGAAGTTTGAAAGTGATCAATATGAGACCATATTTTGCCTGATCATTTAGAAAACGAAACTCAAAACCGAATAGAAATTTCTAGAACTGATGATTATAGAAAAGAATAGTATCATATAAAAATGGTCTACTGGAAATAAAAAAAAACTAAAACAATTCTGCTTTTAAAAAAGATGATGTACAAGCGTTTGGTATGCTTACTGAGCTATCATTACATTTTGAGGTAAAATTGGCATGTAATACACATAAGCAAACTTCCATTTTAGATTATTTTGTAAGACATAAATTGTGTATGTACAGTTTTGTGCAATAAATTGGCGTACACGTCTTATTGCTAATTTTGACATTATTTTGCCATTGTGAAAATGGCTTAAGTTAAGTTGACAAATGGAATTATAGCGTCAATTCAATTTGTCATACATGACAGGTATTCAAACAAAAGTCATATTTACATAAGCGTATATTAAGTGTACGCCAATTTATTGCACAGAACTGTACATACATACATGTACACCAGAAGAAATAATTAAATAATTTTCCATTCACTTCGCGGAGATATAAGGTTGTATGGGCGTGTTCATTATGCAATAGTATACGGCGAACATGCCCATACCACTTTATATCTCCACGAAGTGTACGGAAAATTATTTTTCTTGGTGTACATATGTATATTCCTATTATACAGTATACAGTGCTATTATTTTACTATGCAACATATCCATATGTTGCATTTTAAAATAATCGAGTCAAAGCATTATGCGATAGGTCAATTTATTGAAATACGTCAAATATTATTATTATTTTCCCTATTGTGACATTATCTAAGTTACAACACTTTCACAAATGTATTCCAAGGAGGAAAAAATTCAAATGTGCTTATGGTATCAAAACCATCAAAGTTTACAAATGGTGAGCGAGTTATTTTTTGTAGAATTTCCCCATAGACCAATACCTACACGTTCGACAATTTTAAGAGTGTATAATAGATTTAAAACAGAAGGATGTGTCGCTGACCATAAAAAAAAGAATAGAACGAAAACAGTGTTAACGGAAGAAATGAAATTAAACATTTTGCTTTTCGTAGAAGAGAATCCTTTTAAATCGTTAAATTTTATCGCGTCAGAGTTTAATATATCACCCTCAAGTGTGCGCAATGTACTTAAAATTGAAAAATTTCGGTGTTACAAATTGCAAAACCATCAACAGCTATTTGAAATTGACAAAATCTCTCGAACTGAGTTTTGCGAAGAAATGTTGGATTTACTAAACCAAAATGAAGATTTGTTATACAAAATTTGTTTTACCGATGAAGCTACCTTTTATTTAAACGGGAAAGTTAATTCACAAAATTATAGGTATAATAGCTGATTTTATGTTTTTACAAAGTCATTGTAAATTATCCTTACAGATATTGGGCGCACAGGAATCTTCATATACAAAACTGTACACACGTTCAATATAATGAAAAGGTTAATGTCTGGTTGGGCATAATAAATAATACATTGATTGGTCCCTTTTTTATAAATGGTATTTTAAATTCTAATGCTTATTTGAATCTTTTGCGAAACTCAATACTTCCTGAAATTCGGCAACTTGCAATACAAAATTGTTGGTATCAACACGACGGAGCTCCACCACATTCAACAGTTGAAGTAAGGAACTGCCTCAATGAAAATTTTCCTGATCGCTGGATTGGAAGATACGGGTCGATAGGATGGCCAGCAAGATCCCCAGATTTAGCCCCAAATGATTTTTTCAATTGGGGTTACCTCAAATCAAAAGTATATACGCATATACCAATATTAACAACACAGGAATTGAAAACCAGGATCACAGAAGAATGCAATAATCTCAGAGTATCACCAAATAAAATAACCAATTCTATACGAAATTTTTATTATCGTTTAGGTTATTGTTTAGAACAAGTAGGCGGTCATTTTGAAAAATACTTATAATAAAAACAATTAAACATTTAATTCCTTATGTATATCAATAAATGACCTACTCTTTGTCTGGTTTTAGAGTTTAAACACATTTGCATTTTTCCCTTAGAACACAACACAGAAGAGTATTAAAAAAGTACTGCAAATTAGTTTGAAACGCGAAAGAATATTTGACGTATTTCAATAAATTGACAAAACAATAATTATTCTTGACGCTAGGGTAGTATGTATAATGGGTTGCCTATCGTATAATGCTTTGACTCGATTATTTTAAAATGCAACATATGGATATGTTGCATAGTAAAATAATAGCACTGTATATAAATGTGCATATAACCGTTTCGTTTTTATTTAGCAAATAAAGTTATAAGTACATAATTTTACACTGTGTGTTCAAATGAAAGTTTAGCTTTGCGTTTCTACTTAATTTTTTCTGTCTTCTGATAAGGGTGCCCTTCTCTTAACCGGGCAGTATTGTCGGCACGAACAATGTCCGCCTATGGAAAGTTTCACTGTGTTTTTTTAATAAAATCTGAATTTGACTTGTTAATTAAAAAGTGAGGCTATCTTAAAAATATGATGAAGACAGGAAGAGAATTGCCTGTTGTCTGTTTTAAGGCAACCTCCATCGATTAGGAAGGTATTATTCAGTTGAATCAAAATCGTTCTTTGATTAATATTTCGATTACTCTATCGTATCTTTATCAAAACGTCATTGTAACAAACAACTGTCATTTTACTTTTAACACTAGCATAAAAAGTAAATTACTTCGAACACTAGTTAAAAAATACTTTATTTAATTGAAAACCGCTTCTAAATATCTTTTCTCATGAAGTCACAATCGCCTCTCCCCACGGAGATGACTCGCCCTGTATATCAAAGCAGTAACGGGTATCTGTAATTGATTTTCGGATCGACTCTTGCATTTTAGTGAATTTTACATTTTACAATTTCTGTACCGTTTCAATTCAACGTAATTGTCAAATTTGATATTAACATTATTGATTATTATTGACATAAGCTTAACAACTTTAGCGAAATATGAATTTAAAACGACAACTGACGACAAGTTATTAATTCTATTTCATCCCACTGGCAAAGTTATAGTTGCATGAAAGCATTATCATGTAATTATAGAATTATGTCTATGTAAGTTACATCGCTATAATATAGGTAAGTTAAAAAAATTGTTTGAGCTATTTCCATCGTTTCCAACGATGGAAATAGCTCAAACAATTTTTTTAACTCAAGTTATCCATCGTCAACAATTTCACGTCATGAGATAATATAGGTAGCTACATAAATACATTGATATTTTTATAAGGCATAACAAATGTCAAAGGAGAAACACGATGTAACCTACGTCCATATCATAACCAATTCGCGATATATTAAATTTCTAGATACCTTACTTATATACAGGTGGCGCCTGGGAACGGGCGATTTTGAATTAACAGTAATGCAACTTCCTCAAAGTTTTATTTATATTTATACATGATCATCAGAATACTAAAACCATACCATTAAATAAAGAAGTCATACGGCAGTTATTTTTTAAAGGTAACATCCTGTAAATGACGCCCTTCTCTGCGTAGACATTTCTGTCGTGAATGCAATTTCAAAGTAACCCTCTGCAACATCTCAACGCCGATTGACGCAATCTTTTCACGAATTCTAGCTCAATACCGGAAATTTTGTTTATAACAAATCCACTTAAATGGAAAAAACAAACATAAACAAACATCCAAACATTGTTTAGGAACGTTTCACCTTCTTCACATTTTCTTAGGAAATTTTGAGCAAAAGTTAATCGGAAACTGGCATCACCGGCCTGCAATTGTCGAACAGTCTGAAGCTTGTAGGGATGCAATTTGAGATCCGAAACCAATATTCTGCTCATAGTGCCACGAGACAAACCTAATGACGCAGCATGTCACAGTGCCGAGCTGGATGGCGGCGTGTATTGCTTGGATAGTTTCTGGCGTTCGAACTGTTCTTCTTGGTCCAGGACCCTTATTATTTCATGCAGATCCTCTTGTTTCCAATTTTCTAACCCATGTCTTCACAGCGTGGGCTGAAGGAACCGGATCATTACGTCCAAGTTAGAAATGGCGCCGAAATTCTCGACACGCAGCTTCAAAACGATTATTGTTTCTGCAATGAAGCTTTCACAGCAAAAAACACATTGCTCTCCCGTGAAATGGGAAACAATAAGGAACAAAATGACAGTACCACAGTATTACAAACTTTAATTATGACAGTATATATTCAAAATCGCCCGTTTCCAGGCGCTACCCAGTATAAAAGTAGGACATTATTTAAAAATTGCCGCAAATGTGTTATATAGTAACAAAGTGGTTGATACAATTTCTTCCCAATTATTAAGGCCAATATTTTCTGGTATGTCATTTAAGTACGTAAAGCCAGAATATTTTAATGTTTTAACATTTTCTGTACTTAAATTTAAGGATGATATGCTCTGTTTCATATTTGTTGATATGTGATAGTGTTTAATCAGGACTTATTGGACTAATTTATATAGTAACAAAGTGGGATAGACATTTGTTAATCGCTCGTTAATAAGTAAAAAAAGTCTAACAAAATCATCACGGTATGAATTATTACAATAAAAGATTGACTTTAGTGGATATGTGAATAGTTGAAAAATATGAGATTTTTGATGCAAGATATTTTTGTTGATTTTAAATTTGGAGAAAACCTTTCAACGTCAACTTATGAAGAATTTAGTAATCCATCCCGCTGAATAATCAAATTTAGAAAAAAATGATCGAAATTAAAGAAAATTAATTAATATGTCGAAATATTAAAAACAAGTTTTCTCAAAAATCCTTTGTAGCAGATTTGTTTGCTTTAGTTCACGTTATAAATTGAACAAAAAGCTACCCCGCTCTACACTTATTTTTCAAAACGAAAATGAAAAGTGTGAACACATGGATGTTAAAACTAACATCAAGCAGTAAATAATTACTGTGACTTACATATACCGGGTGTCCCGTAAAAAACGCCAACAATAATAACTCCGTTATTTATTGTCCGATTTTATTGAAACAAAAAGTCAGTTAATTAGCATCAAAAATACTACAAGAAAGTAGTGTTTTAGTTGTTTTCAGTTGTTTTCATTAATGTCAAACGATAGTCAACTTTTTTATTTTAAATGGAAACAGATATATTTTTGGCAATATTCGGATTGGATTTTCTTTTCTGAATTCATCGATGTATAACATGTCTATTTTTTTATAAACGATTATTGAAAGAAAACCATTTATTAAAATTGACAATGTTTTTAATAAATTATGTATAACATTTCGAATGTGCTATGGAACATTGAAAACGTAAGTATTATAAGTATTATTCTAAAAAACAAAACATTTCACAATAATTGTTCAAATTGCCCGTCATCTTGTTCAATACATAACGCACATCTCCTAATTACTCTACGAGTCGCATTTAAAAGACAAACGGCAGGTATTTCTTGACAAGTGTTAATAATTCTTTGTCTTAAAATGTCAACATTTTCTGGAGGTGTCAAATAAACTCGATCTTGTAGATAAGCCCGCAACCAAAACTCTAGGAGCGAAAGATCGGGTGAACGCGCAGGCCACTTGATAGGACCGGATGTTCCTATCCACCTATTTCCAAATTGGGTGTTCAACCAATCAGTATTTACACTGGCGTTGTGAGCGGGGGCCCCATCTTGTTGATAAAATATTCTATTTAAATTTGCCAAAGGTAATTCATCTAAAAAGTTTTGGAGATTTTCGTTTAATAAAGTGTGATACTTTTCTTGATTTAAGCAACCATCTATGAAAAACGGCCCAATTAATTGATCGCCTAAAATACCACACCAAACATTTACGCTGAAACGTCTTTGAAAATTATTTTCAATGACAAATCTCGGATTGTCTTGGCTTCATTGTCGATGTATGTTTCTATTAAAAATACCATTGTTGCTAAAAGTGCATTCATCAGACCAAATTGTCATTCTGTAAAAACTCCGGTCTTGTTCTAATGCATTTAAAAAAAGTCGACAAAACTGTATTCTTCGGCGTTGATCATTTTGTTCTAATGCATTAACTTTTCGAGCTATGTACGGTTTAAATTTGTGTTTTCTTAAAATACTATGGACTGTAGTTTTTGATACCCCAATATTATGTGCAATTTCGCGAGTCGAAGTTCGTGAATTTTCTTGTAGTGCAAGAAGAAGTTTTAGGTTTTTTAAATGATCCATAATTCCTCAAATTCGTTTCAATTCCCTGAAATATTTTCGAATCTGGAACTTCTCTGTCCTGAAAACGAACGCTGTAACGCCGAACTGCTTGAAGACGATTTTTATTACATTCAAAAAACACTTGCAACATGTCTGTTAACTCATTGTTATTCATTTTTACGAATATACTTTTTTTTGTGGCAAAACGTTCAAGCAGAACAATAAATAAGACTTAATAGACACTCACACTGACGTTTATTGACGTTTATCGCATTTTTGTTTTTTCATGGCACATTCCAAAATTAATAAATAATGGAATACAAAGATGAAATTCATTAAGTGTTTTGTATTTTTTTCAATAATTGTTTATCAAAAATAGACATTTTATACATTGTTGAATTCAGAAAAAAAAATCCAATCCGAATATAGCCAAAAATATATATGTTTCCATTTAAAATAAAAAAGTTGACTATCGTTTGACATTAATAAAAACAACTGAAAACAAACAAAACACTGCTTTTTTGTAGCATTTTTGATGCAAATTAACTTTCTTTTTGTTTGAATAAAATCGGACAATAAATAACAGAGTTATTATTGTTGGCGTTTTTTACGGGACACCCGGTATACCTTTATACGTAAAACGTATATGTATATATGCATGTGTTTGAGATACACACATACATTAAGTGCCATTGTCGATAATCGAACGCACAGACACCGGTGTTTCGACCTATGAGGTCTCATCAGTGTACGTGGAGATTCTCGACAATAGCTTCAAGACTTAAATCGCTGCCTATGTCATTTTCGCATGTTAAATGTAGTGAGAGTATCACAGCGACATCTAACACCCAAAAGATGACACGGAAAAAAGCGATGGCTTCTGACAGCATGTTCACTTTTCATTTTCGTTTTGATTGGTGACGCCACCTAAGGCTCTATTACACGAGATACACTATTAACATACAGGCCTCTGTATAGCAGAACATGCTGTCAGAAGCCATCGCTTTTTTCCGTGTCATCTTTTGGGTGTTAGATGTCGCTGTGATACTCTCACTACATTTAACATGCGAAAATGACATAGGCAGCGATTTAAGTCTTGAAGCTATTGTCGAGAATCTCCACGTATACTGATGAGACCTCATAGGTCGAAACACCGGTGTCTGTGCGTTCGATTATCGACAATGGCACTTAATGTATGTGTGTATCTCAAACACATGCATATATACATATACGTTTTACGTATAAAGGTATATATGTAAGTCACAGTAATTACTTATTTTTCGTTCAACTATTCTTTACTTTGTTTTAAATAAATATAAAATAAATTAAAATTAGGCAACCCATATTACAATGAATTGTTATTCTTGTAAAAATCTTTCCCGCGGCTACAAATGTGTAAATATTTGGTCATAAATGAATTTTTATTCGCTTAGATATCGAGTTATTATTTCAAATATTTATTATATATTCCCTATGTGCAATAAGTACTCGGACATCCTTGGCTTATTAAATTATGTGCTATGCAACCAATATTACATTTCCGATCCACTATATAGGACCCTTAACATTAAATGTACACTAATCAAACGAAATGTTTGATAATACTTAATCACTTGTCTGTGTAATTGTTAATTTATAAAATTATTTATAATTAATAATAATATAAATGTCAGATACCATATAAGATAATATATACTTAATTAAGTTTTACAAATGTTTTGTTTAATTACTTCCTAAAATAGCCACTCATTAGCAGCACCTTATTTTTGATTTATTTTATTTTGCATTATACAGTGTTTCATAAATTGGTGGCTGTACGTAATTACATTTTTGTATTCCCCATATAATTCTTAATCAAAATGTAATAAGATAGTATAGGCCCAAAATATAAAGTTTTTGATTTATTACCTTATTTCTGAAAAATTCAATGTTTTTAAAAAATTTTACCGGGTGTCAACGAGATCATGTATCAGCACGCCATTTATTTATTAGTTAAAATAAAACTTTGAAATTCGGACCGTATATATGAGTGATTGGCGGGCTTCTTCAGGTACACTCAGTTTTTCTACAGCACTTCCGGTGAAACCGGAAGTAACGTTAATTTTGAATTTTTAAATACAACATTTATTATTTCTGTTCATATTATGTTTCTTCTAAAAATTTGCCATCTAATGCAGGTTAACACGTCGTATATTAAGTTACGCGCTCATCTTAAAGCTAGAAGAGTGTTATACTATTTCGTAGTCTAAAATTAATGCCCAGGCAATTTCTTTTGATAATGTGTTATTTACGGGTGAAGCTACTTTCCATAGTAATGGAATAGTTGACAGAAGAAATTTTCATTATTATTCAAATGAAAACCCTTACTTCACTAGTAAATAGATCATCAGCATAGGTTTCTAGGGAAGTGGGCTAGGCCGTGAAGGTAACTAGCCTGCTAGGTCTTTGAACATCACAAAATTAGATGTATTCCATAAGGATACGTAAAAAGGCAAATATATAGTATACCTGTAAATACAAAAGAAGCTATGCGGGGACATGTTCGACAAATATTTAGAAATATAGGTGCTCCATTGCTTATTAATGTCGATTTATCATTTCGGAAGCGTGTTCAAACATATTTAGAATTGATGAATATACATTTGAACACTTGTTGAAATACTTTTTACCTATTTTAATGTTCAATATTTATTGTTATTGTATAGTCCCTGTTGCATTAATTCATCATCCATTCATGAAACAGTTTCTGTTCTACACCTACTATAATCAAGTTATTAATTTGTTTTGTGTAGATTTGTTTATTGTAGTAAATTTTACAAATTTTATGAAGTAAAAAAGCTAGTAAACATTTTTTTGTCATTCCCCCAATACATACAAAAATCATATCTCTAACCTCATTTTTAGACAAATTAATTATAAAATCATGCTTGTCAATTGAGAAACAACTTATTAAATGTCATCCATTCGATTTTCAATTTCACAGCAAATACATACTAATGTCGTGTTTACACGTTTCGCATTTGCACCTGCCCTAATTTTTCGTCAATTTTCTAGGGAAATATAGTGACATTTTAGATTAAAATAAATGCCAACTTTCGCGTTGTTAACTGTCTGCCCTTTAAATATTTTTTTTTATTATAAAAGATTGATAAAAGTTAGTAAAATCAATCGTATTTGTAAAGGAATATGAATGATCCAATAAATAATATGCTTCCGCACAATCGTTGCAGAGGGCCAACAAGAAATTATGAAGTCTTATAAAAAGATATTCTTCATGAAAACAACTACAATATGGAGAATATTGCATTTTATTACTATATAGTTAGTGATTACTACAATCAAGTACACATAAAAATATTCGGATATGCTTGTCTCCATCAGCAAGCTATAAGTCCATATTTTGCATGTATAATCGCGTATTATTAACCCCTACAAATATCAGATTTACAGCTTCCGAGTATCCTCGAAATGGACCTTTATATTTTTCCCGTGAGAGAACCAGCAATAATATTTGGGAATAAGTAAAAGTAGCATAAAAAATCAATGCGTACATCAGTGGTAAAAAATTTTGTGGCTGTTACTACCATTTTTACATTGAATAAAAATATTTTTTTTCATAAGTAATACATCCGCATCGTTGATATTGCAAGACTAGTTAAGTTTTTGTTATTTTCAATATTTAGAGTATATTTAAAATATTGTAGTTAGCGGCCGTCAGGGCGTGCACCTGGTACAAAGGTCACCTAGTGACGTCAAGATGGGCGTGAAAAATATAAAGGTCCATTGATAAATATAAACAAAAACATTTAAAGGTTGCAAGAAAACAAATATTACTATTTGATGGTTGTTACTATAGTGGATATCGTCAATAAAATATTGGATGAATGTTGACGTTTACACGGTCCAATAAATTGACGAATAAATTCGTCAATTTATTCATCAATTTATGTAAACACGGCATATAAGACTCACTATACCGTATTCAAATAACAAACATAAAGATGGCAAAATTATATCAAAAAATGACAATAGCTCAGTAATGGTAATTTTTAAAATAAAAATGCCTTACTTTTCATGCAAAATTTAGGAAGCAATTAAAAAATGAAGATATACAACTTTTTTATTTGCAAAAAAAAACTTTAGACAAAAAAAGTCATGTATTTTTAATCCAGTTTTCTGCACATGCAATTAGCAATTGAAAACAAATTAAATACGCTTGTATTAGGCCATTTTATTATAAACAACACTACCAAAAATGATGTATGATGATAATATGTCGTTTTGAAGAAACATAATTATATAAAAAACTTTAATAACACAATCTTACTACTTTTTGACTGAGAATTATAAGAGGAATAAAAAAATTAAACAATATATTGGCTGTCCCGTTTAAGAAACAACTATGGTCAGCTATCAAGTTGTGGAAAACTCTGTATAGTACAAAATAAATTTAAAAGGTAGCGCTAAAGAGTGGCTATCTTGGGAAGAAAACCGCTTAGAAATATCTTGTCTCTAACAATTGGCCTTCATGCAGATGAGTCACCTGTACTCCTGTAGGTACTATATCGTAGTCGACATATTTTAATTTCTGATACGAAAGTCGAAAGAGGAAAAGAGCGCGACGAAATAAACTAAAGATGCCAAGACAGTACACTCGACAAACGTTTCCTATGAAATGAAAGGCGTAAGGGTCCCCCGACACTGCCTTGCTCTCCCACCACTGTTAGTAAGCAGGCATCGCTGCATATTATAAGGTCATCTTCTGCATGGGATAGAAGTACAAACCGAAATTAAAATTTGACGACTACGGTATATTTGTATCAGATACACCATGTCCAAACTTAAGTGTTCATCATTGTTAATTTCTTTGGAGTTATGAAGTTAGTTAAATGAGCAAGTTATTGACATCTTTTGCTGAAATTGAGATGAAAAGAGAAAAATAATTGAAAGTTTCATGTCCAAGATTTACTCAATTTTTTTGGAAAATGGAACAGCTAGTATATTTTTACCTATTCTGAAAGAAAATAATATACTGGATACAAAATTATTAAACATTACTACTGTAAAATTAAAAACTAATAAATAAAAAGTAGCTGTAATAATATGCAAGTAGGCAATACTTTTGAACATTTAATACGATACATAAATTAATATAATTTGCTTGTTAGTATGTGTAACTATAAATTTCTTACTGATTTGATTTTATTACAATTATTAATCAGCTTAAATGCACTTTATTTGTGTATTTATAATTTTACAATAATTATGCATTAATATTTTTTTATTCAGAATATGTACAAATATACAGTACCTACTTATGCTCTATTAAAAAGTACAGTTTTTTGTGAATAATTTAGAAAGGAAAGATTAAATTTTAATTGTATTTGTCAACACGAAAACTGCTAGCCCTTGCTAATTTAACTAATTCTGTAGCTTCAATATGGAAGTTAGCAATGGTAAACGTTTAACTTTCAACACAGTATAATATATATTCTTTCATGCTTAGGACTTACCTAAATGTTTCTATTATAATTACAGGTATATTTACCAAATGCAGAGTGGCCCAAAAATCAGTTTATTAATTTACTTTTAAGATAAAATAATGAAAAAAGTTCTAAGAACACTGATATCAAAATGATAATTTGATACACATGTAACATCTGTCTTTCTTATTGCCAATAAATTCAAAAGTATTCTAAAATATCAGCTTTTTATAGTCAATATTAGGTTTTTCAAAACACAATGGTTAGAATACCCTACATCACAAAATCATGTCCTCTGTGGTCAATCAATTTAAGGGAATTTGCATATAAGTACTGCATAACAGTATCACCTACATTTGTTTGTCAAGTATTTAAAGTAGCATATAGAAAAACGGAATAATTAAAATATAGTATCAAAATGGTAGCTTAACTGACTTTTGGCCTACTACATACGTAAAGCAGTGGAAATGCATTTATTTCATAAATATATATTTGAATATACCAAATTTGTGTTTTCCCAGAAGCTGGTTCACCACATATTTCCACAATATTACCAGCTAACATTTCATTTTCAAGGAGATCATCAAGTTTTTTATTAAATGTGTATATTGTACCAGATGCACTATTTTCATGATAAATATCCAAAGCTGTTTTTGTAGCAGGGGTTGATACAATTTCTTCCCAATTATTAAGGCCAATATTTTCTGGTATGTCATTTAAGTACGTAAAGCCAGAAGATTTTAATGTTTTAACATTTTCTGTACTTAAATTTAAGGATGATATGCTCTGTTTCATATTTGTTGATATGTGATAGTGTTTAATCAGGACTTATTGGACAAATTTTGTTGAAACGCTATTGACCTTAAACACACAAAATAATTTTAAATGGAAATTACATATTTATCAAATTACGTACAGCCAAACCTTACAAAAATATATACGCTTGCATTCGTTTAAATTACGAACCTGCACAGCCACAGTATTCGGGTACTACTTATAAAATTTGGCTTGAATAATAACATAACTAATAATAAAAAGAAAATCATTCACCTTCGAAATTAAAACTAAAACATCTGGGGGAAATAGTAAATTAAATAGAAATACTTAAATTGCCATCTATGAACAATTGAATAGTTAAAAATTAAATACTTATATAATTATTTCTTTTGCTTTTGTAAATAAATGTACTTTAAATAATTAATTATATAATTACAGAATTTCTTTTAAACTTTTTTATATATTTTGAAATTTGTTTGATAATTGTAAACATTTTTAGTTTGGATGGTTTGCATATTGGTTGGGCTATTGCACACCAGAAAAATTCATTTTGTTAGGTTAGACTGTTAGACGTTGGATGGCTATTGCAAGCAATTGCAAGCATCATAGGCAAGCATGTCGTTGCTCATTATCATCTGTGCTCCTTATTAAGTTTATTTGAGAATCCTGTGAGATCCTGACAGATAATTTACAATAACATAACCTAAGAATTTTTGCAACTTTCTTTATTCATTTGTTTTTAAATTTTAGTATAATATGTGGTTTATATCGCCTTAAATCATGAATACAGTGTTAATACACCAGTTTGTAGCTGGTTTAAAGTCGCGACAAGCCGAGGTGCGTGCTAAAACGGCACAAGAATTATCTCTATATGTAAAAAGTGAATTACGAGAAGCTACACCAGATGAAATCAACAGTTTTTTGGATGATTTCAACCACCACATCTTTGAAATGGTTTCTGCAAATGATGTTAGTATTTATCTATTAATTTTTTTATTTGTAATTAATAATATATATTTAACAATTTAAAAAGTATCACATATCAGAAACATGTAACCAGCTAATCAGAAATATTAATTGGATAGCATGTATATTGAAATTTATTTACTTAGCAGTTGAACAGCTTTTTTCCATAATTTTTAGTTTCTCTAGGATATGTTTTTCTTTTTAAAGATAGGTATATAGGTATGTATATTTTGTGTGTATCGACAATTTATATGTATATTTAAGTACAACTGTAGATTTTCTAATTATGTGTAAAGTTTAGATATTGTTCTACAAGAAAAGAAAGTTGCATATACAACAAACAAATCTTGATAAATATACCTATATATTTATATAAATAAGTTTATTTTAAAAGCATTTTGTTGTATCAGTAGTATATAAACATATATTTAAGCACTAGTATTGGTTTGCTGTATAAGAGCTCTATCAGGTGATGAAAATTATTTTAAAAATTCACCAAAATTTAGCTAGAGGATATACGATAATATTATTAATATTATTTAAGATAGTATGAGGACTTGTTTTTTCTTCCTCATGTATAATTAAATGCGCATGTATTTTAATAGCGAAGGTAATACCAGACCAATGTTGTGTTTTTTTTAAATGGAATGCTTTCGATATTTATAGATTAAAAGATTCATGCTGTATAGTAGTACTTTTATTATAATATTATACCAGTCTAAACTTGTTAGTTTCTGTGTAAATAATTACTTCCTTCGATAAATTGATTCACATCAGTTGGCTATTCTGCACAAAGCAAAACAACAATTTTAAAACTATATAGTACATATATATTTTTTTAGTAGTATGGCCCTTACCTACTAATACCTATAGTAAAGTTCCTATCTACTAATACAAACTTAGCTGGTTTGTAGCATTTTATTAATTTATTAAGAATTTTAATATTTGATGGTTTTTTAGAACGAATTATCATGGTAGCGTTGCACAAAAAAAAGAGTAATTTCTAAAGCAACGCGAAATAAGGGATGCGAGCTGCGACAATCTCATCTGACAACTAAGTGACATTTGTTTTTTGTCGTATTCATTTCTTCCGTCCATATCATGTTCATCGAATTTTATTATTATAGAACAAATATCATAATTTGTTACCTGTTAATCTTAATTTTACCAATACAAAGTGTCTGGGACACTGTTTATTGATTGGTATCAGTTCAAAGTAACAAGGTTAATAATTGCACTCATAGTATTTGTGTGGATAATTAAAAGGAAACACCAGAACAAAACTAATTTCATTAGGAAGTTTAAGAAAATATAGGTATCTTCATGTAATTCAAGGCCGGTGAGAAACCTTTAATGGAGTTACACTTTGAATTAGATAATTGAAATAATATTGGCTTCCAAAATGTTTAAAAACCAAATCTCAACGTAATAATTAAACAAACATATTTATAATATTATTTTACTTTCTATATTATAGTTTCCTTAAATAAGTAAATAATATATCATCGAAAATAGTATTATTAATAAACAGTGGACACTCTCCTATTCAAAATAAATTTATATATTTGGAAAACTACTTATCCTATGATAGATATTAGGATACATAGAATAGATCAAATAATGTACCTTTTAAAATTATTTCAAAATTGGCGCTCACACTTATAGCGCTGCTAGCGACAAAAACAATTACTATTTCAATATTGCTTTCATTCAGCAGGCGGATCGGGAACCGATCCCGCTCCAACCCTCAACCGTTCACTTCACAACCGCTCACCTTTATGTCATCGTCTGTCATCTGGTACTTTTCATTGCTGCCATATTTTTCTGCATTAAGTTTTGGCGTAGTTTTTAGTGGAAGGCTTGGTTTTTACAACCCCGAATAAAATACTGGGTGATCTCCAATATTTTAATACATTTGTTTCTGCACAATACCTTTAATTTGCTGTATCTTACTTTTCTAGTAACTTTCTTCAAAATTATGAAAGCATTGTCTATGGTATGGACTGTCGTTGCTATGTTAACTTTCTACAATATCAAAACATCTGTCTCATTGAACTTAAAATTGGAGGTCTTCAAAATTATGTGACGTATAGTATAGCCTTTTACACGCGTCATTTATAAGAACTTAAAATGAACTAAAAATTGACAGATGTAATACCCGACTTGGCCTTAATTTTGACCAAGTTCTACAAATTGCACTTAAAATTGATAGATGTAAAATGAGCTTTATACCGTGCCTTTAAAATCTTTTTTAAGTAATCAGTGTTGGTGAACATTCTCAGGTTTTGAAAACTTCAAATTCTGACAGTTGTCATACTTAAATTCAAATTATAGACGTTTATTATTATTTACATAACCAAACTATCAACATTATACGTTTGTGACTGAATACGTGCACTGTCACCAACCATTAAAAAAAAGCATGGCCGTCTCTAACGACGAAAGTACCCCGCGATCATTTAAATTCTAAATTAGAGCAGGCTGTGAAATTTAAATTAAGTTGGTATATGCTGCATGACATGGAAAGTGCAACACCAAGAATGGGTGCGAATTTTTTGACCAAACTTGGTAGAAACGTATAACTAGTCAAAAGCAATAATTGATTAACATTTTGTTGCGATAGATCAAGTGGTCATGACACATCTGACACTTCATTCAGTTTTCGCTGACATTAATGTGTGGTGTATTAATTGTTTGTTTGAAATTAATTTCAACGGTTTTGTCTTATTATACCTTTGTTTAACGTGTTTAAAGAGTTTTATTATGCCTAGAGTGCGGCAACGTGGAAATTATCGCCAATTAAGCGAATTCGACAGAGGTCGAATTGTTGGTTTGCGAGAAGGTGGTTTTTCATACAGGGAAATTGCAAATCGCCTTAACCGGAACCAATCCACCATTATGCGCTGTTATCAATCATGGACTAGGGAAGGTCAGGAAAGACGCCAAAGAGGAACCGGAGGCCGAAGAAGAACTAATGAGATACAGGACCGCCGCCTTCGCTTAATGGCACTAAGAGACAGGTTTTCCAGTACCAGATCAATTGCTGACGTGTGGTTAGGTAATATTGGTCGTCCTGTAACACTTCGAACCGTTTATCGTCGAATTAGGGGTTTCGGCTTACAATCTTATCGTCCACATCTTGTGTTACCACTTACGGCTCAACACCGACAGCAACGTTTGGAGTGGTGTAGATTGCGACTGCACTGGAACGTGGAGTGGCACAGGGTGGTATTCAGTGATGAATCTCGATTTTGTCTAGGGATGCATGATGGCCGTATGAGGGTCAGACGAAGACGCGGGGAACGTCGTGATATTCAGTTTTCCGTTGAAAGGCATGTGCATCGAGCAGTGGGTGTTATGGTATGGGGTGCTATAGCATATGGGAGTAGGTCTCAATTGGTGTTCATCCAAACCACCATGAACGCCCAGCGTTACATTGATGAGGTGGTAGAACCCCATATTCTACCATATCTTCAAACGCTCGAAGACCCACTTTTCCAGCAGGATAATGCCCCTCCCCACGTAGCGAGAATTTCTATAAATCGCTTGGAAGAGGCTCATGTCAATATCTTGCCATGGCCACACAAATCCCCCGACCTCTCGCCAATAGAACATGTGTGGGACATTATGGGACGAAAACTTATGAATTTAGCCAATCCCCCGCAGACACTAATAGCTCTCCGGCATGAATTACAGGTTGCTTGGGACACCATACCCCAAGAGGATATCGACCACCTAGTCGAATCAATGCCACGAAGAGTGAGGGAGTGTGACACTAATAGGGGCGGTTCAACACATTATTAATAAAAATTATGTTAAATTGTGTTAGTCTTTTGTTTTTTTTTCTTTGAAATTTTAATCAATTATTGCCTTTGACTAGTTATACGTTTCCACCAAGTTTGGTCAAAAAATCCGCACCCCTTCTTGGTGTTGCAGTTTCCATGTCATGCAGTATATAAGTACTAATTTACAATTTGAATTGTCAAAGTGACGTTTCAAAATGTTAATTAATCAATAATTGACATTCTGGACAACTTAATAAAAAAAATCCCGCCTGCTATAATTTAGAATTTAAATGATCGCGTGATATTTGAAGGCACGGTATATTCGAGACTTTTTATCTGACTACGCCTACGAGGAACGAATAGAACAGGAGAGATAATAAACTGGTGGGGAATAGGTATTATTTAGACGGAAGTTACCACTTTCAGGCAGGTCAGTTATGGCAATATTGACCAATCATAATTTATAAAATGGGTATTTTGAATAACTTGTCATATACCTGACATGTTTGATTATGTTTTCAGTGGCGTAATACACATATTTCTAGGCATGTTTTTTTTAATGTTTTCTTTAATACAGTTAGAATAAATGTTACTAGGGTAGATCGCCCAGTGAATGAACAATTAAGGACTACTTACACTTTGAGTGGCGAATTTTACCACGACTTTAACATCTATTGTAATAGAACCAATGTTGTTACATTCTCGATTATATTACAAATAAGCTAAGCACATCCAAAAAGTGATTTTTTGTTCTAATTCTTATGTAAAAATTATTTATTCAAAAAAGTTGCAAAATCTAGTGAATGAACACTAAAATCTAATAAATGAACAAAAGGCAACCAGTAAATGAACAATATTTTATTTCTTACAAAATCTTATGTTATCAACAAAAAGACTAAATTTGAATGTCATAAATGCGTCGAGAATTTAAAGGTTCAGGTTCCGGAATTTTTTTCACTATTTGGTGCCTTTTGTACCAAATTTGGTCTGCACATTTTGGCCATTTCCATTTTTTATTGGAAGTTTGCTCCATTACGCTTATTTCATATTGCTTTTGGTCAATTGTCTTAATTATTCCTGGATAGTGCTTACTGTCATACTCTACTATTACATAATCTCCCACTTTCAGAACATTTGTAGTTTCTCCTACTTCCTTAATCGAAGGTTCGTTTTCAGATTTGTTCTTAGTTTTTGTGGTCTGTTTCTCTTTTATTTCCAATAGGTTATCTTCGGAACTATTACTGTTTTCATCGACTTCCTTTCTTGTTTGTTTTCTTTCACTTACTCCTTTTTTTTCTGGTTGAGAGTTACTCGTTTTCTCATCTTTTCTGAGTTTTTTGTTCTTTATCGTTTTGTGGTCATCTTCTTTTCTATCTGGCTTTCTTTTAATCCCCGTCTTTTTTGGAGTTTCAGAGGTATTTCTTTTCTGTTCTCTTTCAAGTTTTCTGACCCTCAGTGCTTCTTCTTTTTCTTTTTTCACGTTCTCTTGTTGTTCATAAAATTTCAACCATTTCGACGATGTTATTGCGAAGGGCATTTGTTTATTAGTCTTCCGTTTCTGAACTTTTTCGGGTTGATGTGGCCAATGTAAATGTTTTGCCCAAACTTCATCGTCGGTGTTTCGCTTTTTTCTAATAATAATATCTGAAAGAATTTGTATCTTTTTATCACTTTCCGTGTTCTCAGGTACGCTCGATTTGGTATCAGAGGTATAAATCACATTTGGGTTAACCAAGGTCTTCTTTTCAACAGCCTCAAAGACGTGGTCTAGAATTGCTTCAATTATAACTTGGCACATAAATATCTTTTCTTCTACATCTACATCACGCATTAGTTGACTAGTTTGATTTTTTATCGTAATATCAGTAAGGTTTTGCTTGGTTAGATCATCACTATTTTTTTTTTCACAGTGAGGAAAAATACTTTGGATCGCATCTAGTACATGCATACTGTTGTCGTCAATTTGAAGAGATTTGTCGTTTCCGTATGGCGAATATAAAACTCCATCTATTTCAAGGGGCAAGTCATTCAAGAATGTTTCTGTCAAATCAAAAGAAAATTCTGGATTTCCGTTGTCAAAATCGGATTCTAGTTTGTTTTCTGCCAAAGGAATAATTCTGTTTTCAATCGTAGAATCTTCACAAAACTTCCAAAGTTTATAAGTAGTATCTTCGGTTGTAGCTTCGTTTTCAAGATTCTCATATTCGGCAATTTTTGCTGCACCCAAGAAGTGATTTATTACTTTTAAACAGGACTTGTAGTCTTGGAAAGTTAAGCCATCAGTTTCTACTTCTTGTTTTGGGAAAAGTTCTTTCCTTCTGGACGATATGCATTTAGAATAACCGACATTGTCTGGATTTAATGGGTAGAGTCCACAAGCTTTAAAGCCATTTATAATGGAACTGGCCTGTGATGATTTATCATAAGCTTCTTTACACAAAGGGCAGAAATTGTGGCGCGTTATAGCTGCACTAGATCTTTGTTTGTGAGCTTGACAAGCTTTCTTCCACTCCGATTTTAATGGTTTGAATATAGTGACATCGCATGGTTGCAAAATATGAGTCGAATTGGGATAAAGACAATATAAAACAATGTTTTTTTCGATACAAAACTCATACAATTCAATGCTGTAGTGACTCTTGTGTCCATCAATGAATAAAATGACCGGCAATGGGATTTGTTTTTCTATAAGCCAATTGTAAAATACGTTCGCAACATATTCAAAAAAAGTTGCCCCGGTCATCCAACCAGAGTCCGAGCGTCCAGTTGCCCAATCACCTGGAACTGACAGAGCTAGCTCCTTCGGAATTCTCTTATAAGGGAAAATCACCATAGGAGGAGCTGCAACGCCTGATGCGCCATAGGTGCACAAAACAGTAATTGATTCTTTCTCGTTTCCAGATGAGACTTCAATTTTTCAATTGTTTTGACACCGGCCCCAATACCAACCCTGATTTCACACAAGTTCTCACCCCGGTTTCGCCGGCATTGTAAATTCTAGAGGGATCTTCCATCATATCCAAAAGATCGTGTTCTATCAAATATGTTTTCATTTCCGAAAACCATCCTCTAATTGCACTTTCGGTTACTGCTGCACGTGATTTGGAAATAATTTCCGTATTACGCTTTCCAACATCTGGATGTCTTTGTAAAAATAACTTTAGCCATTTTTCGCCAGGCCTGTTTTCTTTAAATGGATTTGGACGACTGGTTTCTGTTAAAATTTTTTGAACAGCATCTTTAATTTCAGATGGATGCATTGGAAATCCTAACATCGCTTTAGCCGTTATCCACTGTTCTATGCGATTTTCTTCTAATTCATTTAAAACCGGCTGGGGACCCATTTTCCTAATGTTAGGCGTCTTCTGAGTTATTTTGTTGTGTAGGGTCGATTTAGGAATACCATATTTTTTTTGAAGCCCCGTTTAAAGTTTCAATGCCATCTTTTATGTCCCGAAGAGCTTTAGCAAGAGCTTCCTCTTTGTATCGAAATCGACAATATTTTTTGGCGAGATTTCGTTCAGACATCTTTAAGAAAAGAAACAATTTAATTAATAACAATGAATTATTATACACCAAAAGGTGTCTAAATATAATTTTCCAGTGAATTAACACACCCTGTCTATACTCCATTCAGTCTAAGAATAAAGCATTGGGAAAGATAGGGCTTAAAATAAACGTTTGTGATTGGTTGAAATCGAGTGTGCATTTACACCGGCAAAATAATCGCATTTAGCTCGTTCTGTCAAAAATTTGTTTACTGACAGTTTTGTTCAAAGATTTTGTCGATTTCCGTATTTTACATAGTTATTTGTTGTTAATATTCTTAAAAAATAGTTCTTCTTAGAACTCGCAAGTGAAATATTCATTTGTTAAGGTATTTTATCAATTTCGTTATTTCGTAATCGCTAATATTCTATAGTACGGCGGAAGCATTTTACCAGGTCCTTCAAAAAATCGTAAAGGGAAACACATAAGATCTGGACAAAGGCAAATGGCTTATAATGTGTACATTAAGCATAAAGACAATATGTCTAAAACAGCTGCAGTCAATCAAACAGCAGAGGAAGTGGGTATTAATAGGAATACAATGTACTGCATTATTAAAGAAATGGAATTATATGGAGTTCCAATTTCTCCTCCAAGAAAAAGAAATTATCGTCATACTTACAATAAATTGGATGAAGCACAAAAAAGTACAATTAGACGACATGTGCATTCCTTTTTCTTGAGGAATGACTTACCAACTTGTACAAAAATGTACGTAAATGTCAAAATATAATGATATCAGATATGTATATCCCTGCTATCCATCTGACAGTAAACATATGTTTTACTTGTTTTCAAAATACAAAGTTCATCGTGTGTAAACTGTGCTCAAATTGTAGCGCCATCTACTTTATTCTTAGACTGAATGGAGTATAGTGATTGAACTATGCTGAAGTGGAAAAAAGAACGGTGTTCATTTACTGGTTTGGTTACATTTGTATTAAAAATAATATAATTGAGAGATAGTCCTATATGTACAATAGCTTAGGGCTGATTTTGGCTTGCTTTGACATAATTCTCAAATAACCCAGTAAATGAACGCCTGTTCATTCACTGGGGGCCATTCATTTTTAAGTGCCAGTAATCGAACACAACATAATATTGTGAAATTCCTAAACAAATGTATCTACCACTGTAAAAATGGTATCTTTATCAATTTGCATTTTCTTGGTTATTCAAAGTTTGCTAATATTTTTGAAATTTAATGCTCAAATATAGATTTAAAGACAGGAATGCATGTGACTTACCTTAAACAAAATGGCCTCCAACCTTTCGACATTGAACCAGAGAAATAGAGTAGGGGAGAACGCGCTTCGACGAGTGCGCATCCAGTTTTAAGCAAACGCTATTGTGGTCGCCATTTTGCAGGGTAATTGGCACTTGTGTTGTTGTAATTGTCAAGCTTGGAGGTTATTTTTAATTAATTGTATTAAAAAGGACTTGTGTGTGTTATTAACATGTCGTGCTCTGTGTTGGGCTGCAGTAACAGTCGAAGATTTAAGCCGGAAGGCATTTCTTTTCACACGTAAGTTTGTTTACATTTTTCTAAGTCAATGAACTTTACATGCGAATTGTTGAGCTAGGTATAAATATTACCGTAATAGAATGAAAGAATTGCATCTTTAAGAGCGCGATTAATTCTGCACTATTTGTAGATTTCCACGGGGTGATTCATTGAAAATGTGGTTAGATGTGCTAGGAAAAAATGTTGAAACGTGGACCTGGTCCAAAAATAAAGTTATTTGTTCCAAACATTTTTGTAAGGCTTGTGAGCAACCTTCAAAATGGCGGAATTCAATTTAACTTAGTTGGCGCATCTTTAAGCGCGTTCTCCCCTACTCTATTTCTCTGCATTGAACACAATCGTCTTTTGAGGATCTCCCATAATGCATCATTATCCGTTATAATTCGACCAATGACGGCACAAAATAAAACGCAGATGCAGCATGCGTTTTAAACAGAATCAAAATATGTTGACGCAACCGCTTTCTTATTTTAAGCAAAAAATCGTACCGTTGTTCATTTACTGGTTGGTGTTCATTCTCTGGGCGATCTACCCTATATTAAAAAGAATAAAAGGATTGAAAAAATAATGCACTCAAGATATTTCTTTAATTATTATTGGACTAAGAAACTATTTTAAATGATTTTCGAGAATATGCAAAGTGTACATATACCCTATACAAAATATTTATGCACGCCTATGCATTGCGGCGGCCATATTGAGTTACAACTTTGAACAAATATTATTATTAAGTGTTACGCACATCATCGTTCATCAATTTCATAGCCGTTGTCAAGGTTTCGCTGACGCTAAATATCACGCATAATAATATTTAATAGTTATGTCAGTTATGTCATTATATGTTTGTTATGTTATAAAATGTAAAACATACCATTCGAGGTTTGCTGAAAAAGATAATTATAGAATCGTTTTAGCAACCGATACTGCAAGTGCCACCTAAAGAAAACGATTCAATGCCGCTACAAATTTCCATTGATTGGATAATTTTAGGAATAATAAAATGAAAGTAATTAAATATTACTTTTCTATATATATATATATATGTCAGAAAAGAGTGTTGGGGAGTCCGGCAATAAAAAGACTTATGTTTAAAGGAAGTCTAACGTTTTATTTCTCAATATTTCGCACATAAGGTATTTGTGCTTCCTCAGGATAAACTAATTAAGAACAAGATAATGAAACAAAGTACAGTTAGTAAAGAAGTTATTGACAGAAATTTTTAAAAAATACTTACAACTATGACTTCTTGGTGGGAAAAAAATATATTATGAATACACAGTAAGAAAACAAACTGTGAAAAATACCACAAAACACGGTGTTTTTCGTGACAAATTGTGTTTACATGTTAATTTAAAATGACAATTAGTTTGAAATATGTCAGTTATTGTTAGCTTGTGATATTTTATTAAACTTACTATGATCTAACAAATATGAATAAATAATACTAAGATTTTGGATGTCCGATCTGAAATTCATACTATTTTTGTTGCTGTTGATATAGACCATCTCAAGGAATTCTCTGCTAATTTTTCTATTATCAGTTTTTAAAATTTTAACGTCATTAAAATTAGGTGAGTGATCTTCCTGTAACATGTGTTTTGCTAGAGCGCATCTGGTTTTTCCAGTTTTTATGTCGCTTTTGTGTAGTGTCATTCTTGTTGAGAGCCAACATGCCGTTTGTCCGATGTATTCCTTATTACAACTCGAGCATGGTATGGAGTAAATTATATTGGATTTGTATTTTTGTTCAGTTTTGTCTTTGATTGTAGGCAAGAGTTCCTTAATTTTATGTTTGTTGTAATAGCCGAAACGTGTGTTATCAAAGTTTAAGACATGTACTATTTGTTCTGTTAGATTGCTAATGTATGGCAGTTTGAAATATGTGGGTGGTTTGTTGACCGCATGTGTGTCAGATTGGTCAGTAGCTATATTGTTCAGTCTGTTGTTGAGCGATGTGTTATAAAGTAGTTTGGAAATAAGAGCCTTTGGGTAACCATTATTTAAGGCAAGTTTGGATAAAATCTCTAAATTTTTTTTGTGTAGGGTGGGGTGACTAATCTTTATAATTCTATTTTTAAGTCCTACTATTGTATTTATTTTTTGTTGAAGAGGATGGTTTGAATGATAGTTCAAAATTCTTGTGGAATTAGAAGGTTTTCTATACCAGTCTATTATAATGATGTTGTTATTTCTTATGATCTTAGTGTCTAAAAAGGCAATTTCCCCATTAGTTTCTTTTTCAATGTAAATTGGATCTTATTGTGGAATGTGTTAAACCTGTGTAATGTGTTATCTATTTCATGTTCAGGTAGGGCCATAATAACATCATCGACGTATTTATGGATGAAAGCTAACTCAAACGGAAGATTAGCCAACACGTCATGTAAGCAACGGTCCATGATAATGTTCGCTAAGATACCACTTAGTGGACTGCCCATGGGGCATCCATCTTTTTGTGAATAAAATTTATTGTTGAAAATGAAATAACTATTATCTAGTAGTAAGTGTAAGAGCTTGAAAAATGAAGTTTTTGATAAATTAGTGTTGTTTGCGATTCGGTGCCAATCGTTGGTCAAAATATCCAGTACAAACTTTATCGGTATGTTGGTGAAAAGTGATGTGACATCTAGTGAGATAACATGGTAGTTTTCTGGCAGTGCAAAATTCTGGTATTTCTCTGCAAATGTGAAAGAGTCCGGAATATTGTGTGGGCTGTCACTATACGTATCTGAAAGTATTTTCGAAATGAAAACTGCTACTCTAGAGGTCGGGGCATTTATGCACGATACAATGGGTCTGAAAGGAACATCAGGTTTATGGATTTTAGGTAGTGTATATAGTTTAGGACTTGTAGCATTGTGTATGGTCATTTTTTTGTATGAGCCCTCTGATATTTCTTCACGGTCTTTTAGTGTTTTTAAGAAATTATTTAATTGTCTCTGTATTTTAGTGGTAGGATCTACCTTTAGGATGCTATATGTGTCTTTATCTTGAAGAAGTTCTTCAGTTTTTTTTATATATTCAGTGCGATCTACCGCAACTGTTTTTTCACCCTTATCCGCTTTCATTATTATAATATTAGGATTTTTTTTAAAAAATAATTTACATTCATTTAAATCATCAATCAATGTGTCTTTTTTACCATGAAATTTGGTTACGAAATTGGTTAATATGTTAGTCAATCGTGCTCTGTGTATGTTGGTGTCTTGGGTAACATTTGAATTAAGTACTACTTCACAATCAGCTAGTATTTCCGGAATGTTTATATTATTAGGGTATGTTGGAATACCAAAGTTCGGTCCTAATGAAAGAAAATTTTTAATGTTATGTGGAATGCCACCATTAGTTCTATCAATAAACCAGTCGTCATTATTTATGAAAAATTTCCGTTGTTTGACGTTTTTTGTGAGGTTGTTAAATTTGCGTAAGTTTGTTTTTTTAACGTTATTATAAATTTTTTGATATTTATGCCTAACACCGAGTTCAAAATCGTGTTGGCTAATCTTCCGTTTGAGTTAGCTTTCATCCATAAATACGTCGATGATGTTATTATGGCCCTACCTGAACATGAAATAGATAACACATTACACAGGTTTAACACATTCCACAATAAGATCCAATTTACATTGGAAAAAGAAACTAATGGGGAAATTGCCTTTTTAGACACTAAGATCATAAGAAATAACAACATCATTATAATAGACTGGTATAGAAAACCTTCTAATTCCACAAGAATTTTGAACTATCATTCAAACCATCCTCTTCAACAAAAAATAAATACAATAGTAGGACTTAAAAATAGAATTATAAAGATTAGTCACCCCACCCTACACAAAAAAAATTTAGAGATTTTATCCAAACTTGCCTTAAATAATGGTTACCCAAAGGCTCTTATTTCCAAACTACTTTATAACACATCGCTCAACAACAGACTGAACAATATAGCTACTGACCAATCTGACACACATGCGGTCAACAAACCACCCACATATTTCAAACTGCCATACATTAGCAATCTAACAGAACAAATAGTACATGTCTTAAACTTTGATAACACACGTTTCGGCTATTACAACAAACATAAAATTAAGGAACTCTTGCCTACAATCAAAGACAAAACTGAACAAAAATACAAATCCAATATAATTTACTCCATACCATGCTCGAGTTGTAATAAGGAATACATCGGAAAAACGGCATGTTGGCTCTCAACAAGAATGACACTACACAAAAGCGACATAAAAACTGGAAAAACCAGATGCGCTCTAGCAAAACACATGTTACAGGAAGATCACTCACCTAATTTTAATGACGTTAAAATTTTAAAAACTGATAATAGAAAAATTAGCAGAGAATTCCTTGAGATGGTCTATATCAACAGCAACAAAAATAGTATGAATTTCAGATCGGACATCCAAAATCTTAGTATTATTTATTCATATTTGTTAGATCATAGTAAGTTTAATAAAATATCACAAGCTAACAATAACTGACATATTTCAAACTAATTGTCATTTTAAATTAACATGTAAACACAATTTGTCACGAAAAACACCGTGTTTTGTGGTATTTTTCACAGTTTGTTTTCTTACTGTGTATTCATAATATATTTTTTTCCCACCAAGAAGTCATAGTTGTAAGTATTTTTTAAAAATTTCTGTCAATAACTTCTTTACTAACTGTACTTTGTTTCATTATCTTGTTCTTAATTAGTTTATCCTGAGGAAGCACAAATACCTTATGTGCGAAATATTGAGAAATAAAACGTTAGACTTCCTTTAAACATAAGTCTTTTTATTGCCGGACTCCCCAACACTCTTTTCTGACATTAATACATAACGGCAAAGACTACTTCAAACCATATACTATATATATATATATATATATTATTTAATAGTTTGCAATTCTGTATATTAGGCATCCATTGTTGACAAATTTATGTTTGTATGACAATTACAACAAACGTCAAAAGGAAATTATGACAAGTGTGAAAAGGTGAATGATTGCTATAGTTGAGTCGCTCTCGCAACCGACATGCACTACTAAATTAAAATGGCGTCAAATTGGATGTGGCAAAATCTTACCTGTCAAGTAATAAAACCTGTAAAAGCCATTTCAGGACTGTCATAAGTAAAAATATTCACCCACCTTTTGACATTTGTCATAATTATCTTCTGACGTTTGTTATAATTCATCTAAACATTTAAAAAAATTATGATGGTCTTAACAGGGCTTTTGTATACAATACAATTAATGGCTGAATTAACAATGTGTCGTACTTTTGAATAAAACGAAATGAATAAATTTACGATGCGCGTTCAATGTATTCTTGGTATCGGGGTAATAAACTAATTATTTGGGTAATATTAATACTGTATTAAATAATTACATTATCTGAGGGTATAAATATAAAATTTCTCATAATTATGATAATTAGTTCTATAGTAATCCTCGGTGAAAGACGATCGCAATGATTGACACGACAATGCTGAAGAAAATCAAACACCGCACTATTATTTATTTCCTTACAATTCAAGGAAAGAGTCAAAAAATCATTCACGAAGAAATGGTGGCTGTTTATCACAATGCACCTACATTATCCACAGCTTAAAAGTGGTCAAGTGAATTGATAGGGCCAGGGAGAGTATTGAAGATGTCCCCTGCCGCAACAGAAGAAAATGTGAAAACAGTTGTGAAACTTTTAGTGGAGGATGCCCGAATAAAGCTTAAAATATTAGTAAAGAGACTAACCTATCCATGGTACCATACACACTATTCTTTATGACCATCTCAACCTCTCAAAAGTCAGTGCAAGAGGAGTGCCGCTAATGCTCACGGCATCTCAGAAGCAAGTGCATGTCACGTGCTGTAGAAAGATTTTGGAGCTCTGTGGTGAAGATTCAACGAGCATTTTCGAGCGCATTCTTACTGGAGATGAAATATGGGTTCATCACTATGACCCTAAAAGTAAGCAGGAGTCTGTGCAATGGCATCTGCTGGGTAAGTCATGCCAACAATGTTTTGGAACTCTAAAGTCTAAAGGAATTCTGCTGGTCGAGTATATGAAAAAAACTGAAACCATAAACTTAATTGCGTAATTTAGAGGAAACAATTAAAAAAAAAAGCAAGGGCTGGTGTGTTGCTTCTTCACGACACCGCTCCGGTTCACACGGCATGTGTTTCGTGGAAACCGATTTTCCGACGATGACGAGCTCAAGGGTAAATGCACATTTTTTCGATAATGACGAAAATTATTTTTTACGGGGTATTGATAAGTTCATTATAATATGTAACAAATGTATTGAAGTTATGGGAGATTACATTGAAAAATAAGACTTACTTAAATTTTGTTTGTATTGTTTTTCATAGTGATACCTACGGTGATACCGAGAATACATTGAACGCCCCTCGTATGAAAGAAAATAATTATTTACACGGAAACTATTAAGTTTAGACGTATATAATATTATATCGACATACTCCTCTCTAGCTCGAATATTTTTATATTTGGAAACGGTTGCCGAGCGAGTATAGCAGAGACCAGCAGAGACGCGTTAACTATATCTCTCTCGCTCCCTTAGTCGACTCGAGCCGACTTTACCCGAACGAGCGTTACATAGCCGAGCGTGACGGCTGTCTCGTTCAGTGCCCACAATCAACGCGCCCATAGAAGTTTCACTTCAAAAATATGTTTGAAAGGCACGATGCCGATGGTGCGAAACATGTGCACATGTTTTCTCTGAGTACATTATCCTGTAATCAGTCCTTTTAAATTCCTTGCTTAGTTGTAGTGGTCTGTAGTCATTTTATCCTTTACAGTACTGTGCCATTTGGCTTAAAGATGTATCAATCGCAAACTTGACGATGGAAAATTATTCGAAACTTTGATATCTAATTGGCTGTTTGGTTCCTTTCATGTATTTTTTACCGCTTATACATAATGGTCTAATTACTATTTTAGTTAAAAAAAAAATATAATAACTTTTAATATTAATAAATATATACACAAAGTGACATATTAAAATAGCGAAATGAATACTTTCTTTGTAAAAAAAAAGATTGTTAATATTACTCTTAAACTCCTCTTATGTTTATTAAGGGTATTTGTATGATAATATATTTTTTTAGTTCCACAGAGATAATTTTTGGACCTCTCGCTATTTTTAAAGGACATGAGCTCTTAAATTTCTCTAGCCGTATGATATCGGTTTGTGAACGTGAAAAGGTTAACTCAACATTTTTATTTTACTTTACTGAAACCCATAACAGAAAAACCGGTGCAGTAACGTACGAATTTAATAAACCCCATCTACAAGTAGACCATATATCACTGAGCGACTTAAAGAAAGACAGAATGTATGTTTTTTATTTATTTGAACAAGATAAGCTATTATGACAGAGTTATATAATACTTTATTTTTTTAAATAATTTTTAATTGTCAAAATGTTGGCAGGACATGTACTTGTTTCGTACTCAAGCGATTTGTGGGATTAAAACAAATACTTCATATTGCATAGGAGATTTTTTGGCCATGATCATCGTTTTCTGGTGATACATCTTTAGTCGTTGCTGATTGCTCGGTTTGTCTGTTGTCAATACCAGTGGATGTAACCAGTTCTTCTAACTCTTCGTCAGTTGTAACACTATCCATCGCTGGTTGCTGCGATAGCAATTGCTCGGTTAGTGCGTTCTCAGTATGAATTATTATCCTTAAAAGACTGATGAATATCCTTAAAAGGTGCCACTTGTTATATTTTTAAAATGATGTTAGTTTTAAAAATGCTGTATTAGCTAATAGTGAATTACGTAAAAGAAAGAAACACAAAATATATAATAAGAAAATAAAACAAATGTAGGATTATTATATTTATTTTCCTGTAACAGAATTGTAATTAGTACATAAAGAAAAAAATTAAGGGAAATAAAACGACAAGAGTGCCCTTAAGTTCTTTAATTAATTATTACTAAATAAAACACAATAACACAAATATTGGTTCACGTAAGGAGTAGGTGAGATAGAAAGGGAGAGAGTGAGAGGGAACGAGTGGGCCGTTAGAATGATCGTTGGTTAAGGCAGGTATTATCGGTACGGAGTTAAGGGGGTCGATAATCTCAAACCGTAAATGATTTTTAGATATATTTTGAGAATGCATAAAGTAAAATTTAATGTAGCGGTTGTAAGAGAAAATTAAGAATTAAAGTAATAAATAAGGATGAGGAATACTTTACTTTTGTGATGTCCTTGTTGTCCTCGGGTCCCGTAAGTCTGGGGTCGAAGCGTAGATTAATCGGCGAATCAGAATAGGGGATCTGACAAAATACGCGAACGGATTAATCGAACCAGCGAAGGAATCGCGGCACTATAACTTGACTTTGTTATGTTGAAGTACTAGGGGCACTAAAACAAACGTGACTTAGAACTGGGAGGGACGCGAACTTGGAACGATGTAAAGCTGTAGATGCGTAAGAGGGAAGAAATTAAGAGAGTGCTTTTTTCTTCGATCGTGATTTGTATAGGCCGTGGTTAGAAGCAGGAGAGTGGGGGTGGAAATAGCGCGAACTGTTTTTAAGAGAATAATAGAACATAATTCGCGGGACAATCAATCAATAAATACAGGGAAAAAAACATTATAATCAGATTCGTTATTAAATATAGAAAAGAATGACACCTGACTCGAGGTAGTTTGTTTAAGAAATTACTGCAGGTATGTACGTTTGTGGGGCACCTACATAACAGGTAATAGAATACATTACGAAAGATGAGTCACAATAGGGTTCTTTCTATAGTATTATGAGTATTTAATGCGATTGTAAAGCAGTGATGAAGAAATACATTACACCTTATATTAAGACAATTAAATAAGAACGAATATTGAATAACTCGTAAACCTTTGATCGGAGAGTTTTAAGCTTCGAATGGGAAACAAAATAGCGATTAAGTAACACCATGACGTGGGGTCTGTTGTCGTCTGATAATTAGATCGCTAGTAAATTAATAATTAAGAAACTGCAATGTTAAGTATTTTGTGTTCAAAATAGACGAAAAGGCTTCATTTAGGTAAACGGTTAGGGATGACCTTCTGAGAAAGGACCGTTCGAACGTGACCTTAACAAAGCAATTTTTAGTTGAAATTTCTCCTATCGTAAAAAACCAAAGTTGTTGATGTACGGAAGAAGCGATGAGTAATTCTTTAGGCGCGAAAATGTATTACATGACTAAAATAGATAAATTAATAATAATAAAAAAAAAAAATCGAATTAAAGAAATTACGCGCTTCTTTTGTACATGAGGTTGTTAACAGAATAGATTTAATCACATTTTTCAAATCGTCTCCAGTTGTTACACAATTCATGGCTTGTAACTGAATATTTGAAGATTTCAATCTAATTTTTGGTTTGCCCTCGAACATGGCTTCACATGGCGACACAGAATGCAGTGAAGTATTTTTCATAAATTGTATGAATCTTAGATCTTAGCTCCAATGCTCTACTTCGTTTTCCTACATTCAGGTAGTTAGCATGTTCCCCATATTTTGGTTGGTGCGTTCGACGCTACCTGACTCTGGTTGTGACGTGGTTTTCCGTGTACCAGCTTTAGTTCGGGCCATAAAGTAATATATTACATCAATTGATTCAATGTTGAGAGACACTATCGGTTTTTCCAACTTCTGAACAGATAATACATCATAGTGCTTCAGGAGTCCATGCGTTCTTGGTTTTTCTATCATCAACCTTAGCACTTTTTACTTCATCAATGTGAGCACTGTACATTTCTCTCGTTGAGCAGCGGTTGATGTCGGCAACGTATTTCCTTTGCTTACACCTTTTTTTTAATTTGATGTTGTCTTGCTAATGATTACATTAATTTACCTTTTGTTTTTGTAATTTTATTTCTACAATCTATGGCATTTAACAATGAAAACACATTATGTTACGGGATATCACAATAACACTTATTTTGTTACAAAATACTTTGTAAATTATAGCAAAATGTGGCAAAAATGTATACGTTGCTCTTTTCAAGAATGGAAATTTGTTTCTGTCAACTATATTTCAGAAATTCATCTGATACAATGGGATTTTAGGAGAAGGTCGTTCTAAAGATCAAAAATTTCTATCTCCAGTTCTTCTGTCCTTACTTGACCAAGCTGTGGAATGTATGTAATTCGGTTACATTTACTTGGTAAGTAAAAGGATTAACAAAAAAAGGTGACCATTCGCTCGATGATATTAAGCTGTTGAAAGTGCTTTTCAAACTGGTCTTGAAATTATTGGAGGTTGATAACAAATGTTGATAAGTCAATTTCACCGTCACCTATAATATTTTTCATATTTGGAAAATGCACAAGGAACTTCATCGCAGATGTGATTACCAGAAAACCAGTTTAGCTTTGAACGACGTTTTATATTTCTGTGCTTCAGTTTTTCCATTATGTCTGTGAAAAAACCAAAATCCGCTAGACAACAAGGGTCTGTTAGTTAAAAAAAAATAATTTTTGGCATTGAGATAATTTTTATTTCTTTAATTACATTTACAAATATAGCAAGAAGTTTGCTTTTACTAAACCACTTCAATATGCAGAATGACATCAGGATCTTCAGGATTTTCTAATAGGGCATTGAAAAGGCGGTGCTGCAAAGGAGCTGCGCGAATTAACTTGACAATTTTTGTAATTATTTTTATGACATGTGCGAAGGGTAATATTCTACCAGGCATAACTTCCTGCTGGATAATACAGTGATACAACATAATGTTTGGAAATGTTTCATCTTTTATGCAGAAGTCAATAAATTCATTTACATTTCCAACCATTGCTGGTGCCCCATCAGTGGTTATCGTAGGCAACTTCTGGAGAAGCATTTCTATCGACTTCGCATAAATATGTTATAAATATTTTATAGATATCCTCACCTGTTGTTCGTCCTTTTATGGGTAATATTTTCAGAAGAGTAAAGACACTAAATACCATTCTCACCATAACTGTCAAGTGTTCTGTGTCTGATATGTCTGTACTCATAAAATTGTAGTGAGAACCACTCACATATTTCCAAGTCACTCTTAAACTGAGTTTGCATGTTATTTGAAATGACTTGTCTTCTTCTGGTGATGTTTGACAACTGTACGTCTTGTATTATTGACATGATCTCACATTTGTTGGAAAATCCCAAAAATAAGGAATCCGCGATTGTAATAAATGCTTCTTGTAACAATTGGAAAGGCTTTTTTTCCTTTGCGAGTATGTGATTTTTTTTAATGAAGTAATAGTGGCATTGTTAAATTTTAATAATTTTAATTGTCAGGAAATGACGTTCAACATTATGTTTTTTCGCACCGCGACGCTATTTCCACACAACAAACAAATACGTTTGCCTTTTAAATGGAAGAAGCAATATAAATCCTCCCATTCAGTATTCACATTATAGGTCCGTTGTCTTTAACTTGGTCCACACATTTTGGGGTAAAAATAAGGAAGTATTTAAATACAACGAAGGATGAAACAGAATAAACAGTAGATACGTTAAATGAGCGTTTAGCTCACACGAGATGACTTCCCGAAATATGTCTGTGTTGTGATAGCAACCATAGTAACTGAATGGTTCATTTTATGTATGGAAAATTAGGTTGGCGAAGATTTGGCGCGAGAGGAAAAGAGATCCAGCCCCATTTCGCTTTGTGTTTTTATCTGTGTGGGACCGCCATGTCTACTTTTGTCTGGTTAATCATTAAAAATGAGAAAACTTTTGCATAGGATTCTATTGAAAACTGAAGCTATGGTGCCCGCGGGCATAGGATTGAAACCCCTGACCCTGACCGCATACATACGGCCTGACCGTATACATACGGTGTGATTTCATATATGACTTCTAACACCTCTAACATACCGGTTTTGTCAACAAGCATTAGCCATAGGGGCTATGATGCATACGTATGCATGAGAGTCCCTATGCCTAATGCTTGTTGATACAACCGGTATATATCTATCTGTATATTATATAGTGGATGTATGTATGTTCTCTCTCTCTCTCTCTCTCTATATATATATATATCTCTATATATTATATAGTGGATATACGGGGTGAGTATATATATATCTGGCGCATATTGTAACAATACTTTAAGCTTTGACGCACTTCCGGTTTCACCGGAAATGCACGGAACTTAATTTTTTTAAATGACACACCCTATATATTTTTGGATTATCTTGTACTGCTCTAAATTCTCTGTTCAACTGTTTTTTCTTTTTCAAAATTGACTAAATAGTTTTTGAGTTATTATTTTTTTTTGAAAATATTTGACCAAAACACGTGTTCAGAAAAAAATCATTTTCACATTGTTTTTAAAAGTAAAAACATTGACTTTGGTGGTGCTTGTAGCCAAGAAAATTCTGCATCATTTGGTAAAGTTGCACTCGACAATACCTCAAAAAACTTTGTTTTTTCAAAGCCTTCCTGAAATTTTCACATACCAAAAACTTATTTTTTTTAAATGGAACACCCAGTATTTTATTAAGGCATTTTGTTCCTTTTTTATTCTCTTTCATTTTTGTTAACAATGTCCTATACCTATCTTTTGTAATTTCAGAGATAATCACTATAGGAGCAATTAGCGGTCAATTAAGGAACTACGGGTACTGTTCTATGCACCCAAATATTCGTCCAATAAAGGCTGGAATGCGGCTGACTGACGGAAGTCAACTGTTAAAGAAAGTCGGTATAGATTTATGTCAAACTTATAAAAGCATCGCTATTAGTTATCATCCAAATGAATTATTCTTATGAAGAGTTAACAGATATTATTGACGTTTTGGGTGAATCTGAAAGAAACTCTTTGCTAGCATCCAACGGACGGATTTTCAAAACTTTTTGAAGACAACTTCAAATATGTCAGTAAACATAACCTTTATTTTATTTCGATGTTAGCCAACAGAGTCACAAATTAAATACTGCAACTGGACATTGCCGGAATTAAAAAATTGAAATGCGATCTCTTCATTCTGTAAAATTATTACTTTTGGGATAGTTGGATTGAACTTTTACTTTGCTTGACAGTTGACTAAGGAAGTCAAGCGCCTTTCCTGCCTTCCATTGGTTGAGCGAATATTTTGGTGCATAGAACAACAGCGCTCGTAGTTCTTTAATTGATCGCTAGTTGCTCCTATAGTGATTATCTCAGAAATTACAAAAGATAGGTATAGGACATTGTTAACAAAAATGAAAGAGATTAAAAAAAGGAACAAAATGCCTCAATAAAATACTGGGTGTTCCATTTAAAAAAAATAAGTTTTTGGTAGGTGAAGATTTCAGGAAGTAGGCTTTGAAAAAACAAAGTTTTTTGAAGTATTATCGAGTGCAACTTATACCAAATGATGCAGAATTTTCTTGGCTACGAGCACCAACAAAGTTAATGTTTTTTACTTTTAAAAACAATGTGAAAATGATTTTTTTCTGAACACGTGTTTAGGTCAAATATTTTCAAAAAAAATTAATAACTCAAAAACTATTGGCTCAATTTCAAAAAAGAAAAAACAGTTGAATAGACAAATTAAATCAGTACAGGAAAATCCAAAAATATATAGGGTGACTCATTTAAAAAACTTAAGTTCCGTGCATTTCCGGTTAAACCGGAAGTGCGTCAGAGCTTAAAGTATTTTTACAATATGCGCCACAAGTAACCATCGATCTTCCACTAATTGTTTTTTCTTTTATTTAAAACACAAAAGAGCAATCGAAGACGCGGCTACTAATGACTCACCCTGTATGTTTTCTGAATGAACTTTGCCGAGTATGTGTGCATTGCGTATTTTGAGCCTTGGCCGCGTCTGTCATCTGTCATCTGTTAACTGCTATGCTTCGTTAAGTCACAGGGCTGAGAGGAAGACCAGTCTTCGACTGATTCTTAGTCCTTTTACCTTCAATTTAAATTTTCTGCAATATTGGTTATATGTATATTAATAAATCTTTATTATGTATATAACACAAACCTTGAAATGAGTTTTTCAATGTTTGTTGTTCTCTTTTTGCTCTTATTCAGTATTTTTTATGTGTTACTATATTTTGTAATTCAGTTCTTTACAATGTACTTATTTTTTTTTCTTTGTTGTTGTTGTTGGTAATAAACTATTATTATTATTATTATTATTATTATTATTATTATTATTATGTATGTTCACTATACACTCCAAACTGCTAAACCAATGTTGATAAATTTATCAGGAAAACTCTAGCATAGTCCGTGAAGTTTGGTGCCGATCTGTCTAAAAATAAAAAAACATCATTTTTCAAAATTGCGTAGCAACACCCGGCGCGCGTTGCTACGCCAAAAAAAACGCTAATAAACATATAAAGTGAATCTTATACTTGCTAAGTGATGTGCATGTATTAGATATACTAAAAGCTGCCGGCTTACCTTTAAAAACCCCATGGAATAGCACGGGATGGACTTATTTACGTAACATAGCCGCATATTTACGCTTCGTACGGGAAACTGGGCAAACGTAGACGTTCCGAATTGATTTAGCGGGAAAGCCGACATTCCAACCGATATGTCTGCAAAATTTCAGCTTTTCCTTTCGACTCTGACGGAAAATACGGGCCTTCAAAGTTGAGGGTATTTTTTCGGTAGGTCACGGTACGGTTCACGTATCTCCTAAAAATCTGGACCGCCGTCGTGCTTGCCGCGTGCATCATCGAAATCGGGAAAAATTCGTGCTCACCACAAACCGTATTTCGAAATTTAACTCGACGGCATTGCAGAGATATTAATTTGTTAAATTTTAAGTACTGACTCATGACGTGACGCATACGTAACCAAAAAAACAGGACTGGAAACATAATTGACTTTTCGGAAATCTGACAGGTACATCGAGAATTTTGCAAGTGTGACTTTTAAGCGTCAAATTCCGAATTCTGAAGGTTTCAAGGACACAACAAGATTCATTATCGTAAAGGACAGATATTTCTAGACCATTCCCATTCCTATTGCGACTTCATCGTTATCCGATATCGATAGGACGAGTGATTGAAACTCTTGATGCACCCGGGGCATGGTGGAAAAATGTTGCAAATACGACTAGCGTTTGCGGCCATCTTTTTTTTATTAATGTCAGATGAGATTCGTGCCAAATTAATACACATAATATATTTATTTTTTGGACAAGGAGAAGACACTAAATTAATTATCGGGACGCAATTAATACGATTTTTAATTTTCTTTTGACGATTACACGTTTATTTCCGTAGAATTTCAAAAAAAAATTCAGATTCTACCATAAGACATAGCTACATATAAATACGGCAGGTTAACAATTAATTTACATGTATCTCGGTGGCCTAATGACGAAATCGAAGGAATTGAATACGACGCCGTAGATCGACCGGGTTCAAAGCCCGGCCGAAGCAATAATTTTTTATTTTCGAATAGAATATTGTCTATTTACTTCATATATATTTCATCGGTCGACCGACTAATCATTCCCATATACAGCATGACTTTTTTTTTATTTATTATAAATTAGATTTAAAATAATAAATTTCCTTACGGGAAAAATATTGCTTTCAAGATTTATGTGCTCCTACGAAATAATTTTGTTTAAACGATTACGCAAACATGCACAGTGGGCGGAGCTGGCTGAAATCAATTTCTCTCTTCTGATTACAAGTAAAACTAGGCACTTGGGAGTTTTTGCGCTCGCCGATCGCTAATCCAAATGTCAAAAAAAAAACAAAATGGTGGAAGAATTTTTTGAAAGTTGACGTATGAATGTGAACTTTTAGATACGGGGGTGCCTTAGGTCGCCGAACACGATTCCAAAGTCAAAATGGCGGAAGATTTTTTGAAAATTGACGTATGAATGTGAAATTTTAGATACGTAGGTGTTTGCGATTGCCGATCTCAAATCCAAAGTCAAAATGTCAAAAAAAACAAAATGGTAGAAGAATTTTTTGAAAATTGACGTATGAATGTGAAATTTTAGATACAGGGGTGTCTTGGGTCGCCGATAACGAATCCATAGTCAAAATGTCAAAAAAAAACAAAATGGAAGAAGAATTTTTTGAAAATTGACGTATGAATGTGAAATTTTAGATACGGGGGTGTCTTAAGTCGCCGATAACGAATCCAAAATCAAAATGTCAAAAAAAAAAATGGTGGCAGAATTTTTTGAAAATTGACGTATGAATGTGAAATTCTAGATACGGGGGTGTGTGCGGACGCCGATTACTAATCCAAAGTCAAAATGTCAAAAAACATAAAATGGCGGATGGGTTTTTTGAAAATTGACGTATGAATGTGAAAATTGATGTATGAACGTAAAATTTTAGATACGGGGGTGTGTGCGGACGCCGAATACAAATCCGAAGTCAAAATGTCAAAAACAAACAAATGGCGGACGGGTTTTTTGAAAATTGACGTGTGAATGTGAAATTTTAGATACGGGAGTGTGTGCGGACGCCGATTACAAATTCAAAGTCAAAATGTCAAAAAAAAAACAAATGGCGGACGGGTTTTTTGAAAATTGACGTATGAATGTGAAATTTTAGATACGGGGGTTTGTGCGGACGCCGATCATAAATCCAAAGTCAAAATGAAAAAGAAAATGGCGGAAGAGTTTTTTGAAAATTGACGTATAAATGCGAAATTTTAGCTACGGGGGTGTATGCGGACGCCGATCACCAATCCATAGTCAAAATGTCAAAAAAAAAAAAAATGGCGGCAGAATTTTTTGAAAATTGACGTATGAATGTGAAATTTTAGATACGGGGTGTGTGCAGACGCCGATTATAAATCCAAAGTCAAAATATCAAGAAAGACAAAATGGCGGACGGGTTTTTTGAAAATTGAAGTATGAATGTGAAATTTTAGATACGGGGGTGTGTACGCACGCCGATCATAAATCCAAATTCAAAATGTCAAAAAAAAATGGCGGAAGGTTTTTTTAAAATTGACGTATAAATGCGAAATTTTAGATACGGGGGGGGGGGGGGTGTCTGTGGATGCCGATCACCAACCCATAGTCAAAATGTCAAAAAAAAAAATTGCGGCAGATTTTTTGAAAATTGACGTATGAATGTGAAATTTTAGATACGCAGGTGTGTGCGGACGCCGATCACAAATCCAAAGTCAAAATGTCAAAAAAATAAAATGGCGGACGGATTTTTTTGAAAATTGACGTATGAATGTGTAATTTTAGATACGGGGGTATGTGCGGACGCCGATCACAAATCCAAAGTCAAAATGTCCAAAAAACAAAATGGAGGGGATTTTTTTGAAAATTGACGTATGAATGTGAAATTTTAGATACGGGGGTGTCTTAGGTCGCCCGTCACCAATCCATAGTCAAAATGTCAAAAAAAAAAGAAAATGGCGGACGGGTTTTTTGAAAATTGACGTATGAATGTGAAATTTTAGATACGGGGGTGTGTGCGGACGCCGATCACAAATTCAAAGTCAAAATGTCAAAAAAAACAAAATGGCGGAAAAGTTTTTTAAAATTAACGAATAAATGCGAAATTTTAGTTACGGGGGTGTCTGCGGGCGCCGATCACCAATCCATAGTCAAAATGTCAGAACAAAGAAAATGGCGGCAGAATTTTTTGAAAATTGACGTATAAAGCCGAAATTTTAGATACGGGGGTTTATGCGGACGCCGATCACTAATCCATAGTCAAAATCTCAAAAAAAACAAAATGGCGGACGGGCTTTTTGAAAATTGACGTATGAATATGAAATTTTAGATACGGGGGTGTGTGCGGACGCCGATCATAAATACAAAGCCAATTGTCAAAAAAAAAATGGCGGACGGTTTTTTTGAAAATTGATGTATGAATGTGAAAATTGACGTATGAATGTGAAATTTTAGATACGGGGGTGTGTGCGGACGCCGATCACAAATCCAAAGTCATAATGTCAAAAAAAATAAAATGGCGAACGGGTTCTTTTGAAAATTGACGTATGAATGTGTAATTTTAGATACGGGGGTATGTGCGGACGCCGATTACAGATCCAAAGTCAAAATGTCAAAAAAAACAAAATGGCGGACGCGTTTTTTGGAAATTGGCGTATGAATGTGAAATTTTAGATACGGGGTGTGTGCGGACGCCGATCACAAATCCAAAGTCAAAATGTCAAAAAAACAAAATGGCCTAGGATTTTTTGAAAATTGACGTATAAATGCGAAATTTTAGATACGGGGGTATCTGCGGACGCCGATCACCAATCCATAGTCAAAATGTAAAAAAAAACAAAATGGCGGCAGAATTTTTTGAAAATTGACGTATGAATGTGAAATTTTAGATACCGGGGTATATGCGGACGCCGATCACCAATCCATAGTCAAAATGTCAAAAACAAAACATGGCGGACGGGTTTTTTGAAAATTGACGTCTGAATGTGTAATTTTAGATACGGGGGTGTGCGGACGCCGATCATAAATCAAAATTCAAAATGTCAAAAAGAAAATGGCGGAAGTGTTTTTTGAAAATTGACGTATAAATGCGAAATTTTAGATACGGGGGTGTCTACGGACGCCCATCACCAATCCATAGTCAAAACGTAAAAAAAAACAAAATGGCGGAAAAGTTTTTTGAAAACACATATAAATGCGAAATTTTAGATACGGGGGTGTCTGCGGGCGCCGATCACCAATCCATAGCCAAATGTCAAAAACAAAGAAAATGGGGACAGAATTTTTTGAAAATTGACGTATAAATGCGATATTTTAGATACCGGGGTATATGCGGACGCCGATCACAAATACAAAGTCAAAATGTCAAAAAAAACAAAATGGCGGAGGAATTTTTTGAAAATTGTCGTATGAATGTAAAATTTTAGATACGGGGGTGTGTGTGGACGCCGATTACAAATCCAAAGTAAAAATGTCAAAAAAAATAATATTGGCTTCACGAAATATATGTATATACAGGGGTGCGTCAAAAGTTAATAAAACCATACATTCTAAAAGGCGTCATGACAGTGACTGCTCTTTACACGAAACTATGAAAAAGCTGTAAGCGGACGCGAAAAAGGCGATTTATACTAAAAGAGATTAACGGACCCGCTGTAAGCGGACGGACAGCTGTAAGCGGACGAACAGCTGTAAGCGGACGGACCCGCTGTAAGCGGACGTTATAGCTAGTTATATATACTAAAAGCGGAGTAGCCCATGGCAACCAAACGCCCGAAAAATCGTCTAAAAACGGCAAAACTGTGCAAAGAACTCCTCTCTGGATACGCGAAATTAAGGGCTGTCTTTTGGCATGTTGGCAGGGGCGACATTGAATTTCCGGTCGACGGAGAGTTTTTCTTCCCAAGTGGAGCGTGTGCAGAGATATCGCCCGTTGAAGAGGAGCGTGCACTCGGTGTTTTAACAGAAAAATGGCTTACGTCATCATGACGATTTACGTGACAATCAAAATAAATCTCGGGAAACGTCAAACTAGCAAGTTGTAGCTACAGATTCACTTTTAAGATTGAAATACGAAATTTTGAAGGTTGCGAGGGTCCAACAAGACCCGAGGTGTTAAAGAACGGCCTTCTGGGCATCTCTTACATGCTTATTTCGAGTCGACAGACGCACGCAATGTAGGGCACGAGCACTTTCAAATTCGTTTGCAGACAGATTTCGTAAGAAAAATGGCCGAAATACGTCACAGATTCAATGTACATGTGATTCAATGTACTACGATCGGGCGAAAAATATCAGATTAATCTATCCGGTCCGACAAGTTCGGCATCCCAATCTCGACATAATACACCCGCTTGACTTAACATTTTTATAGATATACAGGTTGATTGTTCTTTTAATGATTACACATTTGAATTATTAAAATACGTTAATTCCAGAACGCGTACGCCTTAATGGGGAAAAGGATTGCTTTTAACATTTATGTGCCCTTATGACAACGATTACGCATACATGCAGAGTGGGCGGAGCTACCTGAAATTAATTACTCTCTTCTGATTAAAGTAAAATTCGGCACCTGGGAGTCTTTGTGGTGCCATTGATCACGTATCCAAATCGAAATGTCAAAAAAAAAACAAAATGGCCGAAGGATTTTTTGAAAATTGACGTATAAATGTGAAATTTTAGATACGAGGGTGTCTTAAGTCGCCGATCACAAATTCAAAATCAAAATGTCATAAAAAACAAAATGGCGCAGGATTTTTTTGAAAATTGACGTATGAATATAAAATTTTAGATACGGGGGTTTTGGGGGTAGCCGATCACGATTCCAAAGTCAAAATTTCAAAAAAAACGAAATGGCGGAAGATTTTTTGAAAATTGACGTATGAATGTAAAATTTTAGATACGGGGGTTTTGGGGGTCGCCGATCACGATTCCAAAGTCAAAATGTCAAAAAAAAACAAAATGGCGGATGATTTTTTTGAAAATTGACGTATGAATGTGAAATTTTAAATACGGGGGTTTTGGGGGTCGCCGATCACGATTCCAAAGTCAAAATGTTTTAAAAAACACAATGGCGGAAGATTTTTTGAAAATTAACGTATCAATGTAAAATTTTAGATACGGGGGTTTTGGGGTCGCCGATCACGATTCCAAAGTCAAAATGTCAAAAAAAAAACAAAATGGCGGAAGGAATTTTTGAAAATTGACGTATGAATGTAAAATTTTAGATACGAGGGTGCCTTAAGTCGCCGATCACAAATCCAAAATCAAAATGTCAAAAAAAAAACAAAATGGCGGAAGATTTTTTGAAAATTGACGTATCAATGTAAAATTTTAGATACGGGGGTTTTGGGGGTCGCCGATCACGACTCCAAAGTCAAAATGTCAAAAAAAACAAAATGGCGGAAGATTTTTTGAAAATTGACGTATGAATGTAAAATTTTAGATACGGGGGTGCCTTAAGTCGCCGATCACAAATCCAAAATCAAACTGTCATAAAAAAACAAAATGGCGTAAGAATTTTTTGAAAATTGACGTATGAATGTAAAATTTTAGATACGGGGGTTTTGGGGGTGGCCGATCACGATTCCAAAGTCAAAATGTCAAAAAAAAAACAAAATGGCGGAAGGAATTTTTGAAAATTGACGTATGAATGTAAAATTTTAGATACGAGGGTGCCTTAAGTCGCCGATCACAAATCCAAAATCAAAATGTCAAAAAAAAAACAAAATGGCGGAAGATTTTTTGAAAATTGACGTATCAATGTAAAATTTTAGATACGGGGGTTTTGGGGGTCGCCGATCACGACTCCAAAGTCAAAATGTCAAAAAAAACAAAATGGCGGAAGATTTTTTGAAAATTGACGTATGAATGTAAAATTTTAGATACGGGGGTGCCTTAAGTCGCCGATCACAAATCCAAAATCAAACTGTCATAAAAAAACAAAATGGCGTAAGAATTTTTTGAAAATTGACGTATGAATGTAAAATTTTAGATACGGGGGTTTTGGGGGTGGCCGATCACGATTCCAAAGTTAAAATGTCAAAAAGAAACAAAATGACGGAGATTTTTTTGAAAATTGACGTATGAATGTGAAATTTTAGATACGGGGGTTTTGGGGGTCGCCGATCACGATTCCAATGTCAAAATGTCAAAAGAAAACAAAATGGCGAAAGATTTTTTGAAAATTGACGTATAAATGTAAAATTTTAGATACGGGAGTTTTGGGGGTCGCCGATCACGATTCCAAAATCAAAATGTCATAAAAAACACAATGGCAGGTGAAATTTTTGAAAATTAACGTATGAATGTAAAATTTTAGATACGGGGGTTTTGGGGGTGGCCGATCACGATTCCAAAGTCAAAATGTCAAAAAAAGAAAACGGCCGAAGGATTTTTTGAAAATTGGCATATAAATGTGAAATTTTAGATACGAGGGTGCCTTAAGTCGCCGATCACAAATCCAAAATCAAAATGTCATAAAAAACACAATGGCGGGTGAATTTTTTGAAAATTAACGTATGAATGTAAAATTTTAGATACGAGAGTTTTGGGGGTCGCCGTTCACGATTCCAAAGTCAAAATGTCAAAAAAAACAAAATGGCGGAAGATTTTTTGAAAATTGACGTATGAATGTGAAATTTTAGATACGAGGGTTTTGGGGGTCGCCGATCACGATTCCAAAGTCAAAATGTCAAAAAAAACAAAATGGCGGAAGGTTTTTTTGAAAATTGACGTATGAATGTGAAATTTTAGATACGAGGGTGCCTTAAGTCGCCGATCACAAATCCAAAATCAAAATGTCATAAAAAACACAATCGCGGGTGAATTTTTTTGAAAATTGACGTATGAATGTAAAATTTTAGATACGGGGGTTTTGGGGGTGGCCGATCACGATTCCAAAGTCAAAATGTTAAAAAAACAAAATGGCCGAAGGATTTTTTGACAATTGACGCATGAATGTGAAATTTTAGATACGAGGGTTTTGGGGGTCGCCGATCACGATTCCAAAGTCAAAATGTCAAAAAAAGCAAAATGGCGGAAGATTTTTTTGAACAGGGCTTAAATGTAATACTTAATTTTTTCTAACTGATAGTAGATTCGCGAACATCAGAATCGTATTGTACACTGTCTCAATGAAAATGTTGCGCTCATTGAGCTCATTGTTTCTTTCGATACTTTAACATGACTTATGTTTAACATTAAGTTACCTTCCCCGCTCTTGAGTGTGCACCAGTTTGTGTAAAAAACAGTTCGAGAAGAATTTTAAATAAAATATACCATTGGCTCAACAAAATATATGAAGGGGTGCTTAAAAAGTGGACATTCTAAAAAGCGTCATGCCAGTAATCGCTTTTTACAGGAGAGGCGTTTCAATAGGGCTTCAATTTAAAACTCGGCCTCTTTACTTTTATTATTATTTCGTGCTCCTTTATTAACGATAGTGGATTTTGAAAAGGTTGACGGGCTTTTACACTTTCACATTAAAATACTATTGTAAACTGTCTTAATGAACATGTTGGGTTTTTTGATCTCATTGTGTCTTTGGATACCTTAACACGACTTATGTTTAACATTAAATTAGCTTTCTCGCTCTTGAGTGTGTACCGGTTTGTGTCAAAAACAGCTCGAGAAGATTTTTAAATAAAATATCCTATTGGCTTAACAAAATATATGTATATACAGGGGTGTTTCAAAAGTTTATAAAAGTGGATATTCTAAAAAGCGTCATGCCAGTGATCGCCTTTCTTTAACTATAGTGGATTTCAAAAAGGTTGACAGGCTTTTACACTTTCACATCAAAATAGTATTGTACACTGTCTTAATAAAAATGTTGCGCTTTTTAATCTCATTGTGTCTTTGCATACTTTATCACGACTTATGTTTAACATTAGATTACCTTTCTCGCTCTTGAGTGTGTATCGGTTTGTGTTAAAAACAGTTCTAGAAGAATTTTAAATAAAACATCCTATTGGGTTAACAAAATATATGTATATACAGGAGTGCTTCAAAGGTGTATAAAAGTGGACATTCTAAAACGCGTCATGTCAGTGATCGCTTTTTACAGGAAAAGGGCTTCAATTTCAAACTTGGGCTTTTTATTTTTATTATTATTATGTGCTCCTTTATTAACGATAGTGGATTTCAATAAGGTTGACAGGCTTTCACACTTTCGCATCAAAATAGTATTGTACATTGTATTAATAAAAATGTAGCGCTTCTTGATCTCATTGTGTCTTTGCATACTTTAACACGACTTATGTTTAACATTAAATTACCTTTCTTGCTCTTGAGTGTATACCGCTTTGTGTAAAAAACAATTCCAGAAATATTTTAAATAAAATATACAATTGGCTTCACAAAATATATGTATATACCGGGATGCTTTAAAAGTTTATAAAACTGGACATTCTAAAAAGCGTTTTTTATAGGAAAGACGCTTCAATTGGGCTTAAATCTAAAACTTGGGTTTTTTACTTTTATTATTATTTTGTCCTTTTTTCTTAACGAGAGTAGACTTCGAAAAGATTGACAGGCTCTTACACGTTCACATCAAAATAGTATTGTAAACTGTCTTAATGAAAAGGTTGCGCTTTTTGAGAGCTCATTGTTTCTTTGGATATTTTAACATGACTTATGTTTAACATTAAATAACCTTTCTCGCTCTTGAGTGTGTAAAGGTTTGTGTAAAAAACAATTCGAGAAGAATTTTAAATAAAATAAAAGGCGCTTCAATTTAAAACTTGGGCTTTTTACTTTTATTTTCATTTGGGCTCCTTTATTAATGATAGTGGATTTCAAAAAGGTCACACTTTACATCAAAATAGTATTGTACACTGTCTTAATAAAAATGTTGCGCTTTTTGATCTCATTGTGTCTTTGCATACTTTAACACGACTTATGTTTAACATTAAATTACCTTTCTCCCTCTTGAGTGTGTACCGGTTTGTGTTAAAAACAGTTCGAGAAGAATTTTAAATAAAGTATCCTATTGGCCTAACAAAATATATATATATACAGGGGTGCTTCAAAAGTTTATGAAAGTGGACATTCTAAAAAGCGTTTTTTTACAGGAAAGGCGCTTCAATAGGGCTTAAATTTAAAACTTGGGCTTTTTACTTTTATTATTATTTCGTGCACCTTTATTGATAGTGGATTTTGAAAAGGTTGACAGGCTTTTACACTTTCACATCAAAATAGTATTGAAAACTGTCTTAATTAACATGTTGGGCTTTTTGAACTCATTGAGTCTTTGGATACCTTAACATGCCTTATGTTTAACATTAAATTACCTTTCTCGCTCTTGAGTGTGTACCAATTTATGTCAAAAACATTTCGAGAAGAATTTTAAATAAAATATCCTATTGGTTTAACAAAATATATGTATATACAGGGGCGCTTCAAAAGTTAATAGAATCGGACATTCTAAAAAGCCATGCCAGTGATTGCTTTTTACGGGGCAGGCGCTTCAAAAGGGCTTAAATTTAAAACTTGGGCTTTTACTTTTATTATTATTTTGTGCTCTTTTATTAACGATAGTGGATTTCGAAAAGTTTGACAGGCTTTTACACTTTCACATCAAAATAGTATTGTACACTCTCTTAATAAAAATGTTGCGCTCCTTGATCTCATTGTGTCTTTGCATACTTTAACACAACTTATGTTTAACATTAAATTACCTTTCTCGCTCTTGAGTATGTACCGGTTTGTGTAAAAAACAATTCCAGAAAAATTTTAAATAAAATATACAATTGCTTTCACAAAATATATGTACATACCGGGATGCTTTAAAAGTTTATAAAACTGGACATTCTAAAAAGCGTTTTTTATAGGAAAGGCGCTTTAATTGAGCTTAAATTTAAAACTTGGGCTTTTTACTTTTATTATTATTTTGTGCTTTTTTCTTAACGACAGTAGACTTCGAAAAGATTGACAGGCTCTTACACGTTCACATCAAAATAGTATTGTAAACTGTCTTAATGAAAATGTTGCGTTTTTTAATCTCAATGTGTCTTTGGATACTTTAACACGACTTATGTTAAACATTAAATTACCTTTCTCGCTCTTGAGTGTGTACCGGTTTATGTCAAAAACAGTTCGAGAAGAATTTTAAATAACATATCCTATTGGCCTTACAAAATATATATATATACAGGGATGCTTCAAATGTTTATGAAAGTGGACATTCTAAAAAGCGTTTTCTTTACAGGAAAGACGCTTCAATAGGGCTTAAATTTAAAACTTGGGCTTTTTACTTTTATTATTATTTCGTGCACCTTTATTAACGATAGTGGATTTTGGAAATGTTGACAGGCTTTTACACTTTTACATCAAAATAGTATTGAAAACTGTCTTAATGAACATGTTGGGCTTTTTGATCTCAATGTGTCTTTGGATACTTTAACACGACTTATGTTAAACATTTAATTACCTTTCTCGCTATTGAGTGTGTACCGGTTTATGTCAAAAATAGTTCAAGAAGAATTTTAAATAAAATATCCTATTGGCTTAACAAAATATATGTATATACTTGGGTGCTTCAAAGTAGTATAAATGTAGACATTCTAAAAAGCGTCATGCCAGTGATCGCTTTTTATAGGAAAGGCGTTTCAATTTAAAACTTGGGCATTTTGCTTTTATTATTATTTCGTGCTCCTTTATTAACGATAGTGGATTTCAAAAAGGTTGACATGCTTTTACACTTTTGACATCAAAATAGTATTGTACACTGTCTTAATAAAAATGTTGCGCTTTTTGATATCATTGTGTCTTTGCATACTTTAGCACGACTTATGTTTAACATTAAATTACATTTCTCGCTCTTGACTGTACCGATTTATGTCAAAAACAGTTCGAGACGAATTTCAAATAAAATATCCTATTGGTTTAACAAAATATATGTATATACAGAGGCGCTTCAAAGGTTAATAAAATCGGACATTCTAAAAAGCCATGCCAGTTATCGCTTTTTACAGGAAAAGCGCTTCAATAGGGCTTAAATTTAAAAACTTGAGCTTTTTACTTTTACTATTATTTTGTACATTTTCATTAACGATAGTGGATTTCGAAAAATTGATAGGCTATTACACGTTCATATCAAAATAGTATTGTAAACTGTCTTAATGAAAATGTTGCGTCTTTTTGTCTTTGAATACTTTAACATGACTTATGTTTAACATTAAATTACCTTTCTCGCTCTTGAGTGTGTACCGGTTTGTGTCAAAAACAGTTCGAGAGGAATTTTAAATAAAATATTGGCTTAACAAAATATATGTATATACAGGAGTGCTTCAAAAGTTTATAAAAGTGGACATTCATGAAAGCGTTTTTTAGAGGAAAGGCACTTCAATAGGGCTTCAATTTAAAACTTGGGCTTTTTACGGTTATTATTATTTTATGCTTTTTTCTTAACGAGAGTAGACTTCGAAAAGATTGACAGGCTTTTACACGTTCACATCAAAATAGTATTGTAAACTGTCTTAATAAAAATGCTGCGCTTTTTAATCTCATTGTGTCTTTGGATACTTTAACACGACTTATGTTTAACATTAAATTATCTTTCTCACTCTTGAGTGTGTACCGATTTGTGTAAAAAACAATTCGAGAAAATTTTTAAATAAAATATACTATTGGCTTCACAAAATATATGTATATACCGGGATGCTTTAAAAGTTTATAAAACCGGATATTCTAAAAAGCGTCATGCCAGTGATCGCTTTTTACAGGAAAGGTGCTTCAATTTAAAACTTGGGCTTTTTACTTTTACTTTTATTTTGTGCTCCTTTATTAACGATAGTGGATTTCAAAAAGGTCACACTTTACATCAAAATAGTATTGTACACTGTCTTAATAGAAATGTTGCGCTTTTTGATCTCATTGTGTCTTTGCATACTTTAACACGACTTATGTTTAACATTAAATTACCTTTCTCCCTCTTGAGTGTGTACCGGTTTGTGTTAAAAACAGTTCGAGAAGAATTTTAAATAAGATATCCTATTGGCTTAACAAAATATATGTATATACAGGGGTGCTTCAAAAATGTATAAAAATGGACATTCTAGAAAGCGCTGTTTACAGAAAAGGCGCATGAAAAGGGCTTAAATTTAAAACTTGGGTTACTTACTTTTATTATTATTTTGTGCTCCTTTATTAATGATAGTGGATTTCAAAAGGGTCACACTTTACATCAAAATAGTATTGTAAACTGTTTTAATAAAAATGTTGCGCTTTTTGAGCTCATTGTGTCTTTGGATACTCTAACATGGCTTATGATTAACATTAAATTATCTTTATCGCTCTTGAGTGTGTACCGATTTGTGTCAAAAACAGAAGGAGAATAATTTTAGATAAAATATACTCTGCTTTTTTATTAACGATAGTGGACTTCGAAAAGGTAGTAAGAAAGTAATATACTTTATAAATTAAATTACCTTACCCATTCACATACATATGTTTGCGAGCTATATGTTTGAAGTTCATCAGCATTCATTAGCATTCTATAAGAATGTTTGAAAGCGACGCCCATTTACCAAACAAAATTTGTTGTAAACATATTAAACACTATGGAGATACTACGTATATTTGAGTATGTCAATTAAAATGACGAGCCCGCGATAGCGGGCGAGTAGTACATATGTAATTCATTGAATACGTAAAATGTTCTTCAATACAAGTCCTTCATTTTTAATTGGCGTGCGAACTAATTTTGAGTATGTGACAGACGAATATTTTAATTATGCTGACCAAAATTTCATAATGAAAGCGCTGTTCCACTTCAAATAATTTGGGTGAAAATATCTCAGTGTCAAACTGATTATTAGGTTCTTTTTTTATTAATATTGTGCATGCCTGTCTTAAATTGTTTCTGAGCAATTGACATACTTTTTGTTAATATACTAAATTTTTCCAGTGTTATTTCAATAGCGTATTATCCCGATTGTCTCAAGAAAAATGATGCACTTATTGAGCATATTGTTTCATCATTCTTATGTTTAACATTAAATTATCTTTCTCGCTCTTCATTGTGTAACAGTTTGTGTAAAAAAAAATTCTAGAAGAATTCTGAATGAAATATACAATTGGCTTTACAAAATATATGTATATACAGAGTGTGCCACAAGTCTATAAAATCTTACATTCTAAAAACCACCACGAGAGTGATCGCGTTTTACAGGAAACTGTAAAAAGCTGTAAGCGGACGCGAAAAAGGCGAATTCAAGCTCGAAAAGATTGAAGCATTAGCTCACAAACATTCAACACAATAAATATTGCAATATATAATAATTGGCCCAATGATAATAGTATATAGGTAAAAAATTTATAAATTCGTTTCCTTATTTGTTTATAAATACTTTCTACTCATTTTTTTCATCCATGAATTAAGTTGTAAAAATACTTCAAAATATTATAAGATATTGTAAATAGAAAAAAGAAACTAAAATATATTCCTACCAGATTAAACAAGCACTTAATCATGTTGTTACTGTGTCAGGCAAATTGAGAAGTAATATCATACGTATTCAAAAAAGATTGTTTAATTATCATTGATGAAAATGAACGTCCCGCGACATCGTCAATTACAATAATTCAAAATAGAAATTCTATAAGGATGTTTTACAGTATTTTCGAATATAACAATAAGTAATCAATATTACCATAATACATATATTATATCTATATATTCCTTAAATTGTAGGTGTACAATGCAAAAGAAAATAATTATCTACAGTGTGAACAAGGCTTTACCAACATTATTAAGCATCATATATAACTGACAGTTGTAATACAATTTACCACAAAGAAGCACTGCAAATTATAAAAGTATAGGAATGGAAATCATAAAAAATGCCAATGAAATAAATATTATTTGTTATAAAACAATAATTAAATGAATTATTTAAAAGTATACATTCGCGTCAACAAAACATAATTCTAATAAACCTATCTACAAGTTTGTATAAAATAAAATGTTTTTTTTTAAATTCTAATGAATTTTCATTTAAACCAAAAAGACCAATGGAATCGACATATGTATATAGACTGAAACGCTATTAACAAAAACTATCAAATCACATTTTCCAACTGATGCAAAAAACACAGATTTCGAGATTATTCTAATTTTATACTCACAAACAAAATTCCAACTATAGATAAATTAGGCAAACGTGAAATAAATCATCGGCAAGTCAAGGCACAAAAGCCAATAATAGTAGAAAAATTATAAATAGAGTGAAAACTACCGTCTGTGAGGCACAGGAAAAGTATGTGAAAAATGTCAATATAACTTTAAACGATAAAATACATCTTATTTCATGGACAGCCGTTAAACATTTTCAATTTAAAAACTGCTATTATCACTAAATCTATTATTAATCATTTCATCCGATAAGCATTCTGAATAAAATATTGCATAGTTGTAAACTATATACAGGGGTGTATAAAAACAACTAAGCGATATTGAATATCTAAAACACAATTATATTTAGTTATTCGCTATATATCGGAATTATATGGTGTTTCAGAAACTGAAACGCAATAAAGACAAAATCCGCAGTAAATTTAGAAGAATAAGGGGGAGCGGTACCTCAACTGTAAGCGGAATAAGAGGCGATAGCGGGCCTTCAAGGCCTGCCGTATTAGCTAGTTGCGACATAATAATAGCTGAAGGTGATACCTTGTCTCTCACGGGAGTAAATACGGGATAGAGATAGGACCGTGCAACGGATGATGTTTCTCTAAATTGTGCAACACCCCGTATAGGTAGCGCGTCCGGACCGATCGTCCCGTGAAGGGGAAAGTCCGAGCTAATTACCGTAAAAATTTCGCCTTTATAGCTCTGTCCGATCGCCGGATATTTACGGACAAATTTAAACGTTGCGTTTTCGACGTGCACGATTTTCTGAAGGTATCTCATCCGAGACGAATCTAGAACACGTATAGGGAAAAGTACGGTTAAAAAGCCCGCACTTTCTGCTTTTCAACGCGCTCGAAAGCATATTTTAAGGTCGAGGGACGCGTGAGCAATTAAAATATACGTTCCGTCGAATTTTTCAAAACACGCGAAATTAAGCCATGACGTGCCTAAAGAAACCCCATTTACGTAAATAAAAACGAGGACTAAACACAAAATTGACTTTTCGCAAATCTGACAGGCGGACTAAATATTTCCAAACATTGACTTTTAAGCATGAAATTCCAAGCTCTGACGATTTTTCGAGAGGAAAACGACTTGAAATTGTAAATTATAGCGTTTTAGGAAGCGTTACCATCCTTATTCGAACTTGATTCAGATTCGGTATTGATAGGACAAGGAATTTAAACTCTTCATGCACTCGAAAAATGGCTGAAATACGTCACAAATGAATGTACACAATAAATCAATTGCAATGCTCATAACATGTTATGTACACACATATACATTCATGTGCACTGGCCCGTGTATTATAAATCGGTAGCTTGACTTAACATTTTTACATACAGGCTGATATCTTTTAATGATTACAAATTTGAATTTTAAAATACGCATATGTCCAGTTTCCTTAATGAGTAAAAGGATTGCTTTTAATTATTAACGTCAGAATAGATTCATGGCAAATAAATACACATAATATAGGACAAGGACAAGATACTAAATTAATTATCTGGACGCAATTTAAACGTATTCTTTTGAAGATTACACGTCTATTTTCTCTGAGATTTAAAAAAAAAATTGCAGATTTCAACATAGTGTCAAGCCTACATATAAATATGGCAGTTGAACAAACTATTTATATGTAGGTCGATAGCCCCATGCACAAGATTGACGGCTTCTTAATACAATGACTTTGCTGGGTCGGGTTCGAACCCAGGCCGGGGCAAAACATTTTTTTTTCGAATGAGATATTGTGTATTTATTTCGTGTATTTTACCGGCAATTTATAAGACATGACGCCGGACTGCTCGACATAATTTTCCCGGTCGATGAAATAACCATTCACATATACAGCATGATTTTTTCTTATAATTATTATAAATTCCATTTAAAATACAATAATTCTAAAACGGGTATGCCGTTTTCTTAAGGGAAAAAATATTGCTTTTAACATTTACGTGCCCTACGAAATAATTATTTAAATAATTATTTAAATAATTATTATTTATTAATAATGAAATTTTAGATACGGGGGTGTCTTAGGTCGCCGATCACGAATCGAAAGTCAAAATGTCAAAAAAAAAACAAAATGGCCGAAGTTTTTTGAAAATTGACGTATGAATGTGAAATTTTAGATACGGGGATGTCTTAGGTCGCCGATCACGAATCCAAAGTCAAAATGTCAAAAAAAACAAAATGGCGGAAGTTTTTTGAAAATTGACGTATGAATGTGAAATTTTAGGTACGGGGGTGTCTTAGGTCGCCGATCACAAATCGAAAGTCAAAATGTCAAAAAAAAACAAAATGGCGGAAGTTTTTTGAAAATTGACGTATGAATGTGAAATTTTAGGTACGGGGGTGTCTTAGGTCGCCGATCACAAATCGAAAGTCAAAATGTCAAAAAAAAACAAAATGGCCGAAGTTTTTTGAAAATTGACGTATGAATGTGATATTTTAGATACGGGGGTTTTGGGGGTCGCCGATCATGATTCCAAAGCCAAAATGTCAAAAAAAATCAAAATGGCGGACCAGTTTTTTGAAAATTGACGTATGAATGTGAAATTTTAGATACGGGGTTTTGGGGGTCGCCGATCATGATTCCAAAATCAAAATGTCAAAAAAATCAAAATGGCGGACCAGTTTTTTGAAAATTGACGTATGAATGTGAAATTTTAGATACGGGGGTGTCTTAGGTCGCCGATCACGAATCCATAGTCAAAATGTCAAAAAAAAACAAAATGGCAGACGAGTTTTTTGAAAATTAACATATGAATGTGAAATTTTAGATACGGGGGTTTTGGGGGTCGCCGATCGTGATTCCAAAGTCAAAATATCAAAAGAATCAAAATGGCGGACCAGTTTTTTTAAAATTGACGTATGAATGTGAAATTTTAGATACGGGGGTTTTGGGGGTCGCCGATCATGATTCCAAAGTCAAAATGTCAAAAAAATCAAAATGGCGGACCAGTTTTTTGAAAATTGACGTATGAATGTGAAATTTTAGATACGGGGGTGTCTTAGATCGCCGATCACGAATCCATAGTCAAAATGTCAAAAAAAAACAAAATGGCGGACGAGTTTTTTGAAAATTAACATATGAATGTGAAATTTTAGATACGGGGGTTTTGGGGGTCGCCGATCGTGATTCCAAAGTCAAAATATCAAAAGAATCAAAATGGCGGACCAGTTTTTTTAAAATTGACGTATGAATGTGAAATTTTAGACACGGGCGTTTATGGGGTCGCCGATCACAAATCCAAAGTCGAAATGTCAAAAAACATAATGGCGGATTCAATATGGCGGAAAGGTTCTTCAAAATGCCGTTAATCTTGGTGAAAAGTGCTTGGACCTGAGCACATCTTTCCTTCGTAAACTTTAACATGATTTATGTTTACCATTAAATTATCCTTCTCGCTCTTCAGTGTTCAGTGTAACGGTTTGTCTAAGAAGGAAAGAAAAGTTCTAAGTAATATTACGATTGGCATAACAAAATTCTAACTAACTAAATAACATTCTAAGAGGCGTCATGACAGTGATTGCCTTTTACAGGAAACTGTAAAAAAGCTGTAAGCGGACGCGAAAAGGGCGATTCAAACTAGAGGAGATTGACGGACCGCTGTAAGCGGACGCAAAGTTGAAGCTGGCATGTTCACGTTAAGAGCTTATGCAGACACTGTATAAATTACTCTTGACTAAACTGGGCTTGGATAAATAGTGTGTTTGTTCAGTTAACGTGTAGTTAAATTTTACATTAATAATTATAATTATTATTGGCACTCTGATTCCTCCAGAATATAACATTTTGTAAGTCAAAATTATGTATACCAATTTGGAGACAAGGTTTTCTCAATCAACTTTCTTTGAGTTAAGAAATTTGTACAATCAGTAAAATATAATGTTTTTAGTAAACAGTTGATATATGATTTTTCAGTAAATGTTTCTGGCCTTATTCATCCTATACAAATTTGTGCAAGTTAAATTGTCTCAAATATGGCAAGTGAAAGTGCTGTCATAAACTGGATTACTGATCATATCTTAAGAATATGATCGATAATCCAGTTTATGACGGCAGATGAAGTGTCTTCTTTTTCAACAAACTGTTCCCACTTTTATAAGTTTTTACATGTCACATGTTTCACATATTTGTAGGTAACTGTTAATTTCACATGGATGTACGTTGTATTAGTTTTTTTTATTTTTACTATATTGTTGTATTTGTCAAAAGCAGTAAGTAATCAATAAATTTCTATCAGTATCACTGCAGTTTGTTGTACTTTGCTATTTATTCCATAATATAAATTTTAAATATGTGCTATTTACACAAAAATTTTCAGATGTATTCACAAAATAAATGTCTACAGATTATTTACTAAAATTAAGTTTCTAAAGCGGCTCTAAAGATGATTCAGTGCTTATGAAATCTATGTACTTCTGTAGGACACTCCGTGTGCTGAAGTTTAAGTTTCTTATTGTTGGTAATGGCCAGATGGATACTCTTTAATTTTCAATTTTCAAAGTATGAAACAGTTAATTTATGCATTTCTTATTATTTAATTTTAACATGTCCAATAAGTTCAAGCTCATTTTTGCAAATCATTTTTTGGACATCATTAGATTTTTATTATGGATAAAAGTAACAACACAAACACAATAAAATCAACCTACTTTGCCTTTTTTATTTACATAATGACGGATCCAACATACGAATAGTTTCTTCAGAAACTTTCAGTATCCCTCAAATTTGTTTCACCTTTCACTATTATTCCATAATAGAAATTTTAAATATGTGCTAAATGTCGACAGATTATTTACTAAAATTAAAATTCTAATTATATAGAATATAAACCAAAAAAAAAGTGCAAAAAGCACAAAAAACAAGTTCAAATGTAGAAAATGGCGTAAACATTATGAGAGAAATATTGACTAATTTAAAAAAAAATCCCTATACATAGGTACATTTTGGACACATGCGTAGTTTCGATATAGTAAATGGCACGATCAAGCTACGAACTAGAAACGACGGTTCAATGCTACTACAAATATACATTAGCCGCAACAACTTCAAAGTAACGAAAGTAAACTAACTAATTAATGTTTTAGAATATATAGCTTCCGCTACAAAAATACCATTAAATGAAAGCCGGTTACAAAATGAATATTATAAATAATGTTATTGTATGTTACTTTCTTACACCGACATTTTATTTAATGCATAGCTATTCTGTGTAGTAGGCAGGCATTGTGAACAATTTTACATTATTTTGATGACAATTATAACAAACGTCAAAATAAAATTAAGACACATGTCAAAAGGTGAATGCAGTTGTCTGTTGTGTTTATTGGAAAACGTATTTTGAGTTTACAAGTATGTATTTCTGTAATTTACTTCACACGTTTTGTTTACTTTTGTGCTGAAAGGAGAGATGTTATTTTCCATACAACAGAATCAAACATTTTTAATCACGTCTAATAATACTTTTTTCACTTAGTCCAATTTAAATAATTTATTATAACCAACATGTTCCTTAACATGTTAGGTTACAATCATATAATTATTCATACTCAATAACACATATAGTGCACGTAATAAATAAATAATAAAATAAATTAAATCTACATTCCATAAATATTTATAAAGGAATCTCCATTCGCTCATAAACAAAAGCAACACAACCAACAACTGCAATAATTTTCTATATGGTTATGTCGCTTTGGCAACCAACATGCGCCAGTAGTTTAAAATGGCGTGAAATTTGAGATGTTGCATAAGTTTATTTGTTAAACATGATATTTGTCATAATTACCTTTTGATGTTCATTATAATTGTCTTTCAAACCCTCTTTATTTATCAAAAATGCTTGCCCATTATACAGAGTAGCCAAGTATTAAATAAAATGTATGTATAGAAAGAGTAGGTATATTTGTAACTGGTTTTCATGTAATAATATTCACTAGCGGAATCTACTTGGGGTTTCTAGGTTCGCTGATGAAGAATCTGAAGTTTATATTTAAAAATAAAATGGCGTGTCCAATATAGCGTAATGATTCTTCGAAAACGTATTGGATTCGCGTGGAATTCAATATTTGGGATTCTTATTGTCGCTGATAACGAATTGGAAGTCGAAATATCAAAAAAAAAGTGGGGCGACCAACATGGTGGAAATGTGCGAAACATAATTAGATCTTTCTCAAATTTATTACTTGAGGGTTTTTGGGGTCCCTGTTGACGCTTCCGAAGGCAATCTTTCAAAATGCCAAATGACGAGTGCAATTTGACGGTTCTTACTTGGCCCCTTTTGAGTCTTTGATGAAATTGAATTTTCGGTTCATTTTTATTATTATTGTTTATGTCTATCTTAAATTGTTTTTGAGTTATTACCATTCTTTTTGATTTTTTCTTAAAAACTGTAGACTTTGAAACAGTCGTCAAACTTTTCTATTGTCGCATCAGAAGCGTATTGCAGACTGTATCAACGAAAATGGTGCTGTCTTTGAGCACATTATTTCTTCGGATACCTTAAAATGACTTTTATGTTAAACATTAAAATATCTTTCTTATTCGTATACCGGTCTGTGTTAAAAACAGTTTGAGAAGAATTCTGAGTAATATATACGATTGACTTTACAAAATATAATGGCATAATGTATATACAGGGATGTGTCAAAAGTTTATAAAAACGGAAATTCTAACAACGGTCCTGACAGTGATCAGGTTTTACTGAAAGCTGTAAAAAGGTTGTAAGCAGACGCGCAAAAGGCTATTCAAGCATGAAGAGATTGAAAAATAGCTATTGCGAAGTAATATCGTAGGTATTCACAAGAGATTGTTTAATTATCATTGATGAAAATGAAAGGTGTTTCAATAGGGCTTAAATTTTAAGCTTGGGCTTTTTACTTTTATTATTATTTTGTGCTCTCTTATTAACGATAGTGGACTTCGAAAAGGTAGTAAGAAAGTAATATACTTTATAAATTAAATTTACCTTACCCAGTCACATACATATGTTTGCGAGCTATATGTTTGAAGTTCATCAGCATTCATTAGCATTCTATAATAATGTTTGAAAGCGACGCCCATTTATCAAACAAAATTTGTTATAAACATGTTAAACACTATGCAGATACTATGTATATTTGAGCATGTCAATTAAAATGACGAGCCCGCGATAGCGGGCGAGTAGTATATTCTTTCTATCGTCAGAGAGAGAACAGTACGAATAATAATGTAATTCAGTGAAAATTTAAAAGTTCTTCAATACAAGTCCTTCATTTTCAATTGACGTGCGAACTAATTTTGAGTATGTGACAGACGAATATTTCAAATCTGCTGACCAAAATTTCATAATGAAAGCGCTGTTCCACTTCAAATAATTTGGGTGATAATATCTGTGTCAAATTGATTATTAGGTTCTTTTTTATTAATATTGTGCATGCCTATCTTAAATTGTTTCCGAGCAATTGACATACTTTTTGTTAATATACTACATTTTCCACTGTTCTTTCAATAGCGTATTATCCCGATTGTCTCAATGAAAATGATGCACTTATTGAGCATATTGTTTCTTCGGATACTTTAACATCATTCTTATGTTTAACATTAAATTATCTTTCTCGCTCTTCAGTGTCTAACAGTTTGTGTAAAAAGAAATTCTAGAAGAATTCTAAATGAAGTATACAATTAGCTCTACAAAATATATGTATATACAGGTGCGCCAAAAGTCTATAAAATCGTACATTCTAAAAACCACCATGAGAGTGATCGCGTTTTACAGGAAACTGTAAAAGAGCTGTAAGCGGACGCGAAAACGGCGAATTCAAGCTCGAAAAGATTGAAGCATTAGCTCACAAACATTCAACACAATATATATTTCAATATATAATAATTGGCCCAATGATAATAGTGTATAGGTAAGAAATTAATAAATTCGATTCCTTATTTTTGTTTATAAATACTGTCTACTCATTTTTAGCAATTATCATTACATGACTGAAGTCATTTCGTCCATGAATTAAGTTGTAAAAATACTTCAAAATATTATAAGATATTGTAAATAGAAAAAAGAAACTAAAATATATTCCTACAAGATTAAACAAGCACTTAATCATGTTGTTACTGTGCCAGGCAAATTGAGAAGTAATATCATACGTATTCAAAAAAGATTGTTTAATTATCATTGATGAAAATGTACCTCCCGCGACATCGTCAATTACAATAATTCAAAATACAAGTTCTATGAGGATTAAGGAGTATTTTCGAATATAACAATAAGAAATCAATATTACCATAATACATATATTATATCTATATATTCCTTAAATTGTAGGTATACAATGCAAAAGAAAATAATTATGTACAGTGTGAACAAGGCTTTACCAACATTATTAAACATCATACATAACTGACAGTTGTAATACAATTTACCACAAAGAAACAATGCAAATTATAAAAGTATTGGAATGGAAATCATTATAAAAAGTGCCAATGAAATAAATATTATTTGTTATAGAAGAAACTATCAATTTGTAATAATGAATTATTTAAAAGTATACATTCGCGTCAATAAAACATCTAATAAAGCTATCTACAACTTTGTATAAAATAAAATGTTTTTTTTTAAATTTCTACTGAACTTTTATTTAAACCAAAAAGACCAATGGAATCGACATATATAGAATGAAACACTATTAACAAAAACTATCAAACCACATTTCCAACTGATGCAAAAACATAGATTTCGAGATTGTTCTAATTTTACATCCACAAAATTCAAACTATAGATAAATTAGGCAAACGTGAAATAAATCATCGGCAAATCAAGGCACAAAAACCAATAATAGTAGAAAAATTCAAAATAGAGTGAAAACTACCGACTGTGAAGGCACAGGAAAAGTATGTGAAAAATGTCAATATAACTTTAAACGATAAAGTACATCTTATTTCATGGACAGCCGTTAAACATTTTAAATTTAAAAACTGCTATCACTAAATACACTATTAATCATTTCATCCGATAAGCATTCTGAATAAAATATTGCATAGTTCTAAAATATATACAGGGGAGTATAAAGAAAACTAAGCAATGTTGAACATCTAAAACACAATTATATTTAGTTATTCGCTATATATCGGAATTATATGGTGTTTCAAAAACTGAAACGCAATAAAGACAAAATCCGCAATAAATTTAGAAAAATAAGGGGGAGCGGTACCTCAACTGTAAGCGGAATAAGAGGCGGCAGCGGGCCTTCAAGGCCTGCCGTATTAGCTAGTTATATATACTAAAAGCTGAGTAGTCAATGGCAACCAAACGCCCGAAAAATGGACGAAAATTGGGTGCACGGGGCGGGCAACTCCTCTCTGGATACGCGAAATTAAGGGCTGTCTTTTGGCATGTTGGTAGGGGCGACATTGAATTTCCGGACGTCGAAGAGATTTTCTTCCCAAGTGGAGCGTGTGCAGAGATATCGCCCGTTGAAGAGGAGCGTGCACTCGGTGTTTTAACAGAAAAATGGCTTACGTCATCATGACGATTCACGTGACAATCAAAATAAATCTCGGGAAACGTCAAACTTGCAGGGAAACTCAATTGTGTCCACAGATTCACTTTTAAGCGTGAAATACGAAATTTTGAAGGTTGCGACGGTCCAACTAGGACCGGGGTCTTGAAGAAGGGCCCTCTCGGAATCAATTACATGCTTATTTCGAGTCGACAAACGTACGCAATGTAGGGCACGAGCACTTTCAAATTCGTTTGCAGAAGGGTTTGGTCAGAAAAATAGCCGAAATACGTCACAGATTCATTGTGCATGTGATTCAACTGATACTACGGTCGGGTATCAGATTAATTTATATCGGGTCCGGCATCTCAATCTCGACATAATACATCCGCTTGACTTAACATTTTTATAGATATACAAGTTGATTGTTCTTTTGATGACTATATATTTGAATTATTAAAATACGTTAATTCCAGAACGCGTACGCCTTAATAGGGAAAAGGATTGCTTTTAACATTTATGTGACCTTATGACAACGATTACGCATACATTCATGGTGGGCGGAGCTATCTGAAATTAATTTCTCTCTTCTGATTAAAGTAAAATTCGGCACTTGGGAGTCTTTGTGGTGTCATTGATCACGTATCCAAATCGAAATGTCAAAAAAAAAACAAAATGGCCGAAGGATTTTTTGAAAATTGACCTATAAATGTGAAATTTTAGATACGGGGGTTTTGGGGGTCGCCGATCACGATTCCAAAGTCAAAATGTCAAAAAAAAAACAAAATGACGGAAGATTTTTTGAAAATTCACTAATGAGTGTGAAAGTTTAGATACGGGGGTATCTTAGGTCGCCGATCACAAATCCAAAATTAAAATGTCAAAAAAAACAAAATGGCGTAAGAATTTTTTGAAAATTGACGTATGAATGTAAAATTTTAGATACGGGGGTTTTGGGGATCGCCGATCACGATTCCAAAGTCGAAATGTCAAAAAAAAACAAAATGGCGGACGATTTATTGAAAATAGACGTATTAATGTAAAATTTTAGATACGGGGGTTTTGGGGGTTGCCGATCACGATTCCAAAGTCAAAATGTCAAAAAAAAAAAAAAATGGCGGAAGATTTTTTGAAAATTGACGTATGAATGTAAAATGTTAGATACGGGGGTCGCCGATCACGATTCCAAAGTCAAAATGTAAAAAAAAACAAAATGGCGAAAGATTTTTTTGAAAATTGACGTATCAATGTAAAATTTTAGATACGGGGGTTTTGGGGGTCGCCGATCACGACTCCAAAGTCAAAATGTCAAAAAAAACAAAATGGTGGAAGATTTTTTGAAAATTGACGTATGAATGTAAAATTTTAGATACGGGGGCTTTGGGGGTCGCCGATCACGATTCCAAAGTCAAAATGTCAAAAAAAGCAAAACGGCGAAAGATTTTTTTGAAAATTGACGTATGAATGTAAAATTTTAGATACGGGGGTTTTGGGGGTCGCCGATCACGATTCCAAAGTCAAAATGTCAAAAAAAAACAGAATGCCGGAAGATTTTTTGAACATTGACGTATGAATGTGAAATTTTAGATACGGGGGTCTTGGAGGTCGCCGATCACGATTCCAAAGTCAAAATGTCAAAAAAAAAAACAAAATGACGGAAGATTTTTTGAAAATTCACTAATGAGTGTGAAAGTTTAGATACGGGGGTATCTTAGGTCGCCGATCACAAATCCAAAATTAAAATGTCAAAAAAAACAAAATGGCGTGAGAATTTTTTGAAAATTGACGTATGAATGTAAAATTTTAGATACGGGGGTTTTGGGGATCGCCGATCACGATTCCAAAGTCGAAATGTCAAAAAAAACCAAAATGGCGGACGATTTATTGAAAATAGACGTATTAATGTAAAATTTTAGATACGGGGGTTTTGGGGGTTGCCGATCACGATTCCAAAGTCAAAATGTCAAAAAAAAAACAAAATGGCGGAAGATTTTTTGAAAATTGACGTATGAATGTAAAATTTTAGATACGGGGGTTTTGGGGGTCGCCGATCACGATTCCAAAGTCAAAATGTAAAAAAAAACAAAATGGCGAAAGATTTTTTTGAAAATTGACGTATCAATGTAAAATTTTAGATACGGGGGTTTTGGGGGTCGCCGATCACGACTCCAAAGTCAAAATGTCAAAAAAAACAAAATGGTGGAAGAATTTTTTGAAAATTGACGTATGAATGTAAAATTTTAGATACGGGGGTTTTGGGGATCGCCGATCACGATTCCAAAGTCGAAATGTCAAAAAAAAACAAAATGGCGGACGATTTATTGAAAATAGACGTATTAATGTAAAATTTTAGATACGGGGGTTTTGGGGGTTGCCGATCACGATTCCAAAGTCAAAATGTCAAAAAAAAAAAAAAATGGCGGAAGATTTTTTGAAAATTGACGTATGAATGTAAAATGTTAGATACGGGGGTCGCCGATCACGATTCCAAAGTCAAAATGTAAAAAAAAACAAAATGGCGAAAGATTTTTTTGAAAATTGACGTATCAATGTAAAATTTTAGATACGGGGGTTTTGGGGGTCGCCGATCACGACTCCAAAGTCAAAATGTCAAAAAAAACAAAATGGTGGAAGATTTTTTGAAAATTGACGTATGAATGTAAAATTTTAGATACGGGGGCTTTGGGGGTCGCCGATCACGATTCCAAAGTCAAAATGTCAAAAAAAGCAAAACGGCGAAAGATTTTTTTGAAAATTGACGTATGAATGTAAAATTTTAGATACGGGGGTTTTGGGGGTCGCCGATCACGATTCCAAAGTCAAAATGTCAAAAAAAAACAGAATGCCGGAAGATTTTTTGAACATTGACGTATGAATGTGAAATTTTAGATACGGGGGTCTTGGAGGTCGCCGATCACGATTCCAAAGTCAAAATGTCAAAAAAAAAAACAAAATGACGGAAGATTTTTTGAAAATTCACTAATGAGTGTGAAAGTTTAGATACGGGGGTATCTTAGGTCGCCGATCACAAATCCAAAATTAAAATGTCAAAAAAAACAAAATGGCGTGAGAATTTTTTGAAAATTGACGTATGAATGTAAAATTTTAGATACGGGGGTTTTGGGGATCGCCGATCACGATTCCAAAGTCGAAATGTCAAAAAAAACCAAAATGGCGGACGATTTATTGAAAATAGACGTATTAATGTAAAATTTTAGATACGGGGGTTTTGGGGGTTGCCGATCACGATTCCAAAGTCAAAATGTCAAAAAAAAAACAAAATGGCGGAAGATTTTTTGAAAATTGACGTATGAATGTAAAATTTTAGATACGGGGGTTTTGGGGGTCGCCGATCACGATTCCAAAGTCAAAATGTAAAAAAAAACAAAATGGCGAAAGATTTTTTTGAAAATTGACGTATCAATGTAAAATTTTAGATACGGGGGTTTTGGGGGTCGCCGATCACGACTCCAAAGTCAAAATGTCAAAAAAAACAAAATGGTGGAAGATTTTTTGAAAATTGACGTATGAATGTAAAATTTTAGATACGGGGGCTTTGGGGGTCGCCGATCACGATTCCAAAGTCAAAATGTCAAAAAAAGCAAAACGGCGAAAGATTTTTTTGAAAATTGACGTATGAATGTAAAATTTTAGATACGGGGGTTTTGGGGGTCGCCGATCACGATTCCAAAGTCAAAATGTCAAAAAAAAACAGAATGCCGGAAGATTTTTTGAACATTGACGTATGAATGTGAAATTTTAGATACGGGGGTCTTGGAGGTCGCCGATCACGATTCCAAAGTCAAAATGTCAAAAAAAAAACAAAATGGCGGAAGATTTTTGAATATTGACGTATGAATGTGAAATTTTAGATACGGGGGTTTTGGGGGTCGCCGATCACGATTCTAAAGTCAAAATGTCAAAAAAAAAAAACGGCGGAAGATTTTTTTGAAAATTGACGTATTACTATGAAATTTTAGATACGGGAGTTTTGGGGGTCGCCGATCACGATTCCAAAGTCAAAATATCAAAAAAAACAACAGGGTGGAAGATTTTTTTGAAAATTGACGTATGAATGTAAAATTTTAGATACGGGGGTTTTGGGGGTCGCCGATCACGATTCCAAAGTCAAAATGTCCAAAAAAAAACAAAATGCCGGAAGATTTTTTGAAAATTGACGTATGAATGTAAAATTTTAGATACGGGGGTTTTGATGGTCGCCGATCACGATTCCAAAGTCGAAATGTAAAAAAAAGCAAAATGGCGGAAGATTTTTTGAAAATTGGCGTTTGAATGTAAAATTTTAGATACGGGGTTTTGGGGGTCGCCGATCACGATTCCAAAGTCAAAATATCAAAACAAAACGAAATGGTGGAAGATTTTTTGAAAATTGACGTATGAATGTGAAATTTTAGATACGAGGGCTTTGGGGGTCGCCGATCACGATTCCAAAGTCAAAATGTCAAAAAAAGCAAAACGGCGAAAGATTTTTTTGAAAATTGACGTATGAATGTAAAATTTTAGATACGGGGGCTTTGGGGGTCGCCGATCACGATTCCAAAGTCAAAATGTCAAAAAAAGCAAAACGGCGAAAGATTTTTTTGAAAATTGACGTATGAATGTAAAATTTTAGATACGGGGGTTTTGGGGGTCGCCGATCACGATTCCAAAGTCAAAATGTCAAAAAAAAACAGAATGCCGGAAGATTTTTTGAACATTGACGTATGAATGTGAAATTTTAGATACGGGGGTCTTGGAGGTCGCCGATCACGATTCCAAAGTCAAAATGTCAAAAAAAAAAACAAAATGGCGGAAGATTTTTGAATATTGACGTATGAATGTGAAATTTTAGATACGGGGGTTTTGGGGGTCGCCGATCACGATTCTAAAGTCAAAATGTCAAAAAAAAAACGGCGGAAGATTTTCTTGAAAATTGACGTATTACTATGAAATTTTAGATACGGGAGTTTTGGGGGTCGCCGATCACGATTCCAAAGTCAAAATATCAAAAAAAAAACAACAGGGTGGAAGATTTTTTTGAAAATTGACGTATGAATGTAAAATTTTAGATACGGGGGTTTTGGGGGTCGCCGATCACGATTCCAAAGTCAAAATGTCAAAAAAAAAACAAAATGCCGGAAGATTTTTTGAAAATTGACGTATGAATGTAAAATTTTAGATACGGGGGTTTTGGGGGTCGCCGATCACGATTCCAAAGTCAAAATGTAAAAAAAAACAAAATGGCGAAAGATTTTTTTGAAAATTGACGTATCAATGTAAAATTTTAGATACGGGGGTTTTGGGGGTCGCCGATCACGACTCCAAAGTCAAAATGTCAAAAAAAACAAAATGGTGGAAGATTTTTTGAAAATTGACGTATGAATGTAAAATTTTAGATACGGGGCTTTGGGGGTCGCCGATCACGATTCCAAAGTCAAAATGTCAAAAAAAGCAAAACGGCGAAAGATTTTTTTGAAAATTGACGTATGAATGTAAAATTTTAGATACGGGGGTTTTGGGGGTCGCCGATCACGATTCCAAAGTCAAAATGTCAAAAAAAAACAGAATGCCGGAAGATTTTTTGAACATTGACGTATGAATGTGAAATTTTAGATACGGGGGTCTTGGAGATCGCCGATCACGATTCCAAAGTCAAAATGTCAAAAAAAAAAACAAAATGGCGGAAGATTTTTGAATATTGACGTATGAATGTGAAATTTTAGATACGGGGGTTTTGGGGGTCGCCGATCACGATTCTAAAGTCAAAATGTCAAAAAAATAAATGGCGGAAGATTTTTTTGAAAATTGACGTATGAATGTGAAATTTTAGATACGGGGGTTTTGGGGGTCGCCGATCACGATTCCGAAGCCAAAATGTCAAAACAAAATGGCGGAAGATTTTTTGAAAATTGACGTATGAATGTTAAATTTTAGATACGGGGGTTTTGGGGGTCGCCGATCACGATTCCAAAGTCAAAATGTCAAAAAAAACAAAATGGCGAAAGATTTTTTAGAAAATTTACGTATGAATGTGAAATTTTAGATACGGGGTTTTGGGGGTCGCCGATCACGATTCCAAAGTCAAAATGTCAAAAAAAACAAAATGGCGAAAGATTTTTTAGAAAATTGACGTATGAATGTAAAATTTTAGATACGGGGGTTTTGGGGGGTCGCCGATCACGATTCCAAAGTCAAAATGTCAAAATAAAACAAAATGGCAGAAGATTTTTTGAAAATTGACGTATGACCGTAAAATTTTAGATACGGGGGTTTTGGGGGTCGCCGATCACGATTCCAAAGCCAAAATGTCAAAACAAAATGGCGGAAGATTTTTTGAAAATTGACGTATGAATGTAAATTTTAGATACGGGGGTTTTGGGGGTCGCCGATAACGATTCCAAAGTCAAAATGTCAAAAAAAACAAAATGGCGAAAGATTTTTTAGAAAATTTACGTATGAATGTGAAATTTTAGATACGGGGTTTTGGGGGTCGCCGATCACGATTCCAAAGTCAAAATGTCAAAAAAAACAAAATGGCGAAAGATTTTTTAGAAAATTGACATATGAATGTAAAATTTTAGATACGGGAGTTTTGGGGGTCGCCGATCACGATTCCAAAGTTAAAATATCAAAAAAAGCAAAACGGCGAAAGATTTTTTTTGAAAATTGACGTATGAATGTAAAATTTTAGATACGGGGGTTTTGGGGGTCGCCGATCACGATTCCAAAGCCAAAATGTCAAAAAAAACAAAATGCCGGAAGATTTTTTGAAAATTGACGTATGAATGTGAAATTTTAGATACGAGGGCTTTGGGGGTCGCCGATCACGACTCCAAAGTCAAAATGTCAAAAAAAACAAAATGGTGGAAGATTTTTTGAAAATTGACGTATGAATGTAAAATTTTAGATACGGGGGCTTTGGGGGTCGCCGATCACGATTCCAAAGTCAAAATGTCAAAAAAAGCAAAACGGCGAAAGATTTTTTTGAAAATTGACGTATGAATGTAAAATTTTAGATACGGGGGTTTTGGGGGTCGCCGATCACGATTCCAAAGTCAAAATGTCAAAAAAAAACAGAATGCCGGAAGATTTTTTGAACATTGACGTATGAATGTGAAATTTTAGATACGGGGGTCTTGGAGGTCGCCGATCACGATTCCAAAGTCAAAATGTCAAAAAAAAAAAAAAATGGCGGAAGATTTTTGAATATTGACGTATGAATGTGAAATTTTAGATACGGGGGTTTTGGGGGTCGCCGATCACGATTCTAAAGTCAAAATGTCAAAAAAATAAATGGCGGAAGATTTTTTTGAAAATTGACGTATGAATGTGAAATTTTAGATACGGGGGTTTTGGGGGTCGCCGATCACGATTCCGAAGCCAAAATGTCAAAACAAAATGGCGGAAGATTTTTTGAAAATTGACGTATGAATGTTAAATTTTAGATACGGGGGTTTTGGGGGTCGCCGATCACGATTCCAAAGTCAAAATGTCAAAAAAAACAAAATGGCGAAAGATTTTTTAGAAAATTTACGTATGAATGTGAAATTTTAGATACGGGGTTTTGGGGGTCGCCGATCACGATTCCAAAGTCAAAATGTCAAAAAAAACAAAATGGCGAAAGATTTTTTAGAAAATTGACGTATGAATGTAAAATTTTAGATACGGGGGTTTTGGGGGGTCGCCGATCACGATTCCAAAGTCAAAATGTCAAAATAAAACAAAATGGCAGAAGATTTTTTGAAAATTGACGTATGACCGTAAAATTTTAGATACGGGGGTTTTGGGGGTCGCCGATCACGATTCCAAAGCCAAAATGTCAAAACAAAATGGCGGAAGATTTTTTGAAAATTGACGTATGAATGTAAATTTTAGATACGGGGGTTTTGGGGGTCGCCGATAACGATTCCAAAGTCAAAATGTCAAAAAAAACAAAATGGCGAAAGATTTTTTAGAAAATTTACGTATGAATGTGAAATTTTAGATACGGGGTTTTGGGGGTCGCCGATCACGATTCCAAAGTCAAAATGTCAAAAAAAACAAAATGGCGAAAGATTTTTTAGAAAATTGACATATGAATGTAAAATTTTAGATACGGGAGTTTTGGGGGTCGCCGATCACGATTCCAAAGTTAAAATATCAAAAAAAGCAAAACGGCGAAAGATTTTTTTTGAAAATTGACGTATGAATGTAAAATTTTAGATACGGGGGTTTTGGGGGTCGCCGATCACGATTCCAAAGCCAAAATGTCAAAAAAAACAAAATGCCGGAAGATTTTTTGAAAATTGACGTATGAATGTAAAATTTTAGATACGGGGGTTTTGTTGGTCGCCGATCACGATTCTAAAGTCAAAATGTCAAAAAAAGCAAAACGGCGAAAGATTTTTTTGAAAATTGACGTATGAATGTAAAATGTTAGATACGGGGGTTTTGGGAGTCGCCGATCACGATTCCTAAGTCAAAATGTCAAAAAAAACAAATTGGCGAAAGATTTTTTAGAAAATTGACGTATTAATGTACAATTTTAGATACGGGGGTCTTGGAGGTCGCCGATCACGATTCCAAAGTCAAAATGTCAAAAAAAAAACAAAATGGCGGAAGATTTTTGAAAATTGACGTATGAATGTGAAATTTTAGATACGGGGGTTTTGGGGGTCGCCGATCACGATTCTAAAGTCAAAATGTCAAAAAAAACAAAACGGCGGAAGATTTTTTTGAAAATTGACGTATTACTATGAAATTTTAGATACGGGAGTTTTGGGGGTCGCCGATCACGATTCCAAAGTCAAAATGTCAAAAAAAACAAAATGGCGAAAGATTTTTTTGAAAATTGACGTATTAATGTAAAATTTTAGATACGGGGGTTTTGGGGGTCGCCGATCACGATTCCAAAGTCAAAATATCAAAAAAAACAAAAGGGTGGAAGATTTTTTTGAAAATTGACGTATGAATGTAAAATTTTAGATACGGGGGTTTTGGGGGTCGCCGATCACGATTCCAAAGTCAAAATGTCAAAAAAAAACAAAATGCCCGAAGATTTTTTTAAATTGACGTATGAATGTAAAATTTTAGATACGGGGGTTTTGATGGTCGCCGATCACGATTCCAAAGTCAAAATGTAAAAAAAAACAAAATGGCGGAAGATTTTTTTGAAAATTGGCGTTTGAATGTAAAATTTTAGATACGGGGTTTTGGGGGTCGCCGATCACGATTCCAAAGTCAAAATGTCAAAACAAAACGAAATGGTGGAAGATTTTTTGAAAATTGACGTATGAATGTGAAATTTTAGATACGAGGGCTTTGGGGGTCGCCGATCACGATTCCAAAGTCAAAATGTCAAAAAAAGCAAAACGGCGAAAGATTTTTTTGAAAATTGACGTATGAATGTGAAATTTTAGATACGGGGGTTTTGGGGGTCGCCGATCACGATTCCAAAGTCAAAATGTCAAAAAAAACAAAATGGCGAAAGATTTTTTAGAAAATTGACGTATGAATGTGACATTTTAGATACGGGGGTTTTGGGGGTCGCCGATCACGATTCCAAAGTCAAAATGTCAAAAAAAAAGAAAATGGCGAAAGATTTTTTAGAAAATTGACGTATGAATGTAAAATGTTAGATACGGGGGTTTTGGGAGTCGCCGATCACGATTCCTAAGTCAAAATGTCAAAAAAAACAAAATGGCGAAAGATTTTTTAGAAAATTGACGTAATAATGTAAAATTTTAGATACGGGGGTCTTGGAGGTCGCCGATCACGATTCCAAAGTCAAAATGTCAAAAAAAAACAAAATGGCGGAAGATTTTTGAAAATTGACGTATGAATGTGAAATTTTAGATACGGGGGTTTTGGGGGTCGCCGATCACGATTCTAAAGTCAAAATGTCAAAAAAAACAAAACGGCGGAAGATTTTTTTGAAAATTGACGTATTACTATGAAATTTTAGATACGGGAGTTTTGGGGGTCGCCGATCACGATTCCAAAGTCAAAATGTCAAAAAAAACAAAATGGCGAAAGATTTTTTTGAAAATTGACGTATTAATGTAAAATTTCAGATACGGGAGTTTTGGGGGTCGCCGATCACGATTCCAAATTCAAAATATCAAAAAAAACAAAAGGGTGGAAGATTTTTTTGAAAATTGACGTATGAATGTAAAATTTTAGATACGGGGGTTTTGGGGGTCGCCGATCACGATTCCAAAGTCAAAATGTCAAAAAAAAACAAAATGCCCGAAGATTTTTTGAAAATTGACGTATGAATGTAAAATTTTAGATACGAGGGTTTTGATGGTCGCCGATCACGATTCCAAAGTCAAAATGTAAAAAAAAACAAAATGGCGGAAGATTTTTTTGAAAATTGGCGTTTGAATGTAAAATTTTAGATACGGGGTTTTGGGGGTCGCCGATCACGATTCCAAAGTCAAATTGTCAAAACAAAACGAAATGGTGGAAGATTTTTTGAAAATTGACGTATGAATGTGAAATTTTAGATACGAGGGCTTTGGGGGTCGCCGATCACGATTCCAAAGTCAAAATGTCAAAAAAAGCAAAACGGCGAAAGATTTTTTTTGAAAATTGACGTATGAATGTAAAGTTTTAGATACGGGGGTTTTGGGGGTCGCCGATAACGATTCCAAAGTCAAAATGTCAAAAAAAAAATGGCGGAAGATTTTTTTGAAAATTGACGTATGAATGTGAAATTTTAGATACGGGAGTTTTGGGGGTCGCCGATCACGATTCCAAAGCCAAAATGTCAAAACAAAATGGCGGAAGATTTTTTGAAAATTGACGTATGAATGTAAAATTTTAGATACGGGGGTTTTGGGGGTCGCCGATCACGATTCCAAAGTCAAAATGTCAAAAAAAACAAAATGGCGAAAGATTTTTTAGAAAATTGACGTATGAATGTGACATTTTAGATACGGGGGTTTTGGGGGTCGCCGATCACGATTCCAAAGTCAAAATGTCAAAAAAAAAGAAAATGGCGAAAGATTTTTTAGAAAATTGACGTATCAATGTGAAATTTTAGATACGGGAGTTTTGGGGGTCGCCGATCACGATTCCAAAGTCAAAATGTCAAAAAAAACAAAATGGCGAAAGATTTTTTTGAAAATTGACGTATGAGTGTGAAATTTTAGATGCGGGGGTGTGTTAGGTCGCCGATCACAAATCCAAAATCAAAAGGTCATAAAAAAACAAAATCGTGAAAGAATTTTTGGAAAATTGACATATGAATGTAAAATCTTAGATACGGGGGTTTTGGGGGTCGCCGATCACGATTCCAAAGTCAAAATGTCAAAAAAAAACAAAATGGCAGAAGATTTTTTGAAAATTGACGTATGCCGTAAAATTTTAGATACGGGGGTTTTGGGGGTCGCCGATCACGATTCCAAAGTCAAAATGTCAAAACAAAACGAAATGGTGGAAGATTTTTTGAAAATTGACGTATGAATGTGAAATTTTAGATACGAGGGCTTTGGGGGTCGCCGATCACGATTCCAAAGTCAAAATGTCAAAAAAAGCAATATGGCGGAAGATTTTTTTGAAAATTGACGTATGAATGTAAAATTTTAGATACGGGCGTTTTGGGGGTCGCCGATCGCGATTCCAAAGTCAAAATGTCAAAAAAAAACAAAATGGCGGAAGATTTTTTGAAAACTGACGTATGAATGTAAAATTTTAGATACGGGGGTTTTGGGGGTCGCCGATCACGATTCCAAAGTCAAAAAAAACAAAATGGCGAAAGATTTTTTTGAAAATTGACGTATTAATGTAAAATTTTAGATACGGGGGTTTTGGGGGTCGCCGATCACGATTCCAAAGTTAAAATATCAAAAAAAGCAAAACGGCGAAAGATTTTTTTGAAAATTGACGTATGAATGTAAGATTTTAGATACGGGGGTTTTGGGGGTCGCCGATCACAATTCCAAAGCCAAAATGTCGAAAAATACAAAATGCCGGAAGATTTTATGAAAATTGACGTATGAATGTAAAATTTTAGATACGGGGGTTTTGATGGTCGCCGATCACGATTCCAAAGTCAAAATGTCAAAAAAAGCAAAATGGCGGAAGATTTTTTTGAAAATTGACGTATGAATGTAACATTTTAGATACGGGGGTTTTGGGGGTCGCCGATCACGATTCCAAAGTCAAAATGTCAAAACAAAACGAAATGGTGGAAGATTTTTTGAAAATTGACGTATGAATGTGAAATTGTAGATACGAGGGCTTTGGGGGTCGCCGATCACGATTCCAAAGTCAAAATGTCAAAAAAAGCAATATGGCGGAAGATTTTTTTGAAAATTGACGTATGAATGTAAAATTTTAGATACGGGCGTTTTGGGGGTCGCCGATCGCGATTCCAAAGTCAAAATGTCAAAAAAAAACAAAATGGCGGAAGATTTTTTGAAAACTGACGTATGAATGTAAAATTTTAGATACGGGGGTTTTGGGGGTCGCCGATCACGATTCCAAAGTCAAAAAAAACAAAATGGCGAAAGATTTTTTTGAAAATTGACGTATTAATGTAAAATTTTAGATACGGGGGTTTTGGGGGTCGCCGATCACGATTCCAAAGTTAAAATATCAAAAAAAGCAAAACGGCGAAAGATTTTTTTGAAAATTGACGTATGAATGTAAGATTTTAGATACGGGGGTTTTGGGGGTCGCCGATCACAATTCCAAAGCCAAAATGTCGAAAAATACAAAATGCCGGAAGATTTTATGAAAATTGACGTATGAATGTAAAATTTTAGATACGGGGGTTTTGATGGTCGCCGATCACGATTCCAAAGTCAAAATGTCAAAAAAAGCAAAATGGCGGAAGATTTTTTTGAAAATTGACGTATGAATGTAACATTTTAGATACGGGGGTTTTGGGGGTCGCCGATCACGATTCCAAAGTCAAAATGTCAAAACAAAACGAAATGGTGGAAGATTTTTTGAAAATTGACGTATGAATGTGAAATTGTAGATACGGGGGCTTTGGGGGTCGCCGATCACGATTCCAAAATCAAAATGTCAAAAAAAAAAAATGGCGAAAGATTTTTTAGAAAATTGACGTATTAATGTAAAATTTTAGATACGGGGGTTTTGGGGGTCGCCGATGACGATTCCAAAGTCAAAATATCAAAAAAAGCAAAACGGCGAAAGATTTTTTTGAAAATTGACGTATGAATGTAAGATTTTAGATACGGGGGTTTTGGGGGTCGCCGATCACGATTCCAAAGTCAAAATATCAAAAAAAACAAAAGGGTGGAAGATTTTTTTGAAAATTGACGTATGAATGTGAAATTTTAGAATACGGGAGTTTTGGGGGTCGCCGATCACGATTCCAAAGTCAAAATGTCAAAAAAAAACAAAATGGCGGAAGAGTTTTTTGAAAATTGACGTATGAATGTGAAAGTTTAGATACGGGGATGTTTGTGGTCGCTTATTACGTCTTCAATTTGGTGATTCTTCGAAACGTGATTGAACAGGGTTTAAATTTAATACTTAATTTTTTCGTATCAACAGTAGATTCGCAAACATCAGAATCGTATTGTACATTGTCTCAATGAAAATGTTACGCTCACTGAACTCATTGTTTCTTTCGATACTCAAACATGACATGCTTAACATTAAATTACCTTTCTCGCTCTTGAGTGTGAACCGGTTTGTGTAAAAAAACAGTTCGAGTAGAATTTCAAATAAAATATACTATTGGCTTAAAAAAATATATGTAGGGATGCTTCAAAAGTTTATAAAAGTGGACATTCTGAAAAGCGTCATGCCAGTGATCGCTTTTTACAGGAAAGGCGCTTCAATAGGGCTTCAATTTAAAACTTGGGCTTTTTACTTTTATTATTATTTCGTGCTCCTTTATTAACTATAGTGGATTTCAAAAAGGTTGACAGGCTTTCACACCTTCGCATCAAAATAGTATTGTACACTGTCTTAATGAAAATGTAGCGCTTCTTGATCTCATTGTGTCTTTGCATACTTTAACACGACTTATGTTTAACATTAAATTACCTTTCTCGCTCTTGAGTGTGTACCGGTTTGTGTAAAAAACAATTCCAGAAATATTTTAAATAAAATATACAATTGGCTTCACAAACTATATGTATATACCGGGATGCTTTAAAAGTTTATAAAACTGGACATTCTAAAAAGAGTTTTTTATAGGAAAGACGCTTCAATTGGGCTTAAATCTAAAACTTGGGCTTTTTACTTTTATTATTATTTTGTGCTTTTTTCTTAACGAGAGTAGACTTCGAAAAGATTGACAGGCTCTTACACGTTCACAGCAAAATAGTATTGTAAACTGTCTTAATGAAAAGGTTGCGCTTTTTGAGAGCTCATTGTTTCTTTGGATATTTTAACATGACTTATGTTGAACATTAAATTACCTTTCTCGCTCTTGAGTGTGTACCGGTTTGTGTAAAAAACAATTCGAGAAAAATTTTAAATAAAATAAAAGGCGCTTCAATTTAAAACTTGGGCTTTTTACTTTTATTTTCATTTGGGCTCCTTTATTAATGATAGTGGATTTCAAAAAGGTCACACTTTACATCAAAATAGTATTGTACACTGTCTTAATAAAAATGTTGCGCTTTTTGATCTCAATGTGTATTTGGATACTTTAACACGACTTATGTTAAACATTAAATTACCTTTCTCGCTCTTGAGTGTGTACCGGTTTATGTCAAAAACAGTTCGAGAAGAATTTTAAATAAAGTATCCTATTGGCCTAACAATATATATATATATATACAGGGGTGCTTCAAAAGTTTATGAAAGTGAACATTCTAAAAAGCGTTTTTTTACAGGAAAGGCGCTTCAATAGGGCCTAAATTTAAAACTTGGGCTTTTTACTTTTATTATTAATTTGTACTTTTTCATTAACGATAGTGGATTTCGAAAATATTGATAGGCTATTACACGTTCATATGAAAATAGTATTGTAAACTGTCTTAATGAAAATGTTGCGTTTTTTGTCTTTGAATACTTTAACATGACATGTTTAACATTAAATTACCTTTCTCGCTCTTGACTGTGTACCGGTTTGTGTCAAAAACAGTTCGAGAAGAATTTTAAATAAAATATCCAATTGGCTTAACAAAATATATGTATATACAGGAGTGCTTCAAAAGTTTATAAAAGTGGATATTCTTAAAAGCGTTTTTTACAGGAAAGGCGCTTCAATAGGGCTTCAATTTAAAACTTGGGCTTTTTACTTTTATTATTATTATGTGCTCCTTTATTAACGATAGTGGATTTCAAAAAGGTTGACAGGCTTTTACACTTTCGCATCAAAATAGTATTGTACACTGTCTTAATAAAAGCGTTGCGCTTTTTGATGTCATTGTGTCTTTGCATACTTTAACACGACTTATGTTTAACATTAAATTACCTTTCTCGCTCTTGAGGGTGTACCGGTTTGTGTTAAAGACAGTTCGAGAAGAATTTTAAATACAATATCCTATTGACTTAACAAAATATATGTATATGCAGGGGTGCTTCAAAAGTTTATAAAGGTAGACATTCTAAAAAGTCATGACAGTGATTGCTTTTTACGGGACAGGCGCTTCAAAAGGGCTTAAATTTAAAACTTGGGCTTTTTACTTTTATTATTATTATGTGCTCTTTTATTAACGATAGTGGATTTCGAAAAGGTTGACAGGCTTTTACACTTTCACATCAAAATAGTATTGTACACTCTCTTAATAAAAATGTTGCGCTTCTTGATCTCATTGTGTCTTTGCATACTTTAACACGACTTATGTTTAACATTAAATTACCTTTCTCGCTCTTGAGTATGTACCGGTTTGTGTAAAAAACAATTCCAGAAAAATTTTAAATAAAATATACAATTGGTTTCACAAAATATATGTATATACCGGGATGCTTTAAAAGTTTATAAAACCGGACATTCTAAAAAGCGTCATGCCAGTGATCGCTTTTTACAGGAAAGGTGCTTCAATTTAAAACTTGGGCTTTTTACTTTTACTTTTATTTTATGCTCCTTTATTAACGATAGTGGATTTCAAAGAGGTCACACTTTATATCAAAATAGTATTGTACACTGTCTTAATAAAAGTGTTGCGCTTTTTGATCTCATTGTGTCTTTGCATACTTTAACACGACTTATGTTTAACATTAAATTACCTTTCTCGCTCTTGAGTGTGTACCGGTTTGTGTTAAAAACAGTTCGAGAAGAATTTTAAATAAGATATCCTATTGGCTTAACAAAATATATGTATATACAGGGGTGCTTCAAAAATTTATAAAAATGGACATTCTAGAAAGCACTGTTTGCAGGAAAGGCGCTTGAAAAGGGCTTAAATTTAAAACTTGGGTTTCTTACTTTTATTATTATTTTGTGCTCCTTTATTAATGATAGTGGATTTCAAAAGGGTCACACTTTACATCAAAATAGTATTGTAAACTGTTTTAATAAAAATGTTGCGCTTTTTGAGCTCATTGTGTCTTTGGATACTTTAACATGGCTTATGATTAACATTAAATTACCTTTCTCGCTCTTGAGTGTGTACCGATTTGTGTCAAAAACAGAAGGAGAATAATTTTAGATAAAATATACTCTGCTTTTTTATTAACGATAGTGGACTTCGAAAAGGTAGTAAGAAAGTAATATACTTTATAAATTAAATTTACTTTTCCCATTCGCATACATATGTTTGCGAGCTATATGTTCGAAGTTCATCAGCATTCATTAGCATGCTATAAGAATGCTTGAAAGCGACGCCCATTTACCAAACAAAATTTGTTGTAAACATATTAAACACTATGGAGATACTACGTATATTTGAGTATGTCAATTAAAATGACGAGCCCGCGATCTTAATTCATGGACAGCCGTTAAACATTTTCAATTTAAAAACTGCTATTATCACTAAATCTATTATTAATCATTTCATCCGATAAGCATTCTGAATAAAATATTGCATAGTTGTAAACTATATACAGGGGTGTATAAAAACAACTAAACAATATTGAACATCTAAAACACAATTATATTTAGTTATTCACTATATATCGGAATTATATGGTGTTTCAAAAACTGAAACGCAATAAAGACAAAATCCGCAATAAATTTAGAAGAATAAGGGGGAGCGGTACCTCAACTGTAAGCGGAATAAGAGGCGGCAGCGGGCCTTCTAGGCCTGCCGTATTAGCTAGTTATTATTACTACTGACTAAATCTATTTCATATAACAAAATTATATCTATTCTACAAATAAATGATTATTATTTTAATTATTAACATGTAATATCTTTTCTTGCCATAATATAATATCCAGGCTCTTCTCTTCTAGGTTAACGAAAAGAAAGGCGGTATCTTAGCAATCCTTTGTCTTGTAAACGCAGATGTCGGCATTAACTCTAATCGAATAACAAGATTCTTTAACTATTTGAGGAACTTGGTCCCTTCGAACGACATCAGTGTTTTAGAATTAGTTGCCAAGGCGATGGGAAAATTGGCATTGGCGTCTGGCTCTAAGGCATCGGAATACGTCGATTTTGAAGTGAAGAAGTACTTAGAATGGTTAAGTGGAGATCGTGTCGAAGGCAAACGACACGCCGCCGTTTTAATTTTAAAAGAACTCGCACTGACAATGCCTACGTATTTCTATCAACTAGTGTCGAATTTTTTCGATGCAATATTTAATGCCGTACAAGATCCTAAACCCGCTATTCGTGAAGCGGCCGTCGATGCATTAAGAGCTGCTTTGGTCGTTACTGCGCAACGTGAATCTGCCAAGCAAAAAGACAGACTGTTGTGGTACAAACAGTGTTACGACGAAACTTTGAAATTATTAAACGAAAAAGGTGATAAAACTAGGGACGATAAAATACACGGTGCTCTTCTCGTCTTAAATGAATTGGTTAGATGTTCCAATCGCGATTGGGAGACGAAATACACAGCCATGATGGAAAGTACGGAAACAAAAGACTCTGTAGACGACCAATTGGTCAATATCGACAAACCACGATTTACAACGTTTTCTAAACGATCAGCTCAGTATCAGAGTATCAATTCTACTGTGTTACATTCTGTCATATTGGAGTCAAGCATATGTAGACAACTCATAGCGGAAAAATATAGTTACGTGTGCTTAGACGTTTTAGCGCATCGAATTTCGCGATATATTTGCATTCAGCAGACTTTATTAGTAATTTTACCTAGATTGGCAGCTTTTAATCGTGCGGAATTTGTTACAACGCACTTACCTATCACAATGAATTATCTGCTATCTACTTTACGTGGAAGAGAAAAGGATAAAGGATCAGCTTTCATTACAATAGGTTAGTATAATTTACAGTACTTTCCATATTTAGAAAGTAAAAAAACAGTTTAATTAATGAAAATGGGAATTATAGAGCGGGTAATAAAGCAGAAGATTAAAAGGTTTATTGGACGCTAGAAAAAAATATTTTGATAACGGCTGTTGTTTCATACCTAAGCGCGTTTAAAAGTATTTTATATAAGATGTTCTAATTAAAAGTTGTATCTTGTTTTAGACAAAATACCATATATACTATATTACTTTCGAATTCTTCTTAAATTTTAATGATCGGTTAACCAAACATTTCATATATGTGGGACGCTCCAAGTCATTTTTTTCATAAGAAGGGCCGGGTTTTTCAACACAGATTAAAATACTCTATTAACTAATCACCGATTATCCTTAAACAGCGTTTTTTAGTGCGATGAAATACGCCGGCTGTAGAATAGAATAGAGTAAAATAATTTATTTCATCAACGAATATGTACATGTACATTATGTGATAAGTCAAATTCATGAAAGGAAATATAAATGAAATAAAAATGTAAGTAAAGATGTAAATATATTCCGTATCTATCGTTGGCGTCTCTCAACGCATGGGCAATTACATTACCAGAATGGTTTTGACGAGTAACGCTATCTTCATGTCGAGGCTCAGAAGATTCCAGACTACCCTCATATAAGAAACAAAATACATGAAAATACGTTTATTTACGACATCCAAGGAAACCACAATAAATCGCATTATTATTCACGTTATTGTAGAATAGAAATATTATTTAAAAGTGGATTAAAACGTATATTTCCTATAGAAACTTTTATAGCATTATATATCTAGATAGGTAAAATTTTGCAACATTTCCAATTTGACGCCAGTTTAATTTACGCATGTCGGTTGCGAAAACGTTCATATTGTAACGTTTTCGGGTTCGCAATAAACAACTCGTGCAAATTATTTATTTAAACACTCTGTATATTCATAAACGTAAAAATTAATTACAATATAAACTTATAAAACTAATGTATCACACTTAAACTACTACGATTTAACTTAACACATGTATTTATTTCTATTACTAATATTTATGTCCGTATATTTAAATCACTTCTATTTATTGGACACAGTAATATTTATGTCTTTATTGCACTATATTTATGTTTATTCTTCGGCTACTGCTTAAGGACTTTCTTATTCCGGAATTCGTCATCCATCGGTGACCCAGCCGCCTCATATACACATACGAAACATCTGGAAGCATTCGCGTGAACTCCATCTTCCTCTCGATGTTTGTAGAGCATTCGATAGACATTCTGTCTCTTACATGTGATTTATTGGTGTACGACTGTTTACCAGTCGCGCCGAGATGATTTACAACCTCTTTTGTCGTCGTCCGGATGTTTCGTTACAATATATATGATGTGCCTGTAATTGATCTATGCCGCAGCCATTTGCAATATTGTGAGCTTTACGTTTTACAATTGCCACCTCTGCGTGAATTTAATTAATTGCAAATTGGACATTAGAAGCCCATAAGCGCAGTTTAAAGGAATTTCTAGCGGTGACTTGGATAATTATCGACATATACTAATCAATTTTAATATAATACGAATTAGAAATTACAGATTATTAATAATGCTATTTTATCATACTGGCATGATTATATGATTATAAAGTAATACTTGTTTTGTAAATTAAATATTTAGACAACACTGGTTCAGTACCACACGTTGAACAAACTATTTCTTCTACATTTTTTTGTATCTTTAGGAGCTTGGAATTTAATTTTCTATCTAAAAAATCCCTTATATTCTAATAGAATGTCCAATAATTTGATGTAGAGTAATATTACTAAATCTACATTATTCTCAACTCCCTTTTAGAATATATTTGCACTTTGAAAATAAATAAATTATGACAAGAATCCGTGTTTTCTTTTGTAAGCAATCATGAAATTATATAATTATGTTTATTTTTTCTTAAATTTTGCAGCAGGAAAATACAATATATTTATAAAACAAAACATAAATTCTTAGAAAATTAATTTAGTCAACTAATCATTAAGACGTTAGGATAAAAAATTAAATTTTGTCTTGGATTTAGTCTGGCTAGTTGATCAAAACTTGTTCCAATAAACTTCCTTTCACGCACTTAGAAAGGACGCTGATAGTTTCATAGCTAAAATGAGTTTGCATCTTCGAAATAAAGAACATACTTAAGGATACTTTATTTTAGTTTTTGTGTTCACAGCAAATTATCATGAATTTGATTTTATAATGATAATTATCATTTCATAAATATTTTGGTTTTACATGGGTATAGCAATAATCTTAATATTCATTTTTATATTTTCAGGTTTAATTTCTGTTGCCGTGGAAGATGATATTATACCGTATGTTCCAAAAATTATGGAATTAATAACAGCAGCATTGCCAAGTCGGGAGACACCAACGAAAAAACGCATCACAATAGATTCTAGTGTCTTTAAGTGCTTGACATTCTTAAGTCACGCTGTAAAGGGGCATATAATCAACGACATCACAAATATATTGGACCCAATGTTCGGCACTGGATTAACACATTCTTTAACAATTTGCTTGCGCGAGCTTGCTGCTAATATTACAGAATTAAAACAGGCTATAAGTTTGGGTTTATTGGGGATGTTGTACAAGATTTTAATGAATAAGCCCTTGCGGCATCCCGGCATGCCTAGACACTTACCATCGAACGTGTTATCTTTGGGTAATATGTCAGAAACGACAGATACTGCAAGTATAGTTTTGGCGTTGCATACTTTAGGAACATTTGATTTTGAAGGTACCATAATTTTTTCTTAAGTTTCAACAACATTTTGTGGTACAAAAATGAATTACATGTAATTTGGAGATAGTATTAAACTAATTCAATTCTTTTGTGTCTTTATAGGGCATAGCTTGTTACCGCTCGTACAGAAATGTGCTGATCATTTTATAGTTCATGATCAGAAGGAAATTCGACTGGAAGCTGTGCGTACGTGCAGCAGATTATTGAAACATTCAATTTACGCCACTTCTCAACACTACTCGGAAACCGTTACAAAAACTGTAGCACAAGTGTTGAGTAAACTCTTAGTTGTCGGCTTGACAGATACGGACTCTGACGTACGATTTTGGGTTTTTTACTCGATGGATAACACATTCGATAATCACTTAGCCCAACCGGAATCTCTGAGCGCATTGTTCGTTGCTTTACACGATGAAGTATTTGAAATAAGAGAGGTTGCCTTGTGCATTATTGGTAGATTAAGTACTATGAATCCAGCCTATGTGATGCCATCCTTGAGAAAAACTTTAGTGCAATTATTAACAGAATTAGAGCATTCTGGAACTGGTAGAAATAAAGAACAGGGAGCTAGAATGCTAGATCATTTAGTTGTTCATGCACCCAGACTGATTAGACCGTATATTGAACCAATTTTAAAGGTGATAATATAGTAGTTTAACTTAACTATTTTTTTTTTTTTTTATAGATATAGCTGTCGGTTCTTGGTGAAACATAATTTATATATACTTTAGGGTAGATAAAATTAAAAAACACTTGATTTCGTTTCACTTAGTTTATTAGAATATCTCTAACAATATTGTTTCGGCATGTTCTACCATTCTCAAAGAACTAAATTTGTGTGTATATTTTGTAAACTTATATATTACTTGTGGGCTGAGGGTGTGTTTATTGTACCTACTTTGACCATTTTATTACTGTGTCTATTATCGGAGTGTTTATGTATTCTGTCTGTGTGTTGGTTATGTGTAATTTTTTATGTATAGCTTTTTTAATTTCTAGTATTTCTAAATAATTAAGTTTTTTGCTTTTGTTAACATTATGTAGTAATTTACAACTATCTATATCGGAAAAGTGGAGTTTCTCAATGCAATGTTCTGCGAACCCTGTGTAATCCAAGGAACAAAAAACACAGGGTTCGCAGAACATTGCATTGAGAAACTCCACTTTCCCGATATAGATAGTTGTAAATTACTACATAATGTTAACAAAAGCAAAAAACTTAATTATTTAGAAATACTAGAAATTAAAAAAGCTATACATAAAAAATTACACATAACCAACACACAGACAGAATACATAAACACTCCGATAATAGACACAGTAATAAAATGGTCAAAGTAGGTACAATAAACACACCCTCAGCCCTCAAGTAATATATAAGTTTACAAAATATACACACAAATTTAGGTCTTTGAGAATGGTAGAACATACCGAAACAATATTGTTAGAGATATTCTAATAAACTAAGTGAAACGAAATCAAGTGTTTTTTTAATTTTATCTACCCTAAAGTATATTAACTATTTAGTTTTAATTTTAGTTATGCTATACACAATATTTTGTTGCACTATAACATTGTTTTATGTCCTTGTATGATGTCTTATATTTTATATAAAATGTTCCATTTTAATTTAAATTAATGTTGGATGATAATTTTTACTTTCTTATACGTAGTATAAGGAAGTATTGTGATGATGAAAATTTTCGACATCGAGATTTTTGCAGATGTCCACGTTTTGAAGTCCCCTGATACCAAAAAAGTGGTTTTAAAAAATCTCTCTCTCTCTTTCTCCCCCCTCTCCCTCCTTCCCTCCCCCTCCCCCTCTTCCTCTCTCTCTCTCTCTCCCCTCTCTCTCTCTCTCTCTCTCTCTCTCTGTGTGTGTGTCTGTCTGTCTGTTGTCTGTGTGTGTGTGACCACGATAGCGGTCAAACCGCTGTAGATATCAATTCCAAATTTTATATTTACGTGTATAATCTGCCTCTTGAGATCTGATTAGTTTTTCAGTAAAATCGGTTGACCGGAAGTAGTACTTTACTTCAGTGAAAAAATCGAATTTTGCAAATATTTCGTCAACTACTAAGTTTCAACAAATTTATAAAGAATTCATATGTACTTAAAATTAAAATTGAGAACGATTTTATTTAAAAAGTTTTTCGAAATTACTACCGGAAGTAGGTCTTTTACTCTTATCAAAAATCAGTTTTTCGCCAATATTTTGCAAGTTATGCTTTTTAGGCAGGTACGCTACGAATATAAAAGTATTTAGAACTTAATTTCCAATATCTTTTGTATAAAAAAAATTTCAAAATTCGGACCGGAAGTATCACTTTTACTCTTACCGAATAACGATTTTTTGCAAATATGTCGTAAATTATGCATTCTATATATATTTATTAAGAGTACAAAAGTATTTAAAATTGGATTTGCAATATGTTTTGTATACATGAAATTTCAAAATTCGGACCGGAAGTAGCACTTTTATTCTTAGCTAGTAGCACTTTTCTTCGAATATCTTGCAAAGTATGCATTCTATAGCGATTTATTAAGAGAATGAAAGTACTTAGAATAGGATTTTGAATAAGTTTTGTATAAAAAAATTCTTAAAATTGTATAGTTTGAAACGCTCATACGTATAAGAAAGTCGTGTGGTGGCCACACCTCATTTTCTTTTTACTTTTGGTTTACTTTGTCAATCTCTCGTATTACGTAAATAAATTCTATCAGGAATGACAGAAAAGTATGTATAGATATGGTCACAAAATGGTTATCAATATATATGCCTAAATCACTCACATATTTTCAGAATATCTGTAATGTCCCTCCAGGTCTGTCCGATTTACGTTCCAAGTTTGTACCGCATCCAAAAGGCTTAGTTTGCTTAACCTGTGTTACTTATGTTATCCACTCCAGGAATTGAGTGTTCTGTACAGGGCTGTATAGGTGATTTATTGGGCGTCTTTTGAGCATCTCTAGGTATACATTCGATTGCCCAAAATTGCGTGGCATCTTGTGATTCAGTGCCTCATAGTTTACTAGGATATGCGTCACTGTTTCTTGTTCCTTATTGCAGAGTTTGCAGCATTTTAACTGTAGTAGTTCTACAGCCCTTTTGTTGCATAGTTGGCCAATAATTTCCTTGCCATGATTTTGCCCTGGAATTGTTGCCCAGTAGTACTTATGTTTTTCATATACCCAGTCTTGGACGCGGCTTCGGCTCATACTTTTGGTACCCCCCAGAGCCGGTTCATCAGCTTTTCCGTCGCCCTCGATCCCTCTACATCTTGGCACCCAGATTAATCTTACCTTATTTTGATCCGCTAGCGATTTTAGTTCTTCGAGGCATTTCCAAACCAGTCTTGACAGCAGCTCTTGGCTAGATATTGCCCTAAGTGTCGCTTGACTGTCAGATAATATTATAATTCACCGGTGGACGACGGCATTCCTATTGTTTTCCATAACACATTGCAGTATAGCATACACCTCTGCCTGAAACACAGAGACATACCTCCCCAGTAGCAGAGTAGATTCCTGTTCCAGTGCCAGCTGCGGTTTTCGATCCGTCTGTATACCAAATCTGGCTCCGCCTGCTAATCTGGCATTCCATTTTCCCATTCGAATCTTTATGGAAAACTTATTTTAAATGGTCTGCTTTGGCTATATTGCTTTACCATGTGGTACGTTTTTATGTTCCAAACATCTCCACCCCCAAGTTCTGCAATTGCCATGCGTCCCTCCCTTCTTTTCATATTAACGATATTTAGTTGCAGGTGCACCCATCCTGGCCTCTCCGTGTATCATAAAGTGAGGAGACGGGAGGCTCAAACGACCTTTCGTTAGGTAAAAGTAAGATCTAAAAATAAATACTTCTTAGTTAAAAACCTCAAGTTCCTTATTATGATAAAGATTAGATAAACGGTCTTTTTTTTTATCTTTTCACATTGTTGGATAGCTGACAAAAAATCATTTGCAATTTTAAGTTCACTAGCCCTAGTACAAAACTGACTTGAGGAAATACATCTCCTACTGCAGTTAATCTCTTACGAAATTGATGCTAAAATAACTATCCTAATATTTACAAATTTCCTGGTATTTGATCTGTGTTCTGTTTACTAGATTTTTTTTGAATGTCAATACATTTCTAAATGATTAATTTACTGTTTCAGGTATTAGTTCCTAAACTTAGAGAAACAGAACCAAATCCTGGCGTTGTTTTATCTGTTCTAATCACAATTGGCGACCTAGCAGGTGTCACCGGTGGTGGCTTAGAACTTCAGCAGTGGATGAAAGAGTTGATGAGCATATTATTAGAAATGCTTGGTGACGCTTCTGCTCCAGAAAAGAGAGGTGCAGCTTTGTGTACTTTAGGACAATTGGTTGGAGCTACAGGTCACGTCATAAAGCCCTATACGGAATACCCTGTATTACTAGATATTTTAATAAACTTTTTGAAAACGGAACAGCACAGCTTCATTAGGCGAGAAACTATAAGAGCTCTAGGTCTTTTAGGGGCTTTGGACCCCTACAGGCACAAAATCAATCGAGGGCAAATAGATTTTCAGCCGGAAGCTCCTGTTCTAATACCGTTCTCAGATAAAAACGATGATTCAAATGCGGACTTGACTTCAAGTGAAATGTTAGTTAATATGAGTTCAAGTACTTTAGAGGAATACTACTTGGCCATGTCTATTGCGACGTTGATGAAAATTATCAAGGATCCTACACTATCACAACACCATACAATGGTTGTCCATGCTGTAACTTTTATATTTAAAAGTTTAGGTATCAAATGTGTCACATATATATCACAGGTGAGATATTCTAAACTAGATTAAGAGGAGCGTTTACCTATGGAAAACTATGGCCCCGTAAGGCATCGCCGTTTTGCGTTTTTTAAATTTACATAAGGTTTGTTCGAACCTGCAGTTCTGAACGGTTCTAGAACTAGTGCGCATGTCATTTAAGAAAAAGACTGTTCGGACCATGCAGTTCTGGAACTGCAAATTCTGAGAACTGGTAGTTCAGTGTTCGGTCTTTCAGAACTAGTAATTCAAGAACCGTTCGGAACGGTTCTAACAGTTCTCGATGATGGGCTAGTATTTGAAATTCTGATAAATCCGGAGCATGCGTAATTGTCATTCGTATCAGCTTTCGCATTTTTCTGGTTATGTTTATCGTATTTATGTTGAACTTCAGAGTTTAGAGTTGTAGGTTAGTTTTTAAGTTGTCGTTCAAGTACCTATTTGTTTTTTATTTTAGTTTGTGATATTATTAGAGTATTGGTGTGATTATGTTCATCAAACCTATTTTTAATTTTTTTTTACAGTTTTTATTCACACCCATTATATCAATTTTGTAATAGCTAAAGTAAACAGCTATAAGTATGTGACTAAACATTAGTTTTTTCAAATGGTGGTTTATTGTTTTAGAAATTACTTCATTGATTACCATGTTCTTGAGTTTAGCAAGTGATTCTTCCTGTAAGAATAAAGTGAATGTAATGGTACAATTATAGGAACTTACGAACATGTGAAAAATTAATTTATAATTATCATATATTCGTAGAGAAACTGACATATTTGTTAAACTTAGACAAAATAGTATTTAATATTATGTAAACTAAACTTATAATTTTTGGTTTGATGTGTCCCCCTTCAGATTTAATAAAAATAAAGGGAATTTGTGATATCAATATATTAGATATCCGAACAATCTATTATATGTATGTGTTTGTACCAGCCTGTTACGTCATGAAAATTATAATAAATTGCAAGTTAATGTGACTCCCAGACTTGTGATACAAAACGTTCAGAGTCTGATTGATGTAAATACCAAATCATGTAGGTATCGCAATTCAAATTACCAAAAAGGCTTCAATTCTCCAAAATGGATTGAAAGAGTGTACTCCTTCACAGATTAAAAAAAAGAAGAGGAGTTGGGTTTGAACATTGAAAATGTATTGTAATATATTTGTTTAAATTCATCATGATTGTTGATTTTATAGTTATGTAATAGGTACGTACATATTTATTAATGTGTGTGTGCATTTGATGCACGTGCCAATTATTAATAACAGCTTGTATTAAAAATCCTTGTTTTATTTACCCGGTTTATCAGAAATATCCATTACAAAGTTTTGAAAAATTGACTTCTGAACAACTTCTTCATTACTTTTTAAATCCTGTCGCAACTTTCAGATGTAACATTTAAATGTTCATTACGATTGACATTTGTCTACCAGTTTGGTGTTTTTTTTAAAAAATGCAGAAATATCCATAAAATTTAGAAAAATGTATTTCTTATAAACAACTTTTTCACTACTTTTTAAATCCTGTCGCAATTTTGGTGGTTAGATGCAGATGCAGTAACATTTAAATGTTCAGTACGATTGATATTTGTCCACCAGTTTGGTATTTTGTAATATATAAATATATTGCTTATTTAAAAAATGCAGAATTATCCATTACAAAATTTAGAAAAACGTATTTCATATAAACAACTATTTCATTACTTTAAATCCTGTCGCAATTTTGGTAGTTAGATGCATTAGCTATTAAACGTTCATTACGATTGATATTTCTTCCAATAAGTTTGGTGTTTTTTGAATATTACTATTACTAATGTTGGTAGTACAAGTTTCCCTAAAATTCCAATTTTAAAACTGTTCGAACCTTCAGGATTTCGAATCGTTCTAGAACCAGGATTTGGCCGGACATGCGCTTTATTATCAGAACTACTAATTCTAGAACGGTTCCGGAACTGTTCAGAACTGGAGGTTCGAACAAACCTTTTGTAATTTTAGAATCTCAAATTTGGGTTAGCGATGCAAAAGACATATATTTATAATGTCAAGGCCAGTTTTTGTTTTAATTTATTTTCTTAAAAAAGTTATGTGTTTTAGAAATAACCACAAAAATGCATGAACAAAAGAAAAAAACCTCTACGCGCCAGCCGCACATTTGATGAACAATATAAAAAAAAAACAAATTTATGTAATTATATTTGAAGATAAAAAACATTAAATAGTAACCATTGTCACACACATATCGCGTTGTCTATCCCCACTTTACGTTATCTACCTGTCCTAGCGAAGACGCAAATCGAATTGGTCGGCTATTGCAGACTTAAATCCGAGTGACAGTTTGTAATTAAAAGGAAATGTCATATATTATACCTATAATAATCGAGTGTATAATAACATAACAGTTATGGGCAAGCGAAAATTGGCTTATTATAAAACATCAACAAAACAAAAAAAGGAAATATGCAAGTGGAATGAAAAATCAAAATACGACATGAGTAATTTTTATTCAACAATTTTATTTTATTTTGATATTTGTTAATTCCATTTAGTTTTAACTAAGTATATAATACCAATATGCGAGTAGATTTCAAAATTTAAATATTTTACTATTCATTTTATGTACCTATATACTACAATTTTCAACCCACGGTAGCTGTTTTGCGTAATTTTTAATAATTGTTTTGAAAATGTTTAAAAATAAAAATTGTCTATTATATTTAATTATTATTACTATTAAATTACCAGTTTAGAACCGCCAATTTTTTCCTTATCTTTTCCCGATTTACATAGCGACAGAATCTCTGAATAAAACCGAAGCGCTGTAATCGAAACCGAATATCGTCTAGCTCCACCTACTCACACCCCCTTGCGTCTACCCGTCCCGCTAGTAATATAAGTTGCATAAGTTTCTATTTGGTGGTAAACGCCCCTCTTAATATACACTAGTAGAAATGTTGTAGTTGTTCCCCTTAAAGGTAAAGTTAACGTTTTATGTATTTCTTACATAAAATACATTCCAGCAAAATACGTGATATTCTAATTATCAAATATGTATGTATATATAAAAGTATTTAAAGTTAGACTTTATATTTTAGGTTCTACCAAGTCTTCTTAATGTAGTGAGAACAGCTGATGTCAGTTTTCGAGAATATTTATTCCAGCAATTGGCGCAACTGATATCAATAGTTAAACAACATATCAGAAATTATTTAGACGATATTTGCAATTTGATCAAGGAATTCTGGACACCAAACTGTCAAATAGAACCGACACTGATATTATTAGTTGAGCACATCGCCGTAGCATTAGGTGCGGAATTCAAGGTATACCTACCGAAGTTGATGCCGCAAATATTGCGAGTTTTGAATCATGATGTTTCAAAAGATCGTCAAGTGACTGTTAAATTATTAGAGGCCTTAATGAAATTCGGCAACAATTTGGACGATTATATGCATTTAATTTTGCCTCCGATCGTTAAGCTCTTCGATGCTCAAGATTGCCCAACAGCTGTTTCAAAGCAAGCTTTAGAAACTATAGATTACTTAGCAGATATACTTGATTTTAGCGATTTTATATCTAGAATAATACATCCTTTGGTGCGAACTTTAGATGAAAATCCAGAATTACGCCCAACTGCAATGGAAGCTTTAGTGTCTCTCGTGTTGCAATTAGGAAGAAAATTCAATATATTTATACCACTAGTGCAAAAGGTAAGAATTTATTACAGTAATTAATTTAAAAATACAAATGCGATGTCTTTACAAATATTGTTTCACCTTTAATGAAAATACTAAATTTTACAATACTTGTCAATCTTCTTCTCTAGTAGGATCAGGTATAGTACCTTTGTATTCTGTTTAATAGATTTAGTGAATGTCAGCAAGTGCTGCACTTTTCCAATAAAGTAAAGTGGGGGAGGGGGGTCCCACCGAATTTGTTGTTGCTTGCACTTTAGCTGTTGCGAGTTAACGATATGTATACGGTTGTGCTAAATAATCATCAACATTTGCTCAAGCCTAACGTTTTCCTTCAACCAACTCATTGTCTGCTCTACATATATAAAATAATAAAGAAAGATTAGTTTGAGCTACATCATGTGGATAAATGAGTATCTAGTGTATTTTAATTGTTTTATGGAAATCTCAGTAAATACCGATTACTCATTACATACTACTGCTTTTTACTCATTTCCGCACTACCAATGAGAAGCGCGTAATCCACGATTCGTTATTTACTGATGTCTTTTCTTCCGTTTTGATTTCTTAGATGGTCCAGGCTTACTGAAATCAATATCTTCTTGCAACCTTCTTTCTGCTCTTCCAAGTTTTCATCGTCGTTGTCTTCTTTGACCTCGTGTGCCAATAATTCGCAACTGCTAGGTCTTCTTCTCCAGAGCCCAATGTCTGTGCCGTTTTCAAACGCGTCTCCATGACAACATGTGCAGATATCAGAACACTTCAGCCTGTTTTCCTACACCCACAGGCTCGACCGCACTCCTTCTTGCACTTGCACAAAATCAATTTCAGGAGTGTTTCCGGTGCCGGATCTTTTGTTATTTTCACTGGAGCACAATCTTGCTGCTTTCCCATTGCTCTGGACTCTCGTGTATATCATACCAAGCCTGAACTTAGTGGCAGCTCCGAAGGGAATGTTGCCATGCAGCAAGATTGAATTTACTCTTTGTCATGGAAGGTAAATGTTTGGATAAGATTTCGCCAGTGCTGTTACCAGGACGAGAACATCTATATCTTCTACTGTGTATACGGAATCATGTTTATTTGAACGGCGAATTCTTTCTGACTCTATTTACTTTTAGTAGCTGTATTAATTGGATACCCGTTAAAAACAACTAGTGTGATAGAAACATAATTTCTTTGCTGTACGTAGTTTGTGTAGATCGATGCAAACAATTCGTTATGACTAGACAGCGGACGTGCCAGGTTTAAATTACGACGGAGCAAAGAAATAATGTAAACAACACGCAGTTACCCAATAGCACTATTCATATGGTGAACTGTAACATCTGTTATTGTCCCAAAACGACAGTAAAAAAAGTCGTCTTTCCTCATAGAATTCGTTTCTTCATCGGCGTAGGTAGTAGCCTGAGGGGTTCTTAAAATTTATTATGTTTACCTTATATTTCGCATGATAAATAAAGTTATATATGTATATACCTATTCATACTTACGTTAGTTTCGTTTTTTCATTGTTTTGACTGTTAATTACGTACTTCGTAATTTCTGTAATAGTTCCTGTTTAATACCGTTTCATTGAATCTATTTCTCCCAATTATCTCGACGTAAGTGATTTTGTTAAGTTTCAATAACATTCGTGTACATTTTTAGTTATCATTTATTTAGATCTAGAACATTATTTATGTTACTATGATATGGAAGAACGTTCAGAATGGCATCGTAAAACAATGGCAAGTTGGATTAAGGGTAATACTGATTGTATGTCCTGCATTGTCAGTGATTCCGAAATTTATTGCACAGTCTGTAAAATATCGTTACAGAATGCCCAAAAAGGCCACGTACAACGTCACTTAGCATCGCTAAATCATACACAGAAATTGGACCCGTTGAAAGCTGATATTTTTAACGAAGAACTCTGTGAAGCTTTAATGGCGGCTAATATTCCATTCAAGAAACTTGACAATCCCACTTTCAAAACATTTCTTCAAAAATATGCTGGTCGAAATGTTCCTGATGAATCCACCTTACGCAAATATTGTGTTTCTAAGTGCTTCACGAAAACAGTAGAATGCATTAGAAGACATCTTTCAAATAAGTACCTATGGATAAGCGCCAACGAAACTGTCGATATATTAGGACGCTGTGTGGTAAATGTTGTAGCTGGTGTACTACATCCAACTATTTAATATAACGCATATGTAATACCATCAAAAGTTATAAATACAGTTGATGCGGAAACAGTTGCTAAAACCATTGACGAGAATTTGCACAAAATGCTTGATTCGGGCGACAGGTACAGGAAAAAAATACTTTTATTTGTTAGTGACAGTGCCGCATATATGTTAAAAACAGGCAGACTATTAAAGGAAACATATCCTTATATGCTGCATATTACTTGTGTAGCACATGCTCTCCACAGTATCTCTGAATATATCAGAGACAGGTATCCGGAAATTGATAGACTTGAAAAGCAGCATCGAGAGTAGCTCTTTACAGGGAAAAACTTCCATCTTTGTCACTGCCTCCCTCGCCAGTAATAACTAGATGGGGAACATGGTTGGAAGTTACTATAGTAGAATTACCGAACAGTTGCAGTAGCAGCAGCGCACGAAATATGCGTCACTTGAACGTCATACGTAAAATAACGCTTACTATTGATTCCTTTGTGACCGTCCTTGCAAGCGTTATTTTACGTATAACGTTCAAGTGACGCATTTCTCGTGCGTTGTTGCTACTGCACCTGTTCGGTAATTCTACTATAGTTTTTATGCGACGAATTTCGATAGTTTACAAAATTTCGTTACTTGTTTAAATGACAATGCTCGAAGTATTTCTGGGTGCAAGGAATTAACACAAATTCGAGATTTAACAAAAAACAGTTGTTATTATACACTTTGGAAATTTGCCTAGAGTAATCACACTTTGGAAATTTGCCTAGAGTAATCACATATTTTGAAAATCGAAATATTAAATTAAAAGATGGATTAACCACATTAGATGTGGCTATTAATAATTTCAAAAGTATTCCAAGTGACTTCGGATGTGGCCTTCGGCAAAAGTTAGACGCAGTGGTGGAAACGCGTTACATTCAATTGTACGTCATACTAGATCCATGACGTCTCGTCTTGTTTATGTTGCCGGATCTATTTTTATTTGTCAGTAACAACCAACAGCCTTGTTTGAAGATTTCTGCACAACATTACTATTTGAATTTTGAACCGACAACATTTTTTTCGAAATATTTTTTTTTATTTAGTGAGTTCTCTGTGTATACTTCCGTCACTGATATCTCTATACTGTTTTAACATTAGTAATTTTGCTCCAGCTTCAACTAGTAAAGAAGCAGACGACCATCTGAAGGAAAGGCCCTCCTCTAATTTTGTTGATACTGATTACTTGGAGAGAACATTTTCCTCTTTGAAAATTATTAAAGACTTTTTCTGGACAATTTGGAATAATGCTCTGTGATTGTATTTTTTTTTTAATTTTGGTCACGACGAGAGTTGTTTCCAAATCTTCAATATTGTCAGTTTTCAGTTCATAAATTTCGTTCCTTTGTCGTTCACATTGCCTGTATGAATTTTTAGTTAAAATCCGACCGCTTTTTGTCATATAAATGGGGATAGCTCTGCACTAGATCAATTAAAACGCCGTCGTTTATAATATTAAACGTAAATTAAGCACTTGTCTTAAGTTGAAGTTCGGTCGACTTAGTGCAATGTTAATTTACGTTAAGTACAATAATTTTCATTGTCACCAAACACATAAAAAGCAATAAAAGTTTTGACTTTTGTTAATTTTGCTTCTACCTAAATTTATGTTAAGTGGATGTAAAGATGACTTTACACTCGAATAATAAAATGCACAGAAAAATGTGAATGAACGATTTAATTTGAAGCCCTAAACAGAATGAACGCGAACGATAACGCGAACAAGACGCGCACTAGACGATGAAAAAATGTCCGGAAACCGATCTTAAAAGGGTGAAGTACAATGACCGCGAAACTAACGCGCTCTAGACGCTGATTAACTGTCAAATACGGTGATCAGTAGAAAGTGGTTACAGTGTACGCATAGCCTGCGCGTAGACTCTTTATCATAACCTTAAAATCCCATTATATAATTTTCAAAATAAATGAATGATGGCTGAATTTGAGGCTTTTTTGTATTTTTATTCGCTCTATCAGCTATACATGCTAGTTTGTGATTTATATTTACAATATACACCACGAAGACGTTGGTGGATGAGACAAGCAAACCGTTCAAGGGACAAGGATGAATGAACAACTACTTAAAACTAAAAGCAATTGACACAGAAGATTTTCTCAAATATACGAGAATGTCGCGTCATGTATATAACAAGTTGTTAAATTTATTACAAGAGGAATTAAGTAAATATTCTATAAGGAAGCATATCGATTTTGAGTGTCGCCTAGCTTTAACTTTATCGTGAGTCCGTTTAAAAAACAAGTAAAATGTATATGTATCGATAATTTCATTTTCAATTAACTCTTCATTTAACCTTAAAGCTGTTTCAGATGCTGCAATCTTGGATGTCAATTATATTTAAACTCACCGATGTGAGGTTAGGTGACTTTACGTTCAGCGCGTAAAAGTTAAAAGTTGACCAACTTTCAAGGTTGTTTGCGAAACACTACCCAAAGGGAGCGTTCATTGTACGCAGCGCCATTATCCGCCCACGGGTTTTAATTACATTCGCGTCTAGAGCGCGTTAGTTTCGCGCTCATTGTTCTCCACCCTTAATAAACAGAATAGCGCGAACATGACGCTGCAAACTTAACCTGTAAAAACGACAATTGTGTTATTTGTTTCACAGCGTTATCGTGCCAAATGGACAGTGCATCAAACATTCATTTCTGAATGATAATGTGTGATTATGTTTACAACGTCGTTCGCGTTAAAAGTTGAAAGTTGGTCAACATCCAGCGTTTGATGCGCGTTCAGCGCGTTTATTCTGTTCAAAACAATGCTATGCCATAAGATGAATCTACGAGGAAAGAATAGAACAGGAGAGATAATAAACTGGTGGGGGAATGGGTATTATTTAGACGGAAGTTACCACTTTAAGGCAGGTCAGTTATGGCAATATTTACCAATTATAATTTATAAAATGAGTATTTTGAATAACTTATCACATATCCGGTATGTTTGATTATGTGTTCAGTGGCGTAACATATATATTCTAGGCATGTTTTCTTTAATACAGTTAGAATAAATGTTACTATATTAAAGAGAATGAACAGATTGAAAAAATAAAGCACTCACGATATTTCTTTAATTATTATTGGACTAAGAACTTATTTTGAATGATTATCGAGAACATACGAAGTGTACATATACCATATACAAAATATTTATGCACGTTTATGGATTGCGGCGCGGCGGCCATATTGAGTTACCACTTTGGACAAATATTATTATTTAGGACACTCTCTCCTGTTCTATTCTTTGCTAGTAGAGATGAATTTACTTTTGACAATCCTCGGCGCCTAGTGCACGTCTTGCTGAATTTGACGTTTTCACTTCACAAACAATTCGTTGCTAGAGCATCACATCTAGAGCAAAGCAGCCTATACTTCATTCACGTTAAGAATGCAGTAGATAGCGCAACAATCGGCGTCTGTATGACACTGGCACAATCATAGAAATAAACAATTTATAATGATATACCGTATTGTAAAATATTACGGTGGCCGAGTTCTAAAAAGAACTATTTTGAACACAATGTTTAGAAGATACGAAAAATAAAACGGACAATAGGAAATAATAAACGGAAAAGCGAACACAACAAGCGAACAGCAGTTTGACAACTGACGGATTCGAAATTTTTTTAATGTAAATCGGCCGCGCGTAACAGCCAATCACAGTTCGGGAAATGTTCTCCTGTCTAATCCAACGCTGCATTCTTAACGTGAATGAAGTATAATAATATTTTATCTGTGCGAAAAAATTTATAGGTACTTATGGTCTTAGTTGGGCTTAGTGCGTGAAGTAAACTCCATAAGAAATGCATTGCGTTCCGCGCACCGATATTTAAAGACGAATTTCACACACTGCGATCGATATGTGAAGCGACTACTTCACATATGGGAGTAGACCACAGATCACTATAACTAGAAGATAGTATACCTTAATAGTAAAAATTTTAGACAATGTTTAGCGCCGCCTGCCAACTACAGGCAGTACTAAAATGGATCAAACCGTTGAACCGGGAAATTTAAATATATATTTCTATTCCATTTTGTATTTACCTTAATAGTTTTTATTCTTCACTTTAAATTTTCGGAAGTAAAATAGTAGATGTATTTTAAAGTAAAATATACTACACTTATTGCTATAATAACTTAGTAATAAATTAGAAACATATCTTTTTAGTAACGCTTTATTTTTATATGAAAATTTATTTCTATTTCAAAATATTAAGGAGAAAGCATTCTAAATTATTCTTACATTTGAACTTATTTATTCCTTAAATGGAAATCGTCGATCTTCTCTTATGACATTGAATAAATTAGGATCTACTGTAGCTTCCTACCACTCATGAAAACGAATTGATTTTGGATGTGGAAAACTTTTACATTTTGGTCACAATTTGACACATAACATTTTCTTGTCGGCATAATTACTAGGAAGTCTAGAAAAAAGTGCTAATAAATAAATAAATTACTCGAATTATGCAGAATAAATACTTACGTCATGCAATTTTAAGAAATAAGTTAATATTTTATAATTGTGACAATTTAATTCATCTGTCAAAAACATGACATTTTAATACACGCTGTGTTAGTTTGCCATCGGATAAACTGCATGTTTGCTAGCGGATAAACTGCATGTTGATTTTCCATGGCAACGAAAATTCAATTCTGACAGTATCGTTCAAATAAATTTCATACATAAACATATGTATTATTCTCTTTCTTTTGTATATGTATTCAAAGGAATGTTAAATAAAAATATTTCGGTATATTAATATTAATTAAATGATTCATTAAATTGTCTTACCAAATACCATTCGAGTTTGTGTTTATTTCCGGAACAAACTTTCATTTTGACAAAACTCAAACTTTGTTGCTTAAGGGTAACACGACTCGAACAAATAACAAAATGTAAAACCGCTCCACCTTCGGTGTCGCGGTTTTACCATGTTATTTGTTCTCGTCAGTTACCAAGCAACAAAGCTTTCGTTCAAACTGAAAGTTTGTCCGGATAAACACAAACTCTTATGGTATTACCCCCGACAATTTAATTCATCTGTCAAAAACATGACATTTTAATACACGCTGTGTTAGTTTGCTATCGGATAAACTGCATGTTTGCTAGCGGATAAACTGCATGTTGATTTTCCATGGCAACGAAAATTCAATTCTGACAGTATCGTTCAAATAAATTTCATACATAAACATTTATATTTTTCTCTTTCTTTTGTATATGTATTCAAAGGAATGTTAAATAAAAATATTTCGGTTTATTATTAATTAAATGATTCATTAAATTGTCTTACCAAATACCATTCGAGTTTGTGTTTATTTCCGGAACAAACTTTTATTTTGACAAAACTCAAACTTTGTTGCTTAAGGGTAACACGACTCGAACAAATAACAAAAGGTAAAACCGCTCCACCTTCGGTGTCGCGGTTTTACCATGTTATTTGTTCTCGTCAGTTACCAAGCAACAAAGCTTTCGTTCAAAATGAAAGTTTGTCCGGATAAACACAAACTCTTATGGTATTACCCCCGATTAATAATTTTAAAAACTGTCAACAAAAATATTTAAAAAAGATATATAGTTACCATAGTTACACATAATAACCAACAAATACAGGCAATTCTGCGAAGCTAAGCTCTGAAGTATCAAGTCTGATCCTAAAATTACGTCAACAGAATTTAACATGCGCCACCTACCAACTACAGGCAGAAGTAAAACGATGTCTAGGCAATCTCAATTTAACATTTCCCCTGGAGTAGACTACCATATTTGTGTTAGTGTCACATGCTCTTTTTATAGCATGTTTAGAAATGTCATTATTGTCAAAAATCCTAAAGTATGCAACTTGAATGTATTGGACAGTTTAAAAAGTTATCATCAAATGTGATTAGAGTGAAAAATAAGTTAACTCAGACTTTGACTTAAATTATCTGATATATTTTAATTTTTAAATTGCAGATAATGGCAAAACATAAAATCCAACATTCTAAATACGAAATGTTGATATGCAAATTGCAAAATGACACAACCTTAGCTGATGACACAGATTTCAAAATACCTCGTAATAGGTTAAAAGCCAAAAATCGTGATTCTAGTGTACCATCTGATACAGTGATGATACAAAGGCTTAAAGTGGCTTCTAGCAATCTTCAGCATGCGTGGACTATCACGAGAAGGGTTTCGAAAGATGACTGGTTAGAGTGGCTTAGGAAGTTGAGCATTGAATTACTAAAACAATCACCTATACCTGCATTACGTTCTTGTTTGTCATTGGCGCAAACCTACTCTCAGTTTCCTAGAGATTTATTTAACGCTAGTTTTGTTAGTTGTTGGACCGAATTATCGGAACCAATGCAAAAAGAACTTATTGAAAGTTTGAGACAGGCATTGATGGTAACTGATATACCCGAGATTACTCAAACTATTTTAAATTTAGCAGAATTTATGGAACATTGTGATAAAGGACCATTACCTCTAGAACCTCAACTTCTAGGTGAAAGAGCTATATATTGTAGGTAAGAAGTATAATACACATATTTGTATAAAAGAAAATGTAAAAACTAATATTAAAATTTGTTCTTTAATCACTTTGATAATATTTATTTTGATATGTACCTTTTTTTGTTTTAGAGCATATGCGAAAGCTTTACATTACAAAGAAGAAGAATTCCAACAAAATGCTAGCAGCCAAGTTGTAGAGGCGTTAATTTCCATAAATAATAAATTGCAACAAAAGGAAGCTGCCGAAGGATTATTGCAGTTTGTCATGCAAAGAAATTGCGATATGCAAATACAGGTTCGCTGGTATGAAAAATTACATAATTGGGATAAAGCTCTGGGATTATATCAAGAACGGTTAACTGTGAACAACAGCGATGAGGATGCTCTTCTAGGACAAATGAGGTAGGAGCTTATCATGTCTAATACAAATATAGTATACTCTTCATAGAATGAATACTTAAACCTACTTATTCTCTCATTTATTATTTCAAGCACAAACATACGCAAACTGTCAGCCATTTCTGAAATAGTGTCGCCTTTAAGATTCATTTGTGTTACTTGAATTTATAGCTTTTCAGTTTCTTATGCGTCACCTGATATTGAAAAAATCGTTTTTGAAATCTTGCGTATGCACAAATATGCGTAAACGGTAATATAGTATGACTAAAAGATTTGAGCACCATAAAATACGCGAAGTAATTACCTATTCACCCGAACATCTTCGCTTTTCACGTTTCAGAGTCATGTACAGTTTCGTGTGATTTGTTTATTTATTCTTTGTTGAATTTTGACCTTCGTTAATATATGTTTGCGTTATCTTCGTTTTTCAGCATTTTTGGTTGTAGATTTCGTCAAGTCAATTAATACTACCGACCTTGCAAATGGTCATGTAGTTCTAGTTTATTTTTAATATGTTGTTAGAATCTAATCCATTAGTAAGAAAATCAGTTTGCAGCTCGTAAGACCGGCGCAAGTTGTACAATACCAAAGAAACAGCGAAATGTTTGCATATTTTTCTGTTTTGGGCTGTATCTCCTAAAAGTATGTGTTTTATAAAAACAGTTTTGTAAAATATTTTAAATTTACTACTATTCAAGCCCAAACCATGTTTTGTACGTCTAGAACTTTTCGGGGAAAAGTTCTTCAAAAATGGTCATTTTCTTACAAACATTTTTATTTTCTTGTTGGCAAATATCGGAAAAAGTACTGGTGTGGGACTACGTGTGCTATTGATTTAAATAGGTCGTTGTCTGCTGTAGATATCTACACTTTTAGGCGAGAGTTTTAAAAATTGGTACCACATATAAGATCTTGCTTGACTATCGCTTGGCATTCGGTTAGGTTCTATTATAAAAGTGTTGACTAATTTTTTAGTAAATATTACGTCTTAAAGTTGTAAGCCGTTAAAATCACAAAGTCCTTTAACACAAAATTCAAATTTATATTTGAAAAAAAATCCTTGTTTAATTGGAGTATTGATTTTATTTTTACATAAATTGAATATAAGTGGAGAAATATAAAATTATAAGCGTATATAGGGTGTAGATAAAGTCTGGAACAAAATTAATATTTCTGTTATCTTCGGTTTGATGGAAAAACCCTGAAACAGGTCGATTTTGTTTTTATCCCGTGCACTTTATAACATCGTGAATTTAATTCTGTCGTCATCTGGTTGCGCGCGGGCGTGACGTCATTAGTTTTTTCAAATGGTAACCCGCTACATTTATTACCCTTTGTCGTTAGGTATTCCATTGTGCATGCAACGGTATAAAAAGTTTGGTACCTTAGATAACAATTTTTGGGAGAAAAATGCTTTCGAATTTCAAAAAATTAAAATTTTATTTCTAATGAAAAACTAATCAAAAATTATTTTAAAAAATCAGATAAATTATAATCCGAGGTTTATCTTGGATTGTCGTCAAACAAGACACCAAAAAAATGTCAACGGAAGTGTTCAAATTGTCCGCCATTGGCCATTTGACACTGGCCGAGACGGACGTACACGCTTTCTACGACACGTCGTATTGTCTCTGCACCAATATTTCGCATTTCCTCGCGGATACGATGTTTCAGATCATCCAAGTTATTTGGCTTATTGGTGTACAGCTTTGATTTCACATGACCCCATAGAAAAAAATCAAGTGGTGTGAGATCTGGCGAACGGGCAGGCCATTCAATTGTTCCCCTTCGTCCGATCCATCTCCCGGGGAAAATTTCGTCGAGGTAATTCCGAACACGCCAGCCAAAATGTGGAGGTGCTCCATCTTGTTGAAACCAGATTCTGGGGTGAGGCTTGTCGGGGGTGTTTTCATCCGGAAATAATTCTACCAATGTTGGCACTAGCGTAAATCTTAGGAAATGTAAGTATGTTTCAGCGTTTAAATTTCTGTCCAGAAAGAAAGGCCCCACAATGCGATCTCCCACTATTCCCGCCCATACATTAACTTTTTGCCGGTGTTGGGTGTGCTCCTCTCGAACCCATCGAGGATTTTCGCCCGACCAGTACCTACAATTGTGGCGATTCACTTCACCGTTCAAGGTAAAAGTTGCTTCGTCACTAAAAACCACATTGTCGACAAATCCGGGATTCTCATCGCACCGTAGCATGATTTGTTCACAGAACTCGAGTCGGCGGTCGAAGTCATCTTCATTCAGTTCCTGAACCCGATTGATTTTGTACGGATGAAGTTTTTCCTTCTTCAGCAATTTGGCTACTGTGGTAAAATCGACTGCATGATCCCTGGCAATGTTCCTTGTTGAAGTGTGGGGGTTGTCCAGAAGTTCCAAGAGAATATTGACCCTTCTATCTTCCTCAATTCTTGGTCGACCTTGACGAGCCCTGTCTTTTACACTACCAGTTTCAGCAAATTTTGCGACAATTTTGCTCACCGTTGACCGCGAAATCGGTGCGCGGTTTGGATTTTCTGCATTGAAAAACTGACAGGCTTCTTCATGGATACGTATTTTATCACCACAACCAACAATAATGAGAATTTGAATCCGCTCTTTTTCGCTCAAATTCGCCATTTTCGCAATGCACGTTCAACACTACCAATGGAGCAAGTATTGTGAATGGATAAGTTCAAACACCAAGTAACGAACTGTCAATATGACGTGTACGTCCGTCTCGGCCAGTGTCAAATGGCCAATGGCGGACAATTTGAACACTTCCGTTGACATTTTTTTGGTGTCTTGTTTGACGACAATCCAAGATAAACCTCGGATTATAATTTATCTGATTTTTTAAAATAATTGTTGATTAGTTTTTCATTAGAAATAAAATTTTAATTTTTTGAAATTCGAAAGCAAGTTTCTCCCAAAAATTGTTATGTAAGGTACCAAACTTTTTATACCGTTGTATGCACAATGGAATACCTAACGACAGGGGGTAATAAATGTGGCAGGTTACCATTTGAAAAAACTAATGACGTCACGCCCGCGCGCAACCAGATGACGACAGAATTAAATTCACGATGTTATAATGTGCACGGGATAAAAACAAAATCGACCTGTTTCAGGGTTTTTCCATCAAACCGAAGATAACAGAAATATTAATTTTGTTCCAGATTTTATCTACACCCTGTATATTTCCTACTTAAATGGTATCTATTCACAACATCAGTGTGATTGGTGCTGTTGAACGCCTCGATTTGAATAAAGTTGGTTTAATTGTTACTGTATCCTCCACATTGCATCATATTTGTACAGATACACAGTTGGAAAATAATTATATCACCAAATGAATGAAGATATGTTGGGGGCAATAAATATTATTAACCAGGGAAATGTTGCACAACTCAATTTAATAAGATTGTATTTTGAATAATATATATTCATTTTAATTTAAACATTACAAATTACTATTTGTGAGCATTTTCATAGACTGAGCTATGGAATCTACTCCATTTATTAAATTACTTAATTTGAATTAAATGTGTCAAATGTATCAATAGTTTTATTACATCGAGAGATTCTTCATTTAATTTTAATAATTCATCAGACACTCCTAATCTACTCTCCAAAAATTTTAAGTGTTTCTGTTTCTTCCAATTGAAGGCCTTTTATTTGTACATTGGTGATCTGGTTTCTTCTAATGCACTTGTTGAGTGCATTGGCGGAGGTTATCTTCAACACAATCAAATGAAACAATATCTGTATTATGTTCACTGCTACGATGCCACATTGCAGTAGTACATGTTCTTTCAGATGCTGCATTGAATTGATTTGTTAACAACCCTGGATATTCTTCTGCAGAATCTGGGAATGCATTCCAGTGGTCTTCAGTCACCTTTATTTTAATTTTATTGAGTACTTAATTAACTTATCTAATTTTGATATGGAAAATACCTACAAAAATATAAGCATACACATGCAAATGTTTTCATTGTTCTCTTATTTACTTACCAGAACGATGTACTATTTACAAATGAGAATAGACATTTTCGAATATCTTTACCTACTTACCTATCATATCATATAATTATTATAATCCCCCGTTTTCTTTTATGCTTACATTTAAAATATTTTATTACCGCCTTAACTCCTTTTTATTATATCTCGCTTGCGCAAGCGATAATGTCTCTCTCTCTCTCTCTAAGGCGAGACCATCGATGCTGTCGCTTGTAGGTGAGACTGAGTATCGCTTTCGGTCATAGATATGCACAAGTAGTACGAACTAGGTAGACAGAAGTCGATATATAGATATCTATGACACACGTAATGCCACTGCTGCGCCCACGAGGAAAATTATATAAGTAATAATTACGATAATTATTACTTACAAAGTAAAAAACTAATCTGCTACGTTATAATTTCATTCGTTTGGCCCTGGCTTGGACAAATCCTCGCTGAATCTCTGAGCGGGTCAAGAGAAGAGTTCTTCAACCCACTCATTCGGAATCCTCAAGATAAACAGATGGAACGTTCTGGCAGGATTTGCCACAGCAAAATCACAATAGTGCTGAGCATTGTACTATGGACAGCCTCATGCATCACATATAAAAAATATCAAGCGCAGTAGATTTTGAGCAAGTTCATTGGTTATTGCGTCTTTCGTTGGAGCAAGTTTATTGGTTACCAAATGTATAGAAAGCTGGTAGCGGAGACGTTTCACTTTCTTTATACCACCCCTGCAAAGTCCTATGAAAAAATTCTCCCCAACTTTGGCTGTAGTCACATGACTAGAATCTAGATGTTTTGCCTGCAGCCAATTCAATGGGGAGGAGATTTTTCTGGAGGACACTAACCAACTTCATTTTTGCTGGCCCGAAAAGAACCTAGTACTATTTATAGGAATTTTGAATGGTACTTGTCAATGATGTCCCGATCAGTGTCGCCTTCGGCTACTTTTACAGCAACGCTCTACTGGTCAAATGCATCGCGAAACGGCAATAGCGAATATCTTGTTATTCTACGGAGCTTCGCTTGGGTTTAAATTGCAGCAAATTTCATCTACTTTAGAAACCGAACGACAAGCTTTTTCTGTATTGAATAAAACCGAAACGTGCAAAAATGCCGTTGTTTTTCAGGTATTGCTTAGCGCGCACAGACTTTTGAAGCTGCAAACTCTGCTTTTCACTTTCTTATACGTAGTATAAGGAAGTATTGTGATGATGAAAATTTTCGACCTCGAGATTTTTGCAGATGTCCACGTTTTGAGGTCCCCTGATACCAAAAAAGTGATTTAAAAAAAATGTCTGTGTGTGTGTGTGTCTGTCTGTCTGTGACCACGATAGCGGTCAAACCGCTGGAGATATCAATTCCAAATGTTGTATTTACGTGTATAATCTCCCTCTTGGGAACTGATTAGATTTTTAGCAAATTAGGTCGACCGGAAGTAGTAGTTTACTTAAGTGAAAAACTCGAATTTTGCCAATATTTCGTCAACTACTAAGTTTAGACAAATTTATAAAGAATTCATATGTACTTAAAATTAAATTTAAGAAGAATTTTATTAAAAATGTTTTTCGAAATTCCTGCCGGAAGTAGGCTTTTTACTCTTATCGAAAATCGGTTTTTTGCAAATATGTCGTAAATTATGCATTCTATATATATTTATGAAGAGTACAAAAGTTGGATTTGGAATATTTTTTATATAAATGAAATTTCAAAATTCGGACCGGAAGTAACACTTTCATACGTATAAGAAAGTCGTGTGGTGGCCACACCTCATTTTTTACTTTCTTATACGTAGTATAAGGAAGTATTGTGATGATGAAAATTTTCGACCTCGAGATTTTTGCAGATGTCCACGTTTTGAGGTCCCCTGATACCAAAAAAGTGGTTTTTAAAAAATGTCTGTGTGTATGTGTGTGTGTCTGTCTGTCTGTGTGTGACCACGATAGCGGTCAAACCGCTGTAGATATCAATTCCAAATTTTGTATTTACGAATATAATCTCCCTCTTGAGAACTGATTAGATTTTGAGCAAAATCGGCAGACCGGAAGTAGTAGTTTACTTCAGTGAAAAAATCGAATTTTGCAAATATTTCGTCAATTACTAAGTTTAAACAAATTTATAAGGAATTCAAATGTACTCAAAATCAAATTTGAGAAAAATTGTATTAATAAAGTTTTTCGAAATTCCGACCAGAAGTAGGTCTTTTCGAAATTCCTACCGGAAATAGGTCTTTTACTCTTATTGAAAATCAGTTTTTTGCGAATATCTCGTAAGTCATGCTTTCTAGGCAGGTACATTACGAGTATAAAAGTATTTAGAACATACTTTTAAATATCTTTTGTATAAAAAAAATTTCAAAATTCAGACCGGAAGTACCACTTTTACTCTTATCGAATAGCGATTTTTTGCAAATATGTCGTAAATTATGCATTCTATATATATTTATGAAGAGTACAAAAGTATTTAGAGTTGGATTTGGAATATTTTTTGTATAAATGAAATTTCAAAATTCGGACCAGAAGTAACACTTTCTTCATACGTATAAGAAAGTCGTGTGGTGGCCACACCTCATTTTTTTAATACTGGCTAACTTCGTACTATTATTATAATAACATGACTTTTTACAACATGATATAAATTTCGCATATTTTACATAAATAACAGCATCAACTAGGGCTATCACTTTTTTTGTCAATTAATAATAGCATAGGAGTATATTATATATAAAAAAAAGCAATTGTTAAGTAACAGAAATTTATATTTGATGCCATAAAGCTTTTGTGTGAATGTACCATACCAATAAACTCTCCAGCATCAAGTCTCAATATTTGGTTCAACTATAGCTGTCGACACCATAATCTTAACTGAAGCTTATAGTATTTTTATGTAAATCAGTCAGTCAAATAAAAAAAAAAGAATTCAGAAGTTGATTTGGATCGTCTTTTATCAAAATTTGGACTGGAAGTTTCGAATAACTGACTCTCAAATTCTACAGAAATTTATAAATTGTACAAAAGTATTCAAGGGTTAATTTGGAATTTTTTTCTTTTGTAATTTTGAACTGGAAGAACAAGAAAGTTGTGTGGTATATACCTACAAGCCGCTATATAATTACGTGTGAAAAATCGCCTGCCCATTGCGTAGCATGGCTTTATTATACAGGGCCGTTCAACAGTCGCCTATCTTCTTTTTGTCACCCAGTTTATCACGACTGGCATCGATAATGGCTGTCAGACTGGTGTGTTGTACACCGATTTCTCTAAAGCTTTCGACCGGTTGAATCGTGATATCCTGCTGGATAAGCTATCAACGTTTGAACTCTCACAGAATCTTCTTTTATTTTTTAGATCTTATTTTGCACAGCATACAATTTGTTTTACCTGATGTTTTCGAGTAATGTAGCTATACTGGGTCCATTACTTTTTAACATTAATAAAATTAATGATATCACATAGTCTTTAGATGTAGGCTACCTGTCGTATGCTGATGATATCAAAATATTCTCTTTGGTAAACAATCTGGATGACATTTGAACATTACAAGCTAACTTTGTTAAAGTATGTTAATGGCTATATTCAGCCGGACACATCGCTGGCAGCGCTGACCTAGCTAGAACTCAGCGCTGCAGCAAGCGGACGCCATTTTTTCTAGTGGAAAGAAAAAGCGCCGAGAAAGTAAGCGAAAAGGGAGGGGAGCTTCAACATTTGAAATTTGAAAATATGTATTACAGAACATAAGCTTAACAATGGAAAAGTAACTTGGATTAAAATAATAAATGTTTATCATATCTCGCATTGCAATATATTAGTTCTGTAAGTAAATGTTTTGAATTTATGAACCTATAAATTTGTTTCAGGATTTATGTATTTCATGGTACTTCCCCGCGTAATATTTTGTGAGCATAATAAGTAATAGAACAAACGTATTATTATGCTGACAGTAAATTTGGCGGAGAAGTATTAGACTGTGGTATTAGTATTAAAAACGTAAAACTGCATATCGTTCACATGCAAGTCTTTTTATTTCAACAAACATAAAAGCAAATACATAATGGATTATTGAATATGTTAGATTGTAATTCAATATAAACGGTGGAGCAATTACAGCAAATGTACCAGTGGAATTAGTCCAAAATATATATGAACGTAATATAATTACTGGCATTATTTATTTTGATACTAATTTTATTCATATGTTAGATGAACAGTTTTGAACTTAATTCCTCAACAATTTAATTTTGTTTTAATAGATAAAATCCACTAATGTCTACCAAATCTAATTGGCTTCAATTGCAATTTAATATCACCACAGAGGACATTCTTATTGAGGTTATATGCGATAAATTTCAAACAGTCAAATTATACTACGCGTGCGTTAGCGGGAATATTATTTATACACCATTCAGTACGACCTAGCGCTGAGTTCCAGCGATGGAACTCGCAGACCTTAGTGATTAGTCCGGCTGAATATAGCCAATGCTGTGTACTTACTAATCTGCCCTTGAACATAGATAAATGTTCCGTCATATCAAACACGACGAAGACTGATTCTGGTTCCCTTACACTATCGATGTCTCCTTTTATTCTAAGCTACCCTTCAACAATTACATAGCATCTATCACGTCTCAAGCGCGAAAGTCTTGATTTTGTCATTTGGCATACCAAGGAATTCAGTGATTGCTTAACTATAACCAAGTTATATTGTGACTTTGTTAGTTCGAGATTGGAATATGCGTCTGTAGTGTGGAAACCCTTGTATGACATACATTCTAATGCTCTTGGAAGATATTCAGCGCCGTTGACTAAAATATTTGTTTTTTAAAGTTGATGGTCAGTATCCTGTTATTGGCATACCGCAGCTTGAAGAATAGGCGTATTGTAACATTTTTAATACTACTATCCAATACTTTTAAAAGCAAAATTGATTGTCCCGAAATTCTTAAACAACTATCTGGGATATTAGGGCTGTCATTACTGTTTACCACTTTATCTTTATTTATTGTTTTTATTACTTTTGTTTTGGTTGTTTCGTGTCATGCATGTATAACTTTTGTAGTTCCTAATCTGTAATTAGACACTTATCTGTAGATTAATATAGAAAATAAATAAATAATCTATATCATTAATTATTCATTTATTGTATGTAATGCATCTACAAAGATATTTCTTAGATGTTTGGAGGCACTAGGTGAATGGGAAAAACTACACAATTTAGCTGAAAGTGAGTTTCAAAAATTATCATCACATAACAAAAACAAAGCTGGAAGATTGGCCGCTGCTTCAGCTTGGGGAATTCATCACTGGACCTCCATGGAAAGGTAGTTTACTTCTTGATCATGTGAAATATACGCATAGCTTAATAACATCCTAAATATGTATTGCAGATATGTAAATGTTATTCCAAGAGACACACAAGATGGATCTTTTTATAGAGCAATTCTAGCAATACATAAGGAGCAGTATGATGAGGTAATAAGATATGATAATCACTGTTTGTTATAGTTCTAGTAATTTAAAAATTTAAACAGCATTACATAAACTGCGTGTATCTTCTAACGCTGTGGGTAAATGTCCGTCAGCGGTCTTGCCCCTATAAATCGAAAGTTCTGCGTTTTGTGCCGACACGGCGGAATGGGAGTATTTGTTTTGTCGATTTCCGCTGGTCGGTGGCATATTACTATGCCACGTGAAAATTCCACCGTTATCGTAACGCTCATGATCATAACCTAGTTTTAATTGTTAATGTGCGTATGAATCTGCTTATTTATTAAAATCGGCAAATGACATAAATTGTACTTTGTATTCTTATGAGAAATACACTCCTGTATGTTTAAATTGTATTTGAATTATGGTTGTTATATTTTTAATTCAGTTAAAATAAGGTTTATAATAATTAGTGAGCTATACATCTGCAATAGAGACCGTCGGTACTCCGGGCTGTATGGACACTAACTTGCGAGAATAACACACTTCTTAAATTATAACAACTTTATTATGTGCTATTAACAGGTATAATACAACTAACGTTATAACTATTAACGATCATTATACTAACTCTATTCTTACTTAACCTATCTTACTATTTATACATATCGATCTTAACCTACTTGCGTTATTTACTAAACATGTTATTGTATTCTACTCTATTTAAATACTAGTTTACAAAACACAGATAAGTAGATGCATTAGGTATGAGGACATATGCGGCAATTTCAGCGATGTATAACATAGAGTTGGGATCGGGCTGACAAAGCCCGCTTCGGCTCGGCACGGCCCGCATGTCGGGCCGGGCCAGGCTGAAATTTTTGTTGCTCTGGCCGGGCCGGACATACTGGGTGCCGAACCGGCTCTGCTTGTCGAACCGGCTCTGCTTGTCGGGCCGGCTTGGTATATCGGGTCGGCGCGGCATATCGGACCGGTCGGCAAGTCGGGCGGACGTAACCCGTGTATGTATAGTACGTATAGACGCTCAGCTCAATATGCTTTGTTAGAGTGAATATTATGTTTCATTTGACAATCTACACACATTTATATTATGCTCGCGAATTATTAGTTTAAAACGCTATATATGTATACTATACAGTGTGTTTCACTTTGATACTTGAAAAATCAGTATTTTTTAATGGAACATCCGATTTAATTTTTTCTTTTTTAAAATATATTGCACTTAAAAAGCTCTACACAGTGATGTGCATTTTTTTGATTTAGGCCCTTTGCATGGCCTGCTGTGGTATTAAATGTAACCCCAAAAATGGCAAAATCGTATTAGGCATTTTTTTAACAAAAAAACTATTTATGCAATCGATTTAGCCATGCTTCGAAACCCTTAGTACCAAGTTTCAAAGTCTCATCTTATACAGAGTGTTTATAATTTAGGTGCAAACTTCGAAAAATACCAATGTTTGGGAGCACCCTGTATTAACAGAATAAAATATTTTCGAGATTTTCTTCTTTCGATGGAGGTGTAAGTACTATGGCTTTGAAATTATACTCTTTTTATTGGCCTAGTTAATACAGGGTATTCGTAATAAAAAATCAAATTTAAGGAAAAATCGATTTTTTTCGTTTTTATTTTTAGTAAAAGAAATTTAACTGAACATAACAAAAAACTACAAAATAAGTAAAAATAAATAAGATAAAATATTTTAGTGCTAGTCATGCATTCTTCTGTTATTCTCTGCTTAAGTTGAGGACATTAATTATTTAATTATGTTGGAAGAAAAAATGACAAGTGATTTGGTTATCATAAATTCCGCACCATACATTAATTTTCTCATAATATTGTTTTTTAAAATGAATAATCCAGTTAGGGTTTACATCCGAACAGAATTTTTTGTTGAGACATCGACAAACTTTGGTGGAAGGTATTTCGCGAAATTTGTCTAACGCTAGTGAAGCAGGCCTTGAAAACAAAAATGTATCAAACTTCAAACAATTTGACACTTGCTGTTATATTGCTTAAAACGTTATTGTGTGTACCATTAAAGTTGTGTAAAAATGGTTGGAAATAAACTAACTTTACAGCAAAAAGTTGAAATAATAAGACTAGTTGGTGACAATGCAAAAACTTATAAACAAGCTGCAGAAGAATTTAACAGGAGACATCAAGAACTTGAACCAGTGAGTTTTCAAACTGTAGCAAATATTAATTCTCTTTTCGATAGAACTGGTAATGTTATTTCCACAAATAAAATGGGAAACAATTTAATTGAGAACAGAGAAAACATTGTTTTAAATCAAATTCGGCACAACCCTAAAACTAGCGTTAGACAAATTTCGCGAAACACTAATATACCTTCTAGCAAAGTTTGGCGATGTCTTAAGAAAAATAAAAAGGTTGCTTACAAACCAAAATTCCTACACACTTTAGAAAATGGAGATGAAAATTCTCGAATGGAATACGCTCTGTGGTGTCAAGGACATTATCTAAATGACCACAATTTCCTAAATAAAATTTTATTTTCGCATGAGGCAACCTTCACCACAAACGGGGTTGTATCTTCACAAAATTCTAGATTCTGGTCGGAAGTAAACCCTCACTGGGTTATTCACTGTAAAAGGCAATATTCTGAGAAAATTAATGTATGGTGCGGAATTTTTGATAAACAAATAATTGGTCCCTTTTTTTTTCAACATAACTTGAAGGCCCAAAATTTTTTGAATTTTCTAAATACGAATTTCTGGGATGCCTTAGAAGAACTGCCAATTGCTAGACGTGCCGACATGATATTTCAAATGGACGGTGCACCCGTCCATACTGCAGCAATAATTAACAACTGGCTTGATCAAAAATTTCCCAGAAAGTGGATTGGGCGCTATAGTCAAGAAATTAAGTGGCCTCCGAGATCGCCAGATTTGACGCCACTCGATTTTTATCTTTGGGGGAAGCTTAAAGAAAATGTTTACCGTACAAGACCCAATAATGTGGAAGAACTTAAGCGGAGGATAACAGAAGAGTGCGAGTTAATTTCTCATCAGGAACTCGCGAAAGTAATGAATCATTGCCAAAGAAGGTTAGAAAAATGTATTCAAGTTGAAGGAGGGGTAATAGAAAACTCGAAAATTTAAAGATATTTGGTTATTTTGTAGTTTGTTATGTTCAGTAAATAAAAACGAAAAAAATCGATTTTTCCTTAAATTTGATTTTTTATTACGAATACCCTGTATTAATTAGGCCAATAAAAAGAGTATAATTTCAAAGCCATAGTACTTACACCACCATAGAAAGAAGAAAATCTCGAAAATATTTTATTCTGTTAATACAGGTGCTCCCAAACATTGGTATTTTTCGAAGTTTGCACCTAAATTATAAACACTCTGTATAAGATGTGACTTTGAAATTTGGTACTAAGGGTTTCGAAGCATGGCTAAATCGATTGCATAAATAGTTTTTTTGTTAAAAAAATGCCTAATACGATTTTGCCATTTTTGGGGTTACATTTAATACCACAGCAGGCCATGCAAAGGGCCTAAATCAAAAAAATGCACATCACTGTGTAGAGCTTTTTAAGTGCAATATATTTTAAAAAAGAAAAAATTAAATCGGATGTTCCATTAAAAAATACTGATTTTTCAAGTATCAAAGTGAAACACACTGTATATATACTATTAACTTGATATAGTTTGGAATCTAATAAATGACAAGGAGGCACTTTAATAATGTAAATATTTTTAATTTTACTATATTTCTTTAATTATTTTTTTAGAGAGTAAACTAACAGGTTATTTGCAAAAATATTATATATAATTATATTATGTTGAATATTATAATTTGGAAATATTATCTTCGATATTACTCTGATATTCAAGACATCTTTTGAAAAATGTTAGACGTTAAAAGACAAGAATACAAATATATGTGGGAATGAATACTTCACGTCTCATAAACAGTATATACTCTTTATTTCTAAAGGGAAATATTAAGTGTAGAAAGAAATATAGTTGTTTAGTTATATAGACAGTCATATAATCACCTTTAGTTTCCCAAATGAAGAAATTTAAAAAAATTTATATACAGTCAGTGTATTATTCAGGTGTAATATTAACACCGCTGACATTACACCTCGCGCAGGCAAAACACCAATAATCTCATACTTCTAATAATAATTGTCGTTCGTTATAATAACTAAGTCTGATGAAATAAATGAAGTTTTTGTAACAATCTTGATAAATAAATAATCATCAGTCATAAAATTTGGTGCAAAGCTTTCTATGAGGATGAAATATCATTCTCCACAAATTTTTGGTCAGACTATTCAAGCAAATATCCTGTATTACTTTAACGGGACATATTATAAAACAAGGTTTTGCTTTGAATTAGGATACGTAATTTGTAGAACGTAAACAATCAATATTTAGTAAGTTAACAAGTCAAGGAAAATTGATACATCTTTTACTTTACTTGTTATATGATTCTTGTAACTTTCAAATTAATGTGATGAATAATAATAATAGCTTTCAAATGATAGCTTATGGAGAGTCTATAGCAAAAGAATTGTAAAATACACGCATAAATGAGAACAGAAGTCAAAGTCACATTCTATAATAAAAGTAATTTAATTCTGTACATAAATGATATTGTCACTATTTCTATTTAACAATAATATGCCCAAAGTAACCCAACATAATATTCTATTTATATAACATAGATACCAATGTTAAATATTGCTAAAATGTCGCCGAATAATTTTCCTTTGAATTCTTCTCCCGTTAATTTTTTTGTCTGTATGCGGTCTGTGATGCAAATTTACACTCACATTAATAAATAAAACTAGGTTATGATCATGATTCATGACCGTTACGACAACAGCGGAATTTTCATGGAGTATAGTAACATGCGTCCGACCGGCGGAAATTGACAAAACCTTTACCCTTATTCCGCTATGTTTGCACACAACACTGCTTTTGTCGGCGGACATGTTACTACAGTCGTAAAGATTCCGCCGGCCGACGGAACTCTCACTTTATACGGACAAGACCGCCGTCGGATATTTAGCAATTTAGCGATCTTTTAATGTAGGAAGTGAAGAGAAAATTTTAATTCTAGACATGTTACGATTGTAACTGGATACGAGTATCTTAGTGCAGTTAACAGTTTATATTTTACCATCAAGATATTATTGAAGAAGATTTTAGTTGCTAATTTAATCGATTTAATATTTTTGATTTTATAGGCTCAAAGATATATTGATACTACCAGAGATCTTTTGGATACGGAATTAACTGCAATGGCTGGTGAATCATACCAAAGAGCTTATGGAGCCATGATCATGGTACAAATGTTAGCAGAACTGGAAGAAGTTATTCAATACAACTTAGTACCGGAAAGGCGGCCTACTATTAAAGCTATGTGGTGGCAACGTCTTCAATCCGGACAACGCATCGTGGAAGATTGGCAGCGAATAATACAAATACATTCTTTGGTATTAAGCCCAAGAGAAGATATCCACACTTGGTTAAAGTATGCTTCCCTCTGTAGGAAAAGTGGCTCTTTGGTAAAATATATACCATATGTAATATTTAATGTAATGTTGATCATTTTTCTTAGATGCTATCACAAAAAACACTTCAAATGTTACTGCCTTTTAATCAGCCAGAAGTTACATTTGCTTATACCAAACACCTGTGGATGTCCGGTCAGCCTCAAGATGCTTATAATCAATTGGATGAATTTCTAGGAGATTATCTCAAACAATTAAATAAAGAAGAAATTGTTAATGATGAAAGACGTCGATTATTAGCGAGGTTAGTTGAATCATGTATTTTTATTTAGTTAATAAACTATTAGTACTCAAGTAGAAATATGTCCGAGCTCTGCAAGATGTTACTTGGCGTTTTGAACTAAATCTTGATTAGACTAAATACAATTTTAATTCTGGTGTTTATGTTTTTTTTATGTAGAAAGAAATAGGTACTTATTGTGAAAAAAATTCACATTAACATTATTAAAAATCAATATCGTTGTCAATATAGATTATTATTTTGCATATTGCCCAGTTTGTTGATATATAGAATACTCCGAAATTTTAATATTTATGCCGTGCATAATTCACATATATTTTCGAAAAGTTGCAGACTATAATTAAACACAAGCGTTTCTGGTATTTTTGAAGTAGTAAGAAAATGACTATGGATTCTAAATCTAATGTTAGTAATATGTAGTTGTATAAAAAAAAAGTATTTAAAGCATTTTTACTTTCTTATACGTAGTATAAGGAAGTATTGTGATGATGAAAATTTTCGACCTCGAGATTTTTGCAGATGTCCACGTTTTGAAGTCCCCTGATACCAAAAAAGTGGTTTTTAAAAAATGTCTGTGTGTGTGTGTGTCTGTGTGTGTGTGTGTCTGTGTGTGTGTGTGTGACCACGATAGCGGTCACACCGCTGTAGATATCAATTCCAAATTTTGTATTTACGTGTATAATCTCCCTCTTGAGATCTGATTAGTTTTTCAGTAAAATCGGTAGACCGGAAGTAGCAGTTTACTTCAGCGAAAAAATCGAATTTTGACAATATTTCGTCAACTACTAAGTTTAAAAAAATTTATAAAGAATTCATATATACTTAAAATTGAAATTGAAAATAATTTTATTTAAAAAGTTTTTCGAAATTCCTACCGGAAGTAGGTCTTTTACTCTTATCGAAAATCAGTTTTTTGCGAATATTTCGCAAGTCATGCTTTTTAGACAAGTACGTTACGGGTATAAAAGTATTTAAAACATAATTTTCAATATCTTTTGTATAAAAAATTTCAAAATTCAGACCGGAAGTACCACTTTTACTCTTATCGAATAACGATTTTTTGCAAATATGTCGTAAGTTATGCATTCTATATATATTTATCAAGAGTACAAAAGTATTTAGAACTGGATTTTCAATATTTTTTGTATATATGAAATTTCAAAATTCGGACCGGAAGTAGCACTTTTACTCTTAGCGAGTAGCACTTTTTTTCGAATATCTTGCAAAGTATGCATTCTATAGCGATTTATTAAGAGAATGAAAGTACTTAGAATAGGATTTTGAATAAGTTCTGTATAAAAAAATTCTTAAAATTGTATAGTTTGAAACGCTCATACGTATAAGAAAGTCGTGTGGTGGCCACACCTCATTTTTTTACCAAAACTTCAGCATTCTTATTTGTTAAGTATTGTTAAGACTTACACAAAGTCTCAAGGAGATTGTTATTCAACAATATCATGCTTACGTGCATTTATAACATTGCCAAAATAATGAAATAGCATTAATAACCTGTAATTTAGAATTCATATTCTGTTAAAGTTGATTAATTTATGTTGATAATTTTCAAAATGACTGCTCGAAAATCCTATAAACTGCGCTTATGGGATTCTAATATCAAATTTGACAATTAATTTGAATTCACGCAGGGGTAGAAATTGTTAAACGTAAAAATCGCTAAAATGCAAATGGCGGTGTGACATATAAAATGTAGTTATAAAACTTCATAAGATTGCCTTTTTAACAGTAGGAAATGACTTTGAAAATGACTGCATCTTCCAGATTAAAGTGAAGGTTGAAATGGAAATCAAAACTCAAAAACGACTATTAAATAAGATTTGTATGTAGTAAAGCTAATGTTTTTAGAAGCATTTTATAAGAGGAATCATGAACGGATATAGTTAAGACGTAAACCTATTATGAGAATTCTGTGGTAATTTTCCTACAGTTGGTTATTGTTAGGGCGCGGACACGAGCGAGTCATGACTCATCGCCCATGGGCGCACTATTGAAATGTACGTACTGGAAATATTCTTTTATTTCAGGGTATTTAGCATACACAATTGCTGCGATGTTATTAAATCTGGATTTCTATTAAAAACTGCGTCTAACTTTTGCCGAAGGCCACATCCGAAGTCATTTGGAATTATTAATACCCACATCTAATCTGGTTAATCCATTTTTTAATTTGCGATTCGATTTTCAAAATATGTGATTAACTTGGGACATCTTCATTTATTCTACCGCTAGTGTCTTGTCTAAATATTTAATTTGCAAAACAGACTTTATTTTGTAATCATATTGCATGCACCTATAACATTGTCAATATGATGAAGTAGCATTTCTAACCTCTAATTTTAAATTCATATTCTGTTAAAGTTGATTACTTTATGACAATGATTTTCAAAATCATTGTTAAGAAACTTTTCAAACAGTTGTTGAATTCAAGCAGAGACGGAAATTCTAAAACACAAAATTCTTTAAAATGCAAATGGCTGATCAATAAATCAGTTAAATGCACCCATTAGATGTATTTATAATATCTTCGCGTACAAATAATTACAACAAACATAAACATATACTGATGGAGAAGCATAACTTATTACGCCAATAATAAATATTGATTTCAATAACATTTAATGAGAATTGACTATAATAAGTACTAACTTGCAACAGTATGAGTAACATACAAAAAATATAAGTATAGTCTTATCTTACTTTAAATTTTCACAAATTTTTCATATTAAATGTTGTTTTGCAATAGGATATAGAGTTTATATGTATGTATTATGTCCACAAAAAAATCATAGATAACTGCCAAGTATAATAAATTCACATGTAAATGTAAGACAAAATATATAATTAAAACGTAATGAAATTCAAAAGGAAGTAGAAAAAACATCTATGAAACGGCATACCAATCTATTGTCTATAGGTTTTGCTATTTTTGTAGATTTGGTAATAGATTAAATACCTGTTTCTATGCAACACATAACCACGCCTTTAAAGTATACCATTGCTCAGCAAAACTTACTATCATTATATGTTTACACATGCGCAGTCGCGCTTTTACATGCTCCTGTCCGTTCACCTCTGTGTTTAATAGTGAATATTTGCAATTTCTCCGGAGATAGACCTAAATGTGAGCGTGCTGGCGACCTTTACTTAATATAAAATGAAGCAATTTGAATTATCTTGTGCGACACATTCTTCTTCTATGTGCAGTTGGGGGAAAACATATTTTATGGACGATATGCTTGTGCCCATTGTGCAAACATTGTTACGAACTGCATTGATGGGATTGGTATAGAAACAATGCAACCAAGTTCCAAGAATACATTCCATTAAACACACTTTGGATGTTGAGGAAAGACGCATTGCCAAGGAATGGTCGAAAAATGTGCTAATCTGATCCATGCCATCAAGATGTCAACGTTTTTAGTATGTTATAGGATCTTTCAAAATATTAATCTCCTTATTTTTGTAAGAATTATTCCAATAAAACCTCTGTAAAATTAAATATTTTATATGTTTTTTATACTAAAAATGTAACATTTTATATAACGCTTGGGATCAAGTAATTTTTTCAGTCATCGTACAATGGACGATTAAAAGTTTTCACGTTTTCAAGATCAATATATTGTAACGAAACCAGTCGACATTAAAAAGAAAGGCAAATATTCGGCGCGACTGGTAAACAAGTCGTAAAGCAATAAATCATCCATTTTATATGTACTGCGAAGAAACAGAATGACTACGAAGAGACAGAATGTCTGCGTATGTTCTACAAACATCGAGAAGAACACTAGCGTTTTTCTGCTGTGTTCCAGATGTTTTGTATGCGTATATAAAAGCTGTTGAACCGATGGATGAGTCAATTCCGAAATAAGAAGTAATTCATTCAATAGTCTCGTACGGAACAGTAAAGATAAATAAACATAAATATATAGTTCCTCGAGTGGTAGTCGAAGAGTAAACATAAATATAAGTAGTACAAAATAAATATAGTGGTGCGGTGTTATATAAATAGAAGTGATATAAATACGGTAGTGTGACATAAATATACGGAATTAGTAATAGAAATAAATACCTGTGTTAATTTAAATCGTAGTAGTTTAAGTGTGATACATTAGTTTTACATTTTTATATTGTAATTAATTTTACGTGTGTGAATATACAGACTGTTTTAAATAAATAAATTGCACGAGTTGTTTATTGCGAACCCGAAAACGTTACAATTGGTGTCAGAAGTGGGATAAACAAAATAAGTGCAAAAAAATATAAATAAATAAATAAATGGCTACCAAACGTTTGGAAGAATTAAAGGTCTCCGAGTTAAGGGCAGGATTGGAAGAAAGGGATGCAGATACGTCTGGAAAAAAAACAATTCTCCAGGATCGGCTTCATGACCTTTTAATAAATGAAGGTAAGGAACCCGAGAAATATTTGTTTCAAGTGCAGGCTAAGCTTAATAATGGATTCTTTAAAATATGAGATGGTAAATAATTCAAAGATTTTGGAAAAAGCTCTGAAAGATGAAATTGCAAAACAATTCAAGACTCTAAAAGATGAAATTGCAAAACAATCCGAGACTCTAAAAGATGAAATGGCAAATAATTCAAAACAACTCGAAACTACTTTTAAGGAAGACATTCAAAAGAATTCATCGAATGGGAGACAGGAATTTTCTGGGGCCATCGAAGCCGTAGAACAGAAAGTTGAGGAGCGCGTGTTCGGAATGGGGGATGAGTTTGGGGTTCAGCTTCAGTTGCCAGCGATGAACGATTGCGGTCCCCGTGACACCTCAAGCGGAAGCCTGGAGATCTCCCGAACAGCAAAGGCAAAGGTAAAACCTCCCACCTTCGATGGGAAGACGTCATGGATGACGTACCGGAAACAATTCGAAGCAGCTGCAGGAGCAAATGGGTGGACGTCCCCGGAGAAAGCTACTGCTCTGATTGTGTCGTTAAGAGGAGAGGTCAGTGACATTCTGCAGACCTTACGTCCGGAAAAGTGTCAAGACTACCTTAAATTAATCAAGCGTCTTGAGATGAAGTATGGCCATGCACACCTGGGACAGGTAGTCCGACGATTAGTGAATCAGATGCAACCTAAGAGAAGAACGATCCGATGCTGGAATTGGAAATGGAAATGGGCCATGTGCATAGTAAATGCGGGAAGGAGCCCAAGAAAACCATAGCGGAGCAGCGAAAAATGAAACGGGTCGATGAGAAGAGGCAATTGTCGGCTCAGTATCGTAGAGCCTCAAAATCAATAGCGCGAATTGCATATCTGCAACACCAAAACGCTGATGCTGTTGCAAGGAGACCACGTCCAGAAGACTGCAGGCATAGCAACCGACTAGAAGAAAAATCGGCGGACACATTCAGAACTACCGTGGTTGACGATCAGTGGCAACCTGACAATTTGCGGATCGATCAAGAAGCTGATGAAGACCTTGGTTCATTGATGATTTGGAAAGGTACTGGTCGCGGAGCGGCTTGTCAAGAAGTAGCTCCTCGTTCACAGGGACTGGAATCCTACTGGGCTCAATGGGACTCTCTGAAGGTGGAGGATGGCCTACTCAAGCGTGTTGTGGAGAACCTAAATGGAGAAGACTACGTCAGCGGATCCAGGCGAAGGTTGGAGGATGCCCACGAGCGAGTACGCCATCACACTCAGGATGCCAGCGACAGGACGAAGAATCGTTACGACGTGCAAGCCGAGAGAGGTGGTTACCGAGAAGGAGACCTTGTTTGGTTATATAATCCTCAACGTCGCCGAGGCCTGTCCCCAAAGCTCCAACAATACTGGGAGGGACCATGCGAAATACTAGAGCGAATAGATGACGTGGTTTATCGCATAAGACTAACACCCCATAGTGAGCCAGGGATGGTGCGTTTCAACCAATTGGCCCCATACCGTGGACGTGACAGCGGTGAAGTGGCGGATGTGCGACAAATTACCGGAAAACCTAGAGAGCCAACTTATGGGAATCCCTTGTCGATTTACGAGGACGAGCACTCGAGCAAAATATATGGAGGCTGGCAATTCTGAAGCTGGGCTGCGGATTAGACCGTCTGGTATGGAGAATCGCAAGAAACATGCTGGAGGTGGTGTTTCGGCATACTGGTATGGAAATGGTCGTGTGACGCTGTCGGCCCAATCAGCCCGTTGTGCCGCCTGGGACGGTGGATTGCCATTTCCACAAGACGGCTGGGTGCACCTGTGGGTCCCGGTGTGGATTTCGTCATCCGCCAGCGACAAGAACATGGAATAGCGTGTTTCGGGACGAAACGCAGTTTTTAAGAAGGGGGCAATGTAACGAAACCAGTCGACATTAAAAAGAAAGGCAAATATTCGGCGCGACTGGTAAACAAGTCGTAAAGCAATGAATCATCCATTTTATATGTACTGCGAAGAGACGGAATGACTGCGAAGAAACAGAATGTCTGCGTATGTTCTACAAACATCGAGAAGAACACTAGCGTTTTTCTGGTGTATTCCAGATGTTTTGTATGCGTATATAAAAGCAGTTAAACCGATGGATGAGTCAATTCCGAAATAAGAAGTAATTAATTCAATAGTCTCGTACGGAACAGTCAAGATAAGTAAACATAAATAAATAGCTCCTCGAGTGGTAGTCGAAGAGTAAACATAAATATAAGTAGTACAAAATAAATATAGTGGTGCGGTGTTATATAAATAGAAGTGATATAAATACGGTAGTGTTACATAAATATACGGACATAAATATTAGTAATAGAAATAAATACCTGTGTTAATTTAAATCGTAGTAGTTTAAGTGTGATACATTAGTTTTACATTTTTATATTGTAATTAATTTTACGTGTGTAAATATACAGACTGTTTTAAATAAATAAATTGCACGAGTTGTTTATTGCGAACCCGAAAACGCAACAATATGAATAAAATTAATAGGAATCCTCGATTTTCGTTAAACGTTTGGGAATGGCTGCCAGCGCAAGGCCTCGAAGCTATTCACTTCATTCAAAATCAACAGTAACGAATATATAGATATTCTTAAAATGTGATGATCTCAACCGTTACACAATTTTATCCCGTTCGAAATTTCGTGTTTTTGCAGGACATACCTCCGCAGCAACAAATAGTAGTTTAATACAAATCACATACCCACTTTGGATTTTCCTAGTTGTAGTGGAGATTTAAATGTAACAGAAGACGCATTAATAAGCAAAATCCTCATGTGCGTAGCATAGTACAAACGGCCTGGAGAATAATACCTGAAAAACATGTCATTAATTTAGTAAGATCAATGCATAAAAGAATTAATGCTTTGATAGACGTAGATGGTGCTATTACAAAATATTAGTTTGGATAACACGTTTATGTTATTATAATTTCAATAAAAGTTTTTTTTTGTCATTTAAATAAATATGATTTAATTGTGGTTTTGTAATTTATGTGTTGTTGAACTGATAAATAAAAATTTCCATATATTGCTAACTTCTTCATATCAATAGATGTAATTATGACTTACAAAAATTAAAAAAAGTGTCTCATTTTATTCGTCAAGAACTGTAATTCAGCGATCTTCGCAGGCGTGAGCGCAACAACTCACCAAAGTTTCATCGCAATTGGATGAATGGTATAGTAATGCATACCGGACAACAAATTCATTTATATCTATATATGTATAAATATCACAGAATTGTTTATAATTTCAAAGTTCCTTTTCAAATATTGATGTACAACTATTTAAGTTTCGCAATTGTTATGAACTAAAGAAAATATATTCAATTGTTTACTTGGATTATTTAGAAATATTGAATAATTATTTGAGTGTAGTACAAATCTATATTTAAACGTTAAGACACAACAAAATGTCATATGTTTATTTTGAAATCAAAGGTGAAATAACACCATTGTTATGATTACTATATTTACCATTCTGTACCTTAACTGCTGTAATTTGGACTGGGGGTCTGTTGAGAATTTCGTCTCTCTCTTTTTAGAATAAGGTATAGATCACTTGGACCTTGGCGGGATGCAGTTCATTTGAGTGACGTCACTTATGACGTTTCACATGAACTGATGTAATCCAGCGAGCAAATAAAACACACTTTTGGATAGACAGATTAGATATTATCATACAATTTTCACATTGCTTTCCTGTTATATTTTCTTTTAATGTGTAATATCGCTGCTTTGCTTAATACTTCCATTACTATCATAATTTATATTTTTCAGGTGTTATCTCAAATTAGGCTCATGGAAGGTATCTTTGGAGGGCATAAATGAAATGTCAATACCTATCGTCCTCGGGCGGTACGAAAATGCTACAGAACACGATCCAAACTGGTATAAGGCATGGCATTCGTGGGCATACATGAATTTCGAAACAGTATTATTCTACAAATCTCGTAACGAAACTCAAGCACGTGCCAGTAGGCAGGTCGTAAAACCTGACAGAGCTATTAACTATATCCAGTACACAGTGGATGCTGTGAAGGGATTTTTCAAATCCATAAACTTGTCGAAAGGCAGCTCATTACAAGATACACTGCGGTTACTTACACTGTGGTTCGAATACGGCCATTTGCCAGATGTTTATCAAGCCATATCAGAAGGACTGCATGAAATTGAAAAAAACACTTGGCTCCAAGTAATACCACAATTAATAGCGCGAATCGATTCTCATCGGCTTGTATCTAGTCTTATACATCAGTTACTTATTGACATTGGAAGAACACATCCACAGGTAACAATTTCAATGTTATTTTTAGCTAATTAGATTAGTAATCTTTATGCCTCGGTGCAAGATATCAATAAAATTTGAATTAACTGAGGAACACAAGTATATACTTTATCGTGCATTTTTAAGTCCTTGTTCACAATGGACATAAGACATAAGCTGTACGTAACATAAACGTAACGCGTAAAGTTAAACGTATGAGAAACCAATGCAGCTATCCACAGTGGCCGTAGTGCTTATGTCACCTTATGTCATGTTTACGTATTCCTTACGTGTGAACGTAAGAAATACATAAAGTTGAAATAAATTCAACTTTATGTTTTTCTTATGTATTTCTTACGTATAATTTTAGTAAAATAAGCTTTTTGAGGTTTCACAACTTAAACCGATTGGTAACGATATTATAAAAAACGCGGGAAGCCTATATAATCCCATACTTTCGAATCCTGTCAATTTGAATTGCGACGATTTCTGATCTAATAACGTGAAAAATACAAAGGCTTTATCGATTTTAAATAATATAATTTAATATATGTATCTACTACAAATTACTGCAATAAGTTGTAATTACTCCATATGCGTAAATATTTGTTGGTGCCATTTACATATTGACTAAAAAAAGAAAATGTGATTTAGATGATGGAAAAGGGGCAAGTAGATATAGAACTTCTTTTATTTCAGTTGGTCAGAGCTGAAGCATATTTATATTTAACAAGGCACATCGGAGCTACAAAGATGTGATATACCAAGATGTCTGGAAAGGAATAGCCGTAACACCAGACATCACAAGTATTTTAAACATTAGTTATAGCACTGGTTTACAAAGGCGTATTGAATATTATCAATGAGTGATATATGCGAAAGAGCATGGAACGTTACACATGAGAAATTGTTAATTCCAAAGTGCTGTTTGAAATATGTGTGGAAAATGACTGGGATTGTGCTGTCGAATACCTCCACATACTACTTGTGAAGCATCTCAAGGCATGCAGCAATACACAAAATAACCTACACTAAGTATTTTTACTTTAGTACTGAAACCACCACCAAAGCCGAGCACCATGGTGCAGCATATAATGCTTTTTCTGTCTTTATAACCTTTCCTAAATGTAACAGTGAACCAAATATTCATGAAGTGTAATTATAACATTCATTGAATTAAAGTGCATTGTCTAATGCATGAATGCGATTAAAAGGCTAATCAGCATATAACATGGAAATGGTTAAGGATTACGATGTTAATAATTTCATTATCTGAGGATATAATAGTACATTATAATGTAAAAAAAAAATGAATTAAAAACAAGTTACAAGCCTAAGATAGAGCATTTAATATTTGTGTATGTGTGAAAAAAAAATTGTATGTATAAATAAATCACCATGGTAAAATAAAAAACAAAGGGTTTTATTTCAAATTAAGAAACCTGTATTTGTAAAATACAGATACAATGATTCTTAGAGACTATAATGTAATTTAAATAGATAAGCTTTTAATTTGTGTACATAGTTAAATGAAGTTCATTTGATATATTTGAGAATACATATAAATTAAATAGGTTTTACAGACTGGATTTACTCTTCTTGTTTTTACCGGCTAAACCCACTTATTTTCCTTTGACATTTATTGTTGTTACTTTTCGTTAATAACAATAAGGGTAATATGCAGATTATTATCCATTCTAACAGAAATTTCAGTATTGTCAGAATTTTTAGAAATTACTAACCTTAAAACGTCAAAATAAATAAACAAAATAGCGCATGCGCAAATCCTTACGTTTATGTATTCTTTATGTTCATTGTGAACAGTACTTGAATTTTACGCATTATGTATCTCTTATGTAAATCTTACGTCTTATGGGTTTCTTATGTCTTATGTTTCTTATGTCCATTGTGAACAAGGACTAACAGTCATTAACTCAGCCGAGAAACGTCTGCACATGATATTTAGCACAAATATTAAATGTGAACGTATAGAATGCCATAACTTAATTAGTAATACAGTTGGGTCAGAACAGTTTTCACATTTCTATAAGACTGGACTCGATCAAGAGTGTTTATGATTTTACTACGTTAATAAGTTTTAGTTCCTAACAGAGATAAAGGTATTTTATACTGAAAATTCATATAAGTATTTTAAGACACTAAATTTACAACGCGAATACTTTATGGATACGCCTATTAAAATTAGTTCTCTAAATAATTAAGAAATTTTATGTTAATTGATATTTATTTATTGAAAATGAAGCAATTTTAAATGTAAACATTATCTCAATAATTTTGTTTAAAAATAACTTCATCATTTGACAAGAGATGGTTCATAGAATACTCAATTGTCACAGAAAAAGAAATATTGACAGGTTTTTCAAACATATTGTTAACAGAAAAGAAAACGGTGCATATTTTCCCATCTTTGTACACCAAGAGAAATAAGTAACTGTACACTTTGCGGAGATATAAAGTGGTATGGGCATGTGAGCCATATGCTAATGCATAATAAACACGCCCATACCACCTTGTATCTCCGCGAAGTGTACGTTTACTTATTTCTCCTAGCGTACGTTCGACGCGATATGGTATATGCCTGTTTAACAGCCCATCTATGTTCGCGAATAGACTAAAAAAAGGATAACTGACCGGATAGATACGTATCATACATTTCAATGCAGTTAGTTTCCAGAAAATATAGTTTCGTTTACTAACTTCTGGTTGAGTTTCTGTACAGTTTATCAGATTGATTTCGTATTTGGAGTATTAATTTTTTTTTCCGTTTTCCCTCTTATAAATTTAAAGGTTGCATATTTCATACGTGTTTTTTCTCTTCAGCAACAGAAATAGAGTTGTCATTTTGGTCACAGCATAAGAAAATTGTATTTTTGTTTGAAACAGTAATTCTGCTTCTACTGTCGACGTTTCGTCCACTATCTTAGGGGATATCTTCAGAGCTTCTAATGGTGCGATAACCTGAAACAGACTAGCGTTTGTTGACAGGGGTGTTTTCTATTGTGCTTAGTCTTGCGGTTCAGTGGAATGTGTGTTAGGGTTAAGCCGGGTTTTATGATGGACTTTCAAGTGTAATGGAGATAGTAATCTTCGTCTCGGTTCACGTTGTTTGGATGTTTCTGGATTTCGATAGATTCGCAGATTTTGCGGCCGTAATAATAGGGATCTTTGGAGAGGGTTTAAGAGGAATTGGACTGGATCTGGTGCCCGGTTTCCAATCCGTGCTCAGCCAATGCACAACAATCGGGTACACCGCTCATGCTCGTAGACACGAGTGCTGACCGATCGTTTGATCTCGCCCATATATACACTGCCGCACGAATATGGAACCTAGTACACATCGGAGAAATCAAGATGTTGTTTGTCTTTAACAGACGCAAGGAAATCGAATAGTTTGGAATGGAGTTTGAAAATAGTTTTGATGTTGTGTTTGTTGAGAATTTTACTGATGTGATCGGTTACACCATGTATGTAAGGTAAGTAAGCGTCTATAAGGCGGTCATTGTTGGTGTGGTTTTAGCTGTGGGAGTTTTAAGTTAGATGAATGTAGTTTATGTCTTTTTTGGAGTAGTTGTTTTCGAGTAAGGTTTTCGTTATATGTTAAAGTTATGGGGGTAATGCATGAGGCTCGGGCATGGCGCAAGCTCTGTTTACTAAGGAGTAGATGAAGATTTTTTTTTTGAGAAGGATGGTGATAGGACTAGCCATTGAGGTACCTGTCAGTATGTGTGGGCTTGCTGTATACGGAATATCTTAGTTTGCCTTCTGACCGACGACGTACTATAAAGCATCTCAACCTGACTATTCAGTATATGTCTTATGCAGACAGACAACATAGTTCTTAGTTCGACGGTGACAGGTTAGGTTGGTAACTCGTTATAATAACACATTTTAAATACTTGTTGGTTAGAATATTATTCTAATATATTATTATATTATATTATTGATATATTATTGTTGAGACACTATAGTGCCGTGCCTTCAAATACTTTCCTCCTTAGAGATGGCCATGTTTTTTTAATGGTTGATGACCGTGCAAGTAATCAGACACAAACGCATCAATTTGATAGTTTGGTTATGTCATGTAAATAATAATAATCGTCTATAATTGAATTTAAGTATGACAACTGTTAGGTATTCAAAAGCCTAGCATGTATACCAACATTGATTACTTAATTACTTAAAAAGCAGCCTACTTTAATGAGGTACGATTTTGAAGGCACAGTACATCAAGGAAATGTGGTGTCAGGAAATGAGAGGAAGTTGTTAGGAGAATCTCGTGCGGACATATTAGGAAGGTATCATCTACGTACCTGAACCAGCATTTAGGTTTAAGGTTATAGGTTGATAAGGATTGCTGTTCGAATGTTTACATGAAAATGTTAGCGACTACATCGGATAAAGGTCAACCCATGGCAGCATATACGGTTTGTTTATAGCTGTCACAGCATTGGAAGTACGTAGAGAATAAGCAGGATTCCACCAGGTCGGCCAAGGCTTCCGGTTGGTTGTGTGCGGATAGAATTTGTCTGATTATGGAAGTGTTGTCCGGTATTGGTATTTTGATAAACAGGGATTCAACGTCGAAACTTACCAGTATGTCTTGGGGTGTGTTCCGATTCCCGTTGCGGTTGTTGTAAGAACGTACGGTTGGGTAATTACGTCATATACTAGATTCGACTAAAAAATGCGAACAATTGACAGGTCATTATTAATAAATATAAAGAAGCATTTAAGTTTAATTAAAAGGGAGTAAGAACAATTTTTGGTGATTTGAAATTATACTACACCCTAAATAAATGTTGATAATTATCAAATAGTAGTTGATGGAGATAATAAATTGAAAATGGAAGGCGAACTATCCTGTTATAAAACATTATTGGTAAATGTTAGCATACATTTATACATCATAAAATTTGATTGCCTTCAATAAAACATGAATTGAAGCTTAGTAGTTGATCCCAATAAAAATGTTTTTCTTTAGATAATACATTAATGTACCTTCCTTAAAACGCCTCTATATTTTATTCTGTTATTAAAAAATAGAAAAATGTGTATACTAAATAAACAGAAAATAACACAATGCAAGAATGAATTAGACTTATGTTTTGACTCGGTTAAATTCTTTCAGATACTTATTTTGCTATACAGGGTGCCCGGGCAATAAAAAGACTGACTAGTAGGAATGTAAGGTGCTACCAGAAACAATCCTATATGTTATCGTAATAACGAAGAAATGAAAAATGTAATGTTGTGGTGATAAGAAATTTACATTACGGTCCTGGCACATACATTTATATGTTCATAAATAGACACATAATAATACAAAGAACGTTGAGTCAGAATAGGAAGAGTCCTACTGTGTTTATTTTAAACACAATAGGACTATAGACTATTGTACCCAGCGCATAACGGTAACATAGTTACGTGTGTTTGCAATAACTATACGGGTTATGAACATGGAAAATGGGTCGGTCAACAGCTGATACGAAAAACCGTGTGTAATTTTTATTTAGCAATTGAAAGTGTAAATATTTTAATAACCTTGTGCGAAACGTGTAGTCACTCTTTCTCTTTCCATAAAAAGTAAAATTGTGGTCCTGAAAAAGACCGACATGTGCAATAGGTGGATTATTACTATTTACAGTAAATGTTCGATGTGTCCGCCATGCGCACGGAGGCACACACACACGCGCGCGCGCGCGCGGAATCACACGCGCGCGTACGCGCGCACACACACACACAGAGAGAGAGAGAGAGAGAGAGAGAGAGAGAGCAGACACACAGAAACTTTTAAAAACCACTCTTTTGGTATCAGGGGACCTCAAAACGTGGACATCTGCAAAAATCTCGAGGTCGAAAATGTTCATCACAATACTTCCTTATACTACGTATAAGAAAGTAAAAAGGAATGGATTTAGATCCGGGCTGCGCGCTGGCTATGGTCTATGTCCTCCACGTCCAATACATCGATGATATTCAACATTTAGGTAATTTCGCACTGCCAATAAAATGTGTGGTGCTGCATGAACCAGAGATATCTTCTAAGCTGCAGAGGCATATCATCGAGATACTCCATCAACCCAGTCTGCACAAAGTCTAAGTAACTCGCTCCGGTCAATCGTGCAGGTAGTATGTGCGGTCCGAGCAGACAATCATCAACAATTCCCGCCCAAACATTCACTGAGAAGCGTTGTTGAAAATGACCCTGTTGTATTACATGCGGGTTTAAATCACTCCAATAATGAGTGTTTTGAAAGATTTAATACGCAATTGCGGGTAAAACAATATTCATCCGTGAATAGTACGCTGGCACAAAACTGCAGGTCTCTCGCTTCCTCTCATCGAAACTAGGAGCAAAATCTAACACGTACCGGACGGTCCTGTGGTCTTAGAGCTTGCACTCGTTGCAGAGTGTATGGAAACGGAAGTTCTCGCGGAGTATCTGATGAACCGTCGATCGGGATATTCCAAATCGCGTTGTTGCAGTTCTTATACGTTGATACCATATCTAAGAGCTGCTATCCATACATTCTCTTTCACCGCCCCTACCTTCGTAATTTGGAAGTAGTGTTTCTTATTTTCGTAACCTTTTCCACCTCTTTCACCGCACAGATACATCATGTCCCATAATTCGTGCGTTGTAAAAGCCATGCCGATAACTAATAATGAATGCACATTCACGGCTTTCTTGTGTGCCTAGATATGATGCATGTAGGCGCGCGCTGTTCATTCGTTCATACCGCGGTCGTCCAGACTCGGCATAAGGGCAGTTGAAATTTGTATTGTTTTTTTTGCCGTATGCATAAGACTTTATATTTTGGGTATAATTTTGTTAGCTTTACACCTATCAATTTCTGATATTCCGTCTTTTTATTGTCCGGACACCTTGTATACTGCGCAGGACAAGTAGCTTTTGTCTACCTAGGGAATAGGGAGTAAAGTTGTTTCATCCGGCAGATACTTGCACGCTTGTTATCCTGTGCCGACAACACTATTATGTCACATCTACTGTATATGAACGGGTCTGTGCCGACAACACTATTATGTCACATCTACTGTATATGAACGGGTCCTGATTCAAATTTATTTACATGGACGACGTCCGGATGTATATCTGAACGCAGCCCTGAGGATCAACTGTCAGTTCCTGTTGTCGGTGAATGAAATGACAGGAATTTAGCATAAACGACTCACGCCTCACTGTTACCAGTATAGGGTTTTACGTAATTGGAAAGTATTTTGATAGTTTATAGGCAGGGCTGTTAATGGTACTGAGAATGAGTCGAAGTGAGACATTCGGTTTGTGGATTTTGGGTTTGTCGTAAAGTTTCGGTGCTTTGGAGTCACTGGGTAGAAGATATTTGTGGTCTTCTTGACGTATAGAATAATGTTTGATAAGGTTGATGACGCGTTCTATGCGTCTGGGGGGGGGGGGGTACTGTTTTAGAGGTATGTAGGAACCGTCTTGGATTAGCCAGTGGATTTTTTGTTTATATTCACTGCTGTCCAGGACAACGGTAGCGTTCCCATTGTCAGCAGCTACTAAGACAATAGCATGATTGGATTTGAAGTTTCTGAGGGAGTTAAGTTCAACTTTTGAAAGATTGGACTTTGGTAGATTGGCTCGTTGTAGGACTTTGAAAGTTTCGAAGCGGATAGCTATGTAAGGTGATAATTTGATGAGTGCAGATTCTAGACCACTTTACATCTGTTCTTAAATACAGTGGGAGATGTATTTCAAGATTTGGTCGTAAACATACTACATTAGCTTCACGAATTAAATCTGTATCTGTTAGAAAATATATATTTTTCAAAGAATACATTAGTATTAATAGTAGAAGGCGTGTAAATTAAAATAAATACTTATGAATTTTTAAAAGCTAATTGTTGCTTCTTGCCATTAGAGCGGTATTTTCCGCTACTATGGAGTTTTATCAAACATTATTTTCTAATTTACAATAATGATATCACTAACTTAAATGAAGCATATCCAAAGCAGAACACAAAACATACTGCTAAAAAAATCGGCAGCTATATACAAACCAACAAATAATTTAAAAACGGGTACAGAAAAAAGCTCATTATACTTCTAACCATTTACTATACTAATTAACCTTATTATTTCAGGCTTTAATATATCCACTGACTGTTGCTACTAAAAGTCAGTCCCTAGTTAGAAAAACTGCAGCTAATAAAATATTAGATTCTATGAGCAGTCATTGGAGTCGACTTGTGGAGCAAGCTAAATTAGTATCTAATGAACTAATTCGTGTCGCCATATTATGGCATGAAATGTGGCATGAGGGACTTGAAGAAGCATCGAGGTAATATATATCCGATTTTAAAATATTAAGAGCACTTAAATTGATGATTTTATTATTTTGTGCAGGATATTAGGAATTTATGTCAAAATAAGACTAAACCTAAACATTCACTCATACAATGTATGCAGAAGCCATACATACACTTTTTTACAAGAACATTATTTTTATTTGATAAAAGAATTTATACAATATGACACTAATGTTTAATTTCTTCATGCAATCTGCTTATTAATGCATTATTGTTACATTTTCACTTGCACAGACGCATATGCAAATACGCATTACACACACGTTCTTCTTTTTGTCTCTCACCTTTGTAAGATTTACTTCTTGGCATAATAAAATTATTATTATATAAGAGATAAACAAGTTAATTTACTTATAAGTTCTATAGTTTAATTTCATTCTTTAATGTATATAATAATTTGATAGGTTATATTTTGGCGAGGGAGATATAGAAGGTATGTTTAAAGTACTAGACCCGTTGCATTCCAAACTGGATAAAGATGGACAGACTTCCAAAGAAATATGTTTTTGTCAAGCTTATGGTCGTGATTTAAAAGAGGCAAAAGACTGGTGTCAAAGATATAAGGTATATATTTTAATCGATATCATTGTGGAAAAAATCCCTAACTAAGAAGTTTTAACAAACTATATGTGACGTTCTCCGAGAAAAGGGACCTAGTGTGTCAAATAATAGATTTTGACTGAAGAGTGGATTTTGGTACCTAAAAGTGTGTAGAATAACATGAAGTGAGTTAAATTTGTGATAAAAAATTATTTATATTATAAAAACGTAAAAAACAAAGTTGAGAAATACAAAAAATGAGAAAAAATCACCGAAACGTCAATTTTGTTTTTTTTTTCTCAAAACTTTATTTTCGCACACTAGGTCCCTTTTCTCGGAGAACGTCACATATACATGTTTGAAAAACTTACTTTTACATCTTCAATAACTAATCCTTGAAGTAGAAAACGTGGTATTTTAGGCTAAACTGCACCCTTCACCAATTAAGTAATGGGATAATGCCATTGTATATTTTCGAGGATTTAGTCCACCAAAAAATACCCTTTCTAACACGTTTTCTGTATTCACGGTTCACAACTCAGTTACCAATTAGAGTCTGTTTAAACTCATTTTGTTTAGGGCGTGTCGTTTGTTTATATTTTCTTTTTTTCCACCATTGTCCGACATTATATTAATATGAGTTTTAAAATATTATCAAAATTAATTTTACTTTCAGATTTCTAAGGATAAGCGGGTGTTGACCAATGCCTGGGATTTATATTATCACGTATTTCGCAGGATCACTAGACAATTGCCCCAGCTTACTTCTTTGGAATTGCAATATGTTTCACCCCAACTACGAGACTGTAAGGATCTAGAATTGGCAATACCGGGAAGTTACAGCCCTGGTCAAGCTATAGTTCGTATAGCGTACATTCATAGTTCATTGGAGGTAATATTAAATATTTCTATTTAGATTTAGATCTATATGGTTGAGTCGCTTTGGCAATCGGCATGCGCCAATAATTTAAAAAGGCGTCGATTTTGAAATCTTGCAAAATTTGATCTGTCAAGTAATATAATCTACAAAAGTCATTTGTTCAATCCTGCCTTTGAAACACGTTGTTTCTCCACTGGTTGCTAAGCCTGAAAGCGTCTATTTACCTCACTCGGAGTGAGGTAGTGGATTTTCGCTCACTCATATGTCAAATTTGACAATTTAGTTTTCAATATTTTTAGATAAGAAGTGCAAGAGTAGTATTGAATGAAAGGTACATGAGAATAGAATTCGTATAATTTATTCAAAACATACAATTAACTGGTAAGAAATATTGAAATTAACAGTACAATTATTAAAAATATTATTAGATGCAATGGCTGTATGGGTATCTTTCACAAAATCAGTTTTATTTGTTTGTGCTTGAATGTTTTTAGTCGTGCCCTCTTCACCAGTAATTAATTTTCTTGCAATTTTAATTTTATTGCTCTCTGACTTTTCTACATAACCTTCTGCCACAGACGTTGTAACGGTAGGCCCTGTATATAATAAATAAAATATAAATATAATATAACATCCAAAATATTTATATTAAGGTAAATAATGAATCAACACAGATCAGGAAACATGTATTATTCATTTATTTGTATTAAATTATTATATTCCTATTTAAAATGTTCCTATATAAATTCTGTATATGTAAAAGAGAAATAGTGCGTAGGTATATCGGTGTAAAAACATAAGTGGCGACAATGATATCAGCGCTAGCCAGGAAGTTATGCGACATCAATAAGAAACCGTTTGTGTGCAACCGACACGTAGAACCTTGAATGTGATGAAGAAATGTAAAGCACATAGGTGGCTCGGGGAATTCCCTGGAAGAATACGGCGTGGCGTGATTTTAAGCAAGGAGTAGGCAGATAGACGTTCCCTAGTCAGCGCATGAAGTGGTTCGCAGGCCGTGTTAAGTAGAATAACACCAGACCGCACCCAACAAAAGGGAACGCTTCTCACAGGCTAACAATGCGTATAAGAATATAGAAATTCTACGCATTAGTAATAAGTAATTAGTTAAAAGTGATAAAAAAAAAGCCTAGTGAGAAAACAGTTACAAGTTTTAATAAAACAAATAGTGGGGCCAAGTGAAGTAAAAGTTCTATTAAATCACGTGTGTGCCGTAGCTCCAGACAAAGAAGACGACGATTTCAGTCTGCCCGTGAAAACACTGTTTCCAGCGTCATTGCAGCGTATAAGGTACCCAACATTGTTTGAATTAGAGGCCTCTGTCATGCATGCAATTTGGTAAATACTAAATTAGAATCTAGTAAAAATCACGAGATATGATTTATATAAGGCAACATTGTTGAATCAGTTTATTAGATTTGCCCATGTTATAATTGACGAGTAATTTGTATTGTGTTGTACTATTTGAATTGTGTTGTTTCTATAACCTTTGCTTGTAACCTGATTTGTGTTGATAGTGTTTTTAATCAATATATTAATAATGTTTAAATATTCTTTTGCGTGTTATTTGTCTACCTTACTATAGGAAATTTGAAATATAAAATAGAAGTAATAGTACATGCCGAACAATAACCTTAGTGTTTTAATACCTGAACCGACCTGAAATTAAGAGTTTTTGTGCGAAACCGAACCATTTAACTGAGCTAAATTACGCGGAACATCCAATAAGTCATTTTATTTATTTGAATCATTTTAATTATATTCTTTAAATTTATATTATTATCTCTGAACACCCTACTCTGGGGCATTTTATTCATTTTTATTTAATTTTAAAAAGACGTTACTATTACATATAGCGACCAACTAAGGGGCCTTACTATTACAACGTCGATCGCCAACCTCCGTGCCATTTAAGCTTTAAAATATCACCTGAAACGTGGGCTAGTAATGTTGCTGAGGTTCATCGAAAGGAATGTCCTGTGTATAAATGAGCATCATTCATCCCCAAATATTCTGCCACTAGTCTAGGTATCTTTGATATCGTGTTTATACCTACAGGTTGCACTGTACATTTACCATAATAGTAACTCAGGAAAAATCTTCCCTCACCAAGCATTATTGAAGAACGTAACGCAGCATATTTTCTATATATTTCTAAACCATTAAAACCTCCTCCTTCAACATCGGTAATAACAAAAATATTTTTTGGTTTTCAAAATATTAACCACCACTATAGATTGTTTATTTACTATATCCGTCATTTTGAGATTAACTAGCTCATCGCACCTACAAGCGCCCATAATTCCCATAACAACAACAATTTTCATCAGCAAGTACTTCTCATCGGGGGCTTCGTTTAAGAACTTCTGTACATCTTCATACTCAAACACTTTGGCCTTCTTAGGTTGATATCCTTTAGATTTACTTTTCAAAATCGAAAACAATGTCTTATACCTATAAATTATTACAAATTTAGATCAAATAAATCAAAAAATATGATACTATAAACTTACTTACTGATATCTATCTTCTCAAAAACAAATAAAGTAGATTTCAACATAGAATATGTGGACCACAAAGAAGACGGTGCATACTTCTCTAATAATCCGTTAAAATACACTAGGAGTACTTGCTCCGTTATAAGAGTAACACTTTTTATATTCATCCACTCATGAAATTTTCTTAACTCATTTATATACCTTTCTTTAGATTTTGGCGGCAATAAAATGAATACAACAGCATTCGCTTCATTTACAACATCTCTTGGTACAGCTTTTTGTTCCATATTTTTGTTAAATATTGAAATTAATGACAAATTTACTCTAAACAAAGCAAAAATAAAATTTTGTTGACAACATAGCTAATTTTTATTTTATCGTAACCAGGTAACTATACCAACGGTAAAACCCGCTATCTATGCTATATTATTTGATCACAATTAATATTGACATGAATCAACATGAATGCAATATGAATGATATTATAACTGTCAGACAAATTGAATTTTTTAATCTTTGACACCTTTAGATAGGTAATTTAGCAGGATTGAACAAAACGCTATACAGCACTCGTGAAGAAACTACATTCGCTCACTTGTGCGTCTTGACACACTCGGCTGCGCCTCGTGTGTCAATCTGACGCACGCGTGAGCGAAACGAGTACTTTCTTCACTTGTACTGTAATATACTATTGAGGACTGTCATAAATAGTAATATTCATACACCTTTTAATAATAATAATAAAGGTCTTTATTAATAAAGGCGAAGTTTAGCCGAAACTATTTACACTTAACCTTAACAGAACATCAATGACTACAAAGGAAACAAAAAAATAACTGTACAGTAACTGTGCCTTAGCTGAAAAACCAATGCCAGAATTCCGCAGCATTAGCTGCTAAGTAGAGATCGCTTATAAGCTAGTGCAATGCAGTAGTAGGTAACTGTTTACAGTTATGACTTAATTCATTGAAGGTAGTTGAAGCAGTGTAAGAGAACGATCGCTTGAACATTGTTGTGCGATGGCTCGGAATAACAAAACGGTACCGGTACCTAGTATTGATCTTATGAAATTCATAATGATTCAACAATTTCAAAGACAAGTAAGCCGGAGAGGATGTCGTAGCCACTGAGTGTACAAGAACGGCATAATGCAGTCTGCGATGGTTCTCCATATTCAGCCACCCAATCAGCTGTAGTTTATCAGATACGTGGTACCGGAACTTCAAATCAAACACCAACCTCAAACAACTGTTTTGAACCCTCTGTATACGATATCTGTCGAGGGAATCAAGACTGGGACCATACACAGTATCGCAGTAGTTGAAATGAGATAACACTAAATTATCCGTCAGAAGTTTTCTTAATTTAAAATCAAGGCAGTACTTGTTGGGGTCAAGTATTTTTAAAGAGGAGTATGCCTTTCTTAAAAGCTGACTAATATGGGGTTTAAATCTTGAAGAGGTATCAAAATAGAGTCCCAAATTCCTTGCTGAGCCTACAGTTGTCAGCAACACGTCATTAACACTAACATTTTAGAGATTTTGAAAATGCAAGGGACTTCTTATTACCAAAAATTATCAAAGAAGATTTAGTAAGGTTGATATGTAAGTTATGTTTTTTAGCGAATAATAACAGTCTTTTCAAATCCTCGTTAATTAATCGAGACTCCTCCACAGCACTACCTGATAAAAAGTTCTGTAAATTTGAGTATCATCTGCATAGAACATACAATGACAGTTATGAAGTTTTTTTGCAAAATCAGCCGTATACAACATGTACAATAATGGTCCCAAAACACTGCCCTGTGGAACGCCTCTACACACAATAAGATCTTCAGATTCAGATAACTCAATTACCACTCTCTGCCTACGATCAGACAGGTATGAGCAAAAAAAAAATTAAGGTAACTGCATCAAAGCCATAATATTTCAATTTAGATACCATAAGTTGGTGATCAATTGTATCAAATGCCTTCGTAAAATCCAACAGCACCAATGCCGTTCCAAAACCCCGATCTCATGTACAAGCACATCATCAGTCAGTCACCTTGATAAGTGCCGATGCAGTACCAAATCCTTTGCGAAATCCAGATTGGACATCAGGGATAATGCCACAAGTCACAGCATATTCCATCACCTGCTTGTGAACGATTTTTTCCAAAATCTTAGATAAAAGATAATCTTAGATAAAACCGGCATGACGTTTGTTATAATTGTTAACAATGTTTGTGTACTAAACAGAATAACCAAGTATTAAATGAAATATATGTATCAAAAAGTATTTAATAATTATTTATAATATTTCATTTGTAACTGGCTTTCATTTAATATATTTTAATAGAGGAACCTGTATATCCCGATGTATTAATTAATTTCTTTAATAATAAAATAAAATAAAACACCTTTTTCACAAAAATTAGTTTAGTCACAAATTTAGTTAGTATATGTCACATTTCGTGTGCACTGCACACATCGCAAGTAGTAACTAATTTGAACATATTACCTAGCAGACATTTTATAATAAGAAAAATACATGTTAAACAGACAAATTTTAAAGGTAGGGTGGAAAAACGATTAATGCAAGATTACAACGAATATTAACAGTATAAAATTCTGAGAATTGGTTCCATGGGAAATATAAAGTATTAATGAGAAAGAACAACGGGTAAAATTACAACGAATATTGTTAATATACAAATATTAACAATATTCGTTGTAATTTTGCTTTAATCGCTTTTCAAATACCGTTAAATTTGTTCTGTATAACATGTATTTTTATTATAAAATGTCTCGTAGATGATATGTTAAAATAATTATGTATTAAACTTTTCATTAATATCCTATTTAGAATTGTAATACGTAATCCTGTCAGCGTTAGTTTTACCCGTTGTTCTTTCTCATTAATATTTTATATTTTCCATTGAACCAATTCTTAGAATTTTATACTGTTAATATTCGTTGTAATTCTGCATTAATCGTTTTTCCACCCTACCTTTAAAATTTGTCTGTTTAACATGTATTTTTCTTATTACAAAATGTCTCGTAGGTAATATGTTTAAATTAGTTACATTTTTTAAATGACATGCGCACTAGTTCTAGAACCGTTCAGAACTGAAGGTTTGAACAAACCTTATGATTTTTTATCACAGATAACACAGCTAAAGTATAGTTCTATCAGTGGAGAGTATGTATAAATGCACAGTACCTCTTGATGAATGGGCTATTAATTAAGAAAGCCAATTACTGGACATTCGAATCCATCGTAGGTGTTAGTAGATTTGAATTTTCGACGAACCAATAAAAATTTGTTCGCTCGAAGTTGGTTACTTTACTTAGAAAAGAAAAACTTCGTTTCAAATATTTAAAAAAGATTTTACTTTTAATTTTTGTGATTAAGAATGTAAAAAAATATCTCATTGAAATAACAATTTTTTATATCATAATTTGCAGAAGAATTCAGAACTTTTAGAGAACTAAGGAAATAATATGCATTTATTTTTAAAAAAGGTCTGTGTAATGCCAAAAATTTCAATCGACATCCGCATTTTTTTGAAATTTCTTACGCTCAAGTTGTGTTTTACATAGTGCGGATAACACAAGAGAAATAACTAGAAGTAGTCCATTGATTTTGTTCCAGAATACACTAAAACCTTCAAAAAAAGAATCATATTGTATGGAACATTTTGTTATTAGTGTGTAACGTATATAGAACACGAAATATTGCAAAAGTAGTAGAAGGTCATCACACAGGGTCTCGTTACATAGACAAGGCCAACATACATAAACACAATCAAAGAAAACTACTTATTGTATATATAAACAATCCTTCACTGAAATAGGTTAAGATAAGATAGTTAATATAAAAGAGAAGTCTTATAAACATTAGAGTAATTCAGTACTAGACAATAAAGAACATTTTTTTTATTAGAAAAATTTTTTTTTTCTTCAGGAAGGAAATCAAAAACAAAATTCCTTATAGTCTATCTATAATTTTTACAAACTTAAATACTCTAATTGAAGTAAGACTCTCTTCTCTCTCTTATTATTATACAGTTCACTTAAAATCTAAAAATGCAAAACTTATTCTATCTTAAATATATGTTACACTTGATCTTACATATTTTTTTTTTATTTAATTATTTAAGTATTACTTGTAGGAATCACTGTATATAGGTTCTAACTTTAGACCTGTTTTGTGCTTATTGAATCTTATACGATATTTTACAATTGTTTTACGAGTTTTTTTTGACACATGCAAACTTTCTTCATAGATTTATATATTTTGATGTTATATATCAATACAATTTTAAGTATATTTAATCTCTTTTATTGGATAACTATATTTATATTTATACACTGTAAATAAGCTAAGCGGTTTCATTCAGCGTCTCACATGCTTATGTCGTTGACAACAATCGTTACATTTTTTTTTTCACAAATCGCCTATTATGGGATATTAGTTCCTCATTATTAAGCATCTAATTACATACACATATTTTGTGCATTTCATGAGGGTAGCTAACTCTCTGGATATTTCAAGTAGGTCAGCTAGCGACACACGTACTGCTTGTATTCTCTTGACTGTTTGTCCGATGGAAGTAGTTTTTGAAAAAACTTACTATAGCCAAGTCGTTTTGGCAACCGACACGGCCAAAATACGAACTAAAGACGACGATTCAATACCACTACAAATTTCGATCGACTGGAACAATTTCAAAACAATAAAATTAAACTAATTAATTAATATTTCAGGATATATATCCCTTCCCATAGTAAAATACTATTACATGAAAGCCAGTTACAAATTAAATATTATAAATAAAGCTATTAAATATTATTTTTTCTACGCATATATTTATTTATAGCTGTGCCCATTGCTAGCAGTGTGAAGAACTTGGGGATGGTACTAGACAACTCGTTTAGATACCGCGAACAAATTGGTAAATATATTCAATGAGCCAACCTTTCTTTAAAATCATTATATCCACACCGCAACGCTTTTGGTACCGCTGTCAAGTCCGCGCTTTGTGAGTCTCTTGTGTTGTCTAACTTCACTTATTGCTCTGCGTTATACAATGCTGCAATAGATCAAGTGACCGAGTCGCGAATTCAAAGAATCCAGAATTCCTGTCTTCGATTTATTTTCGGCATAAGGAAGTATGATCACGTAACTTATAAACTATCCGAGTGTGGCTGGTTGACTTTGAGACAGAGACGTAAGTTAAAGAGTATATGTTTATATCACAAAATATTGACTTGCAAAACCCCTTCATACTTGCACGATAAGATCAGATATCGTTGTGATGTACACAATATCACAACTCGTTATCGTAATCTCATTTCGCCACCGCTGAGCCGTACTTCCCTCTTCAAAAGATCTTTTTCGTACGACATTTATTCAAGTTACAATGACATACCTGATCATTCTAAAACTTTATCGGTCGACTGTTTCCGGATGAGACTGAAGCGTGACCTGCTTCTCAATGGCTAGGTATTGCTATTTACCTGTGTGTGGATGCATACATATGTATATATATTTATATGACACTTGCAGAATGTTACCTATTTTAGGCATGATATAGTTAAAACTATAATATCTATTGTTCTATTTTTTTTTATCAGGGTTTAGGTATAAAAACAGACATAGTCTGAACCTCACCCTGCGGTTCACTTCTAATTATTATCTTCTTTATATTATATTGTTGTGAATTTTTCTACTGTAGAAAGCGAATAAAGATTACATTATTATTATTATTATATAACGTTTGGCTATACTGTTTAGGAGGCAAGCACTGTTGACAATTTTAAAATGTTTGAATGACAATTATAACAAACGTAAAAAGATAATTATGACAAATGCCAAAAGGTGTATGAATATTATTATTCATGACAGTCCTGAAATGGCTTTTGTAGGTTATATTACTTGACAGGTAAAATTTTGTAACATCTCAAATTTGACGCCATTTTAATTTGGTGGCGCATGTCGGCTGCGACAGCGACTCAACTATATTATCCATATTTAATTATTTCATATTATTCTTGCAAAAATCTCAACAATGTCCCTAAGGCAAAATGCTGATGGATTAGTTTGCTTAATAAAAATTATTTCATTTTCCCAAAAGTGGGCAACGTATTGCACACTTTTAATAAATTATCCATTTTTTAGTACCTTTTTGCAATATTTCGTGTTCTATATATGTTACAACTGTAAAAGTAAAGAGCGAAAAATAACGAAAAGTTTACCAAAATGTACTGATTCAAAGAGCTGTAGTACATGATGAGTTGATTTTGAATATAATTTGTTTTGTTCCTTATAATAATAAATACAACTGCAAATCATTTTTGTGCCATCCTAACAAATTTGCTATATACATATGAAGTATGGGAATTAAATGATCGGACTGGTCCCCTTAAACTCCGATTTGACCCTAGAAAATAAAAAAAGTCACAGGGTCAGGCGAGTACGGTGGTTCAACACGGTGAATGCCGTATTTCGTACAAAACGCCTTCACAGACAAGGCTGAATGGGCTAGCGCATTGGCTTGGTAAAGCATCTAGGATTTGCTTCTCCACAAATCGGGTCTTCGTGTCCTCACTCGTTCACGAAGGGCAATCGGAACCTCGACGGACACCCAGACAACGATTTTAACGGATCAATTAATCAATCTTCTGGATGTTGTCGCTTCTCTCCAGTTTCACAAGAAACTTGAGGTTAACTCGTTGCTCCATCTGAACGCTTTTCATTTTTTCTACTAGACGCTAACGGGCGATTACTACAGCGAAACTGAGCGACGAACAACCGGCATATGCCTGTGACACTTGGCATCCCCCAGGGAGCATCAAGAGACACAGACATGTTCAAACCTGCCGCGGCACGCTCGCTGTTTGTCCGGAGCAGCACCCATCCAGTTAATTAATTGTCTTACCTTATATTTGTGTGTGATTTATACATTATTTATTTATTATTTAACATGATATCTGACAATGATACAAGCGTATCTTAACATATAAATAATATTTTTTGTTTTAGGTGATCACTTCCAAACAAAGACCTAGGAAATTATTGATTAGGGGAAGTAATGGTAAGGATTACATGTTTTTATTGAAAGGTCATGAGGATTTGAGGCAAGACGAACGTGTTATGCAAATATTTGGATTAGTAAATACTTTGCTCTTAAACGATCCGAATACTATCCGTTCAAATTTAACAATTCAGCGCTATGCTGTTATACCTTTAAGTACCAATTCTGGACTTATTGGTTGGGTACCGCACTGTGATACTTTACATACTTTAATTCGGGACTATAGGGAGAAAAAGAAAATACTTCTAAATATTGAGCACAGGTAATTATTCTTATATTGTATTTGAAAAGTACATTACTGTCACAACGTTTTAACGCGAAGCTATTTTTTTTTTTGTAATAATCAAAAAACAAACAGCAGTTCATTTTATTTTGATTTCAATTTTTCTTAAATACATGCAATAAACACATTAATAATCGAAAATAACCGTTCGCTATAGCTACCTGCGTTATTGTTGATACTACAAAATTAGTTAAATTATCAAAATATATTCTTATAACACAAGTAAATGAACTAATTACGATGAAAACTCTTAAATATTTATTAAGCAATCCTCCATATTCTTTGCAAGATTACTAAATTTTTACAAGTACTAGTTTCGGCTTTTACACCGTATTCAGCCTGAATTGTCAAAATAATAAGAAATGGATAATCATTATAATGTAGCGCACATGTTAAACTGTTTCCTCATTTACGACATAATTTTAAAAAATGTAAGTAGTCCATGATACAGGTATATCAGGCAGCATACAAATTTGTGAGACTCCTCTTTTGCAGTCTAAACAAAAAATCGAAAACTTGGGTGGAGGGAACCGGGGCATAGTCCATCCCTAAAATTTGTTAAGTTACGAATTTTGTTTTGCAAAAAATGTCCTTGAGGCATTTTGAAGTTTTAATACCTTTTAATTCAGTATTTAATAAAATAGAAAATAAAAAACCAGATCATTTGGTCGGGTCTATTTTATGCCAGGCGGTTTCAAAATTCAATTTCGTAAATTTCGAAAAAATATATTTGAGGCAAGCTAAGACTTAGACAGACTAATATATGTACCTAAAAAAATTTATTTTAAAACAGACAGGTCATTTTAGTGTGACTGACTCCCTATCTGCCACGTAGTCGGGAATGTTGTACACGTGTGTGAGTGAGTATCGCTATGGGTATGTTGAAGTGTAAGAGACAGGGTATGTCGCCGATCGGTGGAGTTGAGCGTACTGCGGTGCGATTAGCCCATGCAAGACCACCTGGCATAGTAAGCGTGCAGCTGTTACAAAAAATTTTGGAATAGTTAAAAGATTTTCATTTATAGAAACGCGTGTTGTGATACAAGAGTTATTTCATTTATTTATTTATATATTTATGTCAATAATATATCAAAATATAAATTAATCATGAAAAATGAAGAAATTCGGTGATTAATATAGACTGTGAATTTTGAATTTGTTTATAAACTTCAGTATCTCGGATAAATTCTTCATACCGCATTAAAGAGTTTTCAAAACTTCCTTATCGAGATTGATAAGAGGTTGACGTCCTTCGCATTTTTTGGAACTCTTGCCACAAAAAATAGAAACACCTCCTTTACTTCCCGACTCTTATGAAGCTTCTAATTTCTTACTTTTAAATGTACGCTCGATGTTTCAGCAATACATTCATCACCAACGCTAATGTTTTCTCGAGATGTTGACGCTTTACAGTAGTGACTAAATCCTCATGCTAATAATATTAATTAAAATATCATACGTACATTATATTATAACTAATAATATTAACATTCGAAATATTTTAACCAAATATTACTTATACCAAATAACGCGCCCGGCACCCAAATTTTATTTCATTTTAGAATCGAGAAATATATATTTATATTAAATTATATTATTTAAAATCGTTGTCATCATATTTTTCACGTTATCATACAAAACCGTCACATTTCGAATTGACACAATTTGGAAGTATGTGCTGTTTTTCGGCGTTTTTTTTATAATATTGTTGAATGTGACAGCCACACGAGCTATTCTTTCGTAGATATCGCCAGTAGTCAATGTGCCGTTAGTGTTAACCTTAAATGCAGTCACGCCTGAAACTGCATTTTTTCATATTTTGGATAGTTAGGCGACATCTTACGGTGACATTTGTAATTATTTTGATCCTCTGTGAACTTGGACAATCATCTTATGTATAATGAATGCACGAGTCCTTACTAATGCAACTAATTAAAAATATACATCAAAGCTTGACATTTCTGTGACCCGTATCCGCATACAGATTCTTTACGTCTAGAAGGTGCGGTCTCATTCCAGTTAATAAATATGGATCTTAATAGCTGTTTTGAATTCATAGCTCGAAAACAAAACGATGATTTCAGACGAGCGGTGAATTTAAACGCCTCTGTTATAAAAGATAGAAATGCGTATCTCATTTGCATCTGCATTTTAGGGAAGTTTCATAAGTAATATTACTATACAATTTAGCTAGCTTCAAGTTAGTTCCACACCAACATAAATAGAATTGATGGCACTGCACCAATAACAGCAGTCCATACCGGTCCATTTAATAATTAAATGTAATTGACCAATTATAAAGCGAGTATGACTTGGAGATTTTCTGATTTGTTTGTTGGTAATACAGAATATAATAACTTTTACCACTAATTATAAAAAAAGAACCACTGTACTAGAAAATTTTTGAGGAAATTTGACATATGATTTCGGATTGCTTTTCAGTAGTAGGAACAAACACCAGTAACCTACAGTACGTCACATCGTTAGTCGATTGTTCTATGGAAATAATGCTAAATATCTGCAAAAATTAAATTAAAACTTGTAGTAATCCTTACAAAAAGTACACAACAATAAAAATGAATTGTAAACAGTCCATAATATGCCCAATGAAACCTTACTACACCTTTGTTTATTACAAAATTCCTTAGCGCTCTTTAACTTTGCGGTGGTAGTGTATATCTCCAGATAGATTGTAAATATGCCTGTTATCATTTTAAGGTTGAATTATTAAATTTTATTCCACAGGATAATGTTACGAATGGCTCCTGATTATGACCACTTGATGGTGATACAAAAAGTAGAGGTGTTCGAACAGGCGCTAGAACATACTCATGGTGATGATTTAGCACGTCTTTTATGGTTAAAAAGTCCATCTTCGGAAGTTTGGTTCGACAGACGCACAAACTACACTCGATCCTTGGCAGTTATGTCTATGGTTGGTTACATATTAGGTTTAGGCGATCGCCATCCTTCAAATTTGATGTTAGACAGAATGAGTGGGAAAATATTGCACATCGATTTCGGTGATTGTTTTGAAGTAGCCATGACAAGGGAAAAGTTTCCCGAAAAGATACCCTTTAGATTAACTAGAATGCTAATAAATGCCATGGAAGTGACAGGAATTGAAGGTACTTACAGACGGACTTGCGAAAGTGTTATGGCTGTCTTGCATAGAAACAAAGACAGTGTAATGGCTGTGTTAGAGGCGTTTGTATACGATCCATTGTTGAACTGGCGTTTAGTAGACACAGCCGGAAGAATAAATAGATCAAATACAAACGACGTAGGATCAATGTCGGCTGGTTTCTCAAAGGGTGACCAGGACATATTGATTTCTCCTAGTATTATAGTAAGCAAAAAGGGGATACCTTCACCGGAACTTTTAGTTGACGGCTCCGAACCGGAAGTTGTTAAAAACAAGAAAGCCATAGCAATTATCAATAGAGTAAGGGATAAACTTACTGGAAATGATTTTAACTTGGATGAGACATTGACAATACAAAAGCAAGTAGATCTTTTAATACAACAAGCGACTGATAATGAAAATTTGTGTCAATGTTACATTGGATGGTGTCCATTTTGGTAATTAACATATTAATTGTAATATAGTTATAGTATTAAATAAACATTTATTATTATTGCTGTTTTAATTATTACTTTTATTCATGTTCAAAGTTAGTACTTATAATCAATTGGTAAATATGTATAGACTCTTTAATGTAAATCTTCTTTGAAAATTGTTTCTCAATGATACTGATTACTTGATAAATACAAATATTTCTACTGATATAACAATACAGGAGCAATGTTGGGTAAATTGTAATCAGATTATGATTACAGCCATTTGTTATTTACCATGACTACTGACTACAATAGTAATTGTTGATTATTATATGTGAAATAACCATGATCAAGGACGGTATACACCTAAGGATGACCCACCACTTATCTAATCGCCGCGTGCATCCTCGCGATGACGTCACACGTCGACGTACGTCGACCTAATGATATGGAAAGCGCATATCGTATGACAGACTTCTACATTTTTAAATTGTCTTTTTTTGTGCAAGTCTTCATGCATTTGACCAATCTGCCGCGAAGAAAAATATACATTTTCATGAACAAGTTTGATGGATATTTTTTGGGCGCTTTATCGTGTCTATGCCGCTACTGCATTGCGCAATTTATGTGAGTATATACATAGTAGAGTACTTTGTTAGCATGTATGAGGAGTTTTGAATTATGTGAGAATCAACTGGACACGCCGGAAACTTGGTCGTATAGAAAAAAAAACTAATCCGTGCATTCAGGGACTTACGGCGCCGCTAGCGCTGAGCTTGCTAGGTCTAGCGGTTTCCTGAACGCGACTGCTGAGTGCCGGCGCTCGATCTAGCGGTCGCCATTTTATCTAGCAAAAATAAATTTGGCTCGATGACTTAGCGGCGGTAAAAGAAAGCGGTTAAAATTCAAATTTGAATCATGTGTATAATATGATCAATAGAAACATTCAATTATATTGCACAATAGATCTTAAATAATGCCTAATGATTCTTTTTGATATGTTTATACATATATCGAAATGTATTTTGAAGTAGATGTAACTTATAATTAAGTAGTGTAAAACAGCATACTTCCTTCTGATTTGGATCACTAAATTTAATCAAAAATATTAACAACTGCTACTGAAACTTATAAGAGCTATATATATACAATAATGCTCGTTTATGGGCTTTCTCGTCTTTAATGTTTTTGTGTGTTCATTTATAAATTAAAATGAATACTGCGTTGTTCAAACTTTTTTCTTATGTATAAGTATAGATAGCTACACAGTCTATTAGGTAACATAACATAAGATCTACCTAATATCAGATTCTAGTACCTACCTTAAATGTTGGAATAATTTTGCTTTCTCAACTACAGCCATAAAATAAACACACAATGTTATCAGTTTGAGTCATATTTACTTATCAGTTGTATACTCTGTGATTATATATTTATTACAAAGTAGCATTCAGAAAATACATCAATTATTTAAAATTGAAATGAAGACTATTCACAGTACCGATAAATATCCCAGCCAAAACTGCTAATATAATAGTATTAATCGATACATAATCTTCAATGAAAGCCTCCAAATAATCCACTAAATTTACTAACATCAGATTTCAATAAGTTAAATATTTCTTTTAAAACTACAGTAATAAAACAAAACACGAAGTTATTACTTTGTGTTAAATTTATTTATCAGTTATATATTCTGTGGTTATTCTCTTACTGCAACATAACATTCAGAAAATTCGTCAACTAATTAAAACTGAAATGAATACTGTTCACAGTGCCTATAAATATTCCAACCAAAACTAAACTGCTAATATTGATAATAGATACATCATCTTCATCGGAAACTTTCACATAATCCACTGTAAAATGTAGTGTTAAATGTTTAGACATACTATATATTAATTTACCATCACCCCGGTCTCAATTATAAAATAATGATTTTATATTTGGTATCATGTATGGTACAAACTAATTACACACCAAATACGTTGATTTTATTTTTAGTTTAGATTTAAAAAGCGCGTATGTCACGTCTTCATACTTCGAATAATAATAATGAAATTAAACAAAAATAAACTTCAGAATGCCATGTTGTTCGATATTGTAGCTGTCACAATTTGTGATTCTTCAAAAGTAGACAAAGTACGCATGCCCAAGCAACTAATTTAATTTTCTACTGCCACCCTTTCAATGACTTCTGGCACTAGCCACGAGGTGTAGCGGTATTCGCTTCCAGTGCCTTAACTCCCTGAACGCAGGGAATGACTGTAAATTATGAGGCATATCGAACACCACGTAACTGAGCGAGATTCCCTTATTTTTCATTTTGATCCACCCTAATATTAAACGATTCACCCTAATAGCCAATTATATATTGTGTTGATAGAAGACGTTAATGCGAATCCAAAACGTGTTTATCTGTTTCAAACTTTAGAAGGCTAGGGCTAAGTTACGCGATGTTCGATATTTATATTTACGTTTTTTATCAATACGAATATCTTTCCGGATTGTCCCGTTGATTTCCACATACATACTTCTAAAATAAGAACCGCACTAATACATACATTACATTATTCTGCAGAAAACTAGTTTTTAATGCAATTTATTAAAACTGAATATTATATGTTCAGAATAATATTAATAAGAATGACGAAAAATACTTACCTATACTAGAATCGTCGAAGAGATTCACTAATAAAAGTGCGTGATCTAGGCATCCTATGCATAAAAACCGTCGACGGCAAGGATCGTTTATTAGGCGATTTGGTAAACTAATATTATCACAGATCGCAAGTGTTTATTTACGTTTCTGTTTCCGTTAAATCTGTTTTGGCTGCATTTATTCTATTTTTATTTAAATATGCACCTTTTCTTATGTCAAATACTACGGCAACTATTTTACAGACATTGATCCTTGGATGATTTTATGTTTCTGTGTGCATGCAACTCACGTGAACACAACGTGATCACTGAATCTGTTCAGCGATTTTAGTATAGGTACATTTTTTTGAGAGTTATTAACTTATTATTATAATCTAGGTCACCAAGACCAGATTTATTGATTAAACTAGAAGATCACAATTCGAAAACTAATAAAACCGTGACGAGAAAATTCAACAAAAGCTCTTACAGTTTATCAGACTGGTTGTGTGGGTGTAATGTGCAAAATTCTTTTTTCTATTTCGGCGCTATAAAGTTCACTTTACGACACATGTTTTGGTTGCATAAAGTATTTCTTTATCGCACGCTAATTTTGTTGTTTTGACGTTGGTGACAAAAAAAAATGGAACCAAATTATATTTAAATGTCAAAATATAAGCCTTTAATGTAACAAACATGTGCAAAGAATAAAAAGCACACATTCTAACATTTTATTTACTAATTAACAATACAAATTATTAAGCAGAGTTGGATGATAAGTTTTTGATGCTATTGTTGAAATTTACTTCCAATGTTGAATAGTACAACTGTTATAAAAGTTTGGTTTTGATAAATATGTCAAGACTATGTTGGCGAAAGATTTTGTAAATTGTCTTCTGTTATTTTGCGAATCTCTGGGGGCGTGCAATTAGTTATTTTGTCCTTTTTGTTGATAATTTGAAATAATTTATTGAATAAATCAGTCTGAATTTTAATCATAATTACATATAACACCGCCTAGATTCAAATATTTAAAATGTTCGAACGAAACATGTCTCATTTTAAGCTTTTTTGAACTTTTAATAACCAAAATAGAAAAAATAGTATAAAATACACGTTTCATAAGATATTTTGCGCACTTGTTCTTTTGAAAACTCACCTAGCGGCTCGTTTTCTAAACTTAAACGCGTGCGCAAAAATTGTGTCTTATGAAACTTGTAGTTTAATATACTATTTTTTGTTATGTGTGCTTAATTAGGAATTCTCCACAAAGCTACCCTGCCTGGACTTCAACAGGTATTAGGGATTTAAAACACTTTGGTGAAAAAGAAAAAGACATAGAGTAAGTGAAAAACATCTTAGTAACTGGTAGAATATTCAGTTTTGGGAAGGATAAATATAATGTGCCAACACACTGCATATAGATTAAATATAATTCAGCACAATGAAAACGTCAGTAAAAACAGACATATTCTTGGAAAATTAATAGACTGTATTAAGTTTTGTGTCATGTTTGAAATCGCTTTAAGGGGCCATGACGAAACACTGCGAATCCGGGGATTTTTCGTGGATTGGTTAATTTATTGGCAGGAATGGACAGCACCGTCAAGGACCACATCAACAAGTCTAATAATAGAGTTTTTATGGGTTTATCAAAAACCATTTAAAATGAATTGCTGGATAGTATCTACGAAGTTTCTCGCACATTGATTCTAGACGAAATTACCAAAGCCCACTATATCACTATACAAGCAGAGGAGACGACAGATTCGGCTACATTTTCCCAGTATATACAATATACAAGAACGATTTCTGTCTTTTCTGCAACCTGATGGCATTAGGAAATGTTTATTGGAAGAACTTAGGAAAATTAAATTCTACTAAACGCCTGCAAAATTAATACCCCAAAGCTACGATGGCGCTTTAGTAATGAGTGGTAAAAACAACGATGTTCAGGCAAAAATGAAAGATATTTACAAAAATGCAAATTATATTCACTTTTACGCGCACCAGTTAAATCTAATACATAGTTGAACGGGCTGCCTCACATAACAAACAAGTGAAAGTTTTCTTTTGCAATCTAGATGGTTTTTCTATTTTTTTTTACAAGATCCCCAAAGCGTACTGCTATACTGTATAAGGTTGTGAAAAATCGACTTCCGCGGGCTGCACCAACCAGATGGAACTTTAAATCTAGATGTGTTGTGAGTGTCTTCAGATATAAAAAAGATTTTATCACATGTCTGACGCGGATCATAGATGATGAATCTAGTAACCAGTCGACAATAAGGAAAGCTGTAGCCTTGAAAAACATTTTAAATGATTATGATTTCAATTACTGGTAATATTTTTTTAATAAAATCATGTCGCATTGCGAAATTCTCTACAACCAATTACAACATCGTCAAATTTACAGTATTAACATACAGTAGTGTGTGTCATCATTTAAATCGTCAATTCAGCATGTGAGGAACATTCCCGACAACGGAACAGAAGACCCCGTTATGAAGACAAACACAAAATGGTTGCTAAAGAAATGTGCGACATTATTATTAACAATTTCATTGGTTGACTTCGCAGATATTTCTTGGTGAAACATTTTGTAATAACTTAATTAATTATTCAAAAATAAACGCTTGGCTCAGTTTCACAACTTCTTTATTAGATACACTAACAATTGTTTCGGCTATGAGGCCATTATCAAAGAGTTATCTAGAACTAAACTTATTCTACTTAAGGGTTAACTTATATACCTGTGTTCATTATGGGTGGGAGGATATGGATAATTGATATTTAAAATTACATCGATATAGGGGGTATTTACAAATTCTAATTGTGTGTTTGTGATAACCCGATTTTGTTTTTGGGCTTTTTTAATTTCAAAAATCTCTAACATATTTAACTTTTTACTTTTTACTACATTATGAATGAGGTTACAGCTATTTACATCTGGTACGTGGTTGTTCTCTATACAATGTTCTGCAAATCCAGTGTGTTTAACACTATATTTTATATCTCTAATATGTTCTGTTACACGTGTATTAATACATCTGCCACTTTGTCCAATGTAAATAGCTTCACAATCCAGGCATTTTATGGAATATACTCCTGATTTATCTAAGTTATTCATTTTATCTTTAGCATTATTCAACAATGTACCTAGATTTACTTTATTTATCCACACTATGTTAATATTTAGTTTCTTTAGTAATTTGTTTATTTTCTGTGATAGGGGGGGGGGGGGGATATAAGTGATTACATGCCACCTAGGTTTATCTACATCTTTTATTTCCGGGTATAACAATTTTTGGAGTGATTTTCTTTCTTTATGTTTTAGTAAATTATCAATGATATTTGTGCTGTAACCATTATTTTTTGCTATTACTTTAATTGTGTTGATTTCATTGTTAAAGGCTTCCTTATTCAGTGGTATGTTCATTGCTCTGTGTATGTAGCTATGGAAAGTTGACATTTTAATTTTTTGTGATTGATTTGCGTTAGCGTGTAATATGTTGTCTGAAAATGTTGGTTTTCTATATATTGTAAATAATAACTTGTTGTCTTTTTTGTGTATTGTAATATCTAGAAAATTGAATGTATTATTGTGTTCCTTTTCTATAGTAAACTATTATTAACAATATTGCTGACCGTTTGTTTAGTGATCACCTATCTATAGTTCTTCTTTTTCAACCACACTTATTTTCAACATATCAAAATTCTTTTCCCGAAACTAAATTTCAGATGACCGTGAAGACTTTCAATTTGGAATCAATTGCTTTTAAGCATGAATTGGTAGTTTTGTATAGTAGACCAAATTTTGGAACTGCTTCATCTGCTTTAACATTACTGCAACGTTTCTATGAAAATAATTTAAAAACTACATTTACCGAATCTGTGAAGCTATTGAAAATAATTTGCTGAAAGTGAACGGTGTTTTTTTACTTTGAAGAGAATAAAAACATTTTCTAGAAATACCATGCAGGAAAACAGACTATTTGCCTTAGCAATGTGTTCCATTGAAAAACAATTACTGACATCTACATCAAACTTCATTGAATTAGTTATTAATCATTTTGCTGATCGTAAGGAACGGCGAATGGACTTCATTTTCAAACAAGTTAATTAAATAACATATTGAGTTTATTTTTTTATCTGTACTTAATTTTTGATATTAAATTCAGACCCTCCGGTGCCCTCCCGTCCCAAAAAAACACGGGCCGCCACTGCTTGTCAACTCTTGTCTATGTAATTGCCCCACCAGCCGCCAGTGAGTGAATTAGCTAACGTTGAAGCATAAGGACTGGACCATCCTTACTTGTTTACTCTCTTTGATCATGACCACTAACTATATAATAATTCTATACGTATTTCTGAAATGACAACAGATATTTTACTGAATAATTTGATAAACCAAAAGCACTGGTTATCATAGATAATAGATAATTATATACATTTCAGTTTCAACATGCCACTAATTTGACGTGAGTCGTGTTATAAAGTAGCTACTTTGAATTGATTGCATAGTAACCAGTGCTCTCCAATTCGTGTAAGGTGTTATAGTCAGTGGCGGCTGGTGAGTACATATTGGCGGTGCACGTACAAAGACAAGACTTACTCGTTTATTATCGGCGATATACCCCAGATACCAAGCACATCACCGATAATAAACGAATAAGTTTTGTCTATGTACGTGCACTGCCAAAACGTACTCACCAGCCGCCACTGTGTTATAGTCCAGTAACAGGGTAGTTTAAGGTTTCAAAAGGTACCGTGAACGAATGGTACAAAATATCAGTTTCTTTAAAACATCTTGTCATGGGTGGGTCCTGGGATTAAAATACCTCCATCATATTTGAATTTGACAAAATTACCTTCTATTTTGTCTGAAACGTTTTTCGTACGACAAATAGCGTGCTGTATCGCTGAAAAATATTAAACAGATACAAAACGCTTCTGTCAGCGCATTAGTTTAAATTATTTCGTCTGAATTAGATCGCTATAAATCAATATAGGAGTATGAAAATACGTATAATGAAGGTAATCGAATAAAATATTATATATTATATTTTGCGGCGCTTCGACTGTCCATGTTGGTTAGCTTCTTGAAAAGGGCGGATACTGTCCGTACACTACAAAAAGAGAAGAAAACTGACTAAATCTACAGGTGGACGACTATCGTATATACATCCTATTTCCTTGACTAGTGAGTTCAATCCTTTCTTCAATCGTTGTCTTATTCCTTCCTTTAGTCTATGTGTGTTTTTACTGTTGAGAAAGCTTGTTTATTTCTGATCCAAATTTTATGAATGCATTTGTTATATTTTTGTTGATAATTTATATATAATTTTGTTTTATTGTATTGCTGCTGTATCGTATGTTTTTTCTTTATTTTCCCTGGTCTGGTATTCACCTTGGTTTTCAGTGAGCGTTTCTTCTTCTCTTTTATTGGTTTTCTAACTAAATGATGTAATCGATTTCATTTTTAACTTGCCCGTCAGGCCGGTTCTTGCAGGAACCTTATAACTTTTCTTATCAAAATTCTATTATAAACAGGTGTATGTGTACATTACTTTAAGAGGGGCGTTTACCTATCCAAAATTAAGGCATCGCCGTTTCGCGTTTTTTAAACTCATTTTGTAATTTTAGAATCTCAAATTTGGGTTAGTGATGCAAAAGGCATCAATTTATAATGTCAAGGTCCGTTTTTGTACTAATTTATTTTCTTAAAAAAGTTATGTGTCTTAGAAATAATCACAAAAATGCATGAATTTGATTAATGTCTACTAAGGCATGTACACAAAAGAAAAAAACGACCTCTACGCGCTAGCTGCACATTTGATGTACGATATAAAGAAAAAATCAAATTTATGTACTTATTTTTAAAGATAATTGATTATATATTAGTTGACAAAAAGAATAGAAGAATCGTGACTGATACAAAAGTAAGAAGAGGACCGGAAATAGGGAGCGATCACTTTGTCGTTATATCAAAAATAAAGGAAAAAGTTCAAAATAAAGAAAAGAAATATATATAGGTACAAACAGAAAGAAACCCAAAAAGAATTACTTAGAACATACATACTAAGAAGTAAAGATATCGCTGAAAGTTACCAGAAAAGGATAACTGGAAGAGTAGAAAATGTAGAAATGAATAGAAATATTGAAGAAACTTGGAATACGTTCAAAGAAATTATAATAACTGCAACTAAAGAGATATGTGGAGTAAGCAAGAAGAAAAACAAAAGACAAACAAAGTGGTGGACAAATGAAATAAGGTATCAAGTAAAGTCAAAAAAAGGCATGGAAAATATATTTAGCAGAACAAACAGCGGAAAATATAATATATATAAAGAAGAAAGAAAAAAAGTAAAACAGTTAGTGGCAGAAGCCAAAAAAGAGACATGGCAAGAATTTGGTGAAAAGATGGAAAAAAATAGTAAAGAAAACCAAAAACTATTTTATAGAGTTTTGAAGTCAGTAAGGAATGAAGAAATGTCTCAATCTACACACCATAATAATATACAAAATAAGAAGGGAGATATACTAAGCGATAAAAAAAATCATAGAAAGATGGAAAGAATACTTCCAAGAATTGCTAAGCGAAGGAGTGGTAAATGAGAATACCGATGAACAACAAACAATAGAAGAAGAAGAGACGGAAGAAATAATTACCATGGACGAATTGGAAGAAGCAATACATAAACAGAGAGATGGGAAAGCACCAGGCTGCGACAAGATTACGGCAGAAATGATTAAAAATATAGGACAAAAAGGAAGAGAAGTAATGTTGAAAATATATAACAGAATATGGAGAGAAGAGGAGATACCAAACGATTGGAGGAAGTTATTAATAGTACCAATATACAAGAATAAAGGAAACAAAAAAGAATGCAATAACTACAGAGGAATAACCCTTCTAAGCACTGCAATGAAGATTCTTGAGCAAATAATAGATAAAAGACTAAGAGCAAAACTCGAAAATACGCTACACGAATCACAAAGTGGGTTTAGAAAAGGAAGGAGCACACAAGACCAAATATTTTCCGTGAAGCAAATAATACAAAAAGCCTATAGAGAGCAGAAGAAAGTATTTGTAGCATTTATAGATCTAGAAAAAGCATTCGATAAGGTACCAAGAGAAAGACTGTGGAATATATTAAAAGAGAGAGGGGTCAATGGAAAAATAAGACGATTAATACAGAAAATATATGATAATAACACCAACGCTGTAATAGCTAATAATTTAGAATCAGAAACCTTCAGAACAAAGGAGGGACTCCGACAGGGAGGAAGCCTGAGCCCAATGCTGTTTATAGTTTATATGGACGACATTATCAAAAGGTGTACAAAAGAAAGTAAAAAGATCAGAGTTGGACACATTAACTTAAAGCTAGTCGAAGTTTCACAGGGATCATTCGCAGACGACATAGTAATTACAGCTGACAGTGCGGAAGATCTACAACGGAATTTAATAATATGGAATACGACACTAAATAACAGTGGAATGATGATGAATAAGAATAAAACCAAAGTAATGGTAGTGGGAGATGAAGAGATAGATATGAATATCGAAATAGAAGGAATTGAAATTGAAGAAGTGAGAACGTTCCAGTACTTGGGAGTGAGAATTGATGGAAAAGGGACCCAGGACGCCGAGATTAACCAACGAATAGAAAAAGCAACAAAGCTGTATTATATTATGAGGAATAAGTTCATTAACAAAAAAGAGATATCCCGCGAAACAAAATTAAAAGTATATAAGGCAATATACCGACCGATATTAGTATATGGATGCGAATCCTGGATATTAAATACAAGGCAAAAAAGTAAAATACAAGCAGTAGAAATGAAATATTTAAGAAGAGTCAGAGGAGTTACAAAGATGGACAGAATAAGAAATTCGGAAATAAGAAAAGATCTAAATATACACTCAGTGTTGGAACATATTGAGCAAAGACAGCTGGGATGGTGGGGACATCTATATAGAATGGAAAATACGAGACAGACAAGAAGGATATGGGAAGCAAGAATAATGAAAAATAAAAGAAGAGGAAGGCCAAGGACGACATGGAATGATGTCATAGCAGAGATTTTGAGGAGGAAGGGCAAAACTTGGACAGAGGCGAAGAGCATGGCGAGGAATAGAAATGAATGGAAAAGATTCATAAAAAGTTAGAAGAGGATAAACGCCCCACACCATTAATATGGTAGAGGGGATTATTAGATTATATATATATATATATTTTTAAAGATATAAAACATTAAACAGTAAACCTTGTCACACACATTTCACACAAGATTTTACGCGTCGTCTATCCCCACTTTACGATATCTCTACCGGTCCTAGCGAAGACGAAAATCTATCGGAAGAAATGCGAGTGACAGTTTAATTACAAACTGTCACTGACATTTAAATGTCATATATACCTACCTATAATATTCGAGTGTATAATAATATAACAGTTATGGGCAAGCGAAAATTGGCTTATTATAAAACATCAACAGTTCCGTAAGTACTCATTCTTTATACATATGTTTCCCATCTATAGTATTCCTTAATCTATGAATACAACCGAAGCGCTGTGAAGGAAACCGAATGTCGTGTAGCTTCACTTACTCACACCCCATTGCGTCTACCCGTCCCGCGAGTAATTTAAGTTGCATAAGTTTCTATTTGTTGGTAAACGCCTGTCTTAATAGAATCGTTCTAACAACCGAAACAGCTAAAGTGCGAACTATACAAATTATGATTCAATGCTACTACAAATTGACATTAATTGGAATAATTTCAGAACAAGGACATTAAACTAATTATTATTTAAGAATATACCGCATGTGTCAAGTTTCATTAGGCATAGGGGATCAATGCAGGTAATACGTGACAACGTGGTACCCCTACTGTCCGTCCCAATGCCGGCGACAACGGATACCACAAGGATTATCTCGCAAATACAACTTAGCAGTACCCATTGGACCACCGCGCACCGACTTGGGTGTTTGTAATGCGTTCAGAAATAATATTTACGAGTTGCAAGGATTTGTTTTTCTTTTTCCGTTAAGTACATGCAGAGAATTCTTAAGCTGCGTTCACGTTGCATGACACAAACAAAAGCGTAATTCTAATATAATTAAAAATAACTATAATAAAATAAAAAATAAACCTAATAAAATAAATAAAAAAGAATTCTGAAAATAATAATAAACTATACAAAAATTCCTCACTGCACAGCAAGACGTTGCCCTAGGCGGTCGTAGAAATTTACTCTTACGTTTGCTAACATGTGAGCAGTTACTGAATTAGCTGCTTCAATTATTTGCTCACCAAGGCAACTATGTTTTCTGCTCTACCAGCTTCATGAGTATAAACAATAGTTTTTAGATATCCCCACAAAAAAAATCATTTGGAGATAGATTAGGAGATCGCAGAGGCCATTTGATGGTTCCCGTTCCGGTAATAAGACGGTCAGGGAAAGTATTCTCTAGAAATTCCTTTACCCTGACTGCATTATGTGCTGGACAGCCACCATGTTGAAACCAAACGATTTTCTGATTTATTCCATTGTTTTGAATGGCGGGGAGAATTTGATTTTGCAATAATTCGAGGTACTTGTTGGCATTTAATATACCATCAATAAAAAAACGGTCATATCAAATGGTCGCCTAAAATACCTGCCCAAACGTTTACTTTTTGAGAATATTGACTGCGATTTGCAAAATGCCGGTATTCATTTTCCGTAGACCAATATCAAAGAAGAGAGGGATTGTGTTTTCCGTGCAATGGAAAAGTTGACTCATCGGTGAAGCAAATACTTCAAACGAAATTGTCGTCTCGATGTATCTTATCCATAACGGATTGACAATCTTCGAAAATGGTCCTCCGGAAATATTTCTTAAGTTTTCGAATACTTAAAATATTTCAAACCATTACGTTTCCAAATACGTGAAACATTCTTGTTCATTATACGCAAATCCTCGGCAGCACTTCTAGTTGATATCGTGTTGTCAATTTCCACAATACTACAAACTAATACATCCCGCCGTTCACTTTCCTCAATTTTTTGTGGAGATATCTCTCTTGGTTTGCATGTCGTGCAGTGCAGTGAGACAGAAATATTTTTCAAATGTATTAATAATATTATAAATTCTTTGTCTGCAAGGTATAGGACGGTCTGCAAAAGTCAGCGCAAACATATTTATGCACTTTATTGCAGTTATTACCATAAAACCATTATACTATCTGAAGCTTTTCAGCGGGTGTATACAGACTCATTATAAATTAATTTTTCTGAATGCTTTTATTGCACACCGCAACGTGCCCGCAGCTAAACATTGAGTGTATAATCTGTGTGGGAACAATCGGGATCGGAGAAAATCGTTAGGCAATCAGTATTGGCGAATTTGTATTGTTTGGATGACAATGATACAAAAGTTTAAAAATTAATTATGATAAACCACAAAAGCTGTTTCTGAACCTTCACAATAATTATATTCATACAGCTTAAAAACGACAATAGCTCAGGAATCGTTACCTTTAAAATAATAACGTCTTGCATGTTTTTGGTGCGAAATTTAGTAAACAATCCAAAAATGAAATAATTATTACAGTTCTGAAATGGCTTTTGTGGGTTATTTTAATTAATAGGTAAAACTTAGTATATATCGAATTTGACGCTCTTTTTATTTATTGGCCCATGTCGCTTGCCAACACGATTCTGCTATATACCGCATGTGTCAATTTTCATTAGCCATAGGCGATTAATCCATACGGTAAGTGGCAACATAGTACCCCTTCTTTCCTTTCCAATGCCAGCACGACCGATGCATGCACGTAAATAGAAGTTAGCGTGGTTAGCAGAACCTATTCGACCACCGGCTTGGGTGTTTGTAATGCGTTCAGAAATAATATTTACGAGTTGCAAGGATTTGTTTTTCTTTTTCCTTTCAGTAAATGCAGAGAATTATTAAGCTGCGTTCACGCTGCATGACACAAACAAAAACGTAATTCCAATCAAATTAAAACTAAGGTAAATAAAAAAGGATTCTGAAAATAATAATAAACTACTAGATCAGGAGATCGCGGCGGCCATTTGATGTTTCCCGTTCCAGTAATAAGACGGCTTTTATTGCAGACTAGATCGCAACGTGTTCGCAGCTAAACAATGAATGTAAAATCTCGTCGGGAGAAGTGGAAAGATCGGAGAAAATCGTTGTGATGTCGGTTGTTGTCGGCACTAGTGACAGATAGTAGGGGCACCATGTTGCCACGTATTATATGTATACGTATAGATCGCACGCAAACATTGAATCCCTATAGCTAATGAAATTTGACACATGCGGTATATGTATACCTACTGCAGGTGAGTATAATAACATCTCAATTTATAATACGTATTGATATGAGTATATTGTATGCTTGAGTCGCTCTCGCAACCGACATGCACCACCAAATTAAAATGGCGTTGAGATGTTGCAAAATTTTATCTGTCAAGTAATATAACCCACAAAAGCCATTTCAGGATTGTCATAAATAAAAATATTCATATATAATACAACGAGTAGTCAAAGTATGCTCGATTATTTTTGTGGTGGTTCACGAATGTTTCCTTGCGCTTGAATATTAATAGGACGAGTGCGTCAGCACGAGTCCTATTTACAAGCGCAAGGAAACAAGAGTTAATTAATTAAAGACAACGCATTGGCAAAAAATAGTTTTTAGAGTACTATTGATGTGCCTTACATTTCTGATTCGGATCAGATGGATATTGAAGAAAATGAAGAAGGAAAACCAAATAGCGCTTGGTCACTTAAGAAAAGAACAGCCAAGAAAAAAATAGAAATAGTGCTATGCAATATACTACAGTAAAAGGGAGTATACGAAAAGAACGGAAACAGAGAGACTTGAAAATATGTAAAGTGAATTGTCGCGAAGTCATTTCAGAAGAAGATGGAAAAAATGTGTTTTAGGTAAAAATAATGGCGGAAGAACATTTTCTCGATTTTCCAGATTTATTCAAGAAATATTTACAAAAGAAAAACGGCGAATAAAAAAGAAAAATTGATTTTGTTGCCAAAAAAAATAAATTGCTTAATAATTTTTTTGTCACTTATGTTTTAATATTATTTTCAAACATTGTTCAATTTCAACATTTTATTTTCTGTTTAAAATAAAGGTTCAAATATGCTATTGATGCTGATTTTAAAATTATTATTGGCCACATTTTTTGAAGAAGAGTATTTAATAAAGTGTGCAGAAAGCGTATTAGTGTACTTGACTCCCTATTGCTGAAACATCTTGTCATTTTTTATGCACTAAGGAGATAAGTGAAAATATAATCGATAATCTAAGAAGATTTACTTCTTTTTCACAGTAATGGTGTACTAATTTATTTTGGAAAACAATACTAGAATGTAATGGAGCCTTTAAAGGTGATAATATTCTCAAAATTATGATCACAGATACAAAAACCTGTCTACTGAAAAATGACCCATTTTGACATATTCCCTTATTGCCTGTGACCACAGAATTTGTATAGAATCGCCTAAGAGATTCTGTAATAAAAGTGCGTGATCACACCGTGATTAAGGCATCTTATGCATAAAAACTGTCGGCAGCAAAGATCGTTTACATTAGACGATTAGGTAAGCTGTAATAGTATCAGTAATCTGTTTTTATTTGAATATGCAGAATTTCTTATGTCAAATACTACGACAACTATTTTACAGACATTGATCCTTGAATGATTTTGTGTGCCTGTGTGAATACGACTTGGGTGTGATCACGTAAATCTGTTCAGCGATTTGAGTATAGATATTATTGAACCACACGATAATTACAAACATACTGTTGATGAAGAAGACTTACATATTTTAGTTTCAGAAAAAAATTGTGTCACAGCACATGATCATGATGAAGTCGATTATGATGCTCTTCTGTACATATCTGCATATACATCTTTTAAAACAGCAAGTAAACTGTAATGTTTTTCCTGTCAAGAACTACTTAAATCTAACATAGATTTTGATAGCAGTTATTTACAAACTATTAATCGAGGCGCACTATCTGTTCCATCACACACAGTTATTGAAATTGCCAAAGAATGTTTCAAGACTATGCAGGTACTGATTTCATCAAATTTAGAAGAAACATTTATCAAAAATGGAGGAATCCATCACCCTACTATGGAACATTTTGTTACCACAAGACTAGCCAAACATCTTGAGATTAGTAACACATTATTAAACACTTGTATTTGCGGCACAGCTTATTCAGATATTTTAGGTACTGTCAAATTATAAAAAAACGTAGAAATAATTTAGTTTCAGAACGGAAGGGAAGGAAGAAGTATCTATCTAGTGAGAGTTGTACTACAAAAAGAAAAACGACCACTTATAATGTAACGAAGTCCTCGTTAATTGTACAAATTAACATTTTTTAGGTCCATAATTAATTTATTTATCAATATTAAATTAAATGTATGTGTGTTATTTTGTTCAAATGTTGTATAAAGTGATTTGGACGGACCTGTATATATATTTATTTGTAATGATAATTCATGTTATTTGTTTATTTTCAATGGAAAAATACCGAATGTGTACGTCATGCTCGAAGTCGCGCATTTCGTGTCCGAGGCGCGCGCAAATTGTATGTTTTGAACAAGTTTTTCCTACAGACATAGGGGGGTTTACGGATATATAAAGGCCCCAACAAGTGGGTCTCGTTCATTTTATTCTCCTATCCGACCGCTACCTTTACCTTTCTCTACTCAGCCTTGATGGCGTGAGAGAGTCTGGTTCAAATCCTAGAAACGTATTATATTCAGGTCTTTTGTGCCGTGAAATAATCGTTTTAAAATCCGCTAAACACATCCGAAAGTGTCTTTTCCATTCAGACCCAGGGTCGTGGAGGAAGAGCCATTTTACCGCTACAACCTAAATTCCCGTCAAAGTCAGGCTATAAATGCCGTGACTATATATATTTCCGCATTTAATATTTATTCTTTATTTTTCAGAGATGTTAAATTTCAAATATTATATGTAACGCGCCGGAAAAATTCAAATATATTGTTCGCGCTCTGTACCGCAATAAACATAGAGATAATAGCGCTTCACCGTATAGCGATCGGTTGGATGTTCAAATCTACGCCGGTTGAATAATTTTTAGTCGCAATAAACTTGTAAAGATTCTTCTGCGAGCATGACAATACACGGAGATTAGTTGTAGAATAATTTAAATAAACCCGAGCATACATTTTACTTCAAATTGACCGACGCGTATTATATTCCAAGTATCATTTTATTTATATTAATAAATGGAACACTCTGGGACCCGTAAATGAGGGTTCAGGGACTAACTGTGTATATACGTTCTAACTTAGTTTCAATCATGACTTATAGAGGTCATTGACGTGTATTTGTTTTGTATTTACTTATGTACATAGAATTTGTAAATTGTAAATTAATAATAAATGAAATGGTGTATCAATTGTATCGACTGTATCAATTGTATCAATAGTTTAATTGCTGAATTGTTTAGTTGTTCGACATTATGTAACATTGTTTTAGTAGAAATAAAAGTTAACTATTCTGTTCTTTTCAAATGAATTTCTACACGTGTTTTTTTTTCTTTACTTTTACCGTTTGACAATAAGGTAGGGAAAGCAGGATATTCAAAGAGCAACAAGTTATATTAAAACAATAAGAAGTACTCACGTTTTTTTTTCTTCGCTGTGCTAGTTGTTGAGCATTTAGTCTTTTGTCCCCAAGGCACAACACTGTAACCGTCATATTTCTGTTTTAACCTAAGCCGCCCGAGCGTGTTGACACTGATGCCTGAACATATAGGCAGCCAGGAGTGCTGTGCATCTTGGTGGCATTCAGAAGACAAATTTTATACCGGCTAGCTTGCTCTGGTGTTATATAAGCAAATAGCACCATGTCGTATTAAAAAAAGTAGGCTAGCCAGGTTATAAATGGCGCCCATAACGTTTGGCCGTGTTTTAAGAAATTTAAAAATTAAAATCCGACATTAAATTCCGCCGTGGTTCATAAAACTGTTTGACAAGTTTAACAGTTTTCCGCCAGAATTTATGTTTACTTATTTTTTAAAAATAAGATAGGAAAATTGATACACAATTTAGATACATACATAGAGATAAGTTTTTATTAAAGGATAGTAAAACGTACATATTCTTTATTAATTGTGAGGGAGTAAAAGGATAGGAGAATAAATTGCAACTACAATACATTTTTTATTTTTTTTTTACAATTCGGTACATTATAAATTATAAAATGACTGATGCAGATAAAGGCAAAAATCCAAACCCTCTTGGGTGGATATATACCTTGAAAAAAGAGGACTTAAATGCCGCAGCAGAGTCTTTAGGGTTAGACGCTACCGGTAATGTCGAGGACGTACGTAAACGCATTAGCACCTTTTTGAAAGAGGGTAAAACGGGTTCCGCGAATAAGGGAAACACTCCACCGCAAGGAGACACTAACGTTCAGATTTCTTCCGCGGAGATCTGTACTCAAATAAGGAAATGGGGGATTCATTTTAATGGCAGCTCGGACGCTGTATTTTTCCTGGAAAGAGTCAAAGAACTTCAAGTATGTTACGGGATTAAAGATGAACATATGCTCCACGCGTTGCCTGAGCTTTTTAGAGACAAAGCACTGCTTTGGCTCCGAAATAATAAAACATTATGGGGTACATGGGACGAGTTCTTAGAAGACTTTAAACTTCAATATCTTCCGCCTCGGTATAACTTTTCAATCGAAGAAGAAATACGCGCTCGTTTGCAAAAACCAAAGGAATCTTTTAAAGATTATTTAACCGCCATATTAACGTTAATGAGACGCGGCCAAGATATGTCCGATGGTGATAAATTGGAACGTGTATATGGTAACATGTCACCTAGTTACAGAATGTATATACATAGGGACGCGATACAATCCCTCAGACAATTGTCTAAACTCGCTGCCGACTATGAATTATTGCTGGAAGAGCAGGCGCGCTTTTGTAAGAAAGAAAGTACGCTATCAGCACCGGAACGCCCGCCCAGCGATAAACCCAGTACTTCGCGTCCGCATCATTTATCATATGTCGCTCAGGATAATAAGCCTCGCCAATTTCCTGTACCGCCGTCGCCATTACAAAAATTATCACATCCGGAAAACCGCTGTTGGCGATGTGGCAAGGAAGGACATACGCGTGGTTATTGCCGTAACCCATTTAAAATGTTTTGTTCACGGTGTGGCAAGTTAAATGTACGTTCCGTTGACTGCCGATGCCAGGGAAACGCCGAGAAGGGCGGTCTGCAGGCAAAGACCGTCCGCAAGCAGTAAAACCGCCTGAATCCGCAAACACGTGTATTAAAGACTCGACAGTGCCGGATAATCGCGTGTGGATCCGTGTACACATTCATAACCAGAGTTTACGAGCCCTCGTGGACAGCGGAGCGACTTCGTCGTTTTTGTCCGAATCACTAGTTGCCCGGTTGTTGAAAAATAATGAACAACGTGTCTTGAATAGAAGATCCAAAGTCCGCCTCGCAAATGGAGACGTTATAGAGTCACCCGGCTCAGTTTTATTACCGGTCCGCATGGGTAGCCGAACTACAGACGTTAATTTTGTAATTATGCCGAAGAGCCCGTGCTCAGTCATCTTCGGAATTAACTTTCTTAAGGAAATTGGGGCTGTTCTTGATTTTTCCGAAAGGAAACTGTACTTTAAGGGAGACAATGCAGTCTTTGCCGCGAGCTGTGGGATCTCCGAAGTACAGGACCGCCAAGAAACCGCTTTAAAAAAATTCCTTGAACAAGAATTAAGTAAATTTACTACCGTGCCTGGTCGGACGAATTTGATACGTCACACAATCCGTTTGCAACCGAATACCGCCCCAATAAAACAAAGATATTATCCATGCAACCCGAAGAAGCAAGCACTGATCAACGCCGAGGTAGACAAGATGCTACAAGACGGTATAATAGAACCCAGTAACAGTCCGTGGAGTTCTCCTATCGTCGTGGTCACGAAAAAGAACGGTGGCGTTCGGTTCTGCGTCGATTTCCGCAAAATTAATTCCGTATCGATTAAAGATTCATATCCTTTGCCGTACATTTCAAATATTCTTGACAAACTCCGCGACAGTAAATATTTTTCGACGCTTGATCTTAAAAGTGGGTACTGGCAAGTGGAGTTAGAAAAAGATAGCAGACCCGTGACAGCTTTTACAATTCCGGGAAAGGGCCTATTTCATTTTGTGTCATTACCGTATGGATTACATAGTGCGGGAGCGACGTTCCAACGCCTATTAGATTCGGTGATAGGTCCTGAAATGGCGGAATACGCATTTGTATATCTGGATGATATTATTATTTTAGGCAAGACTTTTGAGGAGCATTTGGGAAATTTAAGTAATGTTTTCGCGCGTTTACGGGAAGCAGGCCTCCAACTTCAACCAGACAAATGTACTTTTGCCAAACAGGACATAAAATATTTAGGTCATGTTGTAACACCGGACGGTATCCGTACAGACCCGGACAAAATCGCTGCTATTTTAAATGTACCGCCGCCGCGAACCAAGAAAGAAATACGTGGTTTCCTGGGACAAACGTCGTGGTACCGTCGGTTCGTACCAAATTTCGCACAACTTACCGTTCCGCTTATAAAACTAATTAAAAAAGATGTGCGTTGGGAATGGACGTCGGAACAAGACGCCGCATTCGCCGCCGTAAAGAAAGCACTGACAGAGAGCCCAGTTCTCGCGTGTCCGGACTTCTCCAAACCATTCCAATTGCATACCGACGCCAGTGAGAAAGGTTTGGGAGTCGTTTTAATACAAATAATAGAGGGTGCCGAAAGGGTGATCGCCTATGCCAGTAGGACTTTAAGTAAGGCAGAATTTAATTATTCGACGACTCAAAAGGAGGCCCTTGCCGTTGTCTGGGGTATCAAAAAGTTTAAGTACTATTTAGAATTTTACCAATTCACCGTTATTTCCGATCACCAGTGTTTAAGGTTCCTGAATGACTTGAAGAATCCGTCAGGACGACTCAGTCGATGGGCTGTTGATTTACAGCAATATGATTTCGTCATTCAGTACCGAAAAGGAGCGATGAATAATTTAGCCGATTCTCTGTCCCGAGCACCGCTTCCTTTCAAACACGAAACCGATGAAGATACCTGTGCCTTGTTAGAAGAAACGTCTTGTTCTTGGTATAATAAGAAGGTTTCGGACGTTCAGTCAGATCCTGAAAAACATCAAGAATACCGACTAGAAAATGGCAATTTATACAGACATATACCTGATACACAACATACCGAGGGAGTGCGCGCATGGAAATTGTGCGTAGCTACACCTGATAGGAGTGACGTCCTGAAAGAAATCCATGACGCTCCCGAAGCTGGACATCTTGGGGTCGCCAAAAGTATAGCGAGAGCCGCTTCGTTATATTATTGGCCAGGGATGTTTAGAGACGTCCGCCGCTACGTCAATCGATGTCGATCCTGTAAGCAATATAAATTTAACCAGGGAAAACCTCTAGGCCAGATGTTATTCTCACCTGTTGATTGCCCATGGAAACAAGTGAGTGTGGACCTCCTCGGACCTTTTCCGCGTTCCAAGAGAGGATTTACTTCATTGTTAGTAATACATGATCGATTCACGAAGTGGGTAGAGTGCCAGCCGCTACGCTCTGCCACATCACGAACCGTCATCCAGGCGCTGAAGGAAAAGGTAATCTATCGTTTTGGTTGTCCGAAGATCCTGTTGGCTGACAATGGTCCGCAATTTGCCAGTCACAGTTTCACCAGTTATTTTAATGGATTAGGTGTCAAGATAAAATTTAATGCTCCGTATGCTCCGCAATCGAACCCTGTGGAAAGGACAAATAGGGTATTAGGACCTATGATTGCACAATACATTAATAAAGATCATAGAGAATGGGACCAATACCTACCTCAGTTTGTTTTCGCCATCAACACCGCTAAACATGAGTCTACAGGATTCACACCTGCCTTTCTTAATTTTGGTAGAGAACTCATGCCGCCGAGCTCTCTGCGAAGAACCGCTGATGGGCAGTTAATGGATCCTGCTCGACCGAATACCGAAGAATTAGCCCAAGAATTGTCGAAATTGGACGACTTTTTCAAGATCGTCAGAATAAAGTTGGCTCAGGCGTTCCAGAGGCAAAGTAGGCCTGTAGAGAGGGCTGGAAGAATTCTCCTACCGTGAACCTGCGTGAAGTAAAAGTCTTCTAAAGGGGCATTTAGGCCTGTAGTGAGGGCTGAGAGAATTCTCCTACCGTGAACCTGCGTGAAGTAAAAGTCTTCTAAAGGGATCAATGGGTATACCACCAGACCCATAATTTATCCGATGCCTCCAAGAAATTTACCGCAAAACTTGCTCCGAAATTTGAAGGTCCCTCTAAAGTGATCCAGATCCTGTCCCCGTCTATTCTTATGTTACAGGTACCAAACAGACGAAAACCAGTGAAGGTACATGTGAAAGACATCAAGATTCCGTCCGCAGACGAACTCCAACCCGATCTTCCACCTCCAAATCCGCTGGAAGTAGTGGGGGAAGGCCAGGAGGATATATAAGCTCGTGTGTACTGCCCAGTAGACACAGTCGATGCGATGGGCACTTCTAAGCAATCAGGGAAGATGACCGCTCCCCGTCCGTTGGTATCTCCGCCGCCATCCGCCATAGATGAACGATATCGGGCGTTATGGGGTACACCGCCTGGGTTGAAGACGCCTGAACGCCCAATAACGCCGCGTTATCTAGTTTCACCAGCAACAGTTGCCCTCATGGAGGAAAAGTACCAAACGTACTGTTGTCAGACACCTCCCAAGCCAGAAGTTTCCGTGCCGCCCACCAATGAGACAACAATCGATGTGGGACCCGCGTTGCACAGTCCCGACGCAGAAGCATATCTTGGTTTCAGGCTTCTACAACTTTTTGGTGCTTCTCCAGTGCCTGATTTACTGTCGCCATTGCCAGCGACGCCTGAAGCGAAGAAAGCAACCATTATCAATGCTTCCCCTCCGACGATCTCAATTCCTTCGCCGCCTCCCGCACATGGTACCTCAACTCTACCAGTTATTCCTTTTCTGTCACAATTTTCCTTGGACATGCCGTTCCTTTGCTCAGACCCTCCGCCGCTGCCGACGATTCCGCCGCCGACCGTTAAACCTCGTCTGGCAAATCCTGGGGCCTGGGTGAAAAAGGAGGGTTCACTGGGGAAAAGAGTCCGGAAGAGGCGACACGGGAACAAGCGAGTCCATGTACGGGTCAACGGAGTGAGCGTCGTGATGACTCGCAGGGAAGCCGAGATCCACCATGCCAATCTGCAACGTCAGAACAATTAGTGGTAGTGCGCGCGTCAAAGACATCGTGAGTGATGATAGACTGACAAGCGTTAGTTTTTTTTAATTTTAAGATGATAGACTGTCAAGTGTTAATTTTTAAATTTAATTTTCCGTTTCTGGACTTTTGATATGTAGTTGTTGGGTTCAATGTTTTCTTTTAAGGGAGGGCCTGTAACGAAGTCCTCGTTAATTGTACAAATTAACATTTTTTAGGTCCATAATTAATTTATTTATCAATATTAAATTAAATGTATGTGTGTTATTTTGTTCAAATGTTGTATAAAGTGATTTGGACGGACCTGTATATATATTTATTTGTAATGATAATTCATGTTATTTGTTTATTTTCAATGGAAAAATACCGAATGTGTACGTCATGCTCGAAGTCGCGCATTTCGTGTCCGAGGCGCGCGCAAATTGTATGTTTTGAACAAGTTTTTCCTACAGACATAGGGGGGTTTACGGATATATAAAGGCCCCAGCAAGTGGGTCTCGTTCATTTTATTCTCCTATCCGACCGCTACCTTTACCTTTCTCTACTCAGCCTTGATGGCGTGAGAGAGTCTGGTCCAAATCCTAGAAACGTATTATATTCAGGTCTTTTGTGCCGTGAAATAATCGTTTTAAAATCCGCTAAACACATCCGAAAGTGTCTTTTCCATTCAGACCCAGGGTCGTGGAGGAAGAGCCATTTTACCGCTACAACCTAAATTCCCATCAAAGTCAGGCTATAAATGCCGTGACTATATATATTTCCGCATTTAATATTTATTCTTTATTTTTCAGAGATGTTAAATTTCAAATATTATATGTAACGCGCCGGAAAAATTCAAATATATTGTTCGCGCTCTGTACCGCAATAAACATAGAGATAATAGCGCTTCACCGTATAGCTATCGGTTGGATGTTCAAATCTACGCCGGTTGAATAATTTTTAGTCGCAATAAACTTGTAAAGATTCTTCTGCGAGCATGACAATACACGGAGATTAGTTGTAGAATAATTTAAATAAACCCGAGCATACATTTTACTTCAAATTGACCGACGCGTATTATATTCCAAGTATCATTTTATTTATATTAATAAATGGAACACTCTGGGACCCGTAAATGAGGGTTCAGGGACTAACTGTGTATATACGTTCTAACTTAGTTTCAGTCATGACTTATAGAGGTCATTGACGTGTATTTGTTTTGTATTTACTTATGTACATAGAATTTGTAAATTGTAAATTAATAATAAATGAAATGGTGTATCAATTGTATCGACTGTATCAATTGTATCAATAGTTTAATTGCTGAATTGTTTAGTTGTTCGACATTATGTAACATTGTTTTAGTAGAAATAAAAGTTAACTATTCTGTTCTTTTCAAATGAATTTCTACACGTGTTTTTTTTTCTTTACTTTTACCGTTTGACAATAAGGTAGGGAAAGCAGGATATTCAAAGAGCAACAAGTTATATTAAAACAATAAGAAGTACTCACGTTTTTTTTCTTCGCTGTGCTAGTTGTTGAGCATTTAGTCTTTTGTCCCCAAGGCACAACACTGTAACCGTCATATTTCTGTTTTAACCTAAGCCGCCCGAGCGTGTTGACACTGATGCCTGAACATATAGGCAGCCAGGAGTGCTGTGCATCTTGGTGGCATTCAGAAGACAAATTTTATACCGGCTAGCTTGCTCTGGTGTTATATAAGCAAATAGCACCATGTCGTATTAAAAAAGTAGGCTAGCCAGGTTATAATAAGTAATAACAGTTATTTTTTGTTCAAAAAGTATTTCATTCTTATTATATTATTATACAGTGTGGAAACTAATTATGGAATAAATTCAGTAACTTTCAAACTAATGACATTTGTCGAAAACGCTGAAACAGGTCAAGTTTTATTTTAAATTGCGCACGTTTTAAATCACTGCACCTATTAGTGACGTCATCTTCTTTAGAGCTGTGACGTCATACGCATTTTTTTTTAATAGAATGCTATTTTTTTATAAATTCGTAGATAGTACTATTAAATACCTTTTCAATGAACTAACACAAGTTAACTTTATTTTCAACAATTTTTGAGATTTTTACATTTTTACGTTCCAACCACAACAACAACAATTATAAAAACGTCAAAGTTTACTAATTTATTCTTTTTTGATCAAAGCAAAATTACTATCTTTCTTGTATTCTACTACCGTCAGGTGCTATCAATTTCATCACACAGTTTTTTCGTGTTGTTTTTCTTTTTTTTAATTTTTTATTTTTTTTTAAATGTAAAAATCTCAAAAATTGTTGAAAATAAAGTTAACTTGTGTTAGTTCATTGAAAAGGTATTTAATAGTACTATCTACGAATTTATAAAAAAATATAGCATTCTATTAAAAAAAAATGTGTATGACGTCACAGCTCTAAAGAAGATGACTTCACTAATAGGTGCAGTGATTTAAAACCAGCGCAAGCTAAGATAAAAATTGACCTGTTTCAGCGTTTTCGACAAATGTCATTAGTTTGTAAGTTACTGAATTTATTCCATAAGTGGTTTCCACGCTGTATACTTAATATACACTATGTTTGGTCAATGATCGATAGGACTTTGAGGTGACATACTTCACAATTATTACAAAGTAATGGAAAAAAAATTTATATAAATGTTTGCAATTAACGCCGGAAAAAATTATTGAAAAGTGAACCTGACCTAGCTATGCGTCTGTTTGTTTGGATTTCGACCGAGTATTGCATTTATCACGTCATAAATTAGACATAAGTACCTGCCTGGCGCCACAACATCTGGGTTTTTGTTTACATTTTCAAATCTGTGTTTGAAATATTGTCACATTTGTAGGTGAGTCGCCTGTGCTGTGGTATGTGAATAATTTGGTTTTCTGTTGATTATACATAGTTGTTAATTAGTGTTATGGCGTTTAATAACAATGAATTAGTGGACATGATACTTATTTATGGCGAAAGCCAGCAAAATTGTGCACTTTCACGAAGGAGATATGCGGATATGTTTCTAACTCGGCGGATACCGACGCCTGTAACTTTTGTGCGTGTTGTGCAACGTCTACGCGATACCGTACAATTACAACCCACACGCAGAGAAGGGCCCAGCAGAAATGCTATTACAGTGAATACAGAAGATGACATACTAGAGTCCATTGAAAACGATCCAAATTTAAGTACTAGACAGCTAGCTCGACAATTCAATGTATCTAATTATGTTATCTGGAGAACCTTACGCGAAAATCAGCTGCACCCGTATCATTACCGACTAGTACAGGCACTCTCTCCAGAAGATTATCCCGCTCGAATTGCGTTTTGTCAATGGATACTACAGCAACATTTACAAAATGCCGATTTTCTAAGTGGGATTTTATTTTCGGACGAAGCGAGCTTCACTCGCAATGGTGTTTTTAATTTCCATAATAGTCATGAGTGGGCCACGGAAAATCCCCATCTGATACGCCGTTCTCACCACCAACATCGATTCTCTGTGAATGTATGGGTGGGAATAGTTAATAATACCATCGTCGGCCCATTCTTTTTACCACCTAGACTGAATGGGCACATGTACCTTAACTTCCTGAACAACATTCTACCAGAATTATTGGAAGATGTCCCTCTTAATGTTCGAGCTAAGATGTGGTATCAACACGACGGCGCACCAGCTCACTTTGTGCGCGCCGTACGCGAACAATTAAATAGAACATTTACCAATCGCTGGATAGGACGTAGTGGACCGGTGCCTTGGCCACCTCGGTCCCCTGATTTAAATCCCGTAGATTTCTCCTTTTGGGGTCATTTAAAACAATTAGTTTATCACACCGAAGTTGATACCGCTGACGCACTCCGTCACTGTATCATTGTACAAAAAGATCGTATCCGCGAACGCAATCTGTTACCGGCAGTGCGTGATTCACTTTTACGACGGGTGCGTTTATGTATTGAAGTGGACGGTGCGAACACTTACTATGATGTTCATCCTACAAACGTCGCGCATATTTACAAAAAAACAAAGATTTTTTAAAAAAAAAATTTTCAATGGATTTCGCAGTAATTAACGTAAGTGTACATATTTTTATTATAACTTCTATCAATGACAAAACACACTGTATATTTGCTTACATCTTGGTGTAGATTTTAATTTAGAGCTCCCTTTAACCTTTAATACAATAATTTTTTATCACGATCATTATTATTAAGAAATAATTGTGCTGAGCCCTATATTTTTCAATAGCAAGGTCAGACTCGTGACGTCATGCAACTGATGGGAGAGTGGGAATTATACCCCCGCCTGTCTGTCTGTTGAATGCGCTCAACGATGACATGGTGCGTGGGTTTATGACATAACACTTACACAGTCAAATAGGAAGTAGAAATATCCAGCAAACTAGATTAGACTGGTGTTTCAAATTAAGGACACCACAGTATATTTAAGAGACGTTTGTACCACTGATGTATTAAAAATGGACGTCTCTCACAGAGTGTGCCGTTTAGGAACATAGCCACTGACAAATTTATTCTTTGCCATTCGCACAAGCCCAGTCATAAAGATTTCAAAGTCGACGAGAGTTATAAGAAGCGTTTTGAACGATATTGCATTAGTAACGAACATTTTTACCAATTCTGACTAGTGCTTATAATATAGGATTGTTAGTTATTAAATAGTTTTTACTCAGTTGATAAGCGTGTTAGTTCACAAAATGTTCAAAACTTCTAGTCTGAACAAACTTATTGTTATATATCTACTAGCTGACCCGGCAAACGTTGTTTTGCCATATAAATTATTTCTAGTGAATATTTTGGTAGTCTAATAAAAAATAAGTAACTTATTGTAAGTATGTGGGGATGTGGACTGAGAGAGGAATGGAGCGCTGTGAACGATGACGGCCTATAAAAATAACAAAACACCAAACATTCATTTTTTGAATTCATTGTACCGTTGATTGAAGGAATATATAAAGATGCGCAACGCTATAGTAAAATAGCGTGTCTTTCCGTTAAGTCGTCCCGCTAACCCCTTGCCGAGAAACATCATCGCTGTCTCGGCCTGTTTCGAATCTCGGATCCAAACGACTGATGCAATCGCTATAGATCTCGGACCCAGTTTTGGCTACGCTCAGTGCTATGTAGTGGCGCATCTTTATATATTCCTTCAATCAACGATTGTACTTTTATTATCTTAACTAATAAATTTCTAATTACACCTCTATCACAAATAATGACAATTAAAAAAAAACTTTATCCATCTCTTAGTGCAAAGGAGTGTACGATATTTATAGTGAGTCCATCTTTAGCCAACACAAACAAACTGCATGGTTTACCCACGCGAGAACATGCCACGTATAATTGTCCGTGTGAGACATCGTTTGGCCTTAATGAGAATATACTTAATATGAGAGTTGCACTGAGAAAGTAAAATGATAAGTATAAGCGTCACTGCTACGATAGACGCACAATCAAGAATAATGGCCGAAAACGGTTTAGGCCCTAAACTTTAGTGAGTGAGAGAAAGCTTATTGCGTTAGAACGACAGGAGACCAGCTTCGTTCTCATCCCTACTCTGTGCCGTTTACGGGGTGAGAAGTGACACCGGCAGACGCCTGGCGGGAATAATTGATCAATTATCGACCGCCGAGAGTAGAACATTATTAAAGTACTAATATCGCTATTAAAAAATAGGGGTTGGTGGTAAAAATTTAGGGATGTATGTATTTTTTAATGCCGAATTATAAAAAAAATAAAATACAAAATTTTGTCCAAAAAATGTTTGGGGTGGACCACCCTTATAACAGGGGTATGAAAAATAGTTTACGTCCTATTCTCAGACCTGCTGAATATACACACAAAATTTCATAAGAGTCGGTCAAGCCGTTTCGGAGGAGTTTTGTGACAAACACTGTGACACGAGAATTTTATATATTAGAAGATTTAGTACATCCTTTACCCAGAGTTACGATATTTCACATGATAGAAAATTATTAAGGGGCTGGACGAATGGCTAAATTTTTCATGTATTAATTACAAGTAGGATACTTATGCCGATTCTGGACCACCACCACCAACCACTTCTCCACCCCCACCACTAATTTTTAGTTCCGAACGCGGCCACCGTGGATTTACAGATGGCGCTGATGTCGGCGCGCAAATTAATATACAGGCTGTCCCAAAATTATAAAAAATAAATACATATACAGGGTGTTTCATCGGTTGGGGTATCGCGAATTAAAGTGCCTAAATATAAAAATATCGACTTCAAATTTTAACCACTTATAGAGCTTTTAAACCGCTACCAGCAGGTTAGGTTGTTTTTGATAATATTATTTTAATTAATGCGTAAATTTAAAAAAAACGTATTATCAAAAATTAAAAGTGCTCAAAAAATGTTCAAATTTGAATGGTGATACGTGGAACTATCACCCATATTAACTTCACAATCAGAATTTTTATAAACGAAACCGTTTGTCAAATAAAGTCAATATTAAATAATGTCGTTTTTCTTACGACAGATTTATGGTACTTAACTTTCTAATTGTGCTGTCCGCAAACAGGTAGTCCTTTTAAATTTATGACGGATAATAAATAAAAATTTATTATAAACTCAACACACAACACTGTAATAAAAAACCCATAAATTCTTCAACGTCCGCAAACAGGTAGTCCTTTTAAATTTATGACGGATAATAAATAAAAATTTATTATAAACTCAACACACAACACTGTAATAAAAAACCCATAAATTCTTCAACGTCTTGCCTTTAATTTTGAAATTATTGTAAAATATTCAATAATTGATTAAGTTTTAATTTTTTTTTCAATTGCATAGTTGATTTTATAGACATATCTTTTTAACACCTGAATTTCAATAAAATCTGAGTACTTTTGATTTTTTGAACGAAGGTTTTCTTTTATTTACGCATTAAATAAAATAATATTATCAAAAACAACCTAACCTACTGGTAGAGGTTTAAAAGTTCTATAAGTGGTTAAAATTTGAAGTCGACATTTTTATATTTAGGCACTTTAATTCGCGATACCCCAACCGATGAAACACCCTGTACAGTATGATACTTTGTGACGAATCAACCATATAGGGTGTTTCAAAAGTAAGGATTTAGAAAAGTAAGATGGCGGCCAAAATGTAATGGCCTTGATAAGATAAGGCAATTTTTGGTCAAAACAAGACGTAATTTGCTGAGTGTGCACTTTTCGAATGCTTCGTTTATCAAACCGGTGCCCAGATGCCGCCGCGCTTACCAGACCAGGTGTAAAACTTAGCTGACCAGGTGTCAAACTCACCTGTATAGGTAGCGGAAACCAGCCCAGGCCTGTCTTGGGATGCTATGTTGAAGCATACTAAAATTGAACTGGAGTTACTCACTGATATCGACATGCATCATTTTGTTAAGCGGAGTATCAGGGGTGGGTTGTGTCAGGTATCTTTGCGGCACGCTACAGCAAATAATAAATATATGTCTAGCTTTGATGCGAGTGCTCCAAGTTCCTATCTAGATTACTGTGATGCTAAGAATTTGTATGGGTGGGCAATGTCGTAGAGTCTACCATTCGCGGGTTTAGTTGGGTTAGTCAAGATGAAATTGACAATTTAAATATCTCGGGGGTCGCTGATGATTCGCAGATTGGTTATTTTTTGGAAGTAGATGTCGAGTATCCTGTAACTTTGCATGATGAGCATAACGACTTACCTTTTCTGCCCGAAAACATGATACCTCCCACATCTAAATTTCAGAATAAAAAGCTGATTGCTAATTTATAAAATAAGGAGAAATATGTCATACATTATAGACCTTTAAAACAAGCGTTACATTTCGGCCTTAAAATCACCAAAATTCATCGCGTTTTACAATTCAACCAGTCAAATTGGCTACAAAATTATATCGACTTAAACACCAGCCTACGTCAGCAAGCTAAGAATGATTTTGCGAAAGACTTCTACAAGCTTATGAATAACTCTGTATATGGGAAAACCATGGAAAATGATGATAAGCGAGTAGATGTCAAATTGGTCACGCATTGGGAGGACCATGGTAAAAGTCGCGGGGCTATAAGTTTAATCGCGAAACCAAATTTTAAGAGTGTTGGCATCTTTTCGGAAAACTTTGTAGCTATCCAGATGGAGAAGTTAAAAGTTGTATATAATAAACCTATTTATTCTCCGTCTTGGAGCTATCAAAGCACTTGATGTATGACTTTTTCTATAATTTTTTGAAACGCGAGTATGCTAAAAGTAGAGACCAATGATATATATAGCGACATTAAGAGGAATATTTCAAAATTCGACACTTCCAACTTTTCGGAAAATAATATTTTCAACATAATAATAATAATAATAATAATAATATACTTTATTCTATGTTGCAATAGAGCGTAGAATACGTCATACACATAAAGTTAAAAAAAAAACAATATATAAGTATATAAACAAGTATATAAAAGTAAAAGTAAAAGCAGACTTTAGACATCACATTCAAATTTTAAATTTACAGGCTCTTTAAAAAAGTCATCGATCTTGTACAAGGTTCTTGCAATTAAAATATTTTTAAGTGTATTTTTAAAACGTTTTTGTGGCAGTTCTCTAATCTTGGCTGGAAGATGATTATAAATCTTCATGCACTGATGCAGAACATTTTTCTGAATTTTTGTCAAGTGCGTTCGCGGTTGTGACAAAAACTTATGAGAGTTTCCTCTTGTGTTATGGCAGTGTGATAATTCATATTTTTTGAAAAATTCGAGATAGTTCTGCTTCACAAACAGTGCACATTCTAACACAAACATAGATGGCAATGTCAGTATATTGTTTGACTTGAAAATGTTGACACAGGAGTCACCTGGACGCACACCAAAAACCGATCTTATGCAGGCCTTCTGAAGTATAAAAAGTCTATCCGAGTCCACCGAGTTACCCCAGAATATCACGCCGTATTTAAGTCTGGAATACACATTAGAGTAGTAAACAGTCATCGCGGTGCCAACACCAACGTTTTTTGCCACCATTTTCAAAGCATAGCACGAGCTGCTTAGTCTACCAGCTAGACAGTCCACATGCTGACGCCAAGACAAATGAGAGTCTATGGACCATCCCAGGAAAGGTGCACTCTCTACAGAAGTAAGCATATTTCCATTGTGTGACGTTTGCCAAGGTTCTTCAAAGTTGGTGAATTTTATGAAACTGGTCTTGTGTATATTAAGTTTTAAATTATGACTGGAGAACCACTCCTCCATATTTCCAAGTTGTGTTTTTAATTTATTGATACAATCTTTCTCACCAGCTGCCCGAGTCACAATGGAGGTGTCGTCGGCATACATAACAGCCAAGCTGTCTACAACGTCCGGGAAATCGTTGACATAGAGTATAAACAGCAATGGTCCCAGGATAGAACCTTGCGGAACCCCAAAGGAAACCCTGCGCCACTCCGAGCGAATTTCCTTCCCCGTATTATCATATGTTGCCACACATTGTTTCCTTCCCGCCAGATAGGACACAATCCACTCTCGCGCCACTCCTCTGAAGCCAACCAATTCCAGTTTTTCCAAGAGGACTCCATGATGAACTGTATCGAAAGCCCTAGATAGGTCTATTAGAGTACAAATTACGCTTTCTTGATTATTAATACCATCGTATATTTCCATTAGGAATTGGAACATAGCTCTTGTTGTTGATCGTCCCCTCACATAACCATTCTGGGTCGTGTTTAATAAATTGTTTTTGTCCAAAAACTTTACGATTCTTGTCAAGATTATTTTTTCAAAAATTTTTGAGATGTTTGATAGTAGGGCTATGGGTCGATAGTTTTCGAACTTCGATTTATCGCCCTTTTTGTATATAGGCCTAATAATGGAGTGCTTTAAGTCATCGGGGAATACTCCACTCTGAAAAGAAGTATTTATTAGATGCACAAGAGGAGGTGCTAGTTCTTCCGCGCAGTATTTCAATACAGAAATTGGAACTTCATCCAGTCCCGTCGCAGTACCATTATTGAGACTCTTTATTGTATTTACAACCTCATCATGTTCCGTTAAATGTAAAGCAAAAGTCATATTGAGTTTCTTGTTGTGTTGGACATGCGCTCTTGTTACTTTATTGTCCACAGTATTTATAAAATATTCATTCATATCTGTCAGCACCTGAATGTCGGTCCTTCTATTGTGCCGCAAGGCATCAATCTCAAAAGGTTTGTTGTTCGTTTTTCCTTGGATTTGATTTATGATTTCCCAAGTTTTCCTTATAGGGTTACTTGAATTTACTATACAATTAGCATAGGTTTTCCTTCTCGAATTGTCAATTTCACTTTTGAGATTACTGCAAAAGTTTTTGCAGATATCTTTTTCAAGTTTATTGGATAAGACCGCTTCGTATAGTTGTCTCTTGATGCGACATAGCATCCTAATGTGATCAGTCATCCACGCATTTTTAGGAGCGTTCCCGGTTCTAACCTTTTTTTTATATGTATTTCTCTCTATTGAGAGAGTTAACGTTCTTATGAAGTTGGCATAGGAAGAGTTTACATCATTCGAGGACAGAACGTCAGTCCAGTCCATACTGCTAAGTTCATATTTTACTATATCCAGTTTCTCCTGATGAAAGAACCGTTTCTCAATTCTAGGAATTTTCGATTGACCTCCATCAATTACCATTGTAATTCGTTGCGCCAAGTGGTTTGATAAGGCAGACAACAACACTTCAGTTTCGCAATCCTCGACGTTCGTGAAGATATTGTCTATAATTGTTTTTGTTGATCCTGCGATGCGAGTAGGTTCCTTCACTTGATGATAAAGATTAAATCTTTTAAAAGTATCTAGTAACTTTTTTGAGTTGTTATCATTCTTACTGACATCGATATTGAAGTCCCCGGTAATTACCATCGCATTTGTGCCAGCATTTATTTCTTCAAGAATTACTTCTAGCCTCAGTAGAAAATCGTTTATTTCACCATTCGGTGGGCGATAAATATTAATGATTACCATTTTTGATTCTATTAGTTTAATAGCACTACATTCTATGACCTTTTCTATGCTTTTATGCTTCACAAGTATGCAGGATCCACCATGTATCCCGTTCACTCTAAAGAAACATGAAGCCAGTTGGTAACCGTCGACGACCAAGTTTTCACCCGCATTTAGCCAGTGCTCAGTGAGAGCTATTACGTCAGCTTTATGTTTCTTTTCATTAATGAAGATAATTAAATCGTTAATTTTATTTCTTATAGACTGGATATTTTGATGTAAAACAGTCAACGTAGTGTTATTTAAGTACCTATGTTAAATATTGATCTTTTGCTATGCTGCTAAAGTTGTTGTTGTCCTCTTGCGAAAATTTCTGTGTCTGTAAGGCCGTATAATTGTATTTACCGGCCAAAGTTCCGGATCAAACATACTATTATACATGCTATCACTAACCGCGATTTTAAACGCAGCTATGTCAGTACTCTTTATTTCTAGCCTATTACAGCTAATGATTTGTGTGTCATTCTCCACAAAGTATCTTTTTAAATCTTCCTCTGTTGTTGTGTTAACTAATTGCGAAACAAATATCCATTTTTTATTTTCTGTAGCCGATATGCTTGTATTACTTCTCTTACCACGTATTGTTTTTATGCTACTTATTTTGGGTAGTTCTGTTCTCGCTATTTTTATAGGAGAATCCTTGTTGTTCAATGTTTTCGTATCTTTAGCTCTTTTTTGTTGTTCTGTCTGTGTGTGCATAATTTTATCCGACAACAGATGTTTTTGCTTGTCTGAATTTTTAATCTGACCTTTGCCCACTATAAGTATCTCTGCATACTCCTTCGCATCGTTGCGGCCATCTAATGTTGTATTATTAGATCCTGTTGATTCATTCATAGTGTCCTTCTCGTGTACAGTTTGTGATTGTCCGGATTTATCGCTATTGGTTGTAGATGTCGCAGTGTTGTTTGACTTTCGCTTATCAGTGTTTACATTATTCGTGTCCAATACCTGTCTCCGCTCGGGAAACATTGTGTTAATATTGCAATTTGAGGTATCTATTTGTTTACAATCTCCCATGCATTTACTTACTTGAGAAAATTTTACCTGTAATTCTACGATCTGTAAGGTAAGTCTTTTTTCTGTATCTTTTACATAGTTTTCCAAATTGCTTATCTGTTGTTCATATTTTGATATTAATTCTCCTTGATTATTTTTAATTCTCTCATTGTCATTTAATTCTTGTTCAAATTCGCCTAAAGCCTGCTCGAATTCTGCAATTGATTTTTCATGTTGTTATATTGTATTATGTATGTTTAGTATTTTAAGGTTGGCAGGAACAGAAAGCAGCGCTAACTTATCAACAGTAAGCAGTGTCAGACAGACAAGACACAACAATGAGAGAAAGCAAAGCTTTTTGTTGTTAGCTAGCTTAGAGTTGTTAACTTTAATTTAATAAAGTTATAAAAACAATAATTGGTTGTATTGTTGAAACATGGTGTCAGAAGTATTGGGAAGTAAGTGATAGTTGATACTTACTGCAAGAAAACCTATTTGATACTTAGGGCAAGAAAGCGTGTTTAACAAAATGGAGAGTACAGAATTTCAGGATTTTTTAAAGGCACAGGTAGATGCTATGAGTAAATTAACGGAGCAGTTACAGAATATGCAAACGCAAGTAAATACTTTATCGGTTGTAAATAATAATGCAAGCAATGTTCCATGGCCAAAACCACTAGATGTAAGTGATAGTAATATTGGTGAAAATTTAGATCTATTCTTAACAAATTGGAATACATACTTGAAAGCTACAGGAATGGACAAATGGTCAGCAGACAAGGAAGCACAAAAGGTTAATATACTATTAACAATTATCGGAGATGCAGCAAAAATGAAATACAACAATTTTGGTTTATCCGAAGCAGACAAATTGAGTGTAGATAATGTAATCAAAGTAATTAAGGAGAAAATAGTGATGAGGAAACATGCAATGTATGAAAGATATTTATTTTATTCTTGTAATCAGCTAGAAAATGAAACTTTCGATGAATACTATGTTAGATTATCGAAATTATTGGAAAAATGTGAGTTTGAAAAATATAATAAATAAAAAGTATTATGTTACGAGACAGATTAGCCTTTGGTATTAAAGACCAGGAACTCAAAAAGAAATTTTTACGAGAAGATCCAGAAAAAATTACGTTAGAACATGTTGTAAATAGCTGTAAAATAAGTGAAGTGACAGAAGATAGAATTAAATTATTTAAAGAAGAGAAAACGATAAATGCAGTTAAAAATAAAACAAATACGAGTTGGATTAAATGCAAATTTTGCAACAAAAAACATGAATTTAAACCTAAGGTCTGTCCAGCAATACATCACACATGCACAAAATGCAAAAAAGAGGACATTTTGAAGTATGTTGTTACACCAATCAAAAAGAGAAGAAACGTAATAAGAGTAAGAAGATATATAAAATAAATATAAACGATGAAGAAGAAGACAATATGAACAATGACAAGGAAGACAAAACAAGTTCAGGTTCAGAAGATTTTGCCTGTATATCCAAAATAGTTGATAGCAAGAAAGGTATAAATGTTAGTGCAAATTTAGAATTAAAATTTGGTAAAAAGTGGCACACAGTTAGTTGTGAATTGGATACAGGTGCAACAGTATGTTTGATGGGATATAAATTTCTATGCAAAATGTTGGAAAAGCAAGAGATGCAGTTGGAAAAATCAAGCTATGTTTTGAAAAGCTTTGGTGGAACAGAAATAGAAGTGTTAGGACAAATGGAAATACCATGCAAAAGAAAAAATGGAAGATGGAAAATACTTTTTCAGATAGTGACTGTTGATCATGGACCACTTTTATCAGCTAATGCTTGTAAAAAACTGAAATTAATTAAATATTGTAATAGTGTTTCAGTATCAAGTGAAGAGATAGAGAGAGCTAAATTGGAAACCTATCGATATGAAGCTGAGAAGTTGGTTAACCAACACCAAGATGTATTTCAAGGATATGGATGTTTGCCAGGTAAAGTAGAACTGGAAGTGGATGCAAATGTAAAACCAGTGATACAGCCGGCTAGAAGAATTCCACTGAACTTACGAGGTAAGCTAAGAGATGAACTGGATAGATTGGTTCACAAAGGTATCATTATTAGAGAAGATAATCATACAGAATGGGTGAGCAATATTTTATTAGTTAAAAAACCCAATTCCTTTAGAATATGCTTAGATCCTATACCTTTAAACAAAGCCTTAAAACGACCAAATTGTCAATTTACGACTTTAGATGAAATCTTACCTGAATTAGGCAAAGCTAAAATCTTTTCGACAGTAGATGCTACAAAAGGTTTTTGGCAAGTACAGTTAACAGAAGAGAGTAGTAAACTAACTACTTTCTGGACCCCATATGGTAGGTTTAGGTGGCTCAGATTACCCTTTGGCATTTCGCCAGCTCCTGAAATTTTTTCAATGAGAATGCATGAATTAATTCAAGGGTTAAGTGGCATTGAATGCATGGCAGATGATATACTGATTGTGGGTCAAGGAAATACTTTAGAGGAAGCATTGCAAAATCATAATGATAATTTTAAAGCTTTACTTGAAAGGTGCAGACAGTATAATTGTAAATTAAATAAGTCAAAGCTTCAATTATGTAAAACATCAGTAAATTTTTATGGACATATTTTAACTAGTGAAGGTTTGAAACCTGATATTTCTAAAATTGAAGCAATTCAGAAAATACCGTCTCCTACCAACAAGACAGAATTATTACGATTTTTAGGGATAATTACATATTTAAGCCGTTTCATTAAAAATTTAAGTTCAGTGTCAGCATATTTACGAAAATTGACATTAAATGATACTAAATGGGTTTGGACTGAAAATAAAGAAAATGATAAAAAAGAGCAATTGCAATGGAGAAGATTTATATTTTATGCTACTACATTGGAGAAATACACCTAATAAAACCGGATATAGTCCAGCACTAAGATTATTATCACGTCATACAAGAAATAGCTTACCAGCAATTGAAGATCATTATAAACCTAAACCACTTGACAATATTTCTGAGAAGATTGTAAATAGAAAACAAACAGCAAAATTCTATTATGACCGGGATACACGAAGGTTACCAGACTTGGACATAGGGCAAGGTGTGTGGGTTCAATTAAGACCTGATACGGAGAAGTCATGGCAGAAAGGTTTTATAACCAAACAGCTTAGTCCGCGGCAATACGAAATAGAGACTAATGGTATTACATATAGAAGAGACAGGTCGCACATTAAGGAAAGAAAAGTAGAAGAGGAAAAGAGGAAAATACAAGAAGAAACAAGAGAACCAGTAGAATATGAAGAAACAAGAGAACCAACAGAAAATGGTGTAAAAGAAACTAGGGAAGAGAATCAGCTACAAGAAACCGAAACCGGCATTCAGAGTAGTGAAGCCATACAAAAAGAGGACAAGACAGAAGAAAGAAAAGTTACAACGTCCGTAGATCCAGAGATAAGAGATAGGCCGAAGAGAAAGATAAAAAAACCCATAAGGCTAGACGACTATGTGTGTAATTAGTGTTAAAATTAAACGTGAAACATTACATTTATAAAGAGAGAAGGATGTTATATTGTATTATGTATGTTTAGTATTTTAAGGTTGGCAGGAACAGAAAGCAGCGCTAACTTATCAACAGTAAGCAGTGTCAGACAGACAAGACACAACAATGAGAGAAAGCAAAGCTTTTTGTTGTTAGCTAGCTTAGAGTTGTTAACTTTAATTTAATAAAGTTATAAAAACAATAATTGGTTGTATTGTTGAAACACATGTAATATTGTGTTTACATTCGTTAACCTCATTTTCAGTTTCCTGATTTCGTTGTTCTTTTCTTCACACGTGCATAAGTTTAGTTTTTCTTCAAAAACCAGTTTTAATTTCTCTATTTCTTTGTCCTTTTCCTCACATAATTCATTAGACTTCGCCAAGTTACATTTTAATTGCTCTACTTCGCTCTTAATGTTACCAACAGCCTCTTCCGATGGAAACAAATAAGACGTTTTCCCACAGAACAAGTCCAGGCCCAATATAAGTGTACATGTTTTATTCCTGTCTTATCCCGTTCCTCCAGAATAAATTAAACTCCCAATATGAAACATTCGTAAAGTTAGAGAAATTTCGCGTAATAACCTTTTAAGACAATTTTGATACGAATCATAGGCTCCGCCCACAACCAATCAGAACATTCGTAAAGTTAGAGAAATTTCGCGTAATAACTTTTTGAGACAATTTTGATACGAATCATAGGCTCCGCCCACAACCAATCAGAACATTCGTAAAGTTAGAGAAATTTCGCGTAATAACTTTTTGAGACAATTTTGATACGAATCATAGGCTCCGCCCACGGCCAATTAAAATGCTTAAATTTCTAATACACGCAGAAGACGTAACCCTGTTTAGGCCCCAAGGGAAATTACCGTGACATAGATACTTCTTTGTTCGTCACCTGCGTCACTGGGGTTCCCAAATTAAAACGTAAACACATTTGGAAACCTATATAAGGTGGGACAAATGCCTACACAATATCGAGTCCTCTCTCGATCACCAGCCTGCCAACAGCAACCTCCTGGACCAGCAGATAACAGGCCACCGATACCGAGCGGACTTTCCAGAAAGCCATCCAGCGGAATTGTATTACTGCTTACGTAATACAAGGGACCAAAAAGGCACTTCCAGGTCATTGGAAGTACTCGGCGAAACGTGTTCAGGAGAGCACGTGGACCAAGAATTCACTAAGAATTCCGGAGGAATTCTTTATTTCGGACGGCTTCTTCATCGGAATCCAAACTCATCGACGTCCGAAAATAGATCTACGTGGTGAAATACATCCAACGCATCGCCTAGTATTGACCGAAGAAGTTATAGGAGGATCCTACTACTGCTTACGTAGTAGCGGCCGTTTTAGTTATTTACAGTGCGTTTATTCCGCGTAAAGATACCAAACTTAAGGTCCCTCTTTAGTGTTCGCCCATAGTATTAACTTCAGTGCACCAGGACAAGCTACAGCTGCTTACGCTGTAGCAATTAACCGTAAGTGCAGTGAAAAACCTATTAAGCCCGCGTTTTTATTTGACATTGTTGGTTGAATGCCAGCACCTCCACCAAAACATTTAAATTCAGTGTGCGCCTTTGTTAATGAATTATCATATTAACTTCACGTGGATTCATTAACAACATTGTTATTGCTAAAGTGTTAATATTAAATTCCACGCGTTAGTGAAACATAACCTTCAAATATCCAACCGATATCTTCCCTTATACATACTATTTGTTTATAACAATACTATTATCCAAGTTCGTTGTTACTGGTACCCATATGCAGCGTGTGTTTAACTTTTATTCCAGTAACAACCATTTTATTTGACATTGTTGGTTGAATTCCAGCACCTCCACCAAATTATTTAAACTCAGTGCGCGCCGTTATTAATGTATAATATTAATAAATTCACGGTGGTTCATTAACTATATTGTTGTATTCGGAGAGTTAACCTTAAATTCACGCGCTAGTGAAACCCTAACCTCCAAATACCTAACCTATATTTATCCCTATGTACATTATTTGTTTATAACATTATTAATATTCAAACGTATCGTTATTAGTACCTATATTCAGTGTGTGTTTGACTTTTTAGCGGATAACTTTTATTTTATTATTGGTTAATGCCAACTCCTCCATCATTATTAAGCAGTGTGTGTATTGTTGCTATTTCATAATATTTAGTTGTTTCAAAGTGTACAACAACTATTACTCAGTGTACCCGTTTGTATTTAAACCTCGACTGTTAACATTTATTCGCGATACGACTTGTTTTTGGTTATAGTGTCGTTTATTAACACAGGTCGTTATTAACCTCGGGTGTTCTTACTTACCTATTAAGCTTTGAATTATTAAAATATTATAACGTTGTGGAAAATTATTGTTTTAATTAATAACATAACCTGTAACGAAGTTCCTCGTTAATTGCACAAATTAACATTTTTAGTTCATTATTAATTTATTTGGCAACATTAAATTAAAAGAATGTGAGTTATTTTGTTCAAATATTGTATAAAATGTTTTGGACGGACCTGTATATGTATGCATTTGTAACGATCATTCATGTTATTTGTTATTTTTCAATATAAGAGTACCGAATGTATACGTCATGCTCGTAGTCGCGCGCAAATTGTATATTTTAAACGAGTTTTTCCTACAGAAATAGGGGGGTTTACGGATATATAAAGACACCGGCAAGTGTGTCGTCCATTTTATTCTCCTATCCTTCTGCTGCCTTTACCTTTCTTTACTCAGCCTTGATGGCGTGGGAAAGTTAGGTGTTTATCCTAGAAACGTATTATATTCAGGCCTCTTTCTGTGCCGTGGAATAATCGTTTCAAAAATCCGCTAAAACCCGTCCGAAAGTGTCTTTTTCATTCAGACCAGGGGTCGTGAAGGAATAGACATTTTTACCGCTACTACCTATAATTCCCGTCCGAGTCAGGCTATAAATGTCGTGACTATATATATATCTCTGTATTTAATATTTGTATTTCACTTTCAGAAATGTTAGATTTCGAATTTTGTTTGTAACGCGCGTATAAATTCAATACATTGTCCGCGCTCTGTAGCATAAACAAAGATATAATAATAATTCACCGAATAGACGCGCAAAAGTCCGTACCGATTGAAATTATTTTCCGCGACAAATTTATAAAAGATTCTTCTGCGAGCAGGGTAACATACAAAATTTAGTTGTAAAATAATTTAAGCAAACCTGATCATCCGTATTTTATTTCAAACATCATTTTATTTATGTTTTTCTTTAACGGAATATTCTGGGACTGTAATTGTTAATTCAGGGACTAGGAACGTACAAACGTTCTTGCTTAACTTCATACGTGACTTATAGAGGTCATCGACGCGTATTCATTTTGTATACTATTTATGTACATAGACTGTGTGAATTTGTAATTAATATTAGACAATAATGTGTATCAATTGTGACCATAATTTAATTGCTGAATTGTTTATTCGTTTGATATGATTTAATAATGTTTTAACAGAAATAAAAGTTAATTGTTATGTACTTTTCAAATGAATTTCTAACCGTGTGTTTTTTTTGTTTACCTTTACCGTTTGACAGTGAGATAGAGAGAGTAGTATATTCAAGAGTAACGAATCATATTAAAACAATAAGAAGTACTCACGTTTTTCTCCGCTGAGTCTGCTGTGAGCAATAGGTCTTTTGTCCCAAGGCACCACACTAAAACCACCATAATGTTGATTTATTTTAAACCGCCCGAACAAGTTGACATTAAGGTCAACGGCCGTACTTTTACCAGATCATAACATTGAAGCCTGAACATATAGGCAGCCAGGAGTGCGTATTTTGGTGTCTTGGCGACATTCAGAAGACAAATTCTATAACCGGCTAGTTTGCCCTTGGTGTTATATAAGCAAATGGCACTATGTTGAATAAAAGTAAGCTAGCCAGGCTACAGATGGCGCCCAGAACGTTTGGCCGTGTTTTAAGAGATTTAAAAAATTAAATTCCGCCGCGTTTAATAAAACTGTTTGAATCATTTCACAGTTTTCCGCCAGATATACATGTATAATTATTTTTTTTTGTAAATAATAAGATAGGAAAATTGATACACAATTCATGTACATACATAGAGATAAGTTTTTATTAAAGGATAGTAAAAGTACATATTCTTTATTAATTGTGAGGGAGTAAAAGGATAGGAGAATAAATTGCAACTACAATACATTTTTATTTTATTATTATTTTATTTTTATTTTGTACATTGTAAGTTATAAAATGACCGATCAGGACAAAAGCAAAAATCCAAACCCTCTTGGGTGGATATATACTTTGAAAAAAGAGGATTTAAATGCCGCAGCAGAATCTTTAGGGTATTAGGACCTATGATTGCACAATACATCAATAAAGATCATAGAGAATGGGACCAATACCTACCTCAGTTCGTTTTCGCCATCAACACCGCTAAACATGAGTCTACAGGATTTACACCTGCCTTTCTTAACTTTGGTAGAGAACTCATGCCGCCGAGCTCTCTGCGAAGAACCGCTGATGGGCAGTTAATGGATCCTGCTCGACCGAATACAGAAGAATTGGCTCAAGAACTGTCGAAATTGGACGACTTTTTCAAGATTGTCAGGATAAAGTTGGCTCAAGCGTTCCAGAGGCAAAGTAGGCCCTACAATCTGAGACATCGTCCTTACCGCCCTCAAATTGGACAATGGGTGTATCACCAGACCCATAATTTATCCGACGCCTCTAAGAAATTTACCGCTAAACTTGCTCCGAAATTTGAAGGTCCCTCTAAAGTTATCCAGATCCTGTCTCCGTCTATTCTTATGTTACAGGTACCAAACAGACGAAAGCCAGTGAAAGTCCATGTGAAAGACATAAAGATTCCGTCCGCCGACGAGCTCCATACCGATCTCCTACCTCCAATTCCGCAGGAGGCTGTGAGGGATGTTTTGGACTAGTACTTGCTGCAATCCGCCGCACCAGGTGTTTTGTTCCAAGGCATCATCCGGAGCTCATACTTTGTACAATCCGCCGTACCAAGTGTTTGCTCATGACACCATCTAGAGCTCGTACTTCGTGCAATCCGCCGCACGAAGTGTTTGTCCACATGGAAACCGCCAGAGTAAAAATCACTGCAACCGCTATAATAATTCCGACAGTGGAGGCCCATCAAATTTTCGACGCATGTAATTGTCCGAGGCGATACCAGCACCAGTCCATGTGCGGGTCGACGGAGTGAGCGTCGTGATGACTCGCAGGGAAGCTGAGATCCACCACGCAAATCTGAAAAGACAGAACAATCAGTGATAGTGCGTGCGTCATAGACATCGTGAGTGATGATAAACTGACGAGTTTTAGTTTTTTTAATTTTAAGATGATAGACTTTCAAGAATTAATTGTTTAAATTTTAATTTTCCGTTTCTGTACTTTTGATAGTTAGTTGTTAGGGTTCATTGTTTACTTTTAAGGAGGGGGCTGTAACGAAGTTCCTCGTTAATTGCACAAATTAACATTTTTAGTTCATTATTAATTTATTTGGCAACATTAAATTAAAAGAATGTGAGTTATTTTGTTCAAATATTGTATAAAATGTTTTGGACGGACCTGTATATGTATGCATTTGTAACGATCATTCATGTTATTTGTTATTTTTCAATATAAGAGTACCGAATGTATACGTCATGCTCGTAGTCGCGCGCAAATTGTATATTTTAAACGAGTTTTTCCTACAGAAATAGGGGGGTTTACGGATATATAAAGACACCGGCAAGTGTGTCTCGTCCATTTTATTCTCCTATCCTTCTGCTGCCTTTACCTTTCTTTACTCAGCCTTGATGGCGTGGGAAAGTTAGGTGTTTATCCTAGAAACGTATTATATTCAGGCCTCTTTCTGTGCCGTGGAATAATCGTTTCAAAAATCCGCTAAAACCCGTCCGAAAGTGTCTTTTTCATTCAGACCAGGGGTCGTGAAGGAATAGACATTTTTACCGCTACTACCTATAATTCCCGTCCGAGTCAGGCTATAAATGTCGTGACTATATATATATCTCTGTATTTAATATTTGTATTTCATTTTCAGAAATGTTAGATTTCGAATTTTGTTTGTAACGCGCGTATAAATTCAATACATTGTCCGCGCTCTGTAGCATAAACAAAGATATAATAATAATTCACCGAATAGACGCGCAAAAGTCCGTACCGATTGAAATTATTTTCCGCGACAAATTTATAAAAGATTCTTCTGCGAGCAGGGTAACATACAAAATTTAGTTGTAAAATAATTTAAGCAAACCTGATCATCCGTATTTTATTTCAAACATCATTTTATTTATGTTTTTCTTTAACGGAATATTCTGGGACTGTAATTGTTAATTCAGGGACTAGGAACGTACAAACGTTCTTGCTTAACTTCATACGTGACTTATAGAGGTCATCGACGCGTATTCATTTTGTATACTATTTATGTACATAGACTGTGTGAATTTGTAATTAATATTAGACAATAATGTGTATCAATTGTGACCATAATTTAATTGCTGAATTGTTTATTCGTTTGATATGATTTAATAATGTTTTAACAGAAATAAAAGTTAATTGTTATGTACTTTTCAAATGAATTTCTAACCGTGTGTTTTTTTGTTTACCTTTACCGTTTGACAGTGAGATAGAGAGAGTAGTATATTCAAGAGTAACGAATCATATTAAAACAATAAGAAGTACTCACGTTTTTCTCCGCTGAGTCTGCTGTGAGCAATAGGTCTTTTGTCCCAAGGCACCACACTAAAACCACCATAATGTTGATTTATTTTAAACCGCCCGAACAAGTTGACATTAAGGTCAACGGCCGTACTTTTACCAGATCATAACATTGAAGCCTGAACATATAGGCAGCCAGGAGTGCGTATTTTGGTGTCTTGGCGACATTCAGAAGACAAATTCTATAACCGGCTAGTTTGCCCTTGGTGTTATATAAGCAAATGGCACTATGTTGAATAAAAGTAAGCTAGCCAGGCTACAGATGATTAAACGCGGCGGAATTTAGATTTTCTATTCAAGACACGTTGTTCATTATTTTTCGACAACCGGGCAACTAGCGATTCGGACAAAAACGATGAAGTCGCTCCGCTGTCCACGAGGGCTCGTAAATTCTGGTTACACATGTTCACACGGATCCAGACGCGATTGTCTGGCACCGTCGAGTCTTTGATACACGTGTTTGCGGATTCAGGCGGTTTTACTGCTTGCGGACGGTCTTTGCCTGCAGACCGCCCCTCTCGGCGTTTCCCTGGCATCGGCAGTCAACGGAACGCACATTTAACTTGCCACATCGTGAACAAAACATTTTAAATGGGTTACGGCAATAACCACGCGTATGCCCCTCTCTGCCACAGCGCCAACAACGGTTTTCCGGGTGTGATAATTTTTGTAACGGCGACGGCGGTACAGGAAATTGGCGAGGCTTATTATCCTGGGCGGCATATGACAAATGATGCGGACGCAAAGTACTGGGTTTATCGCTGGGCGGGCGTTCCGGTGCTGATAGCGTACTTTCTTTCTTACAAAAGCGCGCCTGCTCTTCCAGCAGTAATTCGTAGTCGGCAGCGAGTTTAGATAATTGTCGGAGGGATTGTATCGCGTCCCTACGTATATACATTCTGTAACTAGGTGACATGTTACCGTATACACGTTCCAATTTATCACCATCGGACATATCTTGGCCGCGTCTCATCAACGTCAATATGGCGGTTAAATAATCTTTAAAAGATTCCTTTGGTTTTTGCAACCGAGCGCGTATTTCTTCTTCGATTGAAAAATTATACCGAGGCGGAAGATATTGAAGTTTAAAGTCCTCTAAGAACTCGTCCCATGTACCCCATAAAGTTTTATTATTCCGGAGCCAAAGCAGTGCTTTGTCTCTAAAAAGCTCAGGCAATGCATGTAGCATATGTTCGTCTTTAATCCCGTAACATACTTGGAGTTCTTTGACTCTTTCCAGGAAAAATACAGCGTCCGAGCTGCCATTAAAATGAATCCCCCATTTCCTTATTTGAGCACAGATTTCCGCGGAAGAAAGCTGAACGTTAGTGTCCCTTTGCGGTGGAGTGTTTCCCTTATTCGTTGAACCCGTTTTACCCTCTTTCAGAAAGGTGCTAATGCGTTTACGTACGTCCTCGACATTACCGGTAGCGTCTAACCCTAATTCGCCTTTACCCTAAATTCAATTAATACTTCCTGGAGGAGTCTTTTGCCGCGGCCCCTTTGTTTGTTTGTTTGTTTTACAAATTCCCAGGATTAAGAGGAGGTATTATTGTGGCGCCCAGCAACGTGGGACTACGAACACAGGATTGTGTCCGCGGATCCACCACCGACCCATCCACCTAAGCAACAGAGACACCAGGCTTCAAGATGCCTAAGAAGACAACACGAAAAACCAGGCAATCAAGTGACAGCGTGGAATTGGATGGTCCTAGCCCAAGACAATCGCCTTCGCTACGGACAACCACCCCCGGTGCCGCTAATCCAGCCCTGCAGCTTGAGATCATGTTACATGAACTCAGAAACATAGGTAGAAGGATGACGGCTCTGGAGGGAACGACTAAAGCCACCATCACATCCAACACCGCCTCAACGTCCAGGGTCGCATCACGTACCGAGGATCAAGAGGCTTGTACCTCCATCAGTTATGAATTAGGTGATGAGGATGGCCAGGACCCGAAGGCTGCCATCGACTTCCAGGACCAGGAGGTCATCACCGCCGTCCAGGAAGAGGAGGCATCCACTGCAGCTGTCCAAACTCAGGATGAAGTCATCAGAGTCAGCAACCAAGGGGACGGAACGGTATCCAAGACGGAGGGTGTTCACCACCAAAGGCACTGCTGCAGTCCGTGCAGTGTCGTCACCAATATACCTACACCACCAAGGGTGTACAGTGGACACCTAGTTGAGGATCCAACCACGTTCCTAGCAAGACTAACCTCCCACTTGCAGACAGCCCGTCTTGAGGTGCCGGAGGATATAGATGACGCAGTCCACCCGTTCCTGACAGGAGAAGCAGCCAACTGGTTCAAGAAGAACGAAGGAGGCTTTGATACTCTGGGGGAGTTTGACCACCGGTTCCGACGGGAGTTTATGAGCCCACAAAGAAGGAAGGCTCTCCAACAGGCATGTGAAACAAGGCAACGCTGGGATGAAGATCCAGCAACATTCATCACAAGAATGAAACGTTTGTGCCTAAGACTAAACCCCAGTTGGCCGGAACAGGACTTAGTGAACCACATCATCATGCAGATGACGCAGCAGTATTGCGTTCAAATAACGCAAGTGGGACCAAAGACATTAAAGGACCTACATGATACCTGCGAAAAGTGGTCAACAGTCTTCGAGCAGTTTAAAGGTAAGACAACAACAGTACCTTTAAAGAAAGAAGTTGCAGCTCCCCCAGCGGTACCAAAGAGGGAACCAGTTGCCGAGAGATCGTTGCCCAGATGTTGGTTCTGCACTGGCAGACATTTCAACCGGGACTGCCCCAACCAGCCAGAGAGTTTTGCGGCTAAGCACCCAGCACCCACTAAGCAGTCGGGGGAAGAGCAGAGGGCCGCTCCAAAGCCAGTAGCGGAACGGCCCTAATTACCACGACACCCACAAACCAAACGGCATCCATCCAGTTACGGATTGATGGCCGCCCAGTGACAGCCCGAATTGACAGTGCCGCAAGTAAGAACCTGGCCAGACCCGAATGGATGTTTGGGTCAACCACCACGACAGCCGCCGTGGAATTTACGATGGCAATTAAAGGTAAAACTTTCGTCACTAATAAACTTGGACTGTTAAAGGCAACTGCGGGGCAAGAGTACGAATTCCAATGCGAAGCCCTGGAGGTGGAATGTCTCCAGGCAGGAATCATACTTGGGCACCCGTGGCTAACAGAGAACCATGCGGTCCTGGACTACCTAAGAGGATGTGTCCATGTTGGAGTTAAACGACGGCATACGATCTACTTCGATAAGACGCCACCACGAACTACTTCAGCAACGATGAATCTTGAAGATATTCCCGTTGACGTCCAGGATTGGACGAACCCACAAAGGGAGAAATTCAAGAACATCATCAACAATTTCCAGGACCTGTTCATGGAAGGTGGGCGAATACAAACCACCACCACCACCAAACACACAATACGCCTGAAGGATAATCTGCCAGTGAGGGTGCCCACGTACAAGTACACCCCGCAGAAAAAGAAGGTCATCGCCACCCAGGTTGAGGAGATGCTTGCGGCCAGAGTTATCAGACCTAGCCACAGTGAGTATAACTCTCCGATAGTTATAGTGACGAAAAAGAATGGGGAGCCCCGGTTCTGCGTCGATTACCGCCGCCTTAACGACAAGACGGAAAATGAAGCCAGTCCACTACCACCCATTCAGGAATCATTAAAGGACCTAGGGACGGCGAAGATTTTCACCACACTAGATCTGCGCAATGGATATTGGCAGATCGAATTAGAAGAGGCCTCCAAGCGACTGACCGCCTTCACGACACCAGAGGGCGCTGCCTATGAGTTTCAAGTGATGCCCTTCGGCCTAAAGGGGGCCCCGACCACCTTCCAAAAGCTAATGGCCCAGGATGTCCTGGTAGGCTATCTGCAGAACTTCGCACTGGCCTACCTGGACGACATCATCATATACTCTGACAATATGGAGGAACATCTACGACACCTGAGTTTGGTGTTGGAAAGAATTCAGCAACACGGACTAAAACTAAATATGAAGAAATGCCGGTTTGCCAGTCCCTCCTTAGAGTATCTGGGCCATATGGTCACCAAAGAAGGGAATGAGCCCCAAACAATCCATATCAAAGCAATCCAGTCCCATGAAATACCCAAGACGAGGAAGGCCCTTCGCCGTTTCCTAGGCATAGTGAACTGGTTGAGAGATTACATACCAGATGCATCAAGAACGATGGCACCCCTTACGGATCTCTTGACCACCAACACCACTTACCGATGGACTAAGCCTGCCGAAGAAGCTTTCTTGGCAATTAAAGAAGCGGTAACAAGGCCCCTCTTCCTGCACCGCCCGGACTTTAGGCTGCCGTTCATTTTGCAGACAGACGCCAGCAGCATAGGCGCATCTGCTGTACTATATCAAGAGGAGGAGGACCAAAGAAGAATCGTAAGCTATGCCAGCCTACGATTCAACAAGACAGAAGTAAAATACCATATTAAGGAGCAAGAGTGTCTGGCCGTTATATGGGCCATCAGAAAATATCGGCCATACCTAGAAGACCGGCCATTCCGACTCCGGACCGATAGTAAGGCACTCACGTGGTTGCATAGCTTTAAAGAAACCAGATCAAAGCTAATGAGATGGTCACTCCTCCTCCAAGAATTTTCATATGAAGTCCAACACATCCCAGGACGAGAAAATGAACTTCCGGATGTACTCTCCCGCCATCCCAGTGACGAAACCACTCCACTGGAACTAGATGAAGTGGAAAGATTAGTACCAGACACGCAGCAACCAATAACCCAGGCTAGTGGAGAGTTTGTCTGTTTGTTACAGGAGAGGGACCCCTTATACCATGTGATACAAGATGCACAGCAAGATGACCCAGCCATGAGGGAGTTAATCGAACAACTCCATCCAAACCAACCCGGAGAAAACCATCCCGATTTTATATATCTCGATGGATTTATAAGATATCGAGAGGGAGCCCACCAGCCAATCCTGGTCCCAGAGACAGCCAGAGCCCAGGTACTGCATCAGTACCATGACGATCCGACGGCAGGACACCCAGGAACCGAAGAGACCTATAGAGCAATCACCAATCGCTTCCATTGGCCAGGAATCCGACCAGAAGTGACGGACTATGTCCGGGGATGTAGGCTATGTAATGCCTTCAAAAGGGGACCCCTACAAGCCAAGGCTCCTCTCCGACCTCATGCCCCGAGACGTCCCTTCGAAGTCCTGTCCGTCGACATCGTGGGACCACTGACCACATCAAGAAAAGGCAATAGGTTTGGTGTGGTCATAATGGATCTCCACACCAGATGGACCGAGGTACGAGCGGTACCAACTACCAGCAACCATGCCGTAATAGACGCTTTGGAGGAAGTGTTCCTGAGATTCGGCTACCCAATGGCTATCCTAACGGATAATGGCCCACAATTCACGTCCGTCGCCTGGGATGCTGCCTTACGTAAATGGCAATGCATCCATTGGACTACCCCAATCAACCACCCACGGGCGAATCCAGTAGAAAGGCGGAATCAGGAACTGAAGAAGGGCCTACGTCTCCAGTTAGAAGGGCGAACGCCAGAGAGGTGGGACGAGAAACTCGACACGGTACTCTTTAATTTAAGATGCCGAAAGAACGCTGCGACGGGCTATTCCCCGGCAAAGGCATTGTTTGGGTTCGAACTGCGGAGACCTGGTGAATGGCGAGACCCACACAATGTCCCGCCAGAAACTGGGCCGCAGCGAATCCAAAAGATACATGCCAATGAACGAAGGTATCGTGACAGGTACATAGAGCAAAATGCACCCATGCCAATTCAACCACGCATCGGTCAATTGGTCATGGTACGCACCCACCTCCCACCAGGACAGCCATTCGGCGCAAAATGGGCAGGACCATACCCAGTCCGGGAAGCAGCCGGACCAACAGCCGTCTGGGTGGAACGACCTGGCGCACAATGGACAAAATATCACATTGATCAAGTCCGTATAGCAAGACGCCCAAACCAGGGTCAACCACTCCAGCCGGCTGAAATTGACGATCACCAGCCACGTGATCATCCACCACCAGGAGCACCAGGACCCAGCCAACGTACAACTGGATTTTAGAGCGGCCCACCAGGAGCAACGGGACACATTGGGAATCGAAATTAAAATGTATTTTGCTATTTATGACATATTTCTTTTTGGGGGCCTGGAATGTCGTGTGGAACAACGTCTTTTTCGGGGGGGGGTCAATTGTTACCAACAGCCTCTTCCGATGGAAACAAATAAGACGTTTTCCCACAGAACAAGTCCGGGCCCAATATAAGTGTACATGTTTTATTCCTGTCTTATCCCGTTCCTCCAGAATAAATTAAACTCCCAATATGAAACATTCGTAAAGTTAGAGAAATTTCGCGTAATAACCTTTTAAGACAATTTTGATACGAATCATAGGCTCCGCCCACAACCAATCAGAACATTCGTAAAGTTAGAGAAATTTCGCGTAATAACTTTTTGAGACAATTTTGATACGAATCATAGGCTCCGCCCACAACCAATCAGAACATTCGTAAAGTTAGAGAAATTTCGCGTAATAACTTTTTGAGACAATTTTGATACGAATCATAGGCTCCGCCCACGGCCAATTAAAATGCTTAAATTTCTAATACACGCAGAAGACGTAACCCTGTTTAGGCCCCAAGGGAAATTACCGTGACATAGATACTTCTTTGTTCGTCACCTGCGTCACTGGGGTTCCCAAATTAAAACGTAAACACATTTGGAAACCTATATAAGGTGGGACAAATGCCTACACAATATCGAGTCCTCTCTCGATCACCAGCCTGCCAACAGCAACCTCCTGGACCAGCAGATAACAGGCCACCGATACCGAGCGGACTTTCCAGAAAGCCATCCAGCGGAATTGTATTACTGCTTACGTAATACAAGGGACCAAAAAGGCACCTCCAGGTCATTGGAAGTACTCGGCGAAACGTGTTCAGGAGAGCACGTGGACCAAGAATTCACTAAGAATTCCGGAGGAATTCTTTATTTCGGACGGCTTCTTCATCGGAATCCAAACTCATCGACGTCCGAAAATAGATCTACGTGGTGAAATACATCCAACGCATCGCCTAGTATTGACCGAAGAAGTTATAGGAGGATCCTACTACTGCTTACGTAGTAGCGGCCGTTTTAGTTATTTACAGTGCGTTTATTCCGCGTAAAGATACCAAACTTAAGGTCCCTCTTTAGTGTTCGCCCATAGTATTAACTTCAGTGCACCAGGACAAGCTACAGCTGCTTACGCTGTAGCAATTAACCGTAAGTGCAGTGAAAAACCTATTAAGCCCGCGTTTTTATTTGACATTGTTGGTTGAATGCCAGCACCTCCACCAAAACATTTAAATTCAGTGTGCGCCTTTGTTAATGAATTATCATATTAACTTCACGTGGATTCATTAACAACATTGTTATTGCTAAAGTGTTAATATTAAATTCCACGCGTTAGTGAAACATAACCTTCAAATATCCAACCGATATCTTCCCTTATACATACTATTTGTTTATAACAATACTATTATCCAAGTTCGTTGTTACTGGTACCCATATGCAGCGTGTGTTTAACTTTTATTCCAGTAACAACCATTTTATTTGACATTGTTGGTTGAATTCCAGCACCTCCACCAAATTATTTAAACTCAGTGCGCGCCGTTATTAATGTATAATATTAATAAATTCACGGTGGTTCATTAACTATATTGTTGTATTCGGAGAGTTAACCTTAAATTCACGCGCTAGTGAAACCCTAACCTCCAAATACCTAACCTATATTTATCCCTATGTACATTATTTGTTTATAACATTATTAATATTCAAACGTATCGTTATTAGTACCTATATTCAGTGTGTGTTTGACTTTTTAGCGGATAACTTTTATTTTATTATTGGTTAATGCCAACTCCTCCATCATTATTAAGCAGTGTGTGTATTGTTGCTATTTCATAATATTTAGTTGTTTCAAAGTGTACAACAACTATTACTCAGTGTGCCCGTTTGTATTTAAACCTCGACTGTTAACATTTATTCGCGATACGACTTGTTTTTGGTTATAGTGTCGTTTATTAACACAGGTCGTTATTAACCTCGGGTGTTCTTACTTACCTATTAAGCTTTGAATTATTAAAATATTATAACGTTGTGGAAAATTATTGTTTTAATTAATAACATAACCCAACTTTACCCTAAATTCAATTAATACTTCCTGGAGGAGTCTTTTGCCGCGGCCCCTTTGTTTGTTTGTTTGTTTTACAAATTCCCAGGATTAAGAGGAGGTATTATTAAGGTCGTTGCATCCACAGTCCGTTTTCATTGGTGAGGTCATGTCATGGCAACACACTATTTTCGCCTTTTCATCAACAAAAACTCCAGGGATCCTCAGTACACAACTTGGGCGGTAAATACTATTGCACTTACTGCATGTTACAGAATGTGTTACACTTTTTGAACATTTCTTACACCAAGCTATCAAAGAAGAGTCTTTAGTTGGCGCCATTACTACACACATAAGATTTTACGAAGTATCTCTCATAGTACCTCAAAACAAGGCTGTTTTAGGATTATTTAAGGATGAGAATGCTGGTAATATAATGAGTGAGTTTGTTGGATTGCGCGTGTATATGTATACCATAGCGGTTGAGGGTAGAGAAAATATAAAAAAAGCAAAGGGTGTAAAAAGGAATATCGTCCGGAATGAAATTAGTTTGGCATATTATCGCGACTGTTTATTCGATCAAAATTAATATTAAAAAAAAACATAATTTATTTAGAGTTAAATTGCATCAAATTCATACGGTCGAACGAAATAAACTAGCCTTATTTCCTTACGATGATAAGCGCTTCATTAATCAGGATGGTATCCACACTCTGGCCTGGAGCCACTATAAGATCGATTAAGCCCCTCCTTAGCTGGTCCCCTGCGCAAACCTCGGATGGAGCTGCTCTGCCGCTTCAAATTGAGTAAGTATCCCCACTAATATTTGTTTCACTCAATCAGTATTACTTTGTCTGCATTTGAGTTCACACATATTTTCATTTCATCTAATTTTTAAAGGATGGAAACTAGTAAGAGTGTAAATTATATATATATAAACTTATATCTATATATTTTTTTAATTCTTTCCAGAAACTTATAATGAATTTATTGATGATTCGCTTAAAATGATTGACGACAACATCATTAAGGAAAAGCAACTGATTGTCATCATACTTCCTCAACAAGAGCGGTTCCAAGTGGGTGAATATCGGCCTTAGTCCAGCAGCTGGATTCACACCTATCATTCAAATTCGTTCACCAACAAACTGTATATTCTTCACATTGGAAGAATGGGAGCAATTTTGCAAGACTGAGGGTTGCAGCTCCAATCATCAATACATACAAAACGATTAGTGTTATACGAATAAGTAGTCGAAATCAGCAGATGGTATTATCAAATGATACGTATAATAATTTGTTTAATTTACAACCACTAATTAAATGTAAATTATTATTTTTCGATGATAGTGAGTTTCCTAGTTTTTATAATACATTGTTGAAATCATGTATAAATTTAAGCGGTGATCTATATAGCAATATTGCTAAATTAATAGAAGGTCATTCAAATTCATTAAACGCTTTTCTAATGTTAGAAGTGCTATATACTTCTTTTACTATTCTTCATTATGATTTTGAAGTAATGAAACTAGGTGATATTGCTAATTGGTAAAACAATACTTTTGATTCAGTACTCTGTATACTCAATAATGTGATACTAGATAATAAGTTTCATTGTATCTGTTTGTATATAAAAATAAACTTTGTCTAAAGAAGCTAATCTTTTATTTCCTACCCTTGTTCAACACTTTTGGAACACAGTGTATGTTCATATTTGACGTCATCAGGAACCAGGCTGTACATGTATTAAAATTTAAATCTTTGATTTACCATCTTGGATTCGCCATCTTACTTTCTAAATCTATACTTTTGGAACACCGTGTATATTCATATTTTATTACTACAAGTACCATACTGTATTTCTTTTGAGACACCCGTATATTAATTTTAAATTGGCTCACCGACATCTCTAAAACCTCGGTGTGTGAAACTGCAATGCGACGTATGACGGAGGCCCCCATACGCCATACGCCCACACGTCAAACGTGGGGTGAATGAGGCGGGCGTTTTTTTGGTTAAAACTTATGATATAAAAAACGAAACTTAATTTTAAAAAATATTTTTTTTTATTCCTAATTTATGTTTTTACTTACGCCTATAGGTATATTTAAATAAAACTCAAATTTTAAGTGTTTACGTTTTTTAATTTTGTAATAATTAAATACATCGATCATGTAAAGTAAATTGTATTTATAATAGACACATAAATTAATTGGGCACCAGCTGCAGCTAAGGCAGGCCTGGGCAGGTTTCCGCTACCCATACAGGTGAGTTTGACACCTGGTCAGCTAAGTTTTACACCTGGTCTGGTAAGCGGCGGCATCTGGGCACCGGTTTGATAAACGAAGCATTCGAAAAGTGCACACTCAGCAAATTACGTCTTGTTTTGACCAAAAATTGCCTTATCTTATCAAGGCCATTACATTTTGGCCGCCATCTTACTTTTCTAAATCCTTACTTTTGAAACACCCTATATGGTTGATACGTCACAAAGTATCATACTGTATATTAATTTGCGCGCCGACATCAGCGCCATCTGTAAATCCACGGTGGCCGCGTTCGGAACTAAAAATTAGTGGTGGGGGAGTGGGGGGATTGAGTGGTGGGGGGTGTCCAGAATCGGCATAAGTACCCTACTATTACAGTCTTAGTTAATTATTTTGAATAGACAATTTAGTGGTTAAATAATTAGTAGTGTCTAAATACAATTGTTGGCGATTATAATATTATTTATTAAATTTAAAAACTATGTAATTAAAAATAAGCTGACATCTGCGGCAGGTGTCTCTTGAGACCGTTGTTTATTGTGTTCGTAAGATGTATGTAAGCCAAACAGCGATATCAATGAAATTCTTTGGATTCTTGTAATACACGTTAGTTCCAAATAAAATCTCAAAAATAATCATGTAACGTACAGTGACATAGACAAGGTCTGTTTTTCCATCCATATTTATTTGTATACCTACACAAAAAATATTACATTTTCTATTACTTAAGTACTGTTAATTATTCACCATAAGAAGAAAAAGTTACACGTTATAAATAAAAATAGATCTTTCAAAAAAGTCTAGTTTAGAATTTCTTTAATAAGGACAGACGTACTCATTTTTCTAAAAACAAAATTCTTTTCTTAGTGTAGCGTAGTTTTAGTTACAAATAACTAAATTTACGTTTTGTATTAATTTATTGTTTGTCCAATATGTTTCTTTGCATTGTCAATTTGAATTTTATATTTAGATACCAATCAAATCAGTACTTTCTAGTCAATTTACATCGTTAGGGTCATAATATAAATAGAGGAATAATGTAATAGTTCCCACCACAACAAAATTACTTACAAAAACACCTCCATCTTGGATGTACGATGTTAAGTAGAGGACAAGTGTAAGAAACTATCATTTCAGACCAGTTTCTCTCACTAGACACAACACATCACTGCTCAGCATAGCATCGCATACAATCAATGGCGATTCCTGCATAAGTGTACATGTGCACTTGCACTCCCAAATTTAATGTGTATTCTTATTTAAAAAAAAACATATTTAAATTTAATCATTCTTGAAATAATTTTATAATAACAGTAGGTATAAGAGGTCTATTAACTCCATAAACGATTCGTCAAAGACGCAAAGATCAGAAATTAAACCAAGAGATGTAAATTGTTCCAACTAATATCCAAGCAAGCCCGAGTCTACCGCGTCGTTTAATCGTTTCGTGCACTGCACATGTGACTATTAAATCTAGTTGGTGGAACCTTTGCCGCCCGCACTCTTTGTTCCCCGCGACAGTCCGGCGGCGTTCGATGTTTTAAGCTGTTCCGCGTGCACATGAAATCTGTGCATTGGAACGTTGTTTCTCTACATTAACAGTCTTCTATACCTTCCCCTGTTGCATTAACCCTGAGTGAGACTCATCTGAATACATTCAGATTTGCTAATATGACGTTTAGGAAAAAAGACGTTTAAGAAAATTATTCGGACTGCATGAAGTAAACAGCCCAGCACACAGACATGGTTTTTATGATTTTTTGAAAACTACACTGTTCTCGAGAACTGGCTCTATGTTCCCTGTTTCTCTTACTTAACCCACATTTCTCATAAATTTTAACATGAGATAATTTTAAAAGTACATAATTAGATTTCCATATGTACAAGGGTATGATAAATAATTTAAAAGTAAGCTAAAATGCGATTTCCAATAAAAGTACTTCTGTATAGTTGAAATATTGAAGAAAAAAAATAATTATCACGTAACACACTGTTATATTTTGGTAGAGAGTAATAATAATAATAAAGATTTTTTCCCCTCTTGATTTCATATTAATCTTTGTTTTAAGTATAGATATAGAAATTCTTAATTTTAGTGAATTGGTCATTGAAGAATTTATCTCAAAAATGGAGAGACGAATTGATTTTCAATACAAAACGTGTTTGTGAAATATAAGAACTATTATACAATTATATATATAAACAATTGTTTGGTGAGGCCAAGGTACTCAGTGAGGTAAGTTACTAAATTTCTAATATCTTAATATAAGTTCCTTAAATTCTACGATTTGATAGCCCAAAAAAAGTATTTTTGGGCGTGGCCCCCAAAAATTTTTTAGCCTCTTTTATTCTAAGGTTGTGCACCCCCAGAGTATTGAACCACGCGCCGTCACTGCATACAATGGACGCCTGGATTAATGGTTCGATACTTGCTTGTCAATATATAGATCGCGGGTCCCTTTCCCGACCACTCTCCATCACGAAATTTTCAATTACAAGAATTTCACAGATTTTCTATCGTGTTTCGCAGAGAGCGCTTAAAACTGTCGTTCTCCGCAAGTCAGGTAATTAGCAAGCCATGTTTAGAAACAACTTGCTCATAACTGTTATTATGTAAATAAATAAATAATTGAAAAGATTTATTTTTAAAAATTATAATGACTATTTGTAGTGTCATGAAATAAAGTCACCTCAAACATAACAAGTATTTTGCTCAATTTTGTATAGTATCAATTTTTTTACTATTTTACCATTGGTCAACGTACGATGCGCTTCCTCTAAAACGGTTTTGCTTGGCATTCTCTTCCGTGTTAATATGAGATATGAACCTGTAATTTGTACAAAAATTATTAAAAATATTCTGCTGGTTATTAATGAGATCAAACATGCATGAAATGTTCTTCTTCTACAAATGTTTTAATACTTACTTTTACTGAAAAAATAGAAGTTCCTGCATTTCCAAAGTAATAAATAATGGCTATAATCTGTATCCAAAATTAAATAGGAAGTCGTAACTAAAAATAAACATTAAGTGTAAAAATATGTAATATAAATAATAGATTATTGATAATTATAAGCTCTATAATTTAAAAATAATTCCATTTTTGCAGAATGTTCGACAACGACTACCAACACGAACTTATGTTTTTTAAATTAAATTGCTATGCATCTGTATTACCTAGTCGATTTTCAACATTTGAAAAATTGCTATGAAATCACGATTAATGATGAAAGACCTGTTATGGACTAATGGGCTTAATTAGTAGAGATATCATTTCAGTACGGGAATTTACGACATTTCAACGTATGTTCTTTAGAATTACATACCATTTGCTAAAATTCGAAGTTCTTAAAACAAATAAATGTATATTTACATGCCAGTAAAAAGTACTAAAAATTTTCTATTTAAAAGTACCTATGAGTTGCCATGACGTGCATTAACTAAAATTAATCGAAAGGAGTTACTTATATTTTCGTTATTAATTTTTATATTTGGAATTATGCATAATTTAAAAATATCGCAATTACAGTGCATCAGAAAGTTGTTAAAACGCCAAACTTAACTTCAGTTCAAAGAGCAAAACCGTCCGTACAAGTATTCAAATTTACTTTATTAAAAAGTAAAATCCTGAAAAATATAGTAAAGGTTACAAGGTCATCATAGCAACACAATTATTTATTAATTATAGAATGCGTGAAAGATGAAAGGCATAAAAAATGTTAATTAGTTTATTACTGCCTGTGTAAAATGTAATATTTAAAACGCATAAACATAAAAACAAATACATGTAAAGTCAAGAATGATAACCCAACAGTAATCTTCAAAAGGAGCATCCTTACCGGCGGTTCTTTCAGTGTAAATATAAATACGTTTCCTGAGTGTACTAGTGGTTGTTAATTACTCAAATACGACGAGGAGAAAGTGGGACACAAACCATCAAAAGATCTGACTATAGTGTGGCTTCTCGTTGATCGTTATTCTTTGGTTTTACGCTATCTACATTATCAGATATCAATAATGGACTTATTCTACTCCCATCTTTAAAATGTTATTTGTCGTATATCTTTACGTGACTCTAAGCGATCTTTTAAATACACCTTGAGAAGCTGTGACTGCGTGCGCTTTAGTCACGGGGTGAACTTAGCAACGGGCTCTTTAATCAGTGGCTGAAATTAGTTCTAGGGTTATTAATTGCAAAAATCAAATGAAACTCAAACAAATTTGTTAACATTTTTCATTAATCTGTCAAAATAACACGACGTGGCGCAACAACAGATAAATAAATTTGTAGCAGTACCTACAATTACAATAGTATGCGGCTACAATGTTGCCAAATGTATGTTTCTTTTAAATGGTTCCTGAACGCATACGAAGCATAATACGACATTTTAACAATAACATTTATTATTCAGAACCGAACGAAGAATGTCGCTGCGTGTATAGCTTTTGCGACACTTTTTACACACGCTGTATACATAAAATATATCTGTAAGTTCATAATAATTATTATCTACATACTTTTTAGAATCGAATATGTTTCCAGGTATAATCCTTGTCCAATAAATGTTAAATTATGGTATCTAATTCTGAAATAATATGTTGAATACAATATACACCACTAAGGACGAAAATGCGCGGAGTAGTAATTCATTGCCATGTACATTTTAGTGATTTTGACGTTTTTTAATTTGGCATAAGCACAGTTTAAAGCGTTTTTTAGCAGTTATTTTTGAAAGTGTCTAATCAATTTTAATAAAAATGAATTATTAATTATAGATTATTAACGCTATTTCATTAAATTGGCAATGTTATAGTTGCTTGATTCTCAAGTTGCTATGAAAATTTCCTTAAATCGCAATGTGTAATTGCAAAAATCAATTACAGATAGGTACCCGTTACAAATATGCAATATATAATAACAGATAGGTACTTACTTAGAAGAATTATTTGATATGCTTAAGAAAATGCCTGCAGAGATTTTTGAAAAATTGTATTTTATACATGCCGCCTTTGATGAGGAACTAGATTCTTGAAGATGCCAGGTTCCCAGAACCTATTAAAGGATCACGTTATATTGTTTGGTAGTATATAGTCTCTTTTGATCCTGAACTTACATTTTCTTCAGAGAAACTTGTATTAGATGAAATATTTACACATTCAGAAAATGCTTTAGAGAAGCAGTCTTTATTATTTAAAATAAATAATAATACAATATAATAAGAAATGTAACGAGACTTCATTTCGATGTTGTTTATTTGAAGTATTATTGCTGATAGATGATATTTATAATGACATTTTCAACTTTGATAAACAAGGAGTGATAAGTTATATCTTAATTTTAAATAATAATAATTGATTTATTATAAAATACCTTATTTGCCGTACATTTAAATATACAGTGTATTCAAAAATAAATTAAAGTAAATACATATTTTTTAAATTGGCCGCCTGAATTTTTTAACATTTATCAAACTATGACACTTAGAGTCTACAGTATTTTTTTGAGATTTAGGCACAAACGTAACCAGTATTCCCAAAATTATAAATATTGGTGATACATAAGTATGATACTTTTAATCGAAACCTTCAGAAATTGGAAATGTTTTCTAATTCCTTCTTTCTTGCCTGGACTAAAAGATGTTTCTGTCAAACAAAAACTTAATAATTTCTAAAAGAAAGGATTTCCAGATGTTAAGATCGGAAATCGATCCCGCTACCATTAAACCAACCTTCCTTAATTTCATATGTATGTGCTTAATACATAAAGCACAAACATACAAATTCACCATTAAATCGCGTTTTCGTCGCCAGTTGCGTTAATGTATGCTATTTATGCTAATTTCAGGGAAAAGAAATCAAATTTACCTTATTCAAATTCAACTTTTCAAAAATGAATTCATTGATAGAAAATAATACAAAGTTTGCAACATTCTATATCTGACTGTTGAATTCTATGTGTAGATTGTATATACATACTTAACAATCATATGACATGCAGACAAGCTCGTAATATATATTTTGTAAAACATAAATATTTTGGATTCCTCGATTTCATAGATTTTACAAATGGCATTGACAATTTCTTCGGATCTACCAATCTTAAAGTTCACATAAAGATAAATGTGGTACTTAGGCTTTGTCTATATAAACTACAAAAATAAAATATCGAAGAACAGAAGTAGCAAATATACATTGTTAGAACTTTCATGTGAAATCTACCTACATACTACCGTAGAAATAAAGGTAAAAATTACATTACGAGACATCTTAATAAGAGTGACAAATATCTTGTTACTATAATTACTATTATGCCTCAATCTGGGAACGATCAAACAACGAAATCAAATAGATACTGAACATTTCATTCCTTTAATCCACGTAGCAATAACAATATTATTGCCTAGAACACAATTACTTTGTATTTAACGTGACCTACTATAAACAAACCGGAGGGTTAGCAATGGGAAATCCACTAAGTCCCTTATTATCCGAAATATTTATGGACAACCTTGAAGATATTATTAGTAAACATTCGTTATTTAAAAATTGTATATACTGGGTGAGATATGTAGATGATATTTTGGTGTGTTTTAAAGGAACGGAGAGACAGTTAAATACACTTCATAATCATATTAACACTTTGCATGATAATATTAAATTCACCATAGAATTAGAAGAAAATAAAACAATTAATTTTCTAGACCTTCAAATATCACATATTACTGATACACACGAATTCGCTATTTACCATAAACCCACCCACACAGATATTACGATACATTCTAACTCTTTCCACCCGATTAGTCATAAACTTGCTGCTTTTCACTCAATGTTATATAAATTAATCCATGTTCCTATGAATAAGATTAATTTTGATAAAGAATTAGATAGAATTTACACCATAGCTCAGAATAATGGTTATTCAAAAGAATTAATAAATAATCTCCTTCATAAAAAACAAAAATCAAAAATCATATCCGAAATTTATCCTATAGTTTCCCAAACTTACTTATCAAAATTTGCCTCTGTGACTTATATAGGTACACCTTCCATAAAAATAAAAACATATTTACAAAAAACAACAAACACATTAATTTCATTTCGTACAAACAACAAACTACAGAATCACATTAAAAATAATAAAGATAAAACTGACAAAAATTTAAAATCTGGGGTCTATAAGTTAAATTGCGAGTGTGGAAAAGCTTATATCGGACAAACTGGTAGATCCTTTTCCACGCGCATAAAAGAACATGAAAGAAGTTATAAATTACAAAAAACAGATTCCACATATGCAAACCACTGTATTGAACAAAAACATAAATTCAATAACAAGTTTGACATACTACATATACAAGACAAGAGTAAAAAATTAAATTTATTAGAAAACCTAGAAATAAATAAATTAAACAAATTAAACCTTATTTTAAATGACCAACTAGAAGTGAATAATTCACCGTTGTTAAATTTAAATATTTAAAATCAACTTAATAATTCTTATAGTTATATATATATTTATAAATTGTTTAATTTTATAATAACAGTAAACAATCAGTTTTCAAAAATTTTTAATATTATTAATCATATTGTTATGTATATATATATATATTAAATATTACATTAAAGATATAAGTTACTCCCGCTCTTAACCTAATGTCACAAACTCCCCCCTCTTCATTTAGGAAAAGACATAAATAAGAACGTCTACAAATATTTTGTATTATAATATTCATCACCTGTTGAAGCCCTAGTAGGGTGAAACAATTGTTGTGAATTAAATAAAACTGTTTTGAACTCAATTTGAATTTATTTCAATTTTTACTTGTAAAATATATTACACTAAATCCATGAGAACAACACTGTTAAATTATAAGCTAAAGTTAACATTTGCCAATATTCTTGATGATTCTCAATTTATATATATTACATATAGGTATCAAATAAAAATGAAGTTCTTAAAATGTAATTACAATCACAATTTTATAAATAAAAATAGTTCATTGATCATGAATGTTGTCTTCTTATACGACCTTCCAGTACTACCAGTTCAATAAAGTTGTGACGGAAATAATTTAAGATATACTAAAAAAAAGTTAATAATAATAGGAATAATCTTAGGAGTAAGTGAAATATATAGAGAGAGCATATTAGTTTGTCGATAAATAATAATAATAGAAGGCTGGCAGAATGCAAGGATGGTAATAAAATAGAAAAACAAGTTATAACTTTTTTATACATTTTCTAGTAGCATAAAATTATTTAATACGTAATTTATTAAGATTTAAGTAGAGAACACTAAATTATTGTTAATTTTCATTACCTAATCCAATCTAAATAAAAATTTACTTGCAGTATGTAAACTCTTCAACAAAGACTTTCTCAAAATCTATGGTTCACGTAAAAAACAACGTATAATAGGTAGGAATGTTTATACATAGTTTCGTAGTATAAGCAAATTCAGCATAAATAAATGGATATATTTATTATTGATGTATGTATAGTCTGTTTCAAAATATAGTGCGATTGCTTTCTTGATATAAGGTTTAAAACTTATATCGAGGGGCCTTTTTTTTTAATGATTTCAATATTGAATCATTTTGCTCCTAAGGTATAATAAACAAACAAAAAAATTATAGCAAAATAAAAAATTCCATATCATTTGCGGTAACAATTTATTTTCTTGGACAATAAGAGTGAATATAGATGGAATAAAATACAGTTTTTTACTAATTTAAGACTACCTATTTTTTTCTTTTTTAAATGCACTAAGATTATTTTTTTTATTAATACATCTTAATCTAATACAAATAAATCAGTGTTCGAACAAAAGCTAAAATTACTTCTTTAGGAATGTTACTCTGTATTTTGTTTCCCACTTTATGAAATGTATAATACATAATGTCCAGCTTTTTTATTTTACTATATTTGTAGGCACTTACATTACAACCAGATATTTTTCTTCCCAAGCAAAATGTCTACGAATATTAAACTATACGTAAACACATTTTACTCTAAACTTAACTTAAATTACATATAACTTAGCACTATTTCTGTCGATAATCGTCCATAATTTATACTAAAAAAATTAAACACAAACTAAACTATTGTCTACACTAAAATAAAAATTAATGAGTATAATAAATGATAAAAAGCATGATAAGTAAAAATTACAAAATAACCAAACGCTCAACATACTTACGCACAATTAAACTAAAACATAAATGGCGCTTAATCTCCATCAACTGCGCGGTGTGGACGAGTTTTGGTTTTCTGAAGATGAAGAGCATACCTTCTTTATTTGTAACGTGGAAGAAAAAGTTGGGGGTCCGTTCTTTACTGCGCAAGCGTGTTATGTACAACAGGGGTTTTTTAGAGTAATACATACACGGTACAGTAGCTACCTACATTGTTGATTGTAGTAAACCATTTTATTACAATCACATACAAGTACAAATATAATGAGTCATAGTCAGGCAGACACTGGCGATAAATCGTTTGGTAGAAAACGATTATTCGAATTTAATTCACAAGACCTAAAGAGAATTACAGTCTCAGTAAAACGTAAAGATGTACCAGAAGACGTGGTTGCCGGGCCTCTAATGCGAAGTTTGAATAATCTACAAGATTTAGTCCTACACAAACCAGGTAATTTTATATTTTAAGTTATTTTGTTTGCAAAATACATATGCATATTATACATAATATATTTGAACATTTATAAAAAGGTACATAACGTAATTTTTGTTGTCAGAAGCTTTTTACACCAATTATTTATTTGGGTCTTCTGTCGACAAAGCAGACGCTATATACCTACTTTTAATGTAATGCATTTATAATAATTTATATACCTATATATATATAATACTTGCGCCCAGGAAAAGTATCAAGACAAGAATATATACCTATAATAGAATAGAATGTCTACCTACTTGATAAAAAATCTCAAATATTCCAAGAAATTTACTACATAAAAAACACGAACTTTTTTCGGAAATTTCTATGTTTTGCTTCAATCAAGACAGGTTGCATTTTAGTCGGCTTATGAAGAACACATGAACAGTTTTCTTTTTTTTAGCCGTACAGCCTGTAAAAAAAGGCGTAAAGATATACATGACATAATATTGATACCTACAATGTGTGTCAAAAATAACGCATAAGTTCATTTATAGCTTACATAGAAGATTTACAGAAAAATCCTACAAAGGGTATAGCGAAAGTCATTATTTAACGATAAAGATTTACTTTTGAGATTTCATTTTCATGGCCAACTGGGTTCAAATTTTTTTTTAACACGTTCGCTACCCCCATAAGAAAAAAAAACTTTCAAATTAGACTACCCTTTTTTTTTTATAATGTGAAAGGAAATACTCAATTTAGACAGGTTTGGTACAAATTTGTCGATAAAAATTATTGTTTATGCTGTATTTACTTCCGGCTCATAAATGAGACGGTGGTCTATGGTAATAATTTATCAAACTAGACTGCTTGGCTCTTATTTGAGCCGAGTGAAATTACACGCAAATTGTCAAAGAGTAGTAAATAAATAAGATAGAATACCAATTTTAAGTTTTTATTGCAAAAGTAACAAAGTTATAAATTTCAAATTGTAAAAAAAGATCTATTCTGTAAAAAAAATATTAATTTTTTGGTATGTATAACATAGGAAACAAAAAAAAATTAATTGACAATAACAAATTACATATGATATTGAGCGAAACATTTGTCAGGACAGAGGCCAACTTCTTTTTTCTGCTCATCACGACATAAATTGCAAACAAACCACGTTTGCACACGTTTTTTATCTCGCCTCTGGCACATGCGGCACCGAATCCTCTTGGCTAATTTTTTAGGAAAGTGTTTTTCAGTGGAGTTGCAAGAAGTGCTTGGCCTGACTCCTTCAGTAAGATACGTTACTATTTCATCTCTGAAATCTAAATAAGTGATCTTCTTGTTTGAGCTCTTCTCATAAATATATTTGCTGTTCCAAATACAAATGTCCAGAAGATGAAAAAATAATTTCAAATACCATCTTATGGTTTTGCGTGGTGTTGTGTAGTACGACAACATTTGGTCGGCTCTGTCTATCCCTGACATATACTTGTTGTAGTCAGCTATGATGTTTGGTTTTAAAACATCTGTACCTCTTCTATTCGTCGTTTCCACCATAGAAAATTTATGACAAGTGGAAATCATCAAAACGTCTCTCTTGTCGCGCCATTTTCCCACTACAACTCTACGTTTTCGTCTCCATATTGTTCCTCCTCTAGGTAACTTTTTTGTTACAACATCTTTTGGATTACCTTTTCTGTTTTTTCTAAGAGTGGCCACAATATGTGTATTTTTTTCTAGCATAGATTCGGCAAGAGGAACACTCGTGAATAAATTAGAATATTCAAAACACACCCGTCGGGGGTAGATAATTCGTACAATTTTATGCCATATTTGGCAGCCTTGTTTGGAATGTACTGACGAAAATATAATCGCCCTCGCCACAGCAATAAGGCTTCATCAATTGAAATATTTCGATCGGGATAATATACTTTTTGTATATTCTGCAGTACATGTTGAATAACATGATTGATTTTATGTAGACGATTAGTTGCATCATCACTTTGGTCATAAAAGCATAAGTTACGTAGTATAAGTTCGAATCTATTACGACCCATAACTTGTTGAAAAATGGATGACAATATACAGGATTTCGCGACCAATAATATTTCAGACTGGGCATTTTTATGTTTCCCATTGTAATGCATAGAGCAAGAAATTCCTTTATTTCTTTACTGGTTGTATTTTTCCACTTTCGCATATTTGATTTTTTTGACAATCCATTTGATATAAGAGTGTGAGCTCTAGTATTTGTCCAATGAACAATTTTATCAATGAGTGTATCATCAAACAAAAGAGAAAATATTTCTTGAGAACTCATACCTGGCGTCACATTTACTTTCAGGCCTGGTACCCCATTAAAATCAAATATATCAGTATCTTCTTCCAAATCCACCCATTCATCTTCATTGTCATCTCCACCATCTGCATGACTACCTTGACTTGCACTATCACTTAACTCATTATGATCACTACTTGCTCTTTCTTCTTCATTTTCTGTGCCTGAGTTAGAATAAATTGTTGCCTCACTTCCGGAGTCCACGTAAGGTTCTTCCTCAGATTCCTCGTGCAAAATAATTGAATCATCAGACTCAAGACCTTCTTCCATTACTTTTCTACCTTCTTCTTCAAGTTCTGCGACTGTTAAACGTCTTTTCGCAGTATTCATCTTGTAAAACTGCCCTCAATTAGCAACGACGTTACGCTCGTGATTGCAGACTACGAGCTACATAACTTCACAAAAAACACCGAGACCGCGAGACCACGCGACCCATATGTGAGTCAGGCATTCATAGAGACTACATTTGTCGATATATCATCATATATATGAGTCATCCCCTGAATTCGGCGCTCTCTTATGATAAGTTAAACAAGTTGGAACGTGCTTAAGGTGCACTCGCTTTTACTTGTACATATAAACGCTCCTGTTAAATATGAGTTTAGTACTATTCGAATTGTCGGACAAGACAGTGCTTGCAATAGTTTTTAAATAAAGCAAGTAAATTTGAAAATCATTTTAAAATGGCTTCTAAATCAAAAAGAAAACGTGAAATGCTCACTATTAGTGAAAAAATAAAAATCATTAATATGATTGAAATAGAAAAGGATCTATTGCAACTGTTGCTAAAATAATCAATAAAAACGAATCTTCGATACGAGAAGTGTTAAAAAACAAAGATAAGATTCGAGCTAGTTTTTCTAGTGCACCCCAAACTGCAAAAGTTGCAACCACAATACGTAATAAAGTGTTACTTAAGGTAGATAATGCCTTAAATTTATGGGTGGAAGATATGGCAAGAAAACATATTCCTATCGATGGCAAAGTGCTACAACAAAAGGCGTTGGTTTTATATGAAGATATGCATACCCAAGATTATACTGAAGAGGAAGGAAAATCATTCACAGCAAGTAGGGGGTGGCTGCATAGATTTAAAACAAAAATGACAGGGGAATCTGCGTCGGCTGATCATGTAGCTGCTGCCCTGTTTCCAGAAAAATTTAAACAAATTATTGCAGAAAAGAATTATCATCTTAAGCAAGTTTTTAACTGCGATGAGACTGGTCTTATGTGAAAAAAAATGCCTCAACGTACTTATATTCATAAGACTGCAAAGAGTGCACCAGGCTTTAAAGCAATTAAGGATAGACTTACCTTAATATTTTGTACAAATGCAGCTGGTCATATGATTAAACCCGGACTTGTTTACCGAACACAGAATCCACGTGCTCTTAAATACAAAGATAAAGCTTGCCTGCCTGTGTTTTGGCAATCAAATCGAAAGGCGTGGGTTACGGCTGTTCTATTTACACAATGGTTTCATCAATGCTTTATTGCGGAAGTGAAAAGATATTTGGAAAAGGAAGAATTACCATTTAAAGTGCTGCTGATACTAGACAATGCTCCTGGGCATCCTGTATCACTAGGCACAGAAGATAAAAATGTTGAAATGCTTTTTTTACCACCTAACACGACCTCATTGCTTCAACCCCTTGATCAAGGTGTCATTAGATGCTTTAAAACCATATATATTCGACAGGTTTTCGAAATGCTGTATACAATGGCTAACGAATGCTCTGATATCGGGCTCATGGAATGCTGGAAGTCATTTACAATTGCTGACGCAACTCTATTTATCAAAGGAGCGATGGAGGAATTAAAGTCAGAAACGATAATAGCATGTTGGAAAAATCTGTGGAATGACATCGTTCTTAGTTCTGAAGACACACATGATATTAATTCACATCTAACAACGATATTTAACATAGCGCAGAAAATAGATGGAGAAGGATTTAACGATATAACCCAAGAGGAACTCAGTGATTACATAAACGAAGAGGATCAAGTATTCACCAACGAGGAATTGGAAGACCTTGTGAAATCTTCTCCAGAAGCAAGTGACGATGAGGATGAGGGTCAACAAGAACCGCCAGCATGGACACTTGAAAAATTTTATCGATATTTCGAACTGCTCAAATATTAAAAGAACAGATAGTAGAATATGATCCAATAATAGAACGCAGTATTAAAATCACTCGCACTATAACAGAAGCCTTGAAACCTTTGGAGGATTTTTTATTGAAATAAAAAGACAACTACCAATAACAATGTACTTTGAAAAAGTCGACAAAACTGTCGATAATGCATAGCCATCAACATCGTTTGCTTTGGATCTAAGTAAACAATCGACTGATAACTTGGACTTGGAGGAAGATGAATGAATATGTAGCTCACGATGATAAAGTTTTTCTTGTTGTGTATGTAAATATGTACTACATATATGTACATATGTATGAACTTATATATTTATTAAACTTAAATTCTATATGTGCCACAGCACAAGAATATTTATTTATTTATGTTTATTTATTTTAAATAAATATTATATAACTTATTTTTTATTGTTTCATTGTTTTAACTTTGCTTCATATTTCATATTGTACTCGAAAATAAAGCGTTCGCTACTATCCACGGTTTTCAGTATCCGCGGAAGACCACAGAACCAAACCCCCGCGGATATGGGGGTACTACTGTATAACATCACGCAGTTACTGGATAACGGTATTCATATGGTGTTTTCGTCGAGAAAACGGACAGCAAAAATAGTCGATTTTACTGTTAAATTCCTTTCTGCATCGGCGTAGGTAGAAGCGTGAGGAGTTTTTAAAATTTATTCTATTTACCTTATATTTTGTAAGATAAATAAAGTACGAAGAGTTTACTCGATTTGAAATACAAACTGAACAAATACTGTAAGTTGTATTTCATAGATTACAACCCACTTGATATCCAATTATATAAATAAAATTAAAAGCTCTTTAAAAATATATAATTTCAATAGTGCGCCTGTGGGCGACGAGTCATGGGCCTTTCGTGTCTGGTCTCTAGTCATGAATTTTTTTTCCGGCTTACATACAGGATGTACAGAAACATCCTCCAAGGGGTATAGCGATTTTGTAAAAAAAAGTCATTATTTGACGATGAAGATTTACTTTTGTGAGTCTATTTTCATGAGCAACTGTGATTAATTTTTTTAGTAACATACTACATTTCAATTCCGTTTTTGAAACATAACATGTTTATTGATTGTATAACAAAATTAAGAATTAATTAAAGTCTGTATGTATTATCACAACAGTTTATATAATACCAGTTCAATAAGTCTTCGACGAAATAACCACCGTTCCTGTTTTGGCAGTAGGCAAGACGATATACAAATTCTTGTCGGACATTATGCAGGACAGTAGGTGTTATATTAGCATAATTTCTCCTCTAACACCCTCTTTCAGAGCTTCTAAATGTTGAGAACGATTCGAATAAACTTTGCTTTTTAAATATCCCCACAAAAATAAGTCTAACGGGGTGAGATCTGGTGATCTAGGGAGCCACCCTACCTCCCCGCCCACCAATCCATCTGTTGGGAAATATTTCATGTATGTACTTTGGCGATATAATGCAGGGAAGCGTCTTGTTGAAACCAAACCTCGGGTAAACCTGGTTCTAATTTATTGGAAATAATTCGACCAAAATAGAATTCAAGTGTTTCGAATAAAGTCTTAAGTAAATTTCACCGGTAAGATCACCTTCGAAAAAATAAGGCCCAACAGTGCGGTCACCGATAATGCTTGCCCATACATTAACGTTTTGTGAATGTTAAGAATGATTTTCTTGCATCCAGTGTGGATTACTTCTTTCCCAGTAGCGACAGTTTTTTCTATTAAGTTCCATTAAGGTAAAATGGCGGCTCATCTGAGCAAAAAGCACGCTCGTTAGACGAAAACTGAGAATTATCTTCGAATTCCAAAAGGACTGACAAGCTTGTTTCGTCATCGGTAACTTTTCTCAACCAGATTTTGGTGTATCTTTCACATGCCCCATCTCCCCAAAATTTCTTTCGATTCTGCCTACAGTGGATTGTGTTATCGGGATGTTCAGATAGACACGCGAGTACATGCTTTTTTTGTCTCGAAAAAGAAATCTCATGACTAAACATGATATATCGTTAAAAAGAGAATTGTTTGATCTATCCTAATATGACATAAACATTTGGTGTCATTTAAAAAAGAAGATAAACCCAATTGGCTAGGTATGAAAACGGAATTTTAAAAGTAAATCTTTATCGTCGCATAATGACTTTACCAAAATCGCTATACACCTTGAAGGATTTTTCTGTAAATCATCTATGTACAGTACACAGAACGAGACGTGGCCGGTGGGGAGAAATTATCGCTGCGCGAGGATGGGTCAGTGGGACAGAGAAAGTATTCGGAAAAAGAAATGATAACATTTGTTAATCATCGCATACATTCGCCGGACGCCGCCGTATCTTGTGGGAAATAAATGAATTTATGTGTTATTTTTTATGCGCTTTATAATACGTCAGAAACAGATATTATTTGTTTGATGGCATAACCATCTCTAATAGTGTTTGGTATAATTACAGATTTTTTCCTAATTTGCTACACCTAGTATTAAAAAAAAAAAAATAAACCAGTTGAAGACCTACATTAATTAAATACATTCTTCGATAAGGTTCTGGGGATTTGTTTTTCAAACCAAAACTTGTTGACTTAAAATAGTTGATCCTTGTTAAATGGTAATACCAATTTAACGTGGGTGGATAAAAACGTTTTTGTGTGAGCAGATATATTTCAATATGGCGGGAAATTACACCTTTGATGATGGTGTGGTTAAACGAGTCTATCTCCTCTCGTACACATACTTCGTAGTACTGTCTGTTTCAAAAATATCAGCATTCTGTGTGTCACCTTGTCTAATAGTTATTTCCATTAGGTGAAGGTGATAAACCTATTTTTGAACGACAGGATGTTGTCGTAAATATAGAAGAAGAGGAAAGAATAATTGTTCCTACGTGTGACCTTCATAAATATTTATCTTCAGAAACACTTGAAATACTTGAAGAGGAGAAGCAAACCAACTGTACTAAAAACGACGAGAGAAGTCAACTTACAAATACCAAGTATCCTAGTCCTTCTAGAAGTACCTCCACTGATAGATTTACCGAAGAATGTCTAATCGCTCCAATAACCAGAGAGAGGAAAACTGGCTGTTCTAAAACTGATCTGAAGCGTCCTAGTCGGTTGACAAGTACACCCACTGCCGTTGATGAATTTATTGAAGAATGTTTGTCCTCACCAGTATCCGAAGTAAAGCAAACGGACTATCCTAATAGTAGCAATAGAGTCAATCTCATAAGTTCGAGTTCTAGTAGTTCTAGAAGTACCTCAACAGAGTCCGAAGAAAGGCAAATCGATTGCTTGGAAAACGAAGATAAAACAAGCCAATCAGCAAATACAACATTCAGTGATAACAACGAACAACGTACCTGTTATATTTCAGTACAATATTTGGGAAACAAAGGTAATTCTAGTCTACATTCGAGATTTGAGAAGCACATGAGCAACACTGAAAAGAAGAGGGATGTTACTAAAAGAGATTTATCAAAATCGAAACATAGGCAAAAGGTGTACCCGCGTGATAAAGAATATTCTAGGTATCACAAGTAAGTTATTTTGTCGTCCCTGTTATATGTCAATTATTTATATTAGAAACATTGATCATTAAAAATCATCTTTTACCTAAAATTAAATTGAAATTACTATAATCGTTTCCGAATTTGTATATGTGATGTGCAATAATTTACGTTACTTTTTGATAAAGTAATGTAAACTAGTTGCTTTAGACAACTCGATAAGACGCTAACATAATAAAATAAGGGATGTGATAGTAAGAATACACTGCATTGCACGTCAACCCACTCTGCCTAATCAGCGCCGTGTGGAAATCACTCCCACCCATTGTGTGACTGACAGGACGTTTCCATTTCATTACGCATAGTTATACAGGATATTTCCGAATAAGTGCGAAAGTTTTCAGAGTGTGATTCCTTGTCAAATGTTAAAGGGGGGCCTTTCATGTAAACAAAAGCTCATAGGCTTGTCCTTGAAAAGTTACACGCTTTCAAAAATGAGATAAAAAAATTGAAATTTTTTTTTTCTTAAAACTGCTAAAGAGATAAAGAAATGGCATATTGTGGGCGTGTTCTACCAATAAAAAGGCTATCTATGAATATTTTTTTAATTTTGTTGTGATCTTTTAGAGGGGTGAAACATGCAACGCTTATTCCTTTTTTTACCAGACCATTTTAACAAAATAAAATTTCTTGATTTAAAAATATCCGTTGAAAAGAATTTAGTGCTAAACTATCCTTTGTGTTTTTTTCCGTAAAAGCTATGGTTTCTTAATAAAAAAATAAAATACAATATCGTGCATGGACGTATCTTCTGTGAATGAAATCGAAAAAATCTAGTAGGTGGATGTCAAGTCGCTTTGATTTTTATGTGATAGTTGACAGTTCAATTAGCTTAGATTTTTATGCGGTATTTGAAAGTTCAATTCGCATTGATTTTTATGCGGTAGTTGAAAGAGATGTATCCTCAGCACGTGATACCTCATCATACAATTCTTGCACGTCTTCACCAACGTCTCTGTGAAAGAGGGGCATTCCCAAAACGAAACACTGATTGTGGTCGTCCACGGGTAAAAGAACGGTGACACTGGAAGAAGAGATTCGTAATATGATTGAAGATCGTCCGGAATTAAGTACAAGGCAAATTGCTAACACAATAAATGTTTGCAATAAACTAATCTAGAAAATTTTAAAGGATCATCAATTGTATCCTTACCATATTTAACGAGTCTAGGCACTTTTGTCGCGAGATTTTTCCCATCGATTCACTTTTGTCAATGGAGTCTTCAAAATTATTACCCAAAATGCTCAATTTTTAGAAATCGTATTTTCACTGACGAATACGAAAATAACCCACATGCAATTCAACAAGGTCGGTACCAATATGATTTTTCACTTAACGTGTGAGTCGGAATTATTGGCGAAAATGTTATTGGTCCGTATTTTCTACCGTTGAGGCCAAGTGGTGCATCCAATACAAATTTTCTCCAGGAGCAGCTTCCCATTTTACTTGAAAATGTTCCACTAGCTGTTCGACCACGATCGTGATTTATGCACGATGGTGCGCCTGCCCATTTTAGCATAACTGCTCGTCATTACTCGGACGACGTGTATCCAAATCGTTGGATAGGCCGAACAGGACCTCACCCATGGCCTCCCAGATCACCAGATTTAAACCCCTTGGACTTTTGCATTTGGGGTCACCTTAAGTCCTTGGTTTATACGACCCCCATTGAATGTGTAAATGATTTAAGGAATCGCATCATTGCAGGTTGCGAGACAATCCAATAGACACCCAGAATATTCTAACGGTTGGATGTGGTCATTTCGAGTAGTTTTTATAATCCTGTTCCGTTTTATCTTGGTGTCTTTTTTTTTGTAATACACATAATTTTGTTTTGTTTGTATTTTTTATTTTATATTATCAAAACATAACATGGTACTGGTACATGCCTACATTAAAAGTCAAAAGAAGCGGAATAATTATAAAATACAACGATTAAAGTCATAATTTGTGCAAACAAAACGTGACATCCGTGAAGGTTTTTCGATTTCATTCACAGTAGATACGTCCATGCACGATATTGTATTTTATTTTTTTATTAAGAAACTATTGTTTTTACGGAAAAAAACACAAGGGTTAAAAAAGTTTAGCACTAAACCATTTTTTTCAACGGATATTTTTAAATTAAGAAATTTTATTTTGTTGAAAAGGTCTGGTAAATAAGGAATAGGGGTTGCATGTTTCACCCCTCTAAAAGATCACAACAAAGTTAAAAAAATATTCATAGGTAGCCTTTTTATTGGTAGAACACGCCCAGAAAATTCCATTTCTTTAACTCTTCAGCAGTTTTAAGAAGAAAAAAAACAATTTTTTTATCTCATTTTTGCAAGCGTGTAACTTTTCAAGGACAAGCCTAAGAGCTTTTGTTTACATGAAAGACAGACCCCCTTTAATTTTTGACAAGGAATCACCCTCTGAAAACTTTTGCACTTGTTTGGAAACATCCTGTATATAAGATTTTGGAATAATACTAAATTTCGTTAAAAATATAAATATGATTAAACCGACACTTTTAAATTAAAGCATCCTTCACAGGAGACAATTACTTTTTTTTTTACAAAATGAAGAGAAGATTTTTATGGAACTCTTTGCACATTTTGGTTTTGAGGTCAGGCGACATTTGAATAAAAGCTTTTCTGGATGTTCCATTGGTCGCGGTGGTCATACTTACTAATAGTTGCTTCCAAGGACTCCTGACATTACATAGTTGAACTATTCTTTACAAGGCTGGTTTGTTTAGAAATGAGGTTTACAAATAAAACACGACACTCGAAAATAAGTAATCCAACATGTTAGAAATGCTGTAGCCTTCATAAAAGGTCAGCTTAAAGGCATGATCAATCTGTGAACCAGCGGGTATCCTGATCAGAAAATATTAAGAAGTCAATGTTAGTAATTTTGAATATTTATTGCAAGAACGTATGATTAGACCAATGTGTGTGTGAGGAACTGTGTTATGTGATGTAACCTACATATTTATCTCGAGCCTCTTCTACCTGTGGTGTCTAGATCTTTCTCCATCTCTTCTTGTCCTTCGCATCTGCCTGTTCCCTTCAGTGTATCTGAATCGTCGGCCTTGTTTTCTATTCTCTCCTGAGCTCATTTCGCATAACACCTTCACCACTCCCTCTTCTTTCACTCCCACTACCTATTTTTCAGCTGCTCTGTTAATACCCCCATCCACACCCGTATATGAGCATAGGCACTAATACTGATTCATACACTCTTGTTTTTGTCTTTTTGTTCTTCTGTCTTTCTTAAAAACAGGTTGTATAATATTCTGTATGAACTTGCTACTGTACTGAAACCATCCAAATTATTGCCTGTTATTTTTAATATTTTAAATACAATAAAAACTAAGTCATTTTTTCTGGCTAGCTCATATTTTTATCCCAGGACGATCCAGGTCAAGAGATTAAAGAAAATAACTTAGGGTATTAATTGGTACAATTAAATAAAAGAAAATTATTCTAATTTAAATAACATTTGTATTAGAAACGAACATTTAGGAAATATTAATACGAACACAAACAACATAATACAAAATAATATCAACTTTAGTTATAATAAACACAGTATTAAAATAATGTCAGAGCTCATTTAATATTGAAGGATTAGTTGTAATTTATTTCAATATAAGCGTCTCTACGCTATATATATATCATACATCATTTGCTTTCTGGTGCCCTTCCGTATTTACATAAACACAAACAACGTAGCCCTTGATAGAAAACAAATTATTAGATTTAAATATACATACAACGTATATAATATTTTTAGAACATCATCGACAAGCAATTTACAAATGCCGTATCTAAGATAAACTATTAAATATGTTTTTCAATCTTAGATTATTATTATTATTTAATTACGTTTCCACATTAAGACAAATTTTAACATTTCGACCGATACGTTTTAATCGACGTACTTATATATATATAGGGACTCTTATATGTGGTTCAGGACAATCTAATACTGCTGTCAACCGCTATCTTTCAAGGTCCCTCGTCGACTTTCTTTCTTGAAGTCTCGTGATCGACTTCTTTCTTTGAAGTCCCCTAGTCGACTTTACACATTTATCACAGTTATCATTCCATCACGTACGAGACGGCGGCATATACACAAAATCAGCGCCACAAGTCTTAAATATACGTAATAATACATTTTCTTATCCAAATAACGCTTAACTCATATATAGATATACATTTAGAATAAACAGTTTAAAGAAATTTATCGTAGGTTTCATATGCTTTGAAAAATAATTAATATTCATACTTAAAATTATAAAATATTTCAATTTGGTTGTACCTTTACACTACTTTATTAATTCTGTGCGCTATTTTGGTGTCGATTTCCCTGGTCTGGTCAATTATTGCTCTTAGGTATTTTAATTGCTGTTTTACTTCAATCTTATTATTTTCCACTACATTTCCGCATGTTCTGGCATTTTTGCCATAGTTATTATTTAATCTTTGCTAGGTTTTTTCTAAGATTATATAATTCTAAGACTGCCTTCTTCTTATGAATCAGTTCTTGTAATTGATTTTTGTTTTTTGCCGTTCTCCAGTCTTTCGCTATCGTGTTATGTTTCCATGCTGTAATTATAATTCTGTTTAATAATTCACTACCTTCAGGCCCCGTGTATTTTAACATTTCAGATCTTATTTCATCGATGCCAGACGTTTTTCCTGCCTGCAACTTTTCCATAGCTTTCCTTACTTCCTGCTTTATAATGTCTTCTTCTAGTTCGTTTAGTTATACTGATTTAAATGGCTCAGCGAGGCACTACTGCCATGTTCTCTGTTTTGAGTAACTCTATAAAATATTCTATACACCTCTCCATGATAGCACCTGCCTCGGTAATAACTTCACCAAAGATCGGTGAATGATTAAAGGAAAAGATACTTTTAATATTTCTTATAGGGCCTGATTTCTCTTTTTTCAAATTTTTTATGGTACGATATAACATCTTTGTATTGCTCTTGGAATCACTTTAAATCTCTCTCCAAACACTTCCCATTCCCTAGTTTTTAGACCAATAATGTGTGTGTGGAATTGTGTTATGTGCTGTAACCTAAAGAAAATATTGTATAACAGCTTCTGAGTTTTTAAAAATAATTTTTAAATATTGATTTTACACGCGGACATTTGGTGTGCTTCCGACTCTCCCTGCATTAAAAATTTATTTATATGATACGTGCAATATTTCAGGTCGCCACAAAGGAAGGATCATCGAAATCTTTATGAATTAAATAAAAGACATAACCGCACTACGTCCACACAGAGTCATGTTTATAGATATAAACGTAGTCGATCACCACAAAATGGTGATTATAGATATCATAAACGTAGTCGGTCGCCACGAAGTAGTGATTACAGATATCATGAACGTAGTCGGTCGCCACGAAGTAGTGATTATAGACATCATAAACGCAGTCGATCACCACAAAATAGTGATTACAGATACCATGAACGTAGTCGGTCGCCACGAAGTAGTGATTATAGATATCATGAACGTAGTCGGTCGCCACGAAGTAGTGATTATAGACATCATAAACGCTGTCGTTCGCCACGAGGTAGAGATGATAGAATTCATGAACGTAGTCGATCGCCACGAAGGCGAGACATTTATCGCACTTATGATTATTATAACCATTACTACATTCATCACCGAGATCACAGAAATAGCCCCCCTCGCCGAGATGGAGTTTTTAATTATAGAGAATATTATAGACGCAGTAGATCTCCTTACTTCCAAGGAAGGTACAGACCTTCCTATCGAAGAGAACGCGCAAGATGCCGCAGTTTTTCGCCGAAGTACGTGCATGATGAAGTAAGTTGACAGTGTCACAAGGCAAGTATCGAATTATTATATAACAACATTACCTATGTATTGATATTCTAGTATAAGTATTATATTAAACTAACGATCATAAATACCCACTACTCGCGTTATTTCAGAAATACTAGATATTACAAACACTAAATTTTATATTTTGGTCGGTAACCAATAAATTAAAACAATTTTGGCATAGGACATTGAAATGCTACGCATAAGAAGCACTGTAGAAGTATAAAAGATTGCAGTATTTAGTATTTATAGGAGGCAACTTGACTAAAATGTGAACATACCAAGTTCAATTTCGGAATTGCGCTTTACTAACTTTTATGGTGCTTTTTCTGGCCCCAGGCTAACTCAGATTGTTGAAAATGGAGATTAAACTCTAGAGTAATCATAATAGGCGATCAGTACGTTGTATTAGTCACGCTAATATATTCCTGTATCGCAAGACTGACCTTATTTTTTCAAACAAATGTTATTTAATTCTTAAAGGGGCATTGCCTAAAAGTACTTTAGTTTATACAGGTTGTCTGAGAATAGCAGTACTGATCCTAATATTTTTTTCCAAACGAAACACCCTATATTTTATTCCATTTTTAGATTCTGCTATAAAATTGACATGCTTCTCACATACCATTGTCACCTAACCATAATAGTTTTTGAAATATTTAACATTTTCTCTAATAAATGTAACGTGCAGGTACTATTTTGCTAAGACATGTCCTACTTTTGTTTGATCTCAGAATTGAAATTTTTGGTATGTGAGTAGTTTATACTTGCGATAACTTTTACGAATAGCTAAATTAATTTTGTTGATACAGAGTGTTCAGGAGGGGGAAAGCAATATCACAAATTTCAGATGGAAAAAACTATTTTTTTTTTTAATGGAATACATATGTTTTTTATGTTATTTTACTCCTAAAGTAAAGCACTTTATTTTTACTCAAGTATATCATAGATTTCGAGATTTTTTATTTTCAAAATCGCTTTACAAAAGGCTGTCCACTCCATGGCAATAAGTTGCTAAAACTTAGACGGCCATGGATAACAAATACCACACATCAAAATTCTAAACTGTCAAATTGCTTAATGCAGTATTTGCTCTATAAGTCAATTACGTGTGTGTTTTCTCATGAATGAATTTTTCACAACAAGAACTTATCAACATGGTTTACGCTTTAGGATTGAGCGATCAGAATTGTTTCCTTGTAAGTCGTATTTACGCGCAAATGTTTCCGAACGCTGAGCGGAATCCTAATATTTATGCATTTGCTAGACTAAAAGAACGTTTTGAAAGAACAGCCTGCGTGCATTATGAAATGAAATTGCGAAGGCAAAAAGGGTGGTCAATGAAGAAAATGAACACATAGTATTGGAGGCTGTAGTGGAAAATCCTCAGATAGCACGTATGTTAGAGCGCCAAGTTGGAATATCGAGAACTTCGACGAACAGAATTTCTCGAAAACATAAATTTCAACCATACCATGTATAACCGGTACAAGAATTAACCCAAAAAGATCTTGTTAACGGACGTAATTTCTCTAACTGGGCATTAAACAAGAATTATCAGGAGCCGAATTTCTTTAATAACACATTTCATAAAAATAGGTTTGTTAATTGTCACAATTTTCATTACAATGAAAATCCTAGAATGATAATTCCTCTCGACAATCAGCATAGGTGGTCTCTTAATGTATGGGGTGGAATTCTTGGACGTTTTGTCATACGACCATTCTTTTTCAAGAACACGATAAACGGAGAATCATTTTTGAGTTTTTTACGAAATCAGTTTGAAAATATGATTGATAGTTTTTCAATTTACCGGGCAAATGTGGTTATAATTAGATGGAACTTCTCCACATTTTAGCACACAAATTTTGAAAATAAATGGATCGGTAGAGAAGGACCAGTGAACTGGCCTGCAAGATCTCCGGATCTGACGAAACTAGACTTCTTCTTATGGGGTTATGTCAAAAAACAGGTATAGAAAACCGCTTCAACCACAGTGGAAGATATGAAGTTTGTGTATTTGAATCTATTGATGAAAATATGCTTCAAAGGGTGCATCAAAATTTTATTCGCAGGCTTACTGTCTGTCTAGAACAAAATGGTGGACATATTAAACACCTAGTCTAGTGAATGTCATTTAACAGTAGTGTTGTGTAACCTTGGAAGTCATTATACAGTTCATTGTCTCCGGTTTATAATCCCATTACTCAGTACTATTTTTGTTTAATTTTCTTACTATTTCATGATTTAAATAAAAAGTCTTTGTTTCGTTTCAATAGTTTTTCAGCAGCATATGTGTTCCACTATTTAAGATAACATGTTTGATGTGTGTTATTTGTTATGCATGGTCAACTTATTGCCATGGAGTGGACAGCTTTTTGTAAAGCGATTTTGAAAATGAAAAAATCTCGAAATCTATTGTAGATAGATGTATGATATGCTTAAGTAAAAATAGAGTGCTTTACTTTAGGAGTAAAATAACATAAAAAAAACACTATGTATTCCATTTAAAAAGAAATTAGTTTTTTCCATCTGAAATTTGTGATAGTGCTTTTCCTTTCCTTAACACTCTGTATCAAAAATACACATCCACATACCAAAAATGTCAATTCTGGGATCAAACACAAGTAAGATATGACTTAACAAAATAGTACCTGCACATGACATTTATTCGAGAAAATGTTAAATATTTCAAAAACTATTACGGTTAGGTATAGACAATTGTATACGAGAAGCATGTCAATTTTATAGCAGAATCTAAAAATGGAATAAAATATAGGTGTTTCGTTTGAAAAAATAATATTAGGATCAGGTCTGCTATTCTGAGACAACCTGTATAAACTAAAGTATTTTTAGACACTGTACCTTCAAGAATTAAACAACATTTCTTCGAAAAGTTTTTTGTACCTTCAAACGGTATAGAGATATCGACCCACACCGCACCCGGTATATATATATATATATATATACAGGGTGGTTGGTTTTTCATTGTCCAGCCTATATCAGCTTCATTATCAAAAATTAAAAAAAATGTTAGAGGAAAATGTTTTTTATCTCGAAATGGTCTATCATATTGCATCATTAGAAATCTTTCATAGCCTACTGATTTTTAGCAGCGATAATCAACTTTAATTTCTTAAATGGAACACCCTGTATATTTTTACGGGATATGATTCTAAATACATTTCTCTTTATAACGATGTATAACAAGTAGGAGGCTGCCTTTAAATTATGCCTAATAATGGGAAAAACGAAATTATAGTTCGTTTCGTAAAAATCTTACATTTCGCCGAGAAGGGTTAGAAATTAAACCTCCTAGACGCCCTAGAAATATTCAAATCCTCCCGCAATTCAGATATTATATTGCTTAACGATCAGACTGATTTGATATAACACCTCTGTTTACCTGTTGTACTTAGGTTATTTCATTTTACCATTTTATTGTAGTCAAATTTCTATTTTCTGGTTTTCCCTATAATTAACTAATAGTTATTACAATGTATTATATATTATTCCTTGTATCCCCCCTACTTTATAATTACCGCCTAACACCAAATTTTTAGCATACATTTTGTGTGTCTTCGTTAATGGCCATGTTGGTCGAAACCGCGGTCACACATTTGGATTAATATAGTGATATAACAAAGTATAAGTGTTTTGTTATTTTGAAATTATAGTAGTCGACTGTGATATTCTGTTGTTTATACCTGTTAATATTTGACATAAGTCAGTTAGAAGTGACAAAGGTATTGCGGTTCTTATTTAACTAAGAAAACGTTAGTGCTTTGTATAAGAAAAATGAACATGGGCTTCACAAACAGTGAAAAAGTTGATATGCTGTGCTGTTTTCACAGATCAAACAACAATAAACGTCAGGCTGCTATCTTGTATCAAAATTTATATCCTGACAGAAGACAACCTCACGTAAATACTTTTCAAAATGTAGAAAATTCTCTGCGGTTAACTGGCACCTTTTCAAGGCGTATAAATAATATTCAAAATGGACGAGGAAACAACCACGGTAATGAAGTTGTTATTTTAGCTTACTTTAGAGCAAATCCAAGAACTTCTACAAGACAAGCAGCGTTTGATTTGAATACTCCAAGACACGAAATTATGAATGTTTTAAAATTGCACAAACTAAAGCCTTTTAAATTAAATTTAGTCCAAACACTACATGCTAATGATCCCAACAACAGAATAATATTTTGTGAATGGCTCGTGAATGTGGGAAGACATTATTTAAATAATATCATTTGGACAGACGAATCTAATTTTCACAGAAATGGAATTTTTAATAAAAAGAATACACATTACTGGGACGATGTAAACCCTCGCGTAATTGTTGAAACTCGTGCGCAGGTGCGATTTTCAATTAATGTATGGGTAGGGATAGTCGGCAATGAAATTTTGGGGCCATATTTTTACGATGGAACATTGACTCAGAGCCGATATTTATTATTTTTACAAAATGAATTTCAAGACTACATAGACAATCTCCCATTAGCTTTAAGACGAAACTTATGGTTCCAACATGACGGCGCCCCACCTCATAATGGAGCTGCAGTAACAAATTATCTACAAAATGAATTTGGTCAAAACTGGATCGGCAACCGAGGACCAATTTTGTGGCCTGCCAGATCGCCTGATTTATCAATTCTTGATTGTTTTGTATGGGGTTTTTTGAAAAACCAAGTTTATAATACTCCTTCTCAAAATCTTAAGGAACTGAAGAATAAAATTACCACGGCTTGCTTGCTAATTACACCTGCAATGCTGCAAAACGCCAGGAGGAACATAATTACGCGAGCCGACAAATGTTTAGAATGTAATGGTGGACAATTTCAACAATTATTATAAGACACATTACTTACTATTTAGTATTTAATTTTTTTTATTTATAATAGAAATAGCAAATTTTAGTTTTCCATACTTTTTCTTATTATTTCGTTTCCGTAGACAATTGCTACACATATGCCAACTTGTGACGTATCATAATAAACAGAATTTAATGAGGATTCATTTTTATAGAAAATATACAGGGTGTTCCATTTAAGATATTAAAGTTGATTATCGCTGCTAAAAATCAGTAGGCTATGAAAGCTTACTAATGATGAAATATGATAGACCATTTCGAGATAAAAAACATTTTCCTCTAAAATTTTGTTGAATTTTTGATAATAAAGCTGATATAGGCTGGACAATGAAAAACCAACCAGCCTGTATATAAGGAATTATCGCACATAAAATACAAGAAAGAGAAAAATATCGGGTAAATTCCGATGTAGAGCAACGTTCGGTATGCTTACTTTTTAGCCTATGGACCTCTACTAACCTCCAAGGGCCAAGACCTAGTTAAATAACATACTATAATTTTGAATTACGCGCAAATTTTCCTTCTGAGACTAGCCGACAGGTGAGGTACATACGGCGCGACGTGTTCCGTTGTACTACGTGATTGCTTGTCTAGATAATTTGAGTACTTTGAAGTGTTTTCGAACATGTTCTACGTCTACATCTAAATACTGGAGACAACCGAGAGTTGGACAGTACCAAATTTATTAATTTGCTTTTCTTTAACGACAAGTGCATTATTTTGTTTTGAAGTTACGTACCTTTTGTTTAAATTTGTATAAATATGGAAAAGAAACGAAAAATAGATAGTAAGAACAGAACATTTAAGAGCAATGGGGGATATCGATGTGTATAATTTACAATGAAACAATATCATCTTTTTCAACGAATACAATATGAAAATCATTATTAGACTAAACTTTCTCAGAATTGCATCAAATTTACAGGAAGCCTACGGTTAGACATATATGAATCTTTGAAACGCGGGTTGAAATCTCAGCAGCTGTTGTTTAAGAGAGTAACTGCTGAACAAAAAGTAGCAGTTCGTGCTAGTTTGCACGTGGCTTATTCAATAGTGAAACATGGGAAACCATTAGTGACGACGAATTAATCAAGGATTGTTTGATGCAGCAGCAGAAGAAATTTGTCCAGAAAAAGCTAATTTATTTAAAACATCAGTGTGTTAGCAAACCCTGTAGCTCGAAGAGTAGATGATATTGCAAAAACTATTAACTCAATTTCCTGACAAAAATCGACACTTAGAGTGGGTCTCTTTCGCCCTGGATAAGTCAACAGATGTTTTTGATAACTGCTCAGTTGTTACTTTTTATTCGAGGGATAGATGAAAATTATGACGTGTATGCAGACCTTCTTGACGTTCATTCACAACACAACCACTGGAGAAGATATTTTTAAGGGAGTTGAAAATGCTGTTCAAAAAAACAATCTTCAGTGCCAAACTTAAACTGTATCACTATTGACGGCGGCAAAAACATGTGTCAAAAAAAATGAATGTGTTGTTCCTCTCGTATCAAAGACTAGAAAATAATGGTGGTTAAAAGAATTAGGTAACCGTACATTGCATCATTCATCAAATGTCTTTGTGCGGAAAATACTTGAATATGTTAAAAGTTTTGAAGTCAGTCGTGTCAGTTGTTAATTATATCGAATTACATGCGCTCAATTATTATCAAATCCATAAGTTTATTAAAAAAATTGGAGAAAAAGACTAACGATCATATAATACTTGCAGTACGCTGGCTCAGGTGCGGAAAAGTTCTAACGCGAGTTTTTGAACTCCGAGCAGTAATCTACATTTTCTTGAATGGAAGCAATGGTCCACTAGCTGAGTTATGAAAGAATCAGTTGTTATGAAAGTTATCATTTTATACAGTCCTTTCGACTAAGATTGGTTTATTTCAATTCCAATTGAACAAAAAATGTTTCACGAATTTTATTAGTACATGCCAAACATTCAGTCAACAAATTGAGACGCCGTTTCCAGTATATTTTGCAGTTGAAGCTTTCGGTGCTTTAATAATTATTTGCGAATCATGTACGAGAAGATTATGTTTTCGCAAAAGCTGATTTTTAAAGCACGAGCAACTGAAAGGAGCGATTGTGTTTTTAACGGTGCAAATGCGCGGAAGATGTCTTCATGCACGTGGTCTGTAGAATATTTGTTGTATGAACAGTAAATTTAAAATATTGTTGATTAACGTGATTAGTATCATACCTAACTAAAATAGATTACCCAATTAATTTAAACAGTACATGTGCGCTTGATAAGAGAGAGCATCGCGCTTGTTGTTTAGTATACAAGGTCAGGCAAATGTGTGAGAACACCGGGTTCTATTAAAAACTAACCTTTGTAAAAGTTTTTGTAGTATTTTGATGCTACTCTATGACATACTTTGATTTTCTACAACTTTCAGTTGTTTCGAGTTATGGCGTCATCGGTTTTTTTAATGGATCACCCTGTATATTTTAACATTTTTGGACAGACACATTTTTATGAATTCCAATGACATACAGTTTATATCTTATAACATATTTGAAAAGGTTAGCAACAAGAATATATTGAAAAAAACGAGACAATTCATAATAAATGTTCAAACTGATGACCTTCAACAGCCTGACAGTATCCTAGACCTTAATGACTTCTGAATCGTGTCTTGTGATATCTCTTGTAAGGCCATCCGAATTCGACCTTCCAACTCTTTGAGCGAATGAGGTATAGGCATTAGGTTTCAAATGCGCCCCAAAGGAAAAAGTGTAAAGGACGATCGCGAAGGCCATTCAATATATCCTCTTCGACCTATCCAACGCTGTGGAAATACTTCATTTATAATAGTGCAGGATTTATGGGGTTTATTTGGAAATTAATGAGTTAATGCTGGAACAATTTCCTCGCGCAAAAATTGTAAATTAACGAAAAGCCTTCAAAGTTTCCCTAAAAATGAAAGGTCCGTTTATGTGTCCTCCGATTATACCTGCCCATACATTTAATTTTTAAGGATACTGTATGTACTTTTATTCCATCCAATGAGGATTTCAATCACTACAGTAGCGATAGTTATGTCGATTACATGTCCATGTAGGAAAAATATCGCTTCGTCGGAAAATAAAATATTATTGACAAAGTTACCGTTACGATCAATCATATTCACTATTTCTTCACAAAACTGCATCCTTCTATGGGGATCATCTTCATTTAATTCTTGTAGTAAACTTACTTTATAGAGATGAAACTTATTTTTTGACAATATCTTCTTTACCGATCTCTCGCTAATACTGTGATATAAGGATAGTTTTGATAGTGATGTTTTTGTTTTTAAAAATATTGCATGCATCTTGTAGAGATCTCTGCCTTTCTCCAAAACCAATCATTATTAACAAAGTAATTCTTTCACTTTCTCTTAGTTCGCCCATAATGAACGTCTATTTTGGTTGAATGGAAACTATCTGTCACTATTGAGTATGACTGTCAATAATACTGAGTCATTCCAATACTTTTATTTTTGCTTAAAAGGTTTGCATGGTAACATAAAAAAACGAATATTTCTTATTCTCTTCAGTAGAAATCTGTATAAAACAAAAAAGAATGTTAAACGTAGTATTTTTGCCTAAGGTGTATCCTTAGAAGATATGCTCTTCACCAAATCACCAGTGGGAGAACACTGATTTCTTAACAAACGACATCCCTATATATGCTACCTAAATCTAACGGGACCATAACGGTACCTTAAAGCGTGACAGACTAATCTCTTAAAATTACAATAATCCGTTCAAGCTGGTCTCGGGTATTGGTCCATTGTCAGAATTCATTAACTTACATATATTTCTATGTATATAAATACTTTCGTAACTGTCTAATTCTCTAAAATTATTTACAGTTTTAATGAATCTAAGACTATCTGTAGGCATGCCGTGGCCTGTGTCGAAAATATGTCGAGCAACACTTGATTTTTCCGATCTGTTGTATCTGGTGATTTGGATGACTTCTTATTTGAATTAAACTCGAAATTCACTACAATTAATTTCACAATAGAAAAGGAGAACAATGATCGACTACCATTTTTAGATGTTTTGGTTATAAAAAATAATAATAACATTGAAACAGATATCTTCCGAAAAGAAACCAACGTCAACAAGTTTATAACAGCGGATTCAAATCATAGTTTTCAGCAAAAGATGGCTTCTTTTAGTTTTCCGCTTACAAAAGATAGATATGGAAAAGAACTTAGTTTAATTAAAAAGATCGCGAAGTACAATGGTTTCGATTCAGAAATCGTAACTAAGCTTATTAGGAAACATAAATTTAAGAAACAATTTCAGGATACTACATGTTTGCTACCTCAAAAAACTCTTGGTAATAGGTTTGTTTCTTTGCCGTATTATTCAGTCAACGAAATTTGAACAGCATTTTTAAAGAACAGAAACTTCTAATCGCGTTTAAATAGGGTAATTAATTAAAATCATTCTTAGGGAACGCTACAGATAAAATTGAGGTAGATCAAAAATCTGGTATTTATGAAATAACCTGTAAATATTGTAATCAAAAATATATAGGGCAAACTAAGCGTTCAATTTCAACTCGTTACAAAGAACACATTTCAGATACAACAGACCGGAAAAACAAGTGTTGCTCGACATATTTTCGACACAGGCCACGGCATGCTTATAGATAATCCTAGATTAATTAAAACTGTAAATAATTCTAGAGAATTAGACAGTTACGAAAGTATTTATATACACAGAAATAGATGTAAGTTAATGAATTCTGACAATGGACCGATACCCGAGTCCAGCTTGTACGGAGTATTGTAATTTTAGGGTATTAGTCTGTCACGCTTTAAGGTACCGTTAGATTTAGGTACTTTTAGTATATATAGGGATGTCGTTTGTTAAGAACTCCGTGTTATCCCACTGGTGATTTGGTGAAGAGCTTATCTTCTAAGGTTACACCTTAGCCAAGAATACTACGTTTAAAACTCTTTTTAGTTTTATACAGATTTCTACTGAAGATGCAGTTGCCGAAATACGTATATATATTTTTTGTGGTAAGGGATTTTTTCCTTTTGCATTTTATTTCACATTTTGGGTCTTGTTTTCCAAATTTTGATGCATGCTCCAACGAACCTACGATTTTTCAAAATCTTTTTAACGCCGACATAGAAACCCTTGCCCCAGAGCTTCAAATGGAAATGATTAATTTGCAATGTAGCGATACTGTTAACGAACAATATTTGCTTTGCATTATTATATATTTTCTTTGTATTTCAGCATTATCCGCATAACATGCCATTAGTTATACCAGGAGCTTATGTAGAGGCACTACCATCCAGATTTTCTGATTATAATCCTATGGTTAGAAGTGACGTCGCATCAGGACAAATGCGTGCTTATACGAGCAGCCAACGAATGTAAGCCTGGCAGTGCAATGATAATTTAGCATAAATATATACCTACCTATGTATTTCATCACTTGCTGTGGAAAACTTATTAAGAATGTGATATACCTCTTTTTAAAAAAAAAAAAATAATTTTAAGTATTAGAGCTGTATGGTCGCGTACTAGTGCTTCACAAATATGTAATTCACTGGAAAATAAGTCCGTAAATGTGAACAAAATATATGTGTCTCTCATTATACTTACATCTTGATCTGTTAAGAAAATTGATATTTCTTAAAAATGAACGTTTTGCATCTAGATATATTGGCGTAATATTTGGGTAGTATCTTACTGGATCTTACTTTTGCATAATACGGATTTTGATCTAAAATGTTTGTCAGTATCAAGAATTCCTGGATGATTTTTTATGTCTACAACTCCACCAAGCTCCCTGTTTTTTTACATTTATTTTTTAAGTCACTCGAAACGTTTGCGCCATCAAATAAGTAACTGTTTGCTAATGAATGTTAGGAGTGTTTTGCCATGCTCGACAATATTTTTGAATGTGTTTCCGAGATTTCGTGAATACTTTTTCGGTATCGGCTATATGCGTAGTTAGATAGCTAACTGGTTTCTATCTCGAGATGGAGCTTTTTACATCATGATGCAACCAAATCAGATGTAGTAAGTTAGGGAAAAAAGAACACATCATTATTTGTAAATAATAATTACATGTCTCGCGGCAGATGTTGTATGCGTGATATTTACATTAAAAGCCGACTTTTTGTTAGATCATTTGATTCAACTCTGTTGATACAAGGTTCACTAAATTTACAGTTGGTGGTACGGATTCTACTAAATCACCTATAGCTTCATTTGCGCATTGAATACTTTTCTTTTCGTTAGTTAGCAACCTTTCGAACTACGTTTGAACAAGTTTTGTAGTATTGAGTCTTCGCGTATCTTCAGGCAACTAATGGCGAGATGAATTTGTCGCCAATCCACGTCCATTTGAGCATCATCATGATGTTCCATACTTACAATCATTGTGTCTTGGAGATAGTACTCCTGCTTAAATTCACCATAACTATCAAAATGAATCAAATCGTGTAGTAAAAGAAAACGGCACATTAAACATTTTTAGCACGTAATGCGCATGTTTGAAGAGCATTTTTGCCGCAAATATGCGAGATTACGTCGTACCAGTTGCTGTTTTGTTAAAAGCTGCATAGTTTTTTTTTCCAAAAGTATGCAAAAATGTGGTTTGTCTACTACATATTTTAAAATTCAAGAAATAAGTAACCGCGAAACAAAATTGTATAGAAATGACAAATTTATGACATATATAGCTCAATATTTCGTTTATGACTTGCTTTTTAAACAATTATCATTAAATTAAAAACTACATACTTTTTACATATTTTGTTAGCGTTGATCTACCCTCCTATACAAGAGAACTTTGCACCATAAAAGCGATAAACTGATGTGCAGGTATTGCTTGTAATTTTTCAACAATGTACTTCTTTGTATTGTTTGTCTATGACGTGCCTTCGTTGAAGCTGACAACCTTACAGCTCTATATTGTTATTAAATGTAGGTAAACTAACAGTTTCTAAATGTTGAAATAATGCGATTTATGCTTATATAAATTGCAATTTAAAATTACTTGTGTTTTCCTTTCACACGATGAGTAGAAAATTATTCAGTTATTTATGTAAAAAAACGAACTATATTTCAAATTTTTTTTACATAGGTAAATTATATTCAATATTTAACTGATTTGATATACATAGTAACTAGTTAATCTGTTGTTTAGCGTTTTTTAATGAATATATGTATAAATATACCACATATATGTGTTGGTTTTAGTTAGTTCTTTGTCCAGTTTGTGTTATTCTATATTAATAAATTCAGAAGACTGGATACTGACATTCTTATTTCAAACCTTCCTGTTTAATTAAAACACCTGATAAGAAACTTATGGTGGAATTCTGTAACTTTCTCGGAAGCTCCGATTATCGTAGGCCCTGGCAACGAAGTGACGTTGCGATGACGATTTCAGAATTTTTACAGTTAGTGACGTAGAAATGTCAAAACGTTCGTGAGTAAAGATTTTGTTGGTTATATTGTGGTTATATTATTATTATATAATTATTGTTAATATACTATTCCTGTTGTTATATTTATAGTTTCTGTTACTTTATTTGTTATAATTATTATTGTTCCTGTTTGTTTATTTGTTATATCTATTATTGTTCCTGTTTGTTTATTCGTTATATTTATTATTGTTTTATATTTGCAAATATGAATGGCTTTATAGCATTATTATTAGATGAAGATCACAACAGGTAGGTAATCGATAATATAAAATATATAGAGTATACATAATATTCTCTATTTTCTTTATTTTAGAAATTATATGCGTATATTCCGAAAACGTTTAAGAAATCACGGATATCCTTTTGAAATACCAAACAGGCATTTTAAACAAATGTTTAGACTGAATAAGGGCACTGTTCAAAACCTGATCCAGTTATTGGATGGACATATAACAAACAAATATACCATTACATTTGAAGGTTATTATCATAAACATCACTTGAAATGCATATTAACTTTATAGTGCACATTATATATTTGTTACAGGTCTTAACAACATTAAATTTCATAGCATCAGGCAGCTATCAGAATAGTGTTGGTATTAATAGCCTTGTTTCTCTCAGTCAGAATTCAGTAAGTCGAATAGTTCATCAGGCCTGTCTTGTAATATCAAACAATTTATTCCCTGAATCCTTGTTTATTAATACTATAGTTATACAACTGAAGGTTAGTTCGGGTAGGTAGCCAACAGAGGGGTTGGGCAGTAGGATGTGCCCATTCATAAGTTTTCCCGCTAAATTTGTTGTAGTAAAAGCAGTCTTCTCGTAGTAGTAAAGAGAAGCCAATGGGAGCTTAAAGGAAGTGACGCAATTATCCAATTACACCAATCGTGTTTGTTACAATTTTGTAGGCGTTTTGCTTTAGATTTAAATATCTTAAAATATTTTGAATTAAGGGATATGATAAGTCTACTGACACTAATTTTTCAAATTCCAAAAATAAGTGATGATGTGATTGTGGATGTTAAATGTTATTCTAAAATACATATTGCAAGACGATGTAACGAAGAAATGTCATTTTTCCTATATATTTTATCTTATAATTGACAATGGATATTGCAGTTATACAAGCTGAAAAAGGTTCAAAGTACTAACCTTTAAAATCTTTGCTTGCTTATGAATTAGTTTGTTTGTATAACTTGTTGGGTATGTACTATCCTCAACAATAATTGATGATTATTCATTCAGACTTGTATCATGGCAATTGTTGTTACGATTCAGGCCTAGATAAAATAAAAATAACTAGAACCATAATAAAATAAGTAATGTCAAAGCCAAGTACATTTAAGTGTGTATCTAATTAACTTTTATGAAGTGATATACCTCACTTCAACCAGTATGAAGGCTAAAATTCTACATATATAACACAATAAAATCCATGAAGATTTCAAACAATTGCAATTAAACGTGGGTGAAAGAAAAATTAAATAGTAGAAATATAAGTAAACTAGTTTGATAATGACGTGTAATGTCAAAAGTGCAGTCACATAGTGATTAAAATAAAGTGAAGTTATTCAAATTTAATTGAGTGTTTTATTTTACTTATGTATAAGTAACAGCCGAAAGTGTTACATACTTTAAACTAGTTTTGTTTGATAACCCCTACGTAACTTCAATTATTAGGAATTACTATTATTGAAAGCAATTTTTAAAATCGCAGGTAAATACAAATTGAAGAAACGTCCATATACATACCATGTGTAGGCAGTACTTACTATATTGATAATTACCAAGAATGTAAATGTATAATGAAAGTTGCTGCGACTTCCCTGACAAGCTGAGGTATTGTGGGTGTAAAAGCAGGATTAATTATAACACTTCTACAGTAAGAAGGATAGTGTTTCTATTATAATAATAAATTTATTATATCAATAATAAGATATACATACAATTTACACAATAGCACATCAAGCAAAAATGTAATGATAACATCAACACAGGGCTAATTTATGTCATTGACATTGTAGAATGCGTCTTGAAGGAGAATGTCCTTTATTTTCTCTTTAGATACGAAAGTAGAAAGATGTCTACACATAACTTTGATTTTGTTAAATAATTACCAGTGACGTGTTGTACTGAAGTGGCTTTTGTCCTATGTAATGCGGGATGTGCAGCAAATGGTGATGAGGGGTGGAGACTTCTGTAATCTCACCCGTAGTCATGAGGTGTGACAGCTTTTTCAAAGGCCTCCTTAGTTGTTGCAGAATATGTGTCTAGGCTAATGGACTTATCATAAGTTCTCTGAAGAGAGGTTTGCAGCGAATAGTTTGTGAAACACAGACAATTGCTCGAACAGCCTTCTTTTGCAGGATGAACACCTTTTCTACATAGGTCTACTTACCCCATATTGATTAAACATTGTTGATATGTGATTTGATAGTCCATAGTATATCGTTATTCCAGTAGACTATCAGTTATAAATCTGATATGTCTAATTGCATAAGTAGCAGAAGATAAGTGTTTGACTAATTTAACTAATCTGCGGCTTCCATGTTAATCTTGTGTTTAGTCTAATATCAAGGAATTTTCAATTCGTAGAATATATGTTTGATCTATGTTTACTAGTAAAATAAATTGTCTCACATTTATCCTGGTTAAGTGATAAATGATTGGCTGTGAACCATTTAAATTTCTAAATTCTGAAGATACCAAAACCTTAAAATATTGTGGTGTTTATAATGCATTTTCTTTGTAAAACGTACTACATTACTGGTTTGAAAGCCTCACATAAACCAGTCAAGTTGATGAAACCATGCAAAGCAACTTAATAAATGTTGTGGTTCGGATAGCTTTTAATTACTTTTTCTTCTTTTACATAATACCTATATCTAGTCATACCAAATATATAGAAGACTGTTTTAGACATACCTGTTGAACACATAGAAAAAAATTAGAATAACCCCAAACTCTGAACCCGAAACAGACTGACATTTCATGTAGGTGAGTATTTAATAAAAATGCTGACTTCTTAATACCGTTTTCTTGTTTAGATTTATTTCTTTAAAAAACATGAATACGTTTTTTAAAAAGCCTTTTGTATGTCTTTTTTTTTTATTATGTTATAAAAGGGTAATTGTGAGTATAATAAGAGAAAAAAATAGTAATCCTACGATTCTTCAATGAAACATTTACTTAAATCTACTTTATCACAGTTCAGCTATATAGGTTATGTTGATATGTAATTCAAGGGCAAACGATGTGAAAAGCAAATCAAACAAAATATACTCTTATGTAAAATTTAATAGAAAATATCAAAATATATTTACATTTTTTATAAACTTCCGGATTAAATTGTGGGAGTGGCGTTGAGAATATTTCATTGGCTGAGCACTTTCATTCATTCGTATTAATCCATTTGAAAGATATCAGAGGACGACACTTTACTACATAAGAAATATTTACAGTTTTCTCTAGGTTGTATAACTATAGTATTTATAAACAAGGCCTGAATGGATAAAATTTCCCAGTGATTGTGAATCGAAGAATCGTGTTAAGTAAGGGTAATTATGTTGTATCAAAATATTCTAAAAATAATTCCTTATTTTGTTTTTATGATAAAAAATGGGAGACCGGAGATGTATTTTGTTTAATTGATAGCACCCAGTTCATATATTTACCAAGGGCAATCATATCTTTTCTAAACGTTCTAAAAATTATTGTTCTGTTATGAAAAATGGGGTGCACGAGATGTAGGTGTAATTGATGGCACACATGTTGATATACTTGCTCCACCTTTAGCCGATGAAGAACACCCTCCTTTTGTATATATATTTTTTATATTCACATACTGTAATTTTTTTAAATTTCAGCACTACTTTTATGGTAAGGTTAATAAAAAAAAATATATTTGACAATAAAATGTGTTTTATTTTTCAATATTTATACAAACAATTTCTATTTGAGTACCTATTATTCAAAGTTCACATTTCTAGTTCAGTATTATTATTTTTCTTTTTGATCTTTATTGATAAGATTTTATAGTAAACATATAATTCATATCCAATATTAGTATAATTATACGAGTCAAATGTCTTCTATTGTTTTATAATACTTGCTGGTAAATTTATTAAACAATAATTTTTTACATTCTTTTGAGTTGACGAAGTGCAAATTTCAGCCTAATGAATATTACTCTTCTGTAAAAACTGCAAATAAAGAGAACTTTCAATTACTATAATTTCAGAGGCTCGACAACAAAATCCTGCAATAATATCGAATGATTTGGTGTACCAAGTACAACAATACAGCACAGGATTGGTCGATTTTCTAAATACAAAATCATCTATATCCTTCAACCATTTATGTACTTTGGCCTATGCTATTAAAACTTAATGTTACCTTTTTGGAGCCTAAAACATTAATCGTTCAATGTAGTTACATATTGATAAAATCTTTGCGGTTTGACTTACAAATAAAGAAATTCATTGACTAAACAGGTAAATTTCCTCTTATCTTCTTCAACATAATATAAAGTTAAACATCCTCTCAATTTGATGTAGTTTTATTATTAGAAAATCTTATGAAAAAGTCAACTTTAAATTGTGAAGTTATTGTGAACACGATACCATAATAGACTTTTTCAAACAATTAGTTTGTGCACATTTCACATGCTTTATGTTCTGTGGATATTGTCTGCTAGGTTTATGTATTTTTTTGTGTTTAGGTACTCTTGTAAGAAAAACAATGTCCACTTGATAGGGATATCTGTTCTTGTTGGCTTTATAAAAAAAATCACATTTCATCATCCATAAATGTGCCTGAAAAGACATTTATCTGCAAATTCACTATACACTAGTGCGATACTACGTCCTTTGAAACTCTCCTAATGATAGCAGTTCTTGTTGAAATTTTCCAAAGTGTTTCGTGCTATCTTGCTAGCAGTATAAACATATGGTTATACTATGTCTTGGCATTACAAAATGTTCCGTGCATTTTCTTTAAAAAAAAATGCAATGCAAAAAAGCAATCGCTATATTATATTTCAAGCAATTTTCTTATTAGTTAAAATTTTAAATTGAAAGATTTTGGTATATGTTTACGAGATGATGTTTGTTTACATGTTAAACATAAAGGTTATGTGCAAAAAATCGTAAATTGACACTTCTACGTCACCACGTACGTCACTAACTCTAAAAATTCTGAAATCGTCATCGCAACGTCACTTCGTTGCCAGGGCCTACGATAGCCGCAGCTTCCGAGAAGTTACAGAATTCCACCATTAATTGGAGAGACTGGCTTGATACTAAACAAAATATGTCGAGCCACACTATCTATCTGTCCTATTAAACCGAAAATGAGGAATGTACTCTTTATAGCGAGTTGCAATCGAACGTCTAGTTTGCGCAATATATTTTTTCTCACATTTATTATAATTAATTTCGTAAATGCCAGATTTTTGTTCTACCTTAATTTTATCTTTAGGATGCCAAAAAGACTTTTCACCGAATTACATGACTTTAACGCGACTTGCAAACCAACATTTTTTAAAGTTAAGTTAAAGTTTTTCGAAGTATTATGAAAAGGTACGACAACAAATTTCTTAGCTTCAGTGGCAAAGTTGTGGAATTACATTCTTACGTTGCATATTTCTTTAGATACTGTCAACTACGTCTGATTGGAAACCATTGTATTTCAAGTACCTTTTATAAGGCGTAGTTTTTTTTCCATATCTATCACTTGTAAGCGGGAAATTTAACAAGCGATGGATTAAAAAATTGAATTAAAAAAATTTCTTTTGAAAACAATGTTTTGAATCTGCTGTAATGAATCTTTTTTACATTGGTTTCCTTTCTTTTAATGTCTATTTCTACATTACAGCCTTCTTTAATTACTTGTATCTAGAAATAGTAATTGTCCATTTCAAATGTGAATTTAATCGTGGGGCATTGTGAGTTTATAAGAAATACTTCCGAATCATACAGTTTAGTGTTAAAAATCGCGAAAATATCGTCATATACCTAATCCATACTTTAGGGAATTTTTGGCGTTCTTTTTGAAATATACAGATTGTCGTAGTTAAAAGTTAATATGCATCTTCAAATACACACACATAAACATGTACAATTGCTTTCTTTTGAAAAGGCCGGTGTAAATTGAAAATAGATCCTCAAGTTCAACGATAGTAACATTCTAATGTTCGAGTTAAGAACGGGACAAGCAAAAAACATGCGTCGTAAATCTTATATGTATAGCATGAATAAGCCATTGTACTTAATATGAGTGTAGTTTATATTTTCTCAAGTTTTTAAATACTTTATTTTCTACAATCTGCACGAAATATACATGTCATATATGTATATAGTAACGAATGAAACACATATTTTGAATGCCTTGCTTTTAAAATTATATATAATTAAATGTTAAATACAATTAAAAGAAAAAGATTGTATTACGTTATGTATTAAATTGCTTTGTAAAAGAAACTACATCGGCCATATACTATAAGCCAATATATTTGAAATATTTGTGTTTATTCATAATAATTTATTGTCTGATAACGTTCATGCTAGAGGTACTTTATTAGAAAAAATCATTTTTATGTTCCTCAATATCTTTCTGGCTTTTATTTTATTCTTTAGTCTTTTATTTTAATTTCTACAGGTAGATCCACTGTTTTTCATTAAATCTTGGTTTTATGGAATTTTGGACTTGTTACTATTCTTTCTGGGAGTGATTTGTATTTATTTTAGATGTTGAAGCTTTTTATTTAAAATAACAATGTTTAACTGAAAACTAAAATAATACTTAAACAATTTAGTATTATAACAATCCATGTTTTTCTTATAAAAAGTAAAAATTGTTATATTCTCTAATAAGGGAATGTTTAAAATTATTAAAAATTATATTTTTCCCGATCAACACTGATATTTTGAATTAGTTCACTTCACTACAAAAATCAAAATTTACTAATACGTCGTCAGCTACTAAGTTTAGAGAAATTTCTAAAGAATACAAAAATACTAAAATGTGAATTTTAGAAAGACTTTTTTTTTGAAATTTCTACCGGAAGTAGGCCTTCATATCTTACCAAAAACCGGTTTTTATCAAATATCTTACAAACTATTGATTCTTTACAGATTTATCTAGAATACAAAAATATTTAGAGCCCGAATTGGAACAACTTTTGTATACCTAAAAGAAATTTGAAGATTCGGACCGGACGTAAGACTTGACTCTTATCGAATAGCAGTTTTTTTTATACATTCTATATACATGTATTATAAGTGCAAAAGTAATTAGAACTACATTTGGAACAATTTTTCTATAAAAGAAAGTTTCAAATTTGGACCGGAAGTAATGCTTCTACTCATCAAATATCGGTTTTTTTTTGGAAAATCTCACAAATTTTGCATTCTAGTCAGATTTATTAAGAACACAAAATTGTTTGAGCCACATTTGGAATAATCTTTATATAAAAAAAAAATCAAAATTCGGACCGGAAGTAACACTCTTACTTTCTTTTATTATTTTTTATTTATTTAACGAAAATAACGTAGAAGTATTTGATTGGGCGGCAAAATCTCCATATCCGAATCCCATTGAAAATATATGTGGAGTGCTATGGTGCCGAATAGGAATGCTAATAATGATAAGAGTTCAACTTAGATAGAAAATATTACTCAATATGCACAATCTGTATGTGAGCATTTCAGAGGAAGAAACTTATGTGTAACTTTAATAAATTCTATACAATCAAGAATGCAAGAGTATATGGACGATAATGGATTTTATATGTCGTACTAAGGTTTTTATTATTGCGAAAAGGAAACAAACTATAAGACCAAAATCACATAACCATTTTCTTTAATTTCTTTATTAATTAATTACTATTATACAGGGTGAGTCATTAGTAACCGCTTCTTCGATTGCTCTTTTGTGTTTTAAATAAAAGAAAAAACAATTAGTGGAAGATCCATGGTTGCTTGTGGCGCATATTGTAAAAATACTTTAAGCTCTGGCGCACTTCCGGTTTCACCGGAAATGTACGGAACTTAATTTCTTTAAATGATTCACCCTATATATTTTTGGATTTTCTTATACTGCTTTAAATTGTCTGTTTGACTGTTTTTTCTTTTTCAAAACTGGGCCAATAGTTTTTGAGTTATTAATTTTTTTTGAAAATATTTGACCAAAGCACGTGTTCAGAAAAAAATCATTTTCACATTGTTTTTAAAAGTAAAAACATTAACTTTGGTGGTGCTTGTAGCCAAGAAAATCCTACATCATTTGGTAAAGTTGCACTCGACAATACCTCAAAAAACTTTGTTTTTTCAAGGCCTACTTCCTGAAATTTTCACGTACCAAAAACTTTTTTTTTTAAATGGAACACCCAGTATTTTATTGAGTCATTTTGTTCCTTTTTTTTATTCTCTTTCATTTTTGGTAACAATGTCCTATACCTATCTTTTGTAATTTTTGAGATAATAACTATAGGAGCAATTAGCGGTCAATTAAAGAACTACTGGCGCTGTTCTATTCACCCAAATATTCGTCCAATAAAGGTTGGAATGCGCCTGACTGCCTGAGTCAACTGTTGAAGAAAGTCGGTATACATTTATTTCAAACTTATAAAAGCATCGCTGTTAGTTATCATCCAAATGAATTATTCTTATGAAGAGTTAATAGATATGATTGACGTTTTGGGTGAATCTGAAAGAAACTCTTTGCTAGCATCCAGACTTTATGCACAGCGATCCCTGGTAGAAGTCAACCGAAGCCAGAAACCTTCGAAAATATAAAGTGGACGGTTTGAGTGAACAGAAAGCATTGAATATGAAAGAAGGAGCGGAAAAAGCAATAACTGGTGAGGATAAAACGTTTATGGTACTTGCGAGTGTAGTCGAACACCTCCATACTAGTACTACGAAAATTAGTTGTCAGTTAGATGTAAGTCAAATTTGAGAATCCAGAATAATTAGGAAATATGAAATTCACCCGTAGCATATTTATACACAGGGTTAGATGAAAGAAATTTTCAGAATCGCTTACATTTTTGTCAATTGGCAGCAGATAAATTATCCTGGCTTTCTCAATTTTTTGTTGTTTACCAACGAAGCCACCTTCTATTAAAGTGGATACGTTCATCGTCACAATTTCCATTATTATAACACTTAAAATCCCCCATTTTATCACACCTGTAAACTTTCAAAATCGTTGGTCATTAAAACTGTGGGGAGGAATAGTGGGTAGTTACATAATTGGACCTTATTTCTTTGATGAAAATGTTAATGGTGAAGAGTATCTTCGCTATCTACGGACGGATTTTCAAAACTTTTTGAAGACCTCTTCAAATATGTCAGTAAACACAACCTTTATTTTATTTCGATGTTAACCAACAGTGTCAAAATAGTATATTAAAGAACAAGTTTCATTTTGACGTTTCAAAGTACGAATTCAGAGTTTAAGAAACGAGTGGCGTAGCCACGAGTTTCTTAACTGAATGAGTGCTTTAATGTCAAATGAAACGTGTCTTTTATGCTATTTTTTGCAATTAGTTTTAAAATTTCTCTTTTTGTAAAAGCAAAACGAGAAAAATTTGATAATCAAGGGAAATTTTGTGGCGGTTGTCACCTTGGTTTGGCACAAGATTTAAATTGACAAGTTAATTTAAAATTGACACATTTTTGATAATTTTCAACAGAATGTTTCTACTGCACACGGTATCACTATCACTTCGAAAGATAATTCAAACGTTAATATAAATGTTTATAATAGTTGTACTATTTCAAAGATTAATTAAAAATATCAAATCTTACAATGAATTTCAATATAAAAACCTCAAACTTGCTTACAAAATGTCATATTGACATCTCCATTTCTGTTGCAATGTGACCAACTTAAAATAAATCTGTTTAAATGTTCCATTTCTACTACGCAACTAGTGCTGTAATAGACCCTATTACAGCACTAGTGAAATAAATGGTATGATTACGGTACTAATTGCAAAAATAAAATATTGCAACTGGACATTGCCGGAATTAAAAAAATGAAATTCGATGCTCTTCATTCTATAAAATTATTACTTTTGGGTTAGTTGGATATAACATTTACATTGTTTGACAGTTGACTAAGGATGTCGGGCGCCATCCCTGATCTCCATTGGTTGAACGAATATTTTGGTGCATAGAACAACAGCGCTCGAAATTTCTTTAATTGATCGCTAATAGCTCCTATAGTGATTATCTCAGAAATTACAAAAGATAAGTATAGGACATTGTTAACAAAAATGAAAGTGAATAAAAAAAGGAACAAAATGACTCAATAAAATACTGGGTGTTCCATTTAAAAACTATAAGTTTTTGGTATGTGAAAATTTCAGGAAGTAGGCTTTGAAAAAACAAAGTTCTGTGAGGTATTGTCGAGTGCAACTTTACCAAATGATGCAGAATTTTCTTGGCTACAAGCACCATCAAAGTTAATGTTTTTACTTTTAAAAACAATGTGAAAATGATTTTTTTCTGAACACGTGTTTTGGTCAAATATTTTCAAAAAAAATTAATAATCCAAGAACTATTGGCTCAATTTTGAAAAAGAAAAAACAGTCGAACAGACAATTTAAAGCAGTACAAGAAAATTCAAAAATATATAGGGTGAGTCATTAAAGAAAATTAAGCTCCGTGCACTTCCTGTAAAACCGGAAATGCGCCAGAGCTTAAAGTATTTTTACAATATGCGCCACAAGCAACCATGGATCTGTTGAAAATAGGCAACCAGTCTCATCCCTGCAACTAGAGCATACTGCCGTATGTGGCGCTATATGTATTAAGCATTGTAATTGATTGTAAACATGTATGTATGAAATGTATAAAGTTTGTAGAGCTATAAAAGGCAGTAATAGACAGAATAAACTAATGTGTAGAAGTGTTGTGTTTTATTATTAAGAAATTATTTTATCAGGGTTATGGACTCAGACACGTTTTAGTTAAAAATATCTGGTTAAGAAAACAACGAACCTCCATTTTTGATTCCGAAAAAAAAAGGACGCCACACGAATATAAGTATTGTGTAGAGTGTAAAATATAAGAAAATGATGTCTAGAGATAAATTTGCAATTGTTCAATTTGCCGGCGAAAACTTTGATGCGTGGTCGTTTCGCATGAAAGCAATATTAAGAGAGGCTGGAGCACTTAAGGCCGTAGAAGAAGAAACTTTCGCAAACATAGATGCAAATGAATCATTAGAGGCAAAGGCCCAGGCTATTATAATTAGTGGAGTGGCAGATAGTCATTTGGAATATTTAAAAGAAAAAACAGCATATGAGATGTTTAAAAAATTGAAAGATAATTTCAAGACAAAAGGAGTACGTAGCAGAATATATTTAAGAAGAAAATTAACAGAAGAGAAATATTGTGAACGGAAACCGTTAATGGAGCATTTTATTACAATGGAGGAAATGTTTTCGCAATTAAAGGATGCAGGAAACGAGTTAACTGAGGAAGAAAAAATAAATTACATCTTATTGTCAATGCCAAGAAGTTATGAAAGTGTCATTACTGCATTAGAAACAATAGAAGATTTAAAATTAGCCTTTGTAAAAAATAGACTACTCGGTGAAGAAGAAAAAAGAAAGAAATTACTACGAAAAGATACAGAAAAACTAGAAAGCTCATTTTTGTGTTATACATGTGGCAAAAGGGGGCACAAACAGTACCAGTGCACAAGGCATAATACTTCTACATACAGTCAAGGATATGGCCGCGACTATGGACAGGGATCAGCTCGTGGAGAAGGATTAGATCGAGGAAGAGGATTTAATCGAGGAAGAAGGCCTGATCGAGGAAGAGGTTCCAGTAGAGGCAGCCGCAGTCACAATAGAGGTTGTCACAGTCGAGGATTTCAGTATTCAATGGATAGATCTATGTTGGCTGAAACAGAACAGGTAGAAGATCAAGTTTTCCTTTGTGATCAGGAAGGTAGGTGCAATATGGAAGATCTAAATTTGGTATGGTATTTGGACTCTGGTTGTTCTGACCATCTGGTAAATACCAAGGACTATTTTGATGAATACATAGAACTAGGAATCCCAAAGAAGATAAATGTGGCCAAGAATGGAATTAATTTAGAAGCTGTGGGAGTTGGAAATCTTAGGGTAAAGTATTTAGTTTATAATAAATCCATTTTTGTAACAATAACAAATGTATATTATGTTCCTGAGTTAAGAAAAAATTTATTATCTGTATCGAAAATGAGTAGTTGTGGTTATAAAATTGTTTTCCATAAAAATAATGTAAACGTATATGATAAGTTTGGTGAATTAGTACTTTTAGGCTATAAGGATGGATCTTTGTATTCTGTAAATTCAATTATAAGAAATTTAGAAAGTAACTATGTATCTAAAAATGACAGGGAACTATTGCAGTTGTGGCATAGACGGTTTGGTCATTTGAATTATAACAACATAAAATTATTAGTGCAAAAGAATTTGGTTGATGGATTGAATGACATTAAAAACAGTAAAATAGAGCAAATACTATGTGAAAGTTGTATATTAGGTAAAATGACAAGACAGCCATTTAATAATAAAGGTCATAGAGCAACTAAACCATTAGAATTAGTACATACAGATGTTTGTGGACCAATAGGCCCATCTACTTGGAACAATTGTAACTATTTTGTGACATTCATAGATGACTATACACATTTTGTAATGGTGTATTTAATAAAAGAAAAATCTGAAGTGTTTGAAAAATTCAAAGGGTATTATAATTATGCTACTAGACATTTTAATATGAATTTATTAAAGTTAAGGTCAGATAATGGTGGGGAATATGTTTCAAAGGAATTTAAACAGTTCTGTAGTGATAAGGGTATTCAGTTACAGAACACAGTGGCATACAACCCAGAAATGAATGGCATGGCTGAGAGGATGAATAGGACATTAATGGACAAGGCACGCACAATTTTAATAGAATCAAGGCTACCTAAAAGCTTCTGGGGAGAGGCTGTATATTATTCTGCGTATGTAACTAATAGAAGTCCAACAATATTGAAAGAGAAAACACCTAGTGAATTATGGGAAGGACGGAAGCCGAATGTGAAAAATATGAGAGTTTTTGGCAGCATTGTATACAATCATGTACCAAAAGAATTAAGAAGAAAATTTGATGCAAAAGGAAAGAAGATGCTTATGATAGGATATTGTACAGGAGGATATAAACTATGGGATGAAGACAAGCAAGAAGTTGTAGTTGCGAGAAATGTTATATTTAACGAGGGACCAGAGGAAGAAGAAGAAAGAGTATTGGAGGGATTAGAAAATAGACAGGAGTTCCAATTGATTGGAGAAAACAATAAGGAAAAAGGAGAAACAAGAATTGAAAGAATTGATAAAGAAACTGACAATGATGTACACGAAAATAATCCTATGAGGGATTCAGTTGAAGGACAACAAGAAAATAAGGAATTCAGAGATAATGAAAGAATAAATGATGAACCAACAAATGAAGAAAGACAAGAAGATAATATAAAAGAAAGGAAAAGAAATAAGCCTAAATGGCAAGAAGATTATATTATGGATTTTAATGAAGAAAATGATGCAATGTTTGCTTTGTATGTAGGACAAAGTGATAATCTGCCGACCAGTTATGAAGAAATTGAGACAAGAGAAGACAGGAAAGAGTGGATGAATGCAATACGAGAAGAGATAACTACACTACAAGAAAGTAAGACATGGGTAAGTGTACCAAAACAAGATGAGATGAAATTAATTGACACAAAATGGGTATTTACAAACAAGGATGGTATGGATAAAACCATATACAAAGCAAGACTGGTTGTTCGAGGATATCAACAACCAGACACTTTTGATAATGTATACTCCCCTGTATTGAGATTACAAACTCTAAGAATTATGTTATCAGTAGCTGTTCAAAGGAATTATTTTATTCATCAAATGGATGTAAAAGGTGCATTCCTATATGGAAAAATAAATGAAGAAGTATATTTGAAACCACCTCAAGGAGTCGACATACGAGATGGACATGTTTTAAAGTTAACAAAGTCACTTTATGGTTTGAGAAAATCCCCAAAGTATTGGTACGAGTGCTTTACAGATACAATAATAAACTGTGGGTTTGAAAGATCTGAGAATGACTATTGTTTATATTATAAAGATAATTTGTATTTAGTACTGTATGTTGATGATTTGTTAATTTTGGGAAATAATTTGCAGAAAATAGATGAAGTAAAAGAAATGTTATTCACTAAATTTAAGATGAAAGATTTGGGAGACAACAATTTAAATTACTTGGGTATTTTAATTACTAAACACTCAGAAGGTATTTTTATTAATCAGTCAAAATATTTGAAAAACATTTTAAAACGTTTCGGTATGGAAGATTGCAGGAGTGTAGAGTCACCTATGGATGCTAATTTTAGATTTAATGAAAATTGTATTATTGATGTGTCATATGAGAAACAATGTAGATCTTTGATAGGTTCATTGATGTATGCAACAGTAGGTACTAGACCAGACCTGGCTACTTCTGTGTATTATCTTGGTAGGTTTCAATCAAAGCCAAGCGTTGAATTATGGCAAGCACTTAAAAGAATTTTACGTTATGTTAAGAGAACGGTTGATTTTCAGTTGCTGTATAAAAGAGATTGTTCAAATGTCCCACTAGTGGGATTTGCTGATGCCGATTGGGCTAGAAGTAGCGACAGAAAATCAACTACAGGATATATATTTAAGGTTTATGAAAATACAGTAGTATGGAGGTCAAGGAAACAGACAACAGTCGCTTTAAGCACTACAGAGGCAGAATTTAGGTCTCTTTGTGAGGCAACAGTTGAAGCCTGTTGGATTAAGAAACTGTTATTAGATTTAAACATTAATGTTAGTGTTATAACCATGTATGAAGATAATCAAAGTACAATCAAATCTGTGAGAAATCCTGATCAAAAACGATTAAAGCACATGGATGTGAAATTCAATTTTGTGAAACAAAAGTTAGAAGAAGGTATTATACAAATAGAGTATGTTTGTGGTCAGGATCAGTTAGCAGATGTCTTAACAAAGCCGCTGGTTACGAAGCGTTTCAAATCGTTTCTTTCTATGCTAGGTTTGGTTTGCAGGAATGAGATCGTTGAGGAAGAGTGTTGAAAATAGGCAACCAGTCTCATCCCTGCAACTAGAGCATACTGCCGTATGTGGCGCTATATGTATTAAGCATTGTAATTGATTGTAAACATGTATGTATGAAATGTATAAAGTTTGTAGAGCTATAAAAGGCAGTAATAGACAGAATAAACTAATGTGTAGAAGTGTTGTGTTTTATTATTAAGAAATTATTTTATCAGGATCTTCCACTAATTGTTTTTTCTCTTACTTAAAACAGAAAAGAGCAATCGAAGAAGCGGCTACTAATGACTCACCCTGTATATTAATTACTAAAAACTTGATATCTGCTACAATTTTTGTTTTAATTTATGCTGGTAAAGGTTAGAGAAATTAATTTTACAATCCTAATTAAATTTTATTACATGATTACCCATTAATTGCACAGAAGTTCATGTATGGGACCTTGTATGTATACATATATGTATTATTTTTTGTTATAAACTTGTAAGAATAAGTTTATAATATCACTACATACAATTAAATCATGTTATAATGTAATAATTAATACGAAATGAAAAATTTTGCTGTTTTAGAATATATTTTAATTTTTTTAGAGAGCTATATCTAAAAATGAGGTGTGGTCACCATACGACTTTTTTATACGTATGTGACATCCGAAATGTGTATACAAAAGTTGTTCCAAATCAAATTTTAAGTTGCCTCTTTATAAAATAAACCTCTGATTAAAAGTGTATCTTCCGGTCCGAATTTTGGACATTTTTTTTATACAGAAATTATCGCAAATCCAACTCTAAATATTTTTATTCTCTTAATAAATCTCTATAGAATGCATAATTGCGAAATATTTGCAAAATACTGCTATTCGATAAAAGCAAGAGTGTTACTTCCGGTCCGAATTTTGAAATTTCTTTGTTCCAATTCGGGCTCTAAATATTTTTGTATTCTAAATAAGTCTGTACAAAATGAATAATTTGTAAGAAATTTGCTAAAAACCGCTTTTCGCGGTTGGTAGAAAGACCTACTTCCACTAGAAATGCCCAAAAAAGTCTTTCTAAAATTCACATCTTAGTACTTTTGTATTCTTTAGAAATTAGTTTAAACGTAGTAGTTGACGACGTATTAGTAAATTTTGATTTTTTTAGTGAAGTAAACTACTGCTTCCGGTTACTCAAAATCTAATCTGATCTCAAGAGGAAGATTATTAAAGACAGAGACAGACAGACAAACAGAGATACAGAGAGAGACAGAGAGTGAGAGAGCGGCCGAGAGAGAGAGAGAGAGAGGGAGAGAGAGAGAGAGAGGGAGAGAGAGAGAGAGAGGGAGAGAGAGAGACGTTTGCCAAAAACCACTTTTTCGGTATCAGGCGACCTTAAAACGTGGACATCTGCATCATAATTCCTTACTGCGTATAAGAAAGTATAAAGGCAAATATTGCTTTAATTAATAAACCACAAGACAAGGTGTTAAACCGTTGATTGAAGGAATATAAAAGATGCGCAACGCTTTCCGTTAAGTCGTCCCACAAACCCCTTGCCGAGAAACATCATCGCTGTCTCGGGCTGTTTCGAATCTCGGATCCAAACGACTGATGCAGTCGTATAGATCTCGGTTCCAGTTTTGGCTACGCTCAGTGCTATGTAGTGGCGCATCTTTATGTATTCCTTCAATCAACGGTTAAACTCATTATTTTTATTTTCTTATACGTAGGATAAGGAAGTATTGTGATGATGAAAATTTCAATATAATCTCCCTCTTGAGATTTGATTAGATTTTCAGTAAAATCGGCAGACCGGAAGTAGTAGTTTACTTCAGTGAAAAAATCGAATTTTGCCAATTATTCGTCAACTACTAAGTTTAAACAAATTTGTAAAGAATTCATATATACTCAAAATTAAATGTGAGAAGAATTTTATTAAAAAAGTTTTTCGAAATTCCTACCGGAAGTAGGTCTTTTACTCTTATCGAAAATCAGTTTTTTGCGAAGTCATGCTTTTTAGACAGGTACGTTACGAGTATAAAAGTATTTAGAACTTAATTTTCAATACCTTTTGTATAAAAAAAAATTTAAAATTTGGACCGGAAATAGCACTTGTACTCTTATCGAATAGGTAGGGATTATTGCAAATATTTCGTAAATTATGCATTCTATATATATTTATCAAGAGCATAAAAGTATTTAGAGTTGGATTGGGAATATTTTTTGTATAAATGAAAATTCAAAATTCGGACCGGAAATAATACGTTTACTCTTAGCGAGTAGCATTTTTTTGCAAATATCTCACAAAGTATGTATCCTGTAGAGATTTACTAAGAGACTGGAAGTTCTTAGAATAGGATTTTGAATAATTTTTTATAAAATAATTTTTAAAATTGTATGATTTGAAACGCTCATACGTATAAGAAAGTCGTGTGGTGGCCACACCTCATTTTTTTTATTTGAATTAATTTAAAAATAAGGTATGAGTTATAATAACAAAACTAAAGATATTTTTCAAAAGCATTTGGGTATATTATCTATTGAACTAAGCAAATAGAAATAAATTTAGTAAAACATGGTCACCTTGTTATTTTATTTAGGAAGCTAAACTAGTTCGATTTATAATCCAGAATATATTTTAAGAAATAATATAGAAGTGGAGGAGAGGAATGTAAATAAGAAATTATACAAGGAGCAGCATTCAAACAAATATAAATATTCTGTGGAGATATTTATTTAGTGTGTTTTCAAGACCAGACATCCATACAATTAGAATGTGACTATCGACAGATACGCGCAGCATTTTTAAACTCACACCGGTCATTTCTAAAGAAAGCAATTGTACCTATGTATGTATGTATACAACACCGGTGGTGTGGGGAGATCGAGAGCGCGCGCAGACATGGCATTCTTTCCGTAACTTTAGAGCGTGAACGTACATACATTGTATCTGAGCAGACTCGCAAATATTAAAATAAAATGCCCTTAACTGTCGAGGAAAAAATACAGATTGTGTTATGGTATGCCAAGGATAATTCGTACAAAGACGTGCAAAATTTATTTGTTGCGGCGTATGAAAATCGTCCACCTCCCTCTGTGCCAGCTATCCATAAGATTGTGAAACAATTTCGTACAGAAGGTTGTGTTAATTCACTGCATACTAAAAGACACGTTGTGCACTAAAGCCTCGGTACCCCGGTGTCCCGATATCACGCCCGATATGAACTCATCTGTACCACAGTATAGTAACTATACAGTACCGCGACTCTACCGCGGTCCCTTTGATGTTCGTGTTCGAGTTTTATTTTTTTAGGACGACTGCGCAGTGAACTACGCGCAAAGGGGAAGTGAATATACAAGGGTCGGCGAAAAAGTTATAAATATACAATCATAATGAAATAATAAATAATTCGATTAGTTATATGAATAATAAATATTAGATATTCTGAACACTATATTAGATAACAAAAAATATATATGGTAGCTAGTTTTTAATATTTCACATTCTAAAAATTACATAACACTCCTATAAAAATATAAAATAATACAATTATACTACTTTTAGTGATTCTATTGATAAAATTGGTTAACTGTAAGCGGGGTCATTAAACAATGATTTAAAAAATCTGTGCCATACAAATATAATGTGAAAGACATCAACGGTGTTTTCTGTTGTGTTGTCTAGAATTTTCAAATCAACCATCATTCCAAGTGGAAAATCAACAAAATTCAAGAGAATAATGTGTGTGTGTAATGTGTTTACTGAAAATGTAGTTATTTATTGTATGTTTTAAAGTTTGCTTTACTTATTACCACTTTGTAAGGTGGCAAATAAACAAATGCTCTATCTCACTTTCAAGTTCCTTTTTTTTAAGCAAGAAACATAAGCACAGGAAAAAATCTATCATAATAAACGAATATTATTTTATTAGTTCATGGGTTAATGTACACATATTCAAGGTTACAGGTAATAAAACACGATATTAGTAGAAATAATTATTTATTAATAATAATATAATTTAATAATTAAAAACATGAACATAATAACAACAGCATGATTGGCAATATCTGTTGAACGACTATTAAAAACATCATGGAACCCAACAATTTCATCAATGCTGACATTATAAAACAAATGTGATTTCAAAGACAGTTCATCTATGCAAAGGATACATTCTCGATTCTTTTCATCTAACGTATTCACTTTCAATTTTATAGCTGAAAATAAGAATTCATTAAATCCGCTGCTTATTTCCCAATTATGCGTAATAGACCTTAGAGTTGATACTGATGGTAGTCGAATTATATTTGATAGATATTTATAGGCATTGGAACTATGTAAATATAATGTTAAAGCAAACTGTTTTAATTCATTGGTGTATCGAATACCTCTGGAATCACTTATTGAAATGTATCAGTAAGTGTTTTTAACAAAATTCAATAAATGCCACTAAATCACAGTAATGCTAATATAATAACTTAGTATGTGTAATTGGGATATATATCTCAGTGATATGTTAATTACATTTCAGGCTTGCGACAATATTTAGTGTTTAATTCTAACCTTTTCACAATATTTACTGTGGAACTGCATATCCCAATGACACATTCACACTATATTGTGTAAATTCATATGTACTACATCTTTGTACTAATTAAATATGATGAAGTGTTAAATTTAATAGAAAATGATACCTGTAAAAATTTCATCTAGAGACACATCAAAACTTGTGGAAGGTACTTTACCAATACAAACGACACTGGACATATCTCCTTGATTGTCTAGAGAAGGCTCGCAAAAAGACAGACAGACTCTCCTGATGTCTTGCAGTACTTCTTATTTCTTGAATTTTATATTCTGAAATAGTATTTCAATACGTACACACTTAATATCAATTAAAATATATTAACATACGATGTTTGAATAATGTTGGTATGACACCCTTCCTTAGTGTATTCTTCCAAGTAGTGTAGAAACAATAATCTTCAAAATGCTTATTACATAATCTCAAATAATCATGACATTTTTTCAATGAGAAATTTCCATATTTGTGGTTTTCATTAAAACCAACCCTATTCATCCATTCAAAACATCTAAAAAATACATTACATAACTAAAATAAATTATAAAATATACCTATTTAGTATTATTACTGAGATTCATCAAGTGAAAATCGAAAAAAGGATATTCCTGGATCACCTATAATACTTCCACACCCATTAGCAACACATTTCTTAACCATATTATAAATGATTACAGAATGTAAACCTAGATAAATTCTAAATAAAGTACCTAAACACTTAAAAAACAGTAATAGAATCAATTAATTATTAAAAAATGCTATTTATATAACATGTACACAAATCAAAAAGTAAAACAAACAGAATGTAATAAAATCACTTCTTTTTAAATATATTTCAAATTTAGGGTTATATAAATATAAACAAACACTCCTTACCGAACCAGAGAAGTATACTGTGCTACAGAGTGGTGAACTATGCGCATGTATTTTATGGAGGGGATCGAAACGGGATTTTTAAGGGAGACGTTTTACTGTATTGGTACTATACTGTGTCTGTACTCCCCTACTATCGTACCCCTCCATTTCATGTTTGCATGCACTTGTGTGCGTGTTTGTGTTTCCCTATACAGTGCTGCCGTTTCAGTACAATTGTACCGAATTCAGTACACTATTTACAAATCCAGTACGTCAGTACGCCATTTTGCAAAAAGAGCTAATTTCAGTACAAACATGAAACTTTCAGTACTAAATTAAATCCAAGTAATAATAATAATATAATACTAATAACAATTACAAAAAACGAGTATAGAAATAGTTAAAATATAGATACGGTCAAAAATTTATTATTTTTACAGGGTTTTTCGGTTACCTTTCACGATTTGTCGTTCTTTGTGTTTCACTATCAAGACATTCGCATTTGTCAAATGAGTTTCATCTTTTGTCAAAACAACTTCATGAATTTTCACTATTGCAACATGGAACGTGTGAGAAGGCGAAGGCAAAATGCCAAAATTAGTGACGAAATACCCACATTAATTATTAATCTATGAATCAGGAAAAATCTTCTGTTGAGGAAGACAGTTTAATGTAAAATCGAATACAATGTGTAAATTTTATGCAAAAAATGTGCAAACGAGACAAGTACAGTTTTGTGCAATAAATTGGCGTACACGTCTTATTGCTAATTTTGACATTATTTTGCCATTGTGAAAATGGCTTAAGTTAAGTTGTCAAATGGAATTATAGCGTCAATTCAATTTGTCATACATGACAGGTACCTATTCAAACAAAAGTCATATTTACATAAGCGTATATTATAAGTGTATGCCAATTTATTGCACAGAACTGTACATAAACGACCCCCGACCACAGAATACAAGAAGAAATTCTTTCGTAAATTGTGTATGAATTTGTTTATGAATTTCATTATGTATTTACTGTCTGTTTTACACACATATAATAAATATGCATTAGTTGGACTGCTTTCAATTATTTTATTATTTACATAAGAAGAGGGAAAATCATTTGACAAATAGTAAAACTGTTTGAATACAAAAGATAAATCGTGAAAGGCAACCGAAAAACCCTCTATAATATTCAAAAATTATTGTAAGAAGCTAAAAAAAAATGTGGATATAATATGGTTGTGGTCTTATGTATAAATGGTCTAAGGTTGTGGTAAAAATGGTTATTTAAGAGTGAGCTGTTGTTTCGTCACATATTTCAAATCAATATATTTTATTTTGTCTAGTTATTTTTCATGTTGAAGTACATTCTTCTGTATGTAAATATATTTTATGATTTTATGAAAGTTGAATAAAGTCATTACATATGTTAGTGATGTATTTTATTGTCCATTGAGACTAAAAAAAGGTCATCCATAAATTTTTCTCGATTCAGTACGTTTTTTGTAAATTCAGTACGAAAATTCAGTACGTTTTTTGAGATAGTGGAGGCAGCACTGTCCCTATATCTACTTTTATTTCAGTCAAACGGTATATGTTTCGACATTACTCATAAATAAATCAGCAATAACTGCAGACAAGCAATTTTCCATTGCAATAAGTACCATGTCGTTGTTAATAGAATTTGCCTTGTATTTGAAAACAATTATGAGACATACAAAGGCAAACAGTTCGTCCTTATAATAAACTTAAAAAAATGAGGTGTGGCCACCACACGACTTTCTTATACGTATGAGCATTTCAAACTATACAATTTTTAGAATTTTTTTATACAAAAATTATTCAAAATCCTATTCTAAGTAGTTACAGTCTCTTAATAAATCGCTATAGAATGCATCCTTTGCAAGATATTCGAAAAAAAGTGCTACTCGCTAAGAGTAAAAGTGCTACTTCCGGTCCGAATTTTGAAATTTCATGTATACAAAAAATATTGCAAATTCAACTCTAAATACTTTTGTACTCTTAATAAATATTTATAGAATGCATAATTTACGACATATTTGCAAAAAACCGCTATTCGGTAAGAGTAAAAGTGGTACTTCCGGTCCGAATTTTGAAATTTTTTTTATACAAAAGATATTTAAAATTTTCATGTAAATACTTTTATACTCGTAATGTACCTGCCTAGAAAGCATGACTTGCGAGATATTCGCAAAAAACCTATTTTCGATGAGAGTAAAAGACCTACTTCCGGTAGGAATTTCGAAAAACTTTTTAAATAAAATTGTTCTCACTTTTAATTTTAAGTACATATGAATTCTTTATAAATTTGTATAAACTTAGTATTTGACGAAATATTGGCAAAATTCGATTTTTATACTGAAGTAAACTGCTACTTCCGGTCTACCGATTTTACTGAAAAACTAATCAGATCTCAAGAGGGAGATTATACACGTAAATACAAAATTTGGAATTGATATCTCCAGCGGTTTGACCGCTATCGTGGTCACAGACAGACACAGACACACACACAGAGAGAGAGAGACATTTTTTAAAAACCACTTTTTTGGTATCAGGGGACCTCAAAACGTGGACATCTGCAAAAATCTCGAGGTCGAAAATTTTCATCATCACAATACTTCCTTATACTACGTATAAGAAAGTAAAAAAATGAGGTGTGGCCACCACACGACTTTCTTATACGTATGAGCGTTTCAAACTATAAAATTTTAAGAATTTTTTTATACAAAACTTATTCAAAATCCTATTCTAGGTACTTTCATTCGCTTAATAAATTGCTATAGAATGCATACTTTGCAAGATATTATCAAAAAAGTGCTCCTCGCTAAGAGTAAAAGTGCTACTTCCGGTCCGAATTTTGAAATTTGATATATACAAAAAATATTGCAAATCCAGTTCTAAATACTTTTGTACTCATGATAATATATATAGAATGCATAACTTACGACATATTTGCAAAAAATCGCTATTCGATAAGAGTAAAAGTGGTACTTCCGGTCTGAATTTTGAAATTTTTTTTATACAAAAGATATTGAAAATTATGTTTTAAATACTTTTATACCCGTAACGTACTTGTCTAAAAAGCATGACTTGCGAAATATTCGCAAAAAACTGATTTTCGATAAGAGTAAAAGACCTACTTCCGGTAGGAATTTCGAAAAACTTTCTAAATAAAATTATTCTCAATTTTAATTTTAAGTATATATGAATTCTTTATAAATTTGTTTAAACTTAGTAGTTGACGAAATATTCGCAAAATTCGATTTTTTCGCTGAAGTAATCTGCTACTTCCGGTCTACCGATTTTACTGAAAAACTAATCAGATCTCAAGAGGGAGATTATACACGTAAATACAAAATTTGGAATTGATATCTACAGCGGTTTGGCCGCTATCGTGGTCACAGACAGACAGACATACACACACACACACAGACATTTTTTTAAAAACCACTTTTTTGGTATCAGGGGACCTCAAAACGTGGACATCTGCAAAAATCTCGAGGTCGAAAATTTTCATCATCACAATACTTCCTTATACTACGTATAAGAAAGTAAAATGAGGTGTGGCCACCACACGACTTTCTTATACGTATGAGCATTTCAAACTATACAATTTTTAGAATTTTTTCATACAAAAATTATTCAAAATCCTATTCTAAGTAGTTACAGTCTCTTAATAAATCGCTATAGAATGCATCCTTTGCAAGATATTCGAAAAAAAGTGCTACTCGCTAAGAGTAAAAGTGCTACTTCCGGTCCGAATTTTGAAATTTCATGTATACAAAAAATATTGCAAATTCAACTCTAAATACTTTTGTACTCTTAATAAATATTTATAGAATGCATAATTTACGACATATTTGCAAAAAACCGCTATTCGGTAAGAGTAAAAGTGGTACTTCCGGTCCGAATTTTGAAATTTTTTTTATACAAAAGATATTTAAAATTTTCATGTAAATACTTTTATACTCGTAATGTACCTGCCTAGAAAGCAGGACTTGCGAGATATTCGCAAAAAACCTATTTTCGATAAGAGTAAAAGACCTACTTCCGGTAGGAATTTCGAAAAACTTTTTAAATAAAATTGTTCTCACTTTTAATTTTAAGTACATATGAATTCTGTATAAATTTGTATAAACTTAGTATTTGACGAAATATTGGCAAAATTCGATTTTTATACTGAAGTAAACTGCTACTTCCGGTCTACCGATTTTACTGAAAAACTAATCAGATCTCAAGAGGGAGTATATACACGTAAATACAAAATTTGGAATTGATATCTCCAGCGGTTTGACCGCTATCGTGGTCACAGACAGACAGACAGACAGACACACACACACACACACAGACATTTTTTAAAAACCACTTTTTTGGTATCAGGGGACCTCAAAACGTGGACATCTGCAAAAATCTCGAGGTCGAAAATTTTCGTCATCACAATACTTCCTTATACTACGTATAAGAAAGTAAAAAAATGAGGTGTGGCCACCACACGACTTTCTTATACGTATGAGCGTTTCAAACTATACAATTTTAAGAATTTTTTTATACAAAACTTATTCAAAATCCTATTCTAGGTACTTTCATTCGCTTAATAAATTGCTATAGAATGCATACTTTGCAAGATATTATCAAAAAAGTGCTCCTCGCTAAGAGTAAAAGTGCTACTTCCGGTCCGAATTTTGAAATTTGATATATACAAAAAATATTGCAAATCCAGTTCTAAATACTTTTGTACTCTTGATAAATATATATAGAATGCATAACTTACGACATATTTGCAAAAAATCGCTATTCGATAAGAGTAAAAGTGGTACTTCCGGTCTGAATTTTGAAACTTTTTTTATACAAAAGATATTGAAAATTATGTTTTAAATACTTTTATACCCGTAACGTACTTGTCTAAAAAGCATGACTTGCGAAATATTCGCAAAAAACTGATTTTCGATAAGAGTAAAAGACCTACTTCCGGTAGGAATTTCGAAAAACTTTCTAAATAAAATTATTCTCAATTTTAATTTTAAGTATATATGAATTCTTTATAAATTTGTTTAAACTTAGTAGTTGACGAAATATTCGCAAAATTCGATTTTTTCGCTGAAGTAATCTGCTACTTCCGGTCTACCGATTTTACTGAAAAACTAATCAGATCTCAAGAGGGAGATTATACACGTAAATACAAAATTTGGAATTGATATCTACAGCGGTTTGGCCGCTATCGTGGTCACAGACAGACAGACACACAGACAGACAGACATACACACACACACACAGACATTTTTTTAAAAACCACTTTTTTGGTATCAGGGCACCTCAAAACGTGGACATCTGCAAAAATCTCGAGGTCGAAAATTTTCATCATCACAATACTTCCTTATACTACGTATAAGAAAGTAAAATGAGGTGTGGCCACCACACGACTTTCTTATACGTATGAGCATTTCAAACTATACAATTTTTAGAATTTTTTCATACAAAAATTATTCAAAATCCTATTCTAAGTAGTTACAGTCTCTTAATAAATCGCTATAGAATGCATCCTTTGCAAGATATTCGAAAAAAAGTGCTACTCGCTAAGAGTAAAAGTGCTACTTCCGGTCCGAATTTTGAAATTTCATGTATACAAAAAATATTGCAAATTCAACTCTAAATACTTTTGTACTCTTAATAAATATTTATAGAATGCATAATTTACGACATATTTGCAAAAAACCGCTATTCGGTAAGAGTAAAAGTGGTACTTCCGGTCCGAATTTTGAAATTTTTTTTATACAAAAGATATTTAAAATTTTCATGTAAATACTTTTATACTCGTAATGTACCTGCCTAGAAAGCATGACTTGCGAGATATTCGCAAAAAACCTATTTTCGATAAGAGTAAAAGACCTACTTCCGGTAGGAATTTCGAAAAACTTTTTAAATAAAATTGTTCTCACTTTTAATTTTAAGTACATATGAATTCTTTATAAATTTGTATAAACTTAGTATTTGACGAAATATTGGCAAAATTCGATTTTTATACTGAAGTAAACTGCTACTTCCGGTCTACCGATTTTACTGAAAAACTAATCAGATCTCAAGAGGGAGATTATACACGTAAATACAAAATTTGGAATTGATATCTCCAGCGGTTTGACCGCTATCGTGGTCACAGACAGACAGACAGACACACACACACACACACACAGACAGACATTTTTTAAAAACCACTTTTTTGGTATCAGGGGACCTCAAAACGTGGACATCTGCAAAAATCTCGAGGTCGAAAATTTTCATCATCACAATACTTCCTTATACTACGTATAAGAAAGTAAAAAAATGAGGTGTGGCCACCACACGACTTTCTTATACGTATGAGCGTTTCAAACTATACAATTTTAAGAATTTTTTTATACAAAACTTATTCAAAATCCTATTCTAGGTACTTTCATTCGCTTAATAAATTGCTATAGAATGCATACTTTGCAAGATATTATCAAAAAAGTGCTCCTCGCTAAGAGTAAAAGTGCTACTTCCGGTCCGAATTTTGAAATTTGATATATACAAAAAATATTGCAAATCCAGTTCTAAATACTTTTGTACTCTTGATAAATATATATAGAATGCATAACTTACGACATATTTGCAAAAAATCGCTATTCGATAAGAGTAAAAGTGGTACTTCCGGTCTGAATTTTGAAACTTTTTTTATACAAAAGATATTGAAAATTATGTTTTAAATACTTTTATACCCGTAACGTACTTGTCTAAAAAGCATGACTTGCGAAATATTCGCAAAAAACTGATTTTCGATAAGAGTAAAAGACCTACTTCCGGTAGGAATTTCGAAAAACTTTCTAAATAAAATTATTCTCAATTTTAATTTTAAGTATATATGAATTCTTTATAAATTTGTTTAAACTTAGTAGTTGACGAAATATTCGCAAAATTCGATTTTTTCGCTGAAGTAATCTGCTACTTCCGGTCTACCGATTTTACTGAAAAACTAATCAGATCTCAAGAGGGAGATTATACACGTAAATACAAAATTTGGAATTGATATCTACAGCGGTTTGGCCGCTATCGTGGTCACAGACAGACACACAGCAGACAGACACACAGCCAGACACACAGACAGACACACACACACACACAGAGACATTTTTTTAAAAACCACTTTTTTGGTATCAGGGGACCTCAAAACGTGGACATCTGCAAAAATCTCGAGGTCGAAAATTTTCATCATCACAATACTTCCTTATACCGCGCGATCATTTAAATTCTAAATTAGAGCAGTTTGTGAAATTTAAATTAAGTTGGTATATAAGTGCTAATTTACAATTTGAATTGTCAAAGTGACGTTTCAAAATGTTTGATTTAGAACATAAGATTTTTCTTACTGAAAGTTATTTTAAAAACGCCGAACGACAAGAGAATGGTGAATGGACATATTCAGTACCGCATTGCATCAATGATTTTCAAAATGCCTTCCCTAATTTTCCTGTGGATTATCAAAAATTAGTCCAAAAAATTGACACATGTGTGGCGAAATTTCGTGATGTTGGAACTGTAGGTAGGAAAGCTGGTACTGGCGCGCCCAAAAAAAGGACTCCTGAGATTGTGGCAGATGTTGCAGAAAGAATGGAACAGTCTCCCAAAAAATCTTTTCGCAGATTAGCCCAAGAAATAAACCTTTCATATGGAACTTGTCAAAAAATTTTAAAAGAAAATTTAAATCTTTATCCCTATAAGATTAACGTCGTTCAAGAGCTATTCCCTCGAGATTTTCCTGTACGAATAGAATACTGTCAGTGGTTTTTGAATAATTTAAATAACAACAACACTTTGGATTTAACATTTTTTTCTGACGAAGCATGGTTTCACCTATCCGGCTATATAAACAAACAAAATATGCGTATTTGGTCTTCGGAGAATCCTCATGAGCTTATTGCAACCGCCTCTCCATCCGCAGAAAATTGGTGTTTGGCTTGCGGTTTCTAGAAGGCGTACATTTGGACCTGTGTTTTTTGAAGGAACGACAAATGCTGAGAGATATCGAAATAATTTACTTGAACCGTTTTTACAAAATTTTCATGATGACGAACTTTTACATGGGTATTTCCAACCGGACAATGCAACAGCTCACAAAACATGGGAAAGTATGGCTCGAATTCGCGAGTTTTATGATAATCGAGTCATTGAATTTCCGCCTCGCAGTCCGGACTTAACGATTCTTGATTATTTCATTTATCCGTATCTGAAAAACACAGTTTACAAAAATAACCCACAAAATCTTGAAGAACTACAAGAGGCAATTTCTAATGCATGTAACGCTATAACCTTTCAGATGTTGGCAAATGCTTTTGAAAATATGAAACGGAGGGTTAACAGTTGCATTGCAACAGGGGGAGAACACGTTGAACACCTTTTGTAATTCACAATAAAACTAATTTATCTTGTAATGCTTTCATTTCCATTAAATTTAAATCGATTACTTATAAGATTCACAAATGTCACAAAGTACAACATAACCGCAAATTTCAATTAATCAATAATTGACATTCTGGACAACCTAATAAAAAAATCCCGCCTGCTATAATTTAGAATTTAAATGATCGCGTGGTACTACGTATAAGAAAGTAAAATGAGGTGTGGCCACCACACGACTTTCTTATACGTATGAGCATTTCAAACTATACAATTTTTAGAATTTTTTTATACAAAAATTATTCAAAATCCTATTCTAAGTAGTTACAGTCTCTTAATAAATCGCTATAGAATGCATCCTTTGCAAGATATTCGAAAAAAAGTGCTACTCGCTAAGAGTAAAAGTGCTACTTCCGGTCCGAATTTTGAAATTTCATGTATACAAAAAATATTGCAAATTCAACTCTAAATACTTTTGTACTCTTAATAAATATATATAGAATGCATAATTTACGACATATTTGCAAAAAACCGCTATTCGGTAAGAGTAAAAGTGGTATTTCCGGTCCGAATTTTGAAATTTTTTTTATACAAAAAATATTTAAAATTTTCATGTAAATACTTTTACACTCGTAATGTACCTGCCTAGTAAGCATGACTTGCGAGATATTCGCAAAAAACCGATTTTCGATAAGAGTAAAAGACCTACTTCCGGTAGGAATTTCGAAAAACTTTTTAAATAAAATTGTTCTCAATTTTAATTTTAAGTACATATGAATTCTTTATAAATTTGTATAAACTTAGTATTTGACAAAATATTGGCAAAATTCGATTTTTATACTGAAGTAAACTGCTACTTCCGGTCTACCGATTTTACTAAAAAACTAATCAGATCTCAAGAGGGAGATTATACACGTAAATACAAAATTTGGAATTGATATCTCCAGCGGTTTGACCGCTATCGTGGTCACAGACAGACACACAGACAGACAGACACACACACAGAGACATTTTTTAAAAACCACTTTTTTGGTATCAGGGGACCTCAAAACGTGGACATCTGCAAAAACTCGAGGTCGAAAATTTTCATCATCACAATACTTCCTTATACTACGTATAAGAAAGTAAAAACGATATAATAGATACCCATGTTAAATTACTTTCACTGTAAAATGTAATCCACGCTTATGTTATAAATTTCTTATTTATATAAATTACTTTTTGTACTCGCTTATCAAAACCTGTCATTTCACAATTCGATTTGCGTGCGTAAAAAGTCACTTTAAACACGAGTGCGTAAAAGTAAAGTTGGTACTTCCTAGAACTTGATTAATTTAGTGACATTTTAAAATCATAAATTCCTAACCTTAATAATATGCTACCCAGTTCGTTGTTTTTCTATGAAAATAAAAGGAAATGAAATAGAATTTTTTGAATTTGATAATTTTAAATTAAATGTCACTTCAAATAATCAATACTGCCAATTCAATTTTTTTTAATTAATATCAAGAGATTAGTAGTGTGTCATAAACGATAACGTATTTAACAATATGTATTATTATTATAGTTCTCGTACAAAAAATATTGTACAAACTTCGTGCGTGAAACATTTTGCGAATTCGTGTCCATAAAGCGCTCGCCTTTCGGCTCGCGCTTTAAACTGGTCACTCATTCGCGAAATATGATTTCACGCACTTGGTTCGTAAATAACTATTAAAGTTGCTACGCATGTGTGAAATGTAACATATACGAGGGATGTTCTCTTTCCGCTGAGCCTATCTAGTGGACAATGACATTTTGCCACAAATTTTATTTTGATAATTTCAATCAGTTGTTTACAAGTTTAGTTCTAGTGACAGCTGTCAAATATATCTTATTGTTTGTAAGTAACTAGGCACGTACCACGTCAAAACTGAACCCTGGTGCTAGACCGCAGCAGGGCTTCTTCATCATTAAAAAAAAAACAATTTAAAATAAAACAGTTATTTATTTCACAGAAAATAACACAAATACAAAACTAGTCCTAATTAATAACATGAAAAGAGCAAACAAAGAAATTATTTTATTAAGATCTAGGGGTCTGTTTACATTTTCGGCGTCCTTTATTAGATTGACAAATCTTATTACAAAACTGACTCGATCAATTTTCGCGATATCTTGAGTTGAGTTGAGTTGAGCTTTTTTGATTTGACTGATCAATTTAGTATTTACCTCTGTGGCTAAACTATCGATAATTTCGTTCTAAATGGTTGGCGACAAATATTTTACAGATTTATTAACTTGTGAAAACAGCTTTTTTAAAACAAGATCATAAATTGACAACAACTTGATAACGCTTAGAAAATTGCCACGATTATGATTTCCATCCTATAGCGATTCACTGTCTCCTCGAAGGATAGATTATTTTCAGCCAAAGTCAATACAACCGTTGATTGAAGGAATATATAAAGATGCGCAACACTATAGTAAAATAGCGTGTCTTTCCGTTAAGTCGTCCCGCAAACCCCTTGCCGAGAAACATCATCGCTGTCTCGGGCTGTTTCGAATCTCGGATCCAAACGACTGATGCAGTCGCTATAGATCTCGGATCCAGTTTTGGCTACGCTCAGTGCTATGTAGTGGCGCATCTTTATGTATTCCTTCAATCAACGATATAACAGTAATAACTCGTTCCAGCAATTTAACTTTAACCCAATAATTGGTCTCAAACTTTAGCCTTTTGTCCAAATCCATGTCGAGGATTTGATCGCTTTTCTATTTGTTATGGATCTAGGAAAATTCCCCGAAAACAATTCACCGATGGAAAATTCCCCGACTACAATTCACCGACAAACAATTCCTCGACAGGAAAATTCCCCGACAGGAAAATCCCCCGACAAACAATTCAACGAATGGAAAATTCCCCGACATTAACAAACTTCCCTTCACACTTTATCCCGGCTTAGGACGAGCAGCATTATACTGGCGTGTTTAGAAGTTTTTTTGTTGTTTTTTTTATAATAGTTTTTTTGTCCTTTATTTTTTATATAATAGTAATAATAAAAATAATAATCGAAAAGGTTTTTCTCGTCATAATTATGTACAGGGGCTATTCTGTTGTCTTAATAAGTAAGGTTGTGGGCTATACCACGCAAGTAATTGGAAAGATTTATTTCGTCAAAATTATTTACAAGAGTTGCTATTCGTTCAGCACAATCACGGTACTTTTTACGAGCAGGGTGTCCTTCAGCGCCTCCTAGGTATTGCTCTATCTGAACTTTATGCAGACTTTGTTCCCGTTGTATGGCTTTTACGAACTTCCATATATTAGGATGGCCTGCTGAAACTTGCGTCTCAAACGCTCGATGCCATCCTTCTATAGAGTTGTTCGTTTTTGGTAATCCTTCTACTACAGCCTCATAACAATTCCACATACCATGGGGAAATCGCGGTGATCGACGATGTTGGCGTCTTTGCGGGCGTCCAATCCAGGTGTCCTTGAAGTAGTCCACAATTGGTTGGGCATCCTCAGGCAGTATATTCTCCTCACAAAGGGTTTCAAATGCATCGACTAAATTTGCTGTGGGAACAAATGCTAATGCGGGCAGTAACTTCAATTTCAAAGCAAATTCCGTATCGGTTTCGTACCGGTTAATAACCAAACCGAACTCATAAATTCACCGTTAATAAACCCTAGCATTGTAAAATCGGTCTTTCCAGATAAGTCATGACCTTTCATAATTTTCTATTTTTTGTATTTTTTCTATTTACATTTTGTTTGAAGTAGGTAGTTACAGTATACTGAATTTTACTTTAGTTTATCTAGAACTCCTGACGATGCCGCAAGGCGAAATGTACATCGAGTGTTTAATTATATATATTTGTGAAACAATACCAAGTGTTTTAATTGTTATTACTTGCTTATACAATAAAAAGTAGTAGCCCTTGTACATAATTATGACGAGAAAAGCCTTTTCGCTTATTATTGTTATTTATTATTACCTACTACTATCTATGTAAAAAACAAAAAAGTCTATTATAAAAAAAAAACTTCTAAACTCGTCCTAAGCCGGGACAAAGTGTGAAGGGAAGTTTGTTACTGTCGGGGAATTTTCCATTCGTTGAATTGTTTGTCGGGGAATTTTCCTGTCGCGGAATTTTCCTGTCGGGGAATTGTTTGTCGGTGAATTGTAGTCGGGAAATTTTCCGTCGGTGAATTGTTTTCGGGGAATTTTCCGGCTTCCATTTGTTATATATCTGGCAGGCAAAAAGGTGATTGTTGGAATATTCGTGATAAGTGATACTCCGAGAAATATGACGCCAATCAATAAGAGGAGCGTTTACCTGGTTATCGAAAACTATGGCCCCGTAGGGCATCGCCGTTTTGCGTTTTTTAAATTTATTTTGTAATTTTAGAATCTCAAATTTGGGTTAGCGATGCAAAAGGCATAAATTTATAATGTGTTAGTTTTTGTATTAATTTATTTTCTTAAAAAAGTTATGTGTTTTAGAAATAACCACAAAAATGCATACATTTGATTAATGTCTACTAACTAAGGCTCGTACACAAAAGAAAAAAACAACCTCTACGCGCCAGCTGCATATTTGATGAACGATATAAGAAAAATCAAATTTATGTAATGATATTTGAAGATAAAAAAATTGAAATAGTAAACATTGTTACACACATTTTACACAAGTGTTTTTCGAAGCAATCGCGTCGTCTATCCCCACTTTACGGTACCTCTACCGGGTCAAGCGAAGACGCAAATCTATCGAAATCGGTCGGCTGTTGCAGACTTAAATCCGAACGACAGTTTTAATTGTAATTAAAAAGAAATGCCATATATACCTAAAATATTCGAGTATGTATTATAATATAACAGTTATGGGCAAGTAAAAATTGACTTTTATAAAAAAATCAACAAAACAAAGAAGTTTGTATGACATTTGTTTTATTTTAAAAGTAATTTCGGACCTTTCTCTCAAAGTTGTTCGCTGCATGTACACATATAAGGGGTGTCCCATTAAGAGCGCAATATTTAAAATGTGCCCTACATTCGTTTAGTTAGGTTGGCGGCACTGAAACTATAACATCCTTCATCTGTCATTATTGCGATTAGTAGTCATGGAGCATTACACGACGGAACAACGCGTTGTTGTTGTGGAAACACATTATATATGTGGAGAATGTTATGCGATAACAGTTTGTAGACTTCGCGGAATTTTCGGTCGACGAAATGCACCTAATCTGTCAACAGTTCAAAGATTAATTAACAAATTCGACGAAACTGTTTCGACTGTAAACAAAAAAGTAGCTGTAAGTCGTCGTACCACCCGATCTCTCGAGAATATTGCAGTAGTTGGTGAAAGTGTTAACGAAAATCCAAAAACATCGATACGTCGTCGTTCTCAACAGTTAGACATGTCGAGAAGCACCCTGCACCGAATACTCACCAATGATCTGCATATGCACGCGTACAAAATGCAGTTGTTACAAGAATTCAAGCCAGCAGACCATGGCCAGCGTCGAGAATTTGTAAATTGGGTGTTGGAATACCAACAAGAGGGCGACGATTTTTTCGAAGTCAATTATTTTTAGGGATGAGGCGAATTTTCAGCTGAATGGGTAGCCATTGCATGCAGAAAGAATTACTGCCTGGTGTGGATTCTGGGCTGACGGAATAATATGGCCTTATTTTTCGAAAATGGTGCTGAACAAGCAGTAACCGTGAATGGCGTACGCTATCGCAGCATGCTGAGGGAGTTTTTGTGGCCACTGTTGGATGGAATGGATATTGAAGGAATGAGGTTCCAACAGGACGGGACAAAATGTCACACGGCGCGCGAAACAATCGATTTGTTGCGAGAAAAATTTTCTGGGCGAATCATCTCATGCAATGGCGATCGGAATTGGCCCCCGCGCTCGTGCGATTTGACACCGTGCGAGTTCTTTCTTTGGGGGTACGCGAAATCTTGTGTCAATGCCAACAATCCACGAAGAATTCCTGAGCTGAAGGAGGAAATTAGACGTGTTATTGGCGAAATCGAACCACAATTATGAGCAGAAGTCATCGAGAATTACGTAAAAAGGGCAGAGTTGTGGTGGACAAATGTTTGATATGTGTTCCACGCTTAACCGCAGTGTGTGTACTTTATACATAAATAAAAAAAATAAAATTTTTGAATATATGAAGCATTTTATAACAAAATTAAATATTGCGCTCTTAATGGGACACCCTATATTTTTACAAATAAGCAAGTTAGAAACATACAGAAAAAATCAGCGAAGAAAGTATTACAATATGCAAAATGGAAATAATACCGTTATCTGTGCTTATGAATTTGCTTTCAAACAAAAAAAGAATCAATGCGATATCTAACGTGGTTTCCGGGTTTGGTGGTTATTTTTGTTTTTGAACACATTTGAAAAGAATTTTGGTCAATTTTTTACAATAAAAATGTTCTATATCGACCATAAATGCCGTAAATAGCCACTTTATGTAGAGAATTATATTGTAACGTTTTCGGGTTCGCAATAAACAACTGGTGCAATTTATTTATTTAAAACAGTCTGTATATTCATACACGTAAAATTAATTACAATATAAAAATATAAAACTAATGTAACACACTTAAACTACTACGATTTAAATTAACCATGTATTTATTTCTATTACTAATATGTTCGTATATTTATATCACACTACCGTATTTATATCACTTCTATTTATATGACACGGTAATATTTATGTCTTTATTGCACTACCACTTAAGGAACTATTTATTTCTTTCTTATATTTATCTTACTGTTCCGCACGAGACTACTTAAGGAACTTCTTATTCCGGAATTACTCATCCATCCGTTCAACTGCCTTTTATATACACATACGAAACATCTGGAAGCTTCGGGTAAACTCCATCTCCCTCTCGATGTTTGTAGTACATTCCACAGACATTCTGTCTTCGCAGTACAACGCAAATGGATGATTTATTGCGGTTTGTAAACAAGAGCGTTTTTATACGTCGCCCGGTAGTACACGTGTGTGTGATTTACGACCTTGTCCGTTTTTTATACGTCGCCCGGTCTGCCTCTTTTTTGTGGGACTTGTTTCATTACAATATAAATGTGTACATACATCGGTTTGAACTGGTTCTGCGCTATTTTTTTTCCTTCAGAACGCAGCGTATTTGTCCCGATCTACATTGCGACAGAATCTGTGAATAAAACCGAAGCGCTCTGATAGAAACTCGAACATCGTCTAGCTCCACACCTACCCGCACTCCCTTACGTCTATCGTCCTGCTACTAATACAAGTTGCATAAGTTTCCATTCACCCGGATACAGTTGGTAAATGCCTCTCTTAAAGGCATTTGCCCAATTTAATGGTCTGTGTCCGTGACGTTTATCTCCAAAAACCCAACAAGGTTTGCAGTAAACCACATTCAATGTTGGTGAGTAACACAGCCAATTTCTTCTATACATAATTCCTGACTTGGATTTTTGGATGTAGTACGTCAAAATGAACGATCGACCTTCAGCATTTTAAAATTGTATATTTTCTGGTTGACATAGCCCTTGCTTTGCAATAAATCTTTTTTCAGAATCGCTGAAAATACTGCTAAAATTACATCTTTTGGTTCTGAGGTTTGATATCGTTTTTTGTGAAATAGAGACAAAACTCGAAGCAACTGTCATTTCATCTTTCTCTTGCTCTTTTTCTCCAGCAATATTCTGCTGCGCTGGGCGTCGACGTCAAATATGTCGCTGACGGTGAAGTCACGATGCCTGCCGTCCATGAGTTATCCTTATCTTCACTGTCAGGTTAAGATTGTTCAGATGATACAAATTCAACTGTATTCCTCTCAACAGGATGGGAAAAAAATTAGCTTGGGCAGCTTTTCCGTTTTCGCTTCTCATCTCCCGACAATTGTTTGTGCTGGCTCATATTACTCTTATTAATTACTATGCAACTGTTGCCATTGTCTTCTTTATCAGTTTGGAAACTCCAGATTAAACCAAACTGAGACTAAGCTCGTTGGCCTCGGCGCGCGTATTTACATCTTGGTCGTCGACAATTTCAGAAAGCGGACTGCGAGGAAAGCCCGGCGCGGTTTACCATTCCAGAAACCTCCAGGGGCCTCGAATAATGGCGACTCATCCGCTAGTGCACTGCGGAACCGCTAACTCGACGATCACGATCCAATAACTGTGTCCACTGTTCAGTAATCCAGTACGGCCTGGATTGTACCGTTGAAAAGGTCGAGGATCACCGGAGACCCCATCGAGGCCAGGACGCTTGTGCGCCGCACAGCTCGCGGCCCGTGTCGCTACGTCCATGTAAGTTATATTAGTTTAAAGTACTTTTTTCGCCAATAAATCATGGAACTGGACAAGGAATATTATCGAGCGATGATTTTTACAATTTCAAGCGTTGCTTAAGCGGTAAAGAATGTTTTGAGGAAATCAATCCAGTGTTTGATGACAAGTCGTGTTGCTTCGCTATCGTAAAGCGATGGTACAATGAATTTCAACGTAGTCGACTTTCCTTAAGAGGGGCATCTGGACAAATAGAAATTTATACAACTTGTATTACTAGCGGGACAGTAGACGCAAGGGGGTGTGAGTAGGTGGAGCTAAACGATATTCTGGTCTCGATCCAAGCGCTTGGGTTTTATTCACTGATTCTGTCGCTATGTAGATCGGGGAAAGACGCTCCGTTCTGAAGGAAAAAAATTGGCGGTTCTAAACCGGTAACTTAATAGTAATAATAATTAAATACAGTACAATACTACGTTCAAGTAGGCTAACAGACAATTTTTATTTTTAAACGTTTTCAAAACAATTATTAAAAATTATGCGAAACAGCTATCGTGGGTAGAAAATTTTAATATATAGGTAAATAAAATGAATCGTCAAATATTTAAATTCTGAAATCTACTCGCATATTGGTATTATGTACTTAGTTAAATTAAATCCAATTAACAAATATCAAAATAATGTAAATAAAATTGTAGACTAAAAATTACTTATGTCGTATTTTGATTTTTCATTCGGCTTGCATATTCACTTTTTTGTTTTGTTGATTTTTTATAATAATTCAATTTCCGCTTGCCCATCTGTTATATACACTCCAATAGGTACTGCATTTTTTTCTAATTGCAAAACGTGTCTGTCGTTCGGATTCAAATCTGCAATAGCCGACCGATTCCGATAGATTTGCGTCTTTGCTATGCCAGGTATAGATACCGTAAAGTGGGGATAAACGATGGGATCGTTTCGAAGAACACTTGCCTAAAATGTGTGTGACAATGTTTACTATTTTCAATTTTTTATATTCAAATATAATTACGTAAATTTGATTTCTTTTTATATCGTTCATCAAATGTGCAGCTGTCGCGTAGAGGTTGTTTTTTCTTTTGTGTATCAATCAGTTTAGTTAGTAGACATTAATCAAATGTAGGCATTTTTGTGGTTATTTCTAAAACACATATCTTTTTAAAAAAAATAAATTAATATATAAAACAGGCCTTGACATTATATATTTATGGCTTTTGCATCGTTAACCCAAATTTGAGATTCTAAAATTTCAAAATAAATTTAAAAAACGCTAAACGGCGATGCTTTACGTGGCCATAGTTTTCGATAGGTAAACGCTCCTCTTAAATGGCAGTTTTTGAGCTCCTAAGCCAAAGACGACAGTTACAAAAATATTGCTCTTATTCGGAACATGATTGTAGAAGACCGGCATACTACTGTCAAAGCATTCAAGCAACTTTAAATATTGGGTTGAAAGCAACTAACATCTTTTACACAAACATTTGAAGGTCCGTCGGTGGAATCCTCACAACTTGACTTCAAAAAGAAGACTGTGTGAGATGGTGCAGATCTACACTACATCGCGGAAACCGTGGATTGTCTCATGTGGTGTACAACATCATCACAGGTGATGAAACATGGATATACTGCTATGATTCCTAAAAATATTTATAGAATGCATAATTTACGACATATTTGCAAAAAATCGGTATTCGGTAAGAGTAAAAACGGTACTTCCGGTTCGAATTTTGAAAAAAATTTAATAGAAAAGGTGTTGAAAATTAAGTTCTAAAAACTTTTATACCCGTAACGTACAGTTGCGGCCCCTACAAACTCAGACAGTGCGACAAATATAAAATTTTGGCTTTGTAACATGGTCCCAAAATCTAAGGTTATTAAATGTCACCCGAGTGAAAGAACGTCAATAATAATAATCGTCAGTAACACTGACATTGCCATACTGGATAAAAGTCAAATTTACACATAATAAACATTTTGAATTTGGCAGAATATGTCAAAGGTCGGTGTCTGAGTTTGTAGGGGCCGCAACTGTACCTGTCTAAAAAGCATGACTTGCGAAATATTCGCAAAAAACTGATTTTCGATAGGAGTAAAAGACCTTACCGATTTCGAAAAACTTTTTAAATAAAGTTGTTCTCAATTTTAATTTGTTTAAACTTAGTATACGACATATTGGCAAAATTCGATATTTTTTACTGAAGTAAACTACTACTTCCGGTCTACCGATTTTACTGAAAAACTAATCAAATCTCAAGAGGGAGATTGTACACGTAAATACAAAATTTGGAATTTATATCTACAGCGGTTTGACCGCTATCGTGGTCACACACGGACATTTTTTAAAAAACACTTTTCTGGTATCAGGGGACTTCAAAACGTGGACATCTGCAAAAATCTCAAGGTTGAAAATTTTCAACACAATACTTCCTTATACGACGTAGGTATAAGAAAGTAAAAGTACACCGCTTGCTATAGTAACGAAATATTCATTATAACATAACTCACGACATAAGTGGCCTATTAATAGCTGTGATACTTCTTTTAGAAGTATATGCTTATACGTACCTTTCGTTATTTGATTATGAGTTTTTTTGTGTCTACTAATGTTAATAATTTGTTTTGATAAATATAGTAATGTGTTACTTTGGCATCCATCGCCTCCATTTTTAAGCTTGGTTGTATTTGGTAGCGCTTTTATATTATGCTACAAAACAAGGCGTCCGCTCTCTAACAAGCGTACCTATTCTAAATGCCACCAAATCTTTAATATAACTGTTAAGAACTACAGACACCTGAGATGCGCAAGGCGTGACATAACTATGTACGATATGTGCGTTAAAAATATCTGTATCGAATGCGCTCTCCTTTTTTGTCTTAAAATTGTCTTCTGAGCAAGTACCATTAACCGAAATATAGATCGTCATATAAAATAAAAACACTATTTTAAGAGGTATGCGCGCTTTTGTATATGGTTTCTATATGTAGTATTAGGTATGTTTGATATTTTGAATTTCATAATTAACTTAGTACAACGTCCTTCATTTATTCTACCCCTAGTGCCATTACAGCGTTGCCGCGGTTGAGTCACTGGAGTTGCCAACATTTTCATTCAAAAGTTGCCAAATGTTGCCAAAATCATAAAACTATTAATATATGTACATAATTTCAAACTTTTAACTATTTTGTGTGGTAATATCGTTTAACGATCAATAATTAAAGCTGTTAAACATTAATTGACTCTTTTTCCAGTACCCATACCAAAATAATTGCATTATTGGTTATATCGAATTGATTTTTAAGAGTTCTAGAACTATTAGAAATTCAAAATAAGATAATCCATAATAATATTAAAATGTATCACATAAATATTTTATATATATTTAATAGGTAATCATCAACAAAAGATAACGGAGAAGGTTGGGATAATATTTAAGATTACATATGTGTGTAAGTAGATGCTTTACTTCTGTTTATCCATTTTTCTAAATTGTAAAATGTGACACTTTCCTCCATTGTCTTTAATAAATTACTTATAGTTAATTAATATGCCAGATAATGATTCCGTGCTAAGGCGACTCCGAATTTTTGACTTATTTAAATTAATTGCACTGAATATTCTTTCCTGCTATGTGGGGGAGACAATATTTCGAATGCAACTTTTGATAATTGCGGATAAGCATTTGAACCATCACCCAACTTTATTTTAGCAATAGTTGCCTAAAAATCTGTCTTATTTTTCTTACAATGCAACAAACAGTATCGCTCCCTATACTAATAAACACCGCTCACTTCTGTGTACAAATACTTACATTATATTATACCATTTACCATTGTATGTGTATACGCATTTAACGCCTTAGACTCACTAGATTGGGAATTCCCCGTTTTGCCTTCGCTGGCAGTAAAATGCGTATACATTCTTTTGAACTTGACCATTTAGCGATGGTATCATTGATACATATCAACATATGTAATACATACATAAATACGTAGCAAGAGAAATATGTAAGTTAAGTCTTCCTATTATTATTTTTAATTATGATAAATTTCGTAGAAATACTTATATGGAACTAATTTTTGTATATATAAAATGTTGCCATTTTTTGGATTTCATACAAAGTTGTTGCCATGTTGCCAGAGTTAGTTGGAAGTTGCCCAAAATGGCAACAAGTTGCCAGCAATGGCAACCCTGAGTGCCAATTCCAAAATAAAGATCACTCAACCTTATAAACATGATCATGGCATGCTTAGATGCAACTACATGTATAAGTAACTTTGCCAATATTATGAAACAGCGTTAATAACCTGTAATTTCAAATTCATATTATTTAAAGTTAAAATTAGTTTAGGTCGACAATTTTAAAAATCGCTGCTAGAAAACTTTAAACTGCGATTATGGGATTCTAATGTCAAATTTGGCAATTTGAATTGAATTTAAATTCAAGCAAGGGTGGAAATTGTAAAAGATAAAAATCGCTAAAATGTAAATGGCGGTAAGAATATGTGAGAGATATTTTTTTTATAATAGTTGTCATGCTGCAAAATAACAGAATGAATTTAATTATTTATTGTTGTAAACTTGTAGGCGCTTATCATCATTTATCATTTATTTAAAATATTTTTATTATTGGTTATTTACCTCATGTTGTCACTAGCAAGTTCAGTGCAAGTGCAGTTATTAGATGATTTATTTCGAAGGTATTGTGCAGACAGAGTGGCAAGTAATATAAGGTTAAAATAATATGCTACAAAATTATAGAAACTTACATTTATCATTATCATAAAAACAACAATGAAATCGATATTTGTATACGTGCCTAGTACCTTAAATATGAATGACATAGGTTTTCTACAAGGTTTTGCAAAAACATTTCATGATAACTTAGTGTTTTATATTACAAATGATAAATTATTATTGGAAGCTGGTGAAACTATTGGATATTGCAGTCAACAGACACCTTACAGTATTGATTCATCTAAGTATTCTGAATGGCTCCACATTAATAGTATCACTCATGAGTTCACAATAAGCAATATAAACTCTCAAGAATATGATGAAAAATTTACTCTCATTTTGTATGATATTGGTAAATTCAGTGCATGTGATATTACAACATTTAAGTTACAAAAGTATGGAGACCAGTTTAATGATTTATGCAGTGCTTTAAACAAACCAAGTTATAGAGCAGTCAAGCCACGATTTATGATTTTGCATATTGTGCTGATGTTCATAATTGAAATGATTTTAGAGGTAAATTGTTAATACATATTAAAAATTGTTCTAAGAATATTTACAATAGGTGTAGATTTTCAGGAAAGGAAAAATATTCTGCCAATATTCTTCAGTATTAGCCCATTTTGAAAATAGTGTTCGTTTGTTAAGGTGGGGTATTAACTCTGTGCAAAATAGTGAAAAGGTGTCTATAAAAGTTTGGAATCTAATATTATCCAAAGTTATAGATTTAATAATTGGCTTTATTATACTGTACATATTTTTTGAATACGAGCAGAAAATATTAACATTTCTGAAGTATACAATAGAAGTAAGTATTCGTATCTATAATAGTAAAAAGTATATATGATTTCTTTTTGGCAAATAAAAAATATAGTCTGATCCAAATAATACTGCCAATATGGGGGTCTTGTCTATTATAACATATACAGGTCTGGTAATGTTTGACAAATTCTTGTTAGTACTGGAAGAGTTTAAACCATCTTCAAATTTACAAAATTCCATGTACCTACATCATGAGTTATAGAAAAACAGACATACATTAAGAATTTCATTGGAATAACATTCTTATCATAATAGATGTGGTATCTTTAATTACACCGTAGTACATGTTTATATAGTCCTATCATTTTGGCAAAAGATATGGCCAAAGTACGTACTCAAGGTGAATATTCAATGCTACTATAAATTCTCTTTGAGAGGAACATTTTCAGAACAATAACATTAAACTAATTATTTAATATTTCAAGATACATAGCTTCCGCTAGTAAAATATACAAAAAAATCGGCTACAAATTGGCTATTATAAAATAAGTTATTAAAGATTACTTTTCTTTGTTTGCTAAACAAAATATTTAAAGTATGCCAGTGCTCAGTAAATTATATAAGAATTTTGAAGACAATGAACACTAATCAAACAAGATGTTTGACACACTTTTTTGACTTACCCTAAATTAATAATGTGTTAACAAATTCATATATACGTGGATTCTGAGATGAAACTGTATCCGTTTGGCTTAATATGTTATATTTTGAAGTAATATTTCTTGTCATTTTAAATTCTACAAAAATTACTATCAGTATCCGTAATTTATTAATAATTAAAAAACTACACATACATATCTTTTGTTTCAGACCATTATACTTTCCTTAAAAGACCTATTGATATTTCTAATGGGTTCTCCAATAGGATTGAAATTAAATTATGCGTTTAATAAGACACTGGGAACGTTTTTCTTTTATCACATATTTTTATGGAAAACATTTATGCAATTTATTAGGCCTTACTTATATTCCGTATTTTATGTTCTACTTTTTCCAGCTACTTTTGGTCTTAGTTTTCAGGCAGCAGTTTTAGAAGATTTAATCAAAATATGTACCATACATGTTTACTGCATTTATATTTATGCAGCTAGGTAAAATTATATACCTAAGCAATGTTTCTTCTAATTAAATATAATCAATTCTAGACTATATGGACTACAAATAAATGGCCTTATAGCATTGTGGAGGCTTTTTATTGGAAGGAAGTATAATCCATTGAGAAATAGAATAGATTCACATCAGTACAGTCAGAACCAATTATTCATTGGTACTTTATGTTTTACAATATGCCTGTTTCTCTTACCAACAACATTGTTATATTATATTGTGTTTACCATAGTATGTATGGTGATACATTATTATACAAATTGTAAAATTTTTCTTATTTTCAGTTTCGATTGCTTTTAAAAATTCTGAATTATGTTTCTGTACATTTGAGAGTACTACTACAAAATTTACCTGTATATTCACTTTTACTATGGATGTTAAATTCCCCATTGATTGCAAGTAATACATATACATATATATATATTATTATTAAAATATGACAAAAAATTATCATTTAATTTTCAGCTACAATCGTCATGTCTGTGAAATCGCAAGTTGATGAATTTCCTACAGTGTTGTATGCAACATTAAAGCCTATGTCATTAACGTCATGTATAAAGAGTACAGTTCCACGCACATATTTTGATATGCAGAGTATTGCCTGGTCCCAAGAGTTAAACAGTGTTTTGATGGGCAAACTCCTGTGATAAAATTCAGTCAATTTGTATTTAATTTTTGTAAATAAATTGTATACATTTAAATTGTAAGAAAATGAAATTGTGTTTATTTATTGTGAGAAATTCACATACACCGCATTTACACTTATGCAATTTCTCGCAACAATTCGTATTTAATGAAAACTGGTTTGAAAAGTGGCGTTCAGGCGATGTAATTCTCTCTAGCAATTTATTGCAAGCGAAGAGATGCATTTTCGTAAGGACTCTTATGCTGCCGACGACCTGTGTTATGAAATAAATCACTTGCAACAGACAACAAATCCATCTTCAAAAAAAAAATGAGGTGTGGGCACCATACGTCTTGAACATATTTGTCGTCCGAATTTCTTATACAAAATCTGTTCCAAATTCAGGGGCTACAACAGGCCTACTATGTGGTCCAGTCTTGCTGAATGATTTTTACAGTTTTTAATTTGAATTAAAAATAGTCTTTATAAAAAAGAATGGAAAATAAAGAATGTGGAAACGCTATTTTCGAAAATTGTAATTAAAAAACATTTTTATATAAATGAAAATAGTTGCGGCAATGTAATTTACTTTTCCAAAGACTGCAATTTTTCTAGGATTTTCCTATGCTCTACATTTTTTTATCGAGACAATTGTTCTTCTTGCTTCTTAAGTTTTTTAAAAAATCGACTTTGTGCTAGCGTTTTATAACTTACTTACGTTATGATCCCTTCACAACACAAACGTTTACGGACGGGGCACGTTTCGCAGAAACTAGCATTTACATTTTTACCTTATGTTTATAGCTGAATCGTTTAGGCAAACGACGCGGCCAAAGTACGTACTGAAGACGACTATTAATGCCACTGCAAAGACTCATCGAACAGCACAATTTCAGAGTATTAAAACTAAACTAATTAATTAATATTTCAGGATATATACAGCTTCGTTAATGAAATACTATTACATAAGAGTCCGTTACAAATTGAGTATAATAAATATAAAGTTATTAAACATGACTTTTCTATGCCTATATTTTATGTTATATTTTCCTATTTAGTATATTAGGCAAACATTGTTGACAAATTTATATTTGGACAATTATTACAAACGTCATAAAGTAATTATACAAATGTCAGAAGGTACATTACGTATATTACGTTATAATTATTGTATTGTGAATACTTTTTTTCTTTGGTTATACCAAATGTCACTGACAGAAATAAAAATAGATCCGGCAACATAAATAAGACGACACGTCATGGATCTAGTACACTAGTATGACGTACAATTGAATGTAACGCGTTTTCACCACAGTTACCCATCTACTATGTATAAGCATAGATAAGGGAGATTACAGGATATGGAGAGATTGGCAACACAAAAAATAACCTTAATTTATCCCAAAAGATGGCGTATGGATGTCGAATTATTAACAAAGTACCGCAATTGTAAGGACCATGAGTAAGAGAGAGAAAGATATATTTTGGAATCAAAATGGCCGTTTGACTGCTGTCATATTATTACTGTAAAAACACGAAATCGCTCGTTGGTCGCTTATTTATATGTAATGTGTTATAATTGGTGTTATAAATAGTAAGAAACGTTTGTATTTGTTGTGACAATGACTGGCTGCTGTGTTGCACGATGCAAAAGCAGAAGCGAAAATGGATATCGTCTGTTCCGATTGCCAAGTGGTATGTAATTATAAATGCAATGTATTTAATATACATGTACATACTTTGTCTAATTGTTATTATATTATCTTATTTGTTTTGACAATAAGGCAAACGTAACACACAACGGAAAGAAGTATGGATGAAATGTATTGGACAAAGTGACTTAAGTCCAATATCTATGATCTGTGAGGTAAGTGCTCAGTGCTCAGTAACCTAATATATTGTTTAATTTGATTAGAAAACGTTTAGATTCACTTTTCGGAAAAACAATTCGAACAAAAACGGATGGATAATCGAAAACTGTTACGTCCAGATGCAGTCCAGATTTATTAACAGAAAATGAACGTTCATCTAATGCCATACATTACAACACCGATGAGACAATAATAACGGAAGCAAATTCATTTAGTGAAACTTCAGGCCGGAAAAGGAAACGTATAAATGAAGAGCTTGCAGAAGATGTCCCTAGCAATATTACATTAGATGATTTATGCCATGGTATGAATTTGAAATACTTTATTTACCTGTTGTAGTTATATTGCATATTGTAAAACTAATGTTTATCGGTCTGTTTATTAAGTTATTACATTATACATTGTGGATTGTTAGATGAGAAAGATCGGGCAGATGAAGATGAGGCGATGGTATTAGTTGATCCAGATCCAGAAATGATCGTACTGCTTTCTGATGGTGACATGCAAGAAACTCAAACACTGTTGATCGAAAAGTTGAGGAAGGCACTAAGGAAGAGTATAAAACAATGTAGTGTGTATAAGAGACAGTGTATCAACAACTTGTGATAAAAATAGAACCACGCGATCATTTAAATTCTAAATTATACCAGGCGGGATTTTTTTTTATTAGGTTGTCCATAATGTCAATTATTGATTAATTAACATTTTGAAACGTCACTTTGATAATTAAAATAGTAAATTAGTACTTATATACCAACTTAATTTAAATTTCACAGCCTGCTCTAATTTAGAATTTAAATGATCGCGCGGTAGAAGCATTACTATGAGATCCGTTGTCAAAAAATAAATATAAGCTTGCCATAATACATATTTCGTTTTATTTACAAAAAATGCATGTATAGTTACTAAAATAAATTTAAACAATAAATAATATTGACTATTCAATTCACCTGTCATTGTTCAAATATGAACCAATAAAATAGCAAATATTTACTTTCGTATCATAGCAACAGGAAATTTCAGCGATTATATCTTCCTAGAAGGTATTCAAGTGGATATTTTAAACAAGTGAAAGTTTTTATTAATGTAACTCATTTACTAACAATATTGAAGGTACAATTAGAAAAACTAACATTACTGCAGTGCTGCAGCAGACATTCTGGAACAGAGCTATCACTGGGAGTACCCGAGGGAGTACCTTTCTCTTGTAGCTTAATACCGTCACTATTACTGACAGATGTCGAAGTTGTACATGACACATTTGTTGTTGTAAAATTTCTTCGCATTTTGGTGATAATCGACTCGTGGTGCTCATCATCAAGCTGCAAGTACGATTTTATGGAATTCAGATTTTGGTGTCCCGTTATTTTCATCAGTTGTTGCTCTCCGACTCCAGCTTTCGCCAGAGATGATTGGTTCATTGAATAGTCTCTCGAATACGATTCGTAGTCAAAGTTGAGTCTACTATTTTTGTGGTGCTTTACACTCATGTCTTTCATAATTGCGAATACTACTCGTGCTCCGCACTCGTAGTATTTAAATGCAATCATGAAAGACATTCGTGTAACCACCACAAAAATAATCGACATAACTTTGACTACTCATGGTATTATAAGTGACTATTCAATTCACCTGTCATTGTTCAAATATGAACCAATAAAATAGCAAATATTTACTTTCGTATCATAGCAACAGGAAATTTCAGCGATTATATCTTCCTAGAAGGTATTCAAGTGGATATTTTAAACAAGTGAAAGTTTTTATTAATGTAACTCATTTACTAACAATATTGAAGGTACAATTAGAAAAACTAACATTACTGCAGTGCTGCAGCAGACATTCTGGAACAGAGCTATCACTGGGAGTACCCGAGGGAGTACCTTTCTCTTGTAGCTTAATACCGTCACTATTACTGACAGATGTCGAAGTTGTACATGACACATTTGTTGTTGTAAAATTTCTTCGCATTTTGGTGATAATCGACTCGTGGTGCTCATCATCAAGCTGCAAGTACGATTTTATGGAATTCAGATTTTGGTGTCCCGTTATTTTCATCAGTTGTTGCTCTCCGACTCCAGCTTTCGCCAGAGATGATACAGTTGAAGAGCGTACCGAATGATTTGATATCTTCCTTCTTTTAACATCTAATCCAGTTTTTTCAGCTAATAACTTCACCCATTTACTGATCTCACATATACCAACTGGACTGTTCTTATACCACACCGCATTCTCAACTTTATCCCAAAACGGATTCGGTGTCAAAAACATCCTTTCTGTTTTCACATTTTTTCCTCTCTTCGATTTCAGTAGATAATACAATCTAAATAACAGAAGAATATTAATTATACCGTCTTGAAATTAAATATAAATAGGTTACCTAACTGGACACATATCGGTATTGCTTTTATTCTCTATCAACCACTTGCTGCCTGTCAATGATTTAGTTCCCCCCTGCGCAGTTTTCGAAAATACTGGATTATACTCAATTCTACCAGTTCTTCTTCCCTTGTTATCGAGTTCCTCCTTGAAGTAATAGGTGAAACAGTTGCTCCCTTCTCCTCCCCGTCAAGCTAGTTCGTAAGATGCTATTAAGAAAAACTTTTTCTGTAAACCGTCTGGGGTACTCTCATCTAATATGCGTATCATATTTAAGTATTCTGGTTCTGTAAGTGCCGCCGCGTTGCTGGTTCTTTTTTCAGGACACGCTTGCAGTTTTCTTCTTGTAGCATCCCTGGCGTCACGTGCTGACTTAAATATTGCATCAGAAAACGGGTTTACGTTTATTTTCCACTTATTGAAGAACATTTCTTGAACCATTTTCGCCGTCACGTTCCACATGTGCTTGATGACGCCTTCTTTATAATCGGACCCATCTTTTTTCTTTATATTACATGCCCACGACTTTAAGATGACATTTAAGTCCACAGGAGAAGTAGATTGATCCAGTTTATAGCCTTTTGCTGTTAAAAATGTACCTACTAAATTGTCTCCATACTGAATCTTTGGATTTCTTCGTGTTCCAAGGGATATTTTCGCAAATTTCAGCATCGATTTCGTCTTCAGATTTCGTGCCAAATCTTTTCTCAGTTCCCATTATTTAGAAACACCAGTAAAGTCACTAAAACTGGACATTTACAAATCGCGCTACTCACTACATTTCAGTTGGTATTGGAATCAATATGGCGTCCTAATTGCGGTACTTTGTTAGATATAGTGACTTTAGAATTATTTAAAGTTCCTAGATATATAAAGTACCGCAATTACCTCCATTTTGCCGCCAAAGAAGCGGCGAATTTAAAAATCTGTCAGTTTTTCTTAACTTTACAAAAATACAATAGTTGTCAAATAATATGTCAAAAATATATTCAAAATGTAAAATAGCTTATTGATTTCTTGACAAAATACGAAAGTTTTCTAATTAAAATTGAGAAAAATATAATTGTGATTGTGATCGTGTCGTTAGCTAAAGAGGACCACTCGAAAAACAGCAAGCTAGTCTATATGTGTTTGCAGTGGAGAATTTCCTGACATACTAACATCCACTCCGTCAAACATTTTAATTTATAAACGAAGCACACGTACCAAATACAAAACCCCGCGAAAAATCTCGCGGGGGCGTTCCTCTGGATAAACCATTATAAACTAAGCCGAATCCATCGCCTTCCTATTGGATATTAAATATTCAGCATAGCGAATAACATCTCAAGTATATCAGATAAAAACGGTCAAAAGACTGACTCCGCCACCATGGCGGAGGAAAATCAATCAACATCAGCATAGGGATTCAGAACTTGTACATTCGCGTCGAATCAGCTCACCCTTACCATATTCAACGACATCTCGAATGACCCCGATTCACGGTATTCAGAAGTCTTGTCAAATAGAATATGAGGTCACGTGACGTCGAACAAATGCTTGTTTTGTTCGAAAAACCGAAATCCGTTCTCGCCACGGTTTCGACATCCACTCAAACAACAACTGGGCGTGGTTCCAACGCACGTAATAACCTTACTCTTTATGTCAACAGCGATCAGCTGATTGCTCCGCGTGTCCAGATACTACCAACTGAATCACTAAAGCCTGCAAGAGTCACCAAATCACCGCCATTTTGGCGCCGTTATAATGGGACAAACCAATTGCGGTACTTTATTATCTAGGAACTTTAAATAATTCTACAGTGCCTTGATATATCAAGTCACTGTAGTGTCAAATAATTCGTCATTCATACACCATCTTTTGGATTGAATTAAGGTTATCTTTTGTGTTGCCAATCTCTCCATAAACACCGGCTATCTGTAATCTCCCTTACCTATCTGTGGTGAAACAATGACTTTTGACACATTTCAAAATAGTTTCTTCCTAATTTTGGTAATCATACGTTAAAAACTAATTTTATTATATTTAAGATGGTCTTTTGTACAGATAATAGGTTTTATTGATGTCAAATCTACAATAGATGTAAATTTACCAGAATATCAGTATATTGCAGATCATTTGGAGCCTCAAGAATGTAGAAAATTAGTTGCAGCATTGCATTTCCATTCATATGATTTACCTCCAAATGTAGATGAAGCTGGTATGTGTGTATTGTCGAATCCCATTTTTTTGCAAATTATCGAAATTATTATAAATACATTCGTTATCCTTTTTCATTGTGCCCAAAGTCACATTTGATTGTAGTACAGGAGTCTTTATTTAAAAATACTTGCCAAATATTTTCTTCCCTTCTTCATAGCAGTGTAGCAGCGCAAGAATTGTAACAATGGTGTCCATTGTATTTGACTCCGAATTTGTAAAACTCGTTTTACATCCATCAAGTTTAATTACTAGGACTTGATCAAAATTGACGCAAAGTCGGATATTACAACTGTCAATTTCAAGTTCAATTTTAAGTCCAATAAATTGACAGATGTCAATTTAAGATTAATGTAACTCTAATCAAAAGCCTGACGCTTGGTACTGCCTGACTATAAATATGTACATAATTAAATATCTTAAACAATGTTTTTACATATTATTGCCAGAAAATTTGTTATCGAAAGAAGTTCCATGCATACGGCTGTTGCTGCATTGGAATAGTAGCCCTGGTGAAGGAAGAGGAGAAACACACGAAGTATTAGGCCATAGGTTGAGACAATTAGGAAGAGAAGATCTTGCTGATTGGCTGGGAAGAACTGTATTTCATGAATTAGGCAAAGATATTGAACGCAGCATGGACAACCCTTTTAAGGATTTTCTAACAGAAAAACCACCGTAGGTAGTATATTCATTATTTTAAATTAAGTTATTATGTATTATATTCAATTGTTATTCATATCACTTATTTCAAAGAGAAAATAGATATGTAGACTCCATGCATGACTTCCTACAACCAGCCAGAGGCATTTCAGGAAGATGTTTGGGGATAAATCGTAAGGAAACAGTCACTAATTGTGCTTGTAGTATGGTCTATTACCATACAAGGTACACATTTTCTCGTTCTATTATATAGGTAGCGACTAGCGCATGGATTTGCTGAGACTGCGCAATCGATAAGACTGCTTCCTGCCTCTCGAGTTATGCGCGCTTGCTTGCCTATAGGAGGGTCGAGCTAATGGCTGGATTTTCAATATTTTTTCAGTTGTTTTTAAATTGTTTCTACTCATCTTAATTTTTCAATTGTTAGCCGAATTGATTGTATACATTCTATACAGTATGTGTCAATTTTCATTAGCCATAGCCGATCAATCCATGCAATACGTGGCAACGTGGTACCCCTACTTTCCTTTTGCAATGCCAGCGACGCGACAACCGATACATGCTCGCAAATACAAGTTAGCAGTAACCATTGGGCCACCGACCCGGGTGTTTCTAATGCGTTCAGAAATAATATTTACGAGTTGCAAGGATTTATGTTTCTTTTCCCTTTCAATAAATGCAGAGAATTATTAAGCTGCGTTCACGCTGCATGACACAAACAAAAGCGTAATTCTAATAAAATTAAAAAATAACCATAATAAAATAACCCTAATAAAATAAATAAAAAAGGATTTCTCCCTGCACAGTAAGACATTGCTCTAGGCGGTCGTAGAAATTAACTCTTACGTTTTCTAACATGTGAGCAGTTACTGAATTAGCAGCCTAAATTATTTTTTCTCTCAAGGCAACTATGTTTTCTGCTCTACCAGCTTCATGGGTATAAACAATAGTTTTTAAATATCCCCACAAAAAAAAATCATTTGGAGAGAGATCAGTAGATCGCGGAGGCCATTTGATGTTTCCCGTTCCAGTAATAATACGGCCAGGGACCGCAACGTGTTTCCAGCTAAACATTGAATGTAAAATCTGGGTCGGGATCGCAGAATATCGTTGTGATGTTGGTTGTTGTCGGCATTGGTGACGGACAGTAGGAGTACCAGGTTGTCACGTATTACATTCATACGTATAGATCGCACGTAAACATTGAATCCCTATACCTAATGATATTTGACACATGCGGTATATCTATACCGGGTGTCCCGTAAAAAACGCCAACAATAATAACTCCGTTATTTATTGTCCGATTTTATTGAAACAAAAAGTCAGTTAATTATCATCAAAAATACTACAAGAAAGTAGTTTTTTTGTTTTCAGTTGTTTTCATTAATGTCAAACGATAGTCAACTTTTTTATTTTAAATGGCAACAGATATATTTTAGGCAATATTCGGATTGGATTTTCTTTTCTGAATTCATCGATGTGTAACATGTCTATTTTTTTATAAACGATTATTGAAAGAAAACCATTTATTAAAATTGACCATGTTTTTAATAAATTATGTACCTATAACATTTCGCATGTGCTATGAAACATTGGAAACGTAAGTATTATAAGTATTATTCTAAAAAACAAAACAAAACTCTTCACAATAATTGTTCAAATTGCACGCCACCTTGTTCAATACATAACGCACATCTCCTATTTACTCCACGAGTCGCATTTAAAAGACAAACGGCAGGTATTTCTTGACAAGTGTTAATAATTCTTTGTCTTAAAATGTCAACATTTTCTGGAGGTGTCAAATAAACTCGATCTTGTAGATAAGCCCACAACCAAAAATCTAGGGGCGAAAGATCGGGTGAACACGCAGGCCACTCGATAGGACCGGATGTTCCTATCCACCTATTTCCAAATTGGGTGTTCAACCAATCAGTATTTACTCGGGCGTTGTGACCGGGGGCCCCATCTTGTTGATAAAATATTCTATTTAAATTTGCCAAAGGTAATTCATCTAAAAAGTTTTGGAGATTTTCGTTTAATAAAGTGTGATACTTTTCTTGATTTAAGCAACCATCTATGAAAAACGGCCGAATTAATTGATCGCCTAAAATACCACACCAAACATTTACGCTGAAACGTCTTTGAAAATTATTTTCAATGACAAATCTCGGATTGTCTTGGCTCCATTGTCGATGTATGTTTCTATTAAAAATACCATTCTTGCTAAAAGTGCATTCATCAGACCAAATTATCATTCTGTAAAAACTCCGGTCTTGTTCTAATGCATTTAAAAAAGTCGACAAAACTGTATTCTTCGGCGTTGATCATTTTGTTCTAATGCATTAACTTTTCGAGCTATGTACGGTTTAAATTTGTGTTTTCTTAAAATACTATGGACTGTAGTTTTTGATACCCCACATGCAATTTCGCGTGTCGAAGTTCGTGAATTTTCTTGTAGTGCAAGAAGAAGATCATATTCCGTATCTTCGGCGAATCTACGTCGCCGCGTTTTAGGTTTTTTAAATGATCCATAATTCCTCAAATTCGTTTCAATTCTCTGAAATATTTTCGAATCTGGAGCTTCTCTGTCCGGAAAACGAACACTGTAACGCCGAACTGCTTGAAGACGATTTTTATTACAGTCAAAAAACACTTGCAACATGTCTGTTAACTCATTGTTATTCATTTTTACGAATATACTTTTTTTTGTGGCAAAACGTTCAAGCAGAACAATAAATAAGACTTAATAGACACTCACACTGACGTTTATCGCATTTTTGTTTTTTCATGGCACATTCCAAAATTTATAAATGATGGAATACAAAGATGAAATTTATTAAGTGTTTTCAATTTTTTTTCAATAATTGTTTATCAAAAATAGACATTTTATACATTGTTGAATTCAGAAAAAAAAATCCAATCCGAATATAGCCAAAAATATATCTGTTTTCATTTAAAATAAAAAAGTTGACTATCGTTTGGCATTAATAAAAACAACTGAAAACAAACAAAACACTGCTTTTTTGTAGCATTTTTGATGCAAATTAACTTTCTTTTTGTTTGAATAAAATCGGACAATAAATAACAGAGTTATTATTGTTGGCGTTTTTTACGGGACACCCGGTATATGAATGACATATTCTTATCAACTACATATAATTATAAAATTATGGCACACTGATTTGTTTTAGTAAAGCTTATTATGGTCCACACTATGTTGAACAAGAAAAACCTACAGTTACATCAACAGAGTGGTTGCCATTTGATACCATATGCTACACTGCGGCTGTAGTAATAGTAGCTTTAATTCTGGGACTGTTTATTAAAATTATAGCTACCTGGATATGCAAAAAGAGAAAGAATAAGTACGAAACACTCATTTTTGTTGTTTTGTATAGTGGGTAATTTGAGATATATTGTACCTGTATATGTGCCGTTATGTAATATTACAACCACTAATATTATTATGTTAGATAACACTCGTGAAGTCTGATTGTTTTTGCGTTTTTTTTTATTGTGAGTGGCAGTGTAATAAGCAAAAATGTTAATAATGATGCACATTCTGGGAAACAAGTGAGCCTTTTAGGGATTTAATATTAAAGTAAAATCTGTTTCGGATGACACAAACGCAGAAACGATTTTCGAACATAGAAGGGAAAGTGGGTCGCAAACGAGAGAAATAGCTATACTTTTAGCATGTACAGTCAGTGCAAAAATAGTTGACCGTAAAATTCGTCAGTTAGCATCATGCCGTGTAATCTAATATAGGCTATAGTAAAACAATCATAGCGGACAACTTCTCCATACGCCTTGTATACCGGCTGGGGGCGCCACTAGTTCCTGGTGATTGGTTTTCGACTACCAGGAAAGAATAGAACAGGAGAGATAATAAACTGGTGGGGGAATAGGTATTATTTAGATGAAGTTACCATTTTAAGGCAGGTCGTTATGGCAATATTGACCAATCATAGTTTATAAAATGGGTATTTTGAATAACTTGTCATATATCTGACACTACATCTGACATGTAACGTACATATTCTATGCATTTAGGCGGCCATATTAAGTTACCACATTTGGACAAATATTATTATTAAGGAGACTTTCTCTTGTTCTATTCTTTACTCGTAGGTTTTCGACATGTTTTCTATTGACATCAACTTAACGTCACATGAAATGACATTTTTAATCTTCATCGCAAAATCTATTGCGTTAACCGTTTTAATTATGGAGTAGGTTTGACAACAAAGTTAATGTATTATACAAGATGTGTCATCGTCGAAAATTAAGAGAATCTGTAACGGTTGTAGACTCTAAACGTCAACTTTTTAGAGTTTACATGTATTGCAGATTTTCTCAATTTAGTATTCGACGTTTCTACATGCTTCATATAATTTGTAATACCAAATTACCGCGGAATAGTTCTCCACCAAAAAAAGAATCCAGTAGATGGTCGATCGTGGTTCATGCTTTATCATTAACATTTCATTCTATTCCGTTAGGATTATATTTGTCTATGGTTAGCATCTAACGCGTGTACCTACTGTGCTGAGCGTATGCTTTCGGTGTACGTACTTTTTAAACAACTTATTAGGTATGTGTTTCATTAGAAAATCAGTTATCATTTTGAAGAATAAAACTGTTGCCAAAAACGGGAATTACTGACGGTAACATGTATTGTTCAAGAATATTTCTGTATACGACAGCTATGAGTCTTTCCACAATGACAACAAATATTCCTAATCCTCGTGCTTTTATCCACCCTCAAACATTGATTGAACATCGTCCACTGCGTTTGCATTTGCGAAGGTACATATACAGGATGTACCACTTAAAACTCCCAGCTCAAATATCTCGGAAACTGATAAAGATATTTGAATTTTGTAAAAATCAGTTACTAAAGAATGTGATCGACTCTAGTTTGCTCTCAATATTGTGTTTTATTATGTAAATATATAGATGGCGCTGCGATGAAAAGAACTTTTTTGATCGCCATAATCTTTATTTGTTTTTTATTTGAAAGAGTATTAAAATTAATGTAAATTTTATTATTCGTGTTAATTACCAAAATTTAACTGTTTCATAGATATTCGTGTTTAAAGAAAGTTATAGCAAGTTTAATTTTTGTCTTTATTTTGTTTAAATATTTAATTTGTAGACAAAAATAGCAGTAAACATATTCACAATTCTTGCTATTATAGTTACTTCACAATTTAAATTTATAGTTGGTTCCTTTTTATAAATTCCACCCATAGGTATGTAGGTAGAAAAGCATTCATGTCTGCCTTATATGTATGTATGCTTGTTTTGATAATTCAGGAAATATTTTGACATTAGTGACATTTGCTTAATTAGTAATTGTCTTTATAATTAGGTTTATTCAAACATTTGCGATTATATACTCTACGTTTTCCAAACAAGCCTTTACCAGATCATAAAACATTTAAAAGTCTGTGTGCAAATCTCAGAAATTACGGTAGCTTCAAAAAACAAAAACAATTAAGGCAGAAAAGAGTAGGAGTTGATGAAATGACGGCGGCGGTACTACAAACACTTAAGAGTGGCGTTTACCAACAAATAGAAACTTATGCAACTTATATTACTCGCGGGACGGGTAGACGCAAGGGGTGTGAGTAGGTGGAGGTTGACGATATTCGGTTCTGTCATTGCGCTTGGGTTTTATTCACAGATTCTGTCATAGATAAAGAAATACTGTAGATAGGAAACATAATGTATAAAGACTACTTACGGAACTGTTGATGTTTTGTAATAAGCCAATTTTCGCTTGCCCATAACTGCTATATTATTATACACTCGAATATTATAGGTATATATGACATTTAAATGCGAGTGACAGTTTGTAATTAAACTGTCACTCGCATTTAAGTCTGCAATAGCTGACCGATTCCGATAGATTTTCGTCTTCGCTAGGACCGGTAGAGATACCGTAAAGTGGGGATAGACGACGCGAAAAACCTCGTGTAAAATGGGTGTGGCAATGGTTACTGTTTAATGTTTTTTATCTTTAAAAATAATTACATAAATTTGATTTTTTCTTTATATCGAACATCAAATGTGCAACTGGCGCGTAGAGGTCGTTTTTTTCTTTTGTGTACCAGCATGCATTTTTGTGGTTATTTCTAATACACATAACTTTCTTAAGAAAATAAATTAGTACAAAAACTGACCTTGACATTATAAATTTATGCATTTTGCATCACTAACCCAAATTTGAGATTCTAAAATTACAAAATGAGTTTAAAAAACGCGAAACGGCGATGCCTTAATTTTCGATAGGTAAACGCCCCTCTTAATAATAATCCACACACTTCACATCATCACGGCAAGTAAAAGAATAGCATGATCCAACTGTAACCTCTTGCCGTAGGATTCTAAAAGAGAATAAATACTTTCCGTAAAAAGCTCATTTAGTTGCACCATTTAAGAATAGGAGATAATTAACGCAGACTCGATTTTCTGGCAGAATTTTCTGTAATGTTAGCCGAAAAAAATAACTTTATAAATCAGATCATGTGAAGTGACAAATGTCGTTTTCACAACAATGGTACTTTAATTAAGCATAATGATCGTTATTGGTCAGAAGATAATCCTAGGTGCATAAGGCAAACAAGAAATCAGTTTTTGGCGTTAACGTTTGGTGTGGAATTTTAAACGGATACATCATAGACCCCTACTTTTATCATGAAACATTAATTAACTGGCATGCGCTACTTACAATTCCTGCAGAATAAGTTACCATTACTTTTGGACGGTGTACCAATAGATCTGCGAAATAATATGTGGTTACGTCGTGACGGGGCACCTGCTCATAATGCCAACATAGTTACTGCCTATTTTAATCAAACGTTACCACGTCGTTGAATTGATACTAACGTCGTCCTCAGGTGGCCGGCTCGTTCGCCGGATCTAACTCCATTAGATTTTTTCTTGTGGGGTTACTTGAAAGCTGAAATTTACAAGGAACCCATAACAGATATGGGCGACCTTCATAATAAAATGTATGCAAGTGTTCAAAAAATTAGTAGAAATACATTGTTAAATGTATGCGGAAGAGAACTAATAAGGCGATATACCTACGTTATGTAGCAATCAAGAAGGCGACAACTTTGAACATCTTTGCTAGTTATATTTGATCCGTTTAAATATTTAAACGAAATAAAAACAAAAATATTTATGAAACCGTTACCTACATTTTGGAAACAAACATAAATAATTTGGAAACAAACACAAATAATAAAATTTACTTTAATATTAACACTAACAAATAACAAACAAATGAAGATTATGGCAATTCAAAAAATTCTTTTCATCGCAGCGCCATCTATATATTCACATAATAAAGCATAATTGTGAGAGCAAACTTGAATCGATCACATTCTTTAGTAATTGATTCTTACATAATTCAAATATCTTTATCCGTTTCCGAGATATTTAACCTGGGAGTTTTAAGTGGTACACCTGTATATGTTCTGTATACCTTTCGCCAATTGGTCTATATACAGGACTGAAACGTTTTCGTCCGAAAAAATGTTCGTCCTTCTTTAAACAGTGTCGAGCAAAACGTACTCTACATTTTGTTTGTCTCAGTTAAAAAAATCTTGTTAGCAGTAGCTCTATTTCTTAGTTCATTTTTAATAATCCTTTTGAGTGCGGTTCTTGTAGAACCTGGAAAATTTGTGTCAATTTTTGCTTGCACTGCAGTCGTAAAGGACTTAGGTACTCTAAGATAATCACCAATTACACATTTTCATTATGTTTTGAAATTTTTCATCTGCCGATGCCTTGTTTCCTTCTGATGAACCCAGATTCCTCGAACTTACGTTTTGCTAATAATACGGTGTTTTGTCTACATTTATTTCTGATATGGTCCTTATTCTCATTCCGTCTCTCAATCTAGTTTTGATAATAGATTTTTATAATTCTGATAACTGCGGCATTTTAAAAAAAATGGGTGTGCTTAAAACCACACGGCAGAAGTAAAAACTTCATCAAGGCGCGGTTAATAATACGAAATACAACTTTTTTTTTTCGTTCTATATTCATTTACATTTACATTTTCATTTTCCATTTTCGTTCTATATTACATTTAAAAAATATATACATATTTATTATTATTGTGTATACATTATTCTAGTACATTTCGCTCGGTCTGATCATGATTTGTATCAAACTCTAAAAACGAACGACTATAGCAGTGACGCGTTGACTATATTTCTGTCGATCCCTTAGTCGACTCGAGCCGACTTTACCCGAACGAGCGTGACGGCTCAGTCTCGTTCAGTACACACAATCAACGCGCCCATAGAAGTTTTCACTTCAAAAATAAAATGACTATGGATTTGTCAAGTGTGACTGATGAAAATTTTATTTACACATTACCAAGTTTAAAATTTTTGACATTCACAACAAAATCTGAGTTTTCAACGGCCACGACGATCCCTACATAGACATAGATAATAATGTGTTTTAAAGTTAATTTTGAACAGCCTTTTGAAACTTGATCCAAATTTGTACCTTATATATACACGTCATGAAAGTATTAGGTGACCCCAACCGTGGATATCTGTAAAAGTTTCGAGGTTGAAAATTTTATTGATTTTAATACATACTTTATTATAGGTACTACTTAGAAAAAATTAAAAACACAACTACTATTTTGCGGCATTATGAATTTAGTAGAAAACATGTATCCAGATAGCAATGAAGATAGGTCTCGCGCTTTCAGCAGTCCGCATTTTGAGCGCCTGCTACACTTGGCTGCCACGCAAGTCGATTGCAGTGGCGGCTGCTACAGGGAGGGCAACGGGGCACTGCCCCCCTGTGACAAATTTCTGTTAACAGATAAACTAATTATAAATACCTAATTTGTATGCAATTTTTCTGATTTGTTTGATAATAAATAATATGTTTTCGGAAGTAACAGTCCGTCTTTTCAGCGCGTTTAAAAATCGCAGTCTGACGTATGCTCCGGGGCATGTCGCGCGACTGCCCCGTGAGGCCCTGTCTCTATTGGAAATCGAGCGATGAAACTGGCGCGGGTAGCGCGCAGATATACGTCAGCGGTAGGACACTTCTCTATGGTGCCGCGTGGTTGTCCAGTATGTAATATATAGCGGTGAGTGTATGTTTTAATTTCTATCGATGCAAATGCAACTATGAATTGCGTTAGTAACATAATTGAAATGATAGAAAATAAAACACTGAGCTATGACATTAAGATAGAAAACTAATAAAACCGTGACGAGAAAATTCAACAGAAGCTCATACAGTTTATCAGTGGGTGTAATGCGCAAAATGCTTTTTGCTATTTCGGTGCTATAAACTTCACTTTACGACACCCGTTTTGGTTGCAAAAGTATTACTTTATCGCACGCTAATTTTGTTGTTTTGACGTTGGTAACAAAAAAAAATGGAACCAAATTATATTTAAATGTCAAAATGGAAGCCTTTAAGGTAACAAACATGTGCAATAGAAGTTTTACAGAGAATAAAAAGCACACAGGCTAACTGTTATAAATGTTTGTTTTTGATAATATGTCGAGACTATGTTGGCGAAAGATTTTGTAAATTGTCTTCTGCTATTTTGCGAATCTCTAGGGGCGTGTAATTATTCATTTCGTCCTTTTTGTTGGTAATTTGAAATAATTTATTGCATAAATCAGTCTGAATTTTAATCATAATTACATATAACACTACCTATATTCAAATATTTAAAACGTTCACGATGTTGGCCGAAGACAAGCCAAGGCCTTCACCGATATTCCGAAGACGTCCGAACACAAAGAATCCGAATCCATACGAAGTTGACCGAAGTCAAAGCAAGGCCACTACTGACATTCCGAAGACATCCAAACTCGTACGAAATTACAGTTTCCATAGACGTTCTAACCATAATTACATATAACACCGCCTATATTCAAATATTTAAAATGTTCGAACGAAACATGTCTCTCATTTTAAGCTTTTTTGAACTTTTAATAACCAAAATAGAAAAAATAGTATAAAATACACGTTTCATAACACATTTTGCACACTTGTTCTTGTTCTTAACTTAAACGCGTGCGCAAAAATCGTGTGTTATGAAACTTGTAGTTAAATATACTATTTTTTGTTATGTGTGCTTAATTAGGAATTCTCCACAAAGCGACCCTGTCTGGACTTCTAATGGTAGTAGGGATTTAAAACACTTTGGTGAGAAAGTAAAAAGACATAAAGTGAAAAACATCTTAGTAACATGATAGAATATTCAGTTTTGGGAAAGGTAAATACCTATAATGTGCCAGCTGAACACTGCATATTAAATATAATTCAGCACAATGAAAACGTCAGTAAAAACAGATATACTCTTGGAAAATTAATAGACTGCATTAAGTTTTGTGTCATGTTTGGAATCGCTTTAATGGGCCATGACGAAACACAGTGCGAATACGGGGATTTTTCGTGGATTGGTTAATTTATTGGTAGGAATTAACAGCACCCACAAGTCTAATAAGAGAGTTTTTATGGGTTTGTCAAACACCATTCAAAATGAATTGCTGGACAGTATCTACGAAATTTCTCGCACTTTGATTCTCGACGAAATTAACAAAGCCCATTATATCTCTATACAAGCAGACAAGACCAGATTCGGCAACATTTTCGCAGTTAGTTTTTATAGTTCGATACGAATTGGTAATTTTGTATAATAGACCAGATTTTGAGACTGCTTCATCTGCTCTAACATTACTGTAATGTTTCTATGAAAATAATTTAACAACTACATTTGCCGAATCTGTGAAGGTATTGAAAATAATTTGCACCATACCGATGACAACAGCTGAAAGTGAACGGTGTTTTTTACTTTGAAGAGAATAAAAACATTTTCTAGAAATACCATGCGGTAAAGCAGACTATGTGCCTTAGCAATGTGTTCCATTGAAAAACAATTACTGACATCAACACCAAACTTCAATTAATTAGTTATTAATCATTTTGCTGATCGTAAGGAACGGCGGATAGATTTAATTTTCAAACAAGTTAATTAAATAGCATATTCAGTTTATTTTTTGTCTGTACTTAATTTTTGATATTAAACACTCAGACCCGGTGCCCTCCCGTCCCAAAAAATCACGAGCCGCCACTGGTCGATTGTCAAACGCAGAAAGTGTTGATCGCTGACGATTTAAAATATCATTGGATCAAGGTACAAGTGACTGTAAGATTTGTACTTGTGATTGCTCATTTTTACTTTCGTGTCATTTGATACCCTGAATGTGTAGTAATCATACGTCTCAATAAAAGAAATACATAGGGTGAATGCGCAAAATCAATCAGAATATGTTTAATTTTCATTATTGTACTTTCATGAAGCATGAAGTTTCTTAAATTTCGAACAGTAATATTTAAGGAGATACCGTGCCTTCAAATACTTTCCTCATTAGAGTAGACTGTTTTTCAAGCAATTAATGTTAGTGTATATGCTACGCTCTTGAAAACTTCAAATTCTGACAGGTGTCATACTTAAACTCAAATTAGAGAGTGTTCTTCACACATCCACATAAATTAAGGTAGTAACAAAATTAACAAAAGTTAAAATACATGGCTTCTTATGATGTATCTGGTCACAATGAAAATTATTGCACTTAACGTAAATTAACATTGTACTAAAGCCTCGTTCACATCCAACTTAACTTAAACCTTAATTAACGTACCGTAAAATTAACACGAAATTTATGAAGTCGTTCACATTGCCTTAATTTATGTTAAGTACGCAGGCGTAAGAGCAGCTGGAGTGCCAATCAGATTGGTTCTAAAACGGCTTTTTGTCATATAAATGGGGATAGCTATACACCAGATCAATTAAAGCGCCGTCGTTCATGATAATATAAAACAGCAACTTTCAAAACAATAAAATAACTGTGGCAAATTGTGCAGCAAATTTCGCAAACTTAGGTTATGCTAGTTTCAAATGACAAATTGAAAATAAAAAAAAGTGCGCATATACAGCTATGCAGTTTCTGGAGGTTGCTGATTGGTGGAATTAATAAACGTAAATTAAGGATTCCCTTAAGTTGAAGTTAGGCCAACTTCGTACAATGCTAATTTACGTTAAGTGCAAAAATTTTCATTGTGGCCAGATACATAAGAAGCCATGTGTTTTAACTTTTGTTAATTTTGCTACTACCTTAATTTATGTTAAGTTAATTGGACGTGAACAACACTTAAGTCGGCCGAACTTCAACTTAAGGGAACTCCTTAATTTACACATACGTTTATTAATTGCACCAATCAGCAACCACCAGAAACGGTATAGCTGCATATGCGTACTTTTGTATTTTCTAATCTGTCATTTGAAACTAGCATAACCTAAATTTGCCAAATTTGCTGCACAATTTGCCACAGTTATTTTATTATTTTGTACGTTACTGTTTTATATTATCATAAACGACGGCGTTTTAGTTGATCTGGTGCATAGTTGTCCCCATTTATATGACAAAAAGCCGTTTTAGAACCTATCTGATTGGCAGTCCAGCTGCTCATACGCCTACTTACTTACCGTAAATTAAGGCAATGTGAACGACTTCATAAATTTTGTGTTAATTTTACTGTACGTTAAGTCAGGTTTAAGTTAAGTGGATGAAAACGAATCTTTATTATTATTTACATGACATAACACAACTATCAAAATTATGTGTGTGTGTTTGATTACGTGCACTGTCACCAACCATTAAAAAAAGCATGGCCGTCTCTAATGATGAAAGTATTTGAAGGCACAGTATGCTGACACAACTATTAAGGTTGAATTTCATTACACTTTTCCTTAACTAGAAATTTAATGTTCTAAACTAATAATTTATATTACTGAACTATGCCACAGCAATATGCAATGTTTTAAGAATTACCGCTTCAAATTGCAACGGTGAAAGATTTTTCTAAGAACTTAAAAGATTAAAAAAAAAAATTCACAATTCTTATTAATAAACAGTTACAAATTGTTATTCGATGTAGATAATGCTATTCAAAGTTTCAATTAACATTTGTAAGAAATCTAGTACAAAACAAACATATCTAATTCAGCCTTTAGGAACTCTTATATTATACAGCATGTGTCAATTTTCATTAGCCGTAGGCGATTAATTCATGCAATACGTGACAACATGGCACCCCTACTTTCCTCTCCAATGCGAGCGCGACCGATACAAGCTCAAGTTATAGCAGTAACTGTTGGACCAATGACTTGGGTGTTTGTAATGCGTTCAGAAATAATATTTACGCGTTGCAAGGATTTGTTTTTCTTTTTCCTTTGAGTAAATGCAGAGAATTATTAAGCTGCATTCACGCTGCATGACACAAACAAAAGCGTAATTCTAATAAAATTAAAAATAAGGCAAATAAAAAAAGGATTCTGAAAATAATAATTAACTACATCAGGAGATCGCGGCGGCCATTTGATGTTTCCCGTTCCAGTAATAAGACGGCTTTTATTGCAGACTAGATCGCAACGTGTTCGCAGCTAAAGATTGAATGTAAAATCTGGTGGGGAGATCGGAGAAAATCGTTGTAATGTCGATTGTTGCCGGGATTGGTGACTGCACGTTGCCACGTATTATTTGTATACGTATAAATCGCAAACATTGAATCCCTATACCTAATGAAAATTGACACATACGGTATAACATTATGTACAACATGAAAATATCTACTATTTATTTTTAGACGTAGAAAAAAATATAATAAATTAGAAGATGAAGAAGATTATGAAGACGATACAGATAGTAGTACAGAATCTGAAGACAAATTCGATATCAGACATAAAATATAAGTTAATAATTGATGCAAAGTTACATAGAAAAAGTAAACTTTATGCATAATTAGACATGAACTATGCAGAAAACCAGCAAGGTATTGGCATATAGAAATGTTATAATCCCATAAGTCTGTTCATGTAACATCTACCATGCCGATATTAACAATAAATATTAATAGAAGTTTGTATTTTCAATTTCTTTATTGTTCACTTGAATGTATTTTTGAAGTTGTGGAGATTATTTAACAATACTGTTTCAGGTGTGTGATTTTATTGTATAATTTTAAATAATGCATAGGTATGTTTAAAAAGCAGTATATGCAGAGTAAACCGATCTGATTATTGTTATTATTTCTTGTTGCAGAAAGTACACAATGAAAATGACTTGCACATAAACACCACAACCTGTACTATACCAATTCCTACTTATGGTGCGTTTTCACGTGCATGGATTCAGTGGCGCCAGTCGCTACTGGCACGCTACTGGTACACCTGTTCCCAAATCATTGCTTTCATTCAGCAGGCGGATCGGGAACCGTTTCCGCTCCAACCGTTCACTTCACAACAGTTGAGTGTTCGCTAGACAGGACAGCTCACCTTTTATTTATGTGATCGTCTTTCATCTGGTACTTTTCATTGCTGCCATATGTTAAAATTGTGCAAATTAAACCGAATAATTGTTTTTCTGCATTAAGTTTTGGCGTAGTTTTTAGTGTAAGGGCTGGTTTTTCCAACCCCGAATAAAATACTGGGTGAACTCCAATATTATAATACATTTATTTCTGCATAATACCTTTAATTTGCTGAATCGTACTTTTCTAGTAACTTTCTTCAAAATTATGTATTAGGTTGGTCTTGGAATGTATCAAAGGCGCATGCGTTCAGAATGCGGTCACTAAGTGAGCGTCGAATTTTTCCGCTCACAAAAATGGCGGCCGCTCCTGAACATCTTCAGTGATCATGTTCAATGAGAATCTGAACATGTTCAGGAGCGGCCGCCATTTTTGTGAGCGGAAAAATTCTACGCTCACTTAGTGAGCGCATTCTGTACGCATGCGCCATTGATACATTCCAATACCAACCTAATACATAATTTTGAAGAAAGTTACTAGAAAAGTAAGATACAACAAATTAAAGGTATTGTGCAGAAATTAATGTATTAAAATATTGGAGTTCACCCAGTATTTTATTAGGGGTTGGAAAAACCAGCCCTTCCACTAAAAACTACGCAAAACTTAATGCAGAAAAACAATTTATTATTATTGTTTATTCGGTTTAATCTCTATAATTTTAACATATGGCAGCAATGAAAAGTATCAGATGACAGACGATGACTTAAAGGTGAGCGGTCCTGTCTAGCGAACACTCAACTGTTGTGAAGTGAACGGTTGGAGCGGGATCGGTTCTCGATCCGTCTGCTGAATGAAAGCATTGCAAGTGTAAAACTTTACTGGCGCGAAAATTGAACTGGCGCCACTGAATCCATGCACGTGTAAACGCACCATTATTCTCTGGTATTATATGTAAAACAAAGCTTTCTTCATATATTGATACTACCGATTAGAATGTAATCTTTCCAGATTATATACATTTTCTTATTTATTAATAATGCTGCCCAACTCCTGTAAAACAGATTGGTTTAGGAGATATCAGTGTGTGGAAGAGATGGTTTTAGTAGTTATGCGCACCACCTATAAAAGTAATGTTATATCGCAGAATCGTTTTAGCAACTGACAGGCGCCAATAGATAAAAATGGCATCAAATTTGGTTGTGGAAAAATTTTACATGTCAAGTAATGATAATACGTGTTTCTAAAGGAATCATTTTAGTAGGCATTGAATACCTAGTACTTCCAAATTATAATAAGCCATTTTTATTTTATGTTTTTGCCTTTTATTTATAAGTAATTATTTATCTAACGTCATTTTAACATTTGTCATTTTGTGATATATTTTTTTCTGACAAATAAGTTTTTTTACTTAAGAGGAGCGTTTACCTACCGAAAACTCAGGCATCGCCGTTTCGCGTTTTTTGAATTTATTTGGGAATTTTAGAATCTCAATTTGCGTTAGTGATGCAAAAGGCATCAATTTATAATGGCAAGGTACTAATTTATTTTCTTAAAAAGTTATGTGTCTTAGAAATAATGACAAAAATGCATGAATTTAATTAATGTCTAGTAACTAAGGCTGATACACAGAAGAAAAAAACAACCTCCAAGCGCCAGCTGCACATTTGATGAACGATATAAAAAGAAACTCTGTAATTATTTTTGAAGATAAAAAACATTAAACAGTAAACATTGTCACACACATTTCACACGAGGTTTTTCCAAGCTATTGCGTCGTCTATCCCCACTTTACGGTATCTCTACCGGTTCTAGCAAAGACGAAAATCTATCGGAATCGGTCGGCTATTCCAGACTTAAGTCAGAGTGACAGTTTGTAATTAAAAAGAAATGTCATATATACCTATAATATTCGAGTGTTTAATAATATAAGTTATGGGCAAGCGAAAATTGGCTTATTATAAAAGATCAACAACATCAACAGTTCCGTAAGTACTCATTCTTTATACATTATGTTTTCCATCTACAGTATTCCTTTATCTATGACAGAATCTGTGAATAAAACCGAAGCGCTGTGACAGAACCAAATATTGTCTACCTCCACCTACTCACACCCCCTTGCGTCTACCCGTCCCGCGAGTAATATAAGTTGCATAAGGTTCTATTTGATAGTAAACGCCCCTCTTAATAAACAGTACTACTAAATAATGTATACATTAGTGGAAAATATTTTTATTGTTGAAGCATATTTCCGAAGTGCACAATTTCTTAATGGAAGCCGAATGTAAGCGACATTTTCCTAATAGAGTTGTGGAAAATGCCGCTTTACGGGTCATTTTCAATAACCTTTATCTTTTGACCTATATTACTTCGAAAAAATATACATTTACCGATGACACTGTTATACTGTTTGTAGTGATATTTCAGATGTTTAGAAACTAATTATTAACTTGTAAATCGAAATTTTTACCATCATTTTATTATCATTACCATTGCGTATTGGCTGTTTTGCGAACGTGACGGTAATGTTTGAACATTAGTAAAACACTGTTAGAAATGTTACATCTAGAAAGAAAGACTTGAGGTTAGGAAATATGAAACTAGCAGTGGTTTAAAATATTGGACGAATGTGATGATAACGATGACTACTATATAAAAATTGTCCCATGGGACGGTAATGTTAAGAGAAGAAATACGCTGCTTGAAACTTACCTTTTTTTTATAGAAAAAAAACTGTATAACGGCAGTTATTTTTGTAAAACACGGACTCCCAACATCCACTTGGCAATAGAAGATCATAAAAGTAAACAAACGATCAACCGGCACAATACATTGTTTAAAATTTGTACCAAAAGTTGGCGTGACACTAATGTTAGTGCTCTTAGGTATATCCAGTAAATATTTAAAATTAAAAAAATATGCTATATCTTTGCAATTTTACATAAATATGGCGAAGAACAAGTGTTGAAATAATTGTAAAAAAAATAATTTTATAAGATATATACAAAGTATGATGAAATATAGAAAGACAAATTTGAAAAATTGAAAAAGTATAACGTGACGGTAATGTAAAATGGAATATTTAAAGTTTAAATATAAAAGAAGATAGCAATTTTAGGTTATTTTTGTCTTTAAATTGACACACCATAACGTAATATGCCTAAAAAAATTAGTACGCCCTAATATCATTTTAAATAAGATTGTAGTTATAGGGTACATGTGAAGTTAAAGGTTATTGAAAATGACCCTTACATCATCACATTCGCCTAGTCATGGAAAGGTTTCGGGTTACAGTAGAATCTGCGTTAAAAGGCAAAAGTTCTGGTTGACGACGTCCATAGCAAAATATTGTTGGCCACATGCAAAACCTCGTTGGAAAAAACCCACATGCATCAATTCGTCGTTTATCACTTCAAACGAACTTATCTTCTAGTACCGTTCATAGAATTTTGAGGCGTCGCTTGCGTATATATGCATACAAAGTATCGGTTGTTCATGAGATTCTAAATAATATATAGAAATAATTCTAAATAATAGAATCGCTCGATGATAAAGTTTAACAGTGACAGGTGGATAACCTTTATATACTATTTAACCCATATCCGCATTTCAAGAATGCGGAAGTTCATAATTTATAGGAGAAAAATATGAACAACTAGATGAAGTTCTTTTTGAAACACGTGGTATTCGTCTACCCTCCCTTCAGCATTTGTCATAATTACCTTTTATTGTTGGTTATAATTGTCATCAACAATGTTTGCCTATCAAATAGAAAAGCCAAGTATTAAATAAAATATAGGTACAGAAAAGTAGAAATCTTTTCGAATCTCTCTATACAACTCGTATATGGCTATTCTGTATAAATGAAAGCTATACAGGGTGAGTCATTTCTTTGGGGAAGGCTGATTGTGACTTTATGAGAAAAGATATTTCGAAGGTTTTTCTTCCTAGGATAGCCTCATTAGGAGTACCTTTTAAATTTATGTTCTTATAAAATTATATTTCTCGAAAACGACGAATTAGAAAAAAACTAATTTTGTAAGGCCTAGAAGGCTAGTGAATAAGGCCTTGACGGGCTAGCCACTTCCCTGGAAAAATTTCATTTAAAATATTTCGTGCCTGTAGCATAGAATGTGCGGGTTCGCCATCTTGGTGCATCTACATCTCTTCGTAAATTTAGCGGAACATCTTCCACTAAATTGCTTGATAGTAATTACTCATAAGCTTGTGCATTAATAATACCACGCGATCATTTAAATTCTAAATTATAGCAGGCGGGGTTTTTTTTATTAGGTTGTCCAGAATGTTAATTATTGATTAATTAACATTTTGAAACGTCACTTTGACAATTCAAATTGTAAATTAGTACTTATATACCAACTTAATTTAAATTTCACAGCCTGCTCTAATTTAGAATTTAGATGATCGCGCGGCATCTCCAAAGAAATGTGGGCCTATCATCTGAATAATAAAGAAAATTTCTTTTGTTAACTATTCCGTTACTGTGGAAAGCAACTGTATCCGCAAATAACACATTATGCAAAAGAATTGCTCAGGTATTAATTTTAGTTATTGCCCATTGGCTCTTCTGTGCGTAACTCAATATTTAAATGTATTCATTTATATGGTATTTATTTTATTTTAAGGTCCTTGAACGATGGTATTTGGCTAATTTGGCTCATTTTCTGTTGTTCCATAAAAATTTTAATCTTAAGTTTCCTTGGTTTTGAATAAGCAATACTACCAGTAGTAATGAAAAGTATCCATTATTCGTCTAAAGACATCTGTTCTAGGACATGTTATGTCAGGGTAACGCTGGTAAACTCTTTGGGCGACTAAATAATTTCGTTGACATTCCTCCGGTACAAAAATATTCAAATAAAAAACAAAGCTGGCAACATTATATCAAAAAACGACAAAAGCTCAGTATTGGTCACTTTTAAAATAATGTCTTGCATGTTTTTGGTGCGAAATTTAGTAAACAATTCAAAAGTGAACCGATATACTATAGAGTGTTTCATTTAAAAAAAGGACTTAGACAGACAGAAATGTGTCATGTAATTTTAATCCACTTTTCTGTACATGCAATTAGTAATTGAAAAAAAAGTGTTTGTATCAAGACCTTTTATTATGGAACAACTTTACCAAAATTTTCTCTATCTAATACGTCGTTTCCGAGAAATATAATTTTATACAAACATAGAATTTTTCAAAAAATTGGTAATAAGTCGAAAACTTTACATTTTAGGCCTATACTATCGTATTACTTTTGACTCAGAATTATACGAGAATACAAAAATGAAATAATATACAGGTGTTCCATTAAAAAAAACTATAACTATGATCAGCCACTAAGTTATGGAACGCTCTGTATAATGCAAAATAAATTTAAACGGTACTCCTAACATAGGAAAAAAACCCCCCCGAAATATCTTTGATCGTAGTCACAATCTGCCTTCCCCGCGGAGATGCCTGTATATTCTTACATATTAATAAATTCGTGTAATTTCTGTGTCTATGTCAATTTGTAATGGAATTCAATTATCATCTCTAGTACGCAGTTTTGGCGTGTAGATTGCTAAAACGATTTTACTTTAAACATTTCTATACTGATTTTTAAGTAATCTATGTACTATATGCACTATAATATAACGGCCATTATCCGTTTAAAGTGCTTTCTCCAAAGTATTGGAAAAGGCTATCGCAAAAAGGTTAACTTTATTTTTAGAAAGGTGTATCATTTTGAATCCGTCTCAGTTTGGTTTTAGGCAAAGACGATGTATGTTGTACACCTGACGCAATAGTGGGGTTCCTTAATGGTTTGTACGATAAGCTGGACGGGGACAATACATGTGTGGGGGCATTTTTTGATTTTAGTAAGGCCTTTGACTTGGCCGAGCATTCAATCTTGCTGGAAAAATTGAATTGTTACGGTAGTAGGGGTTTGACATTACGATGGTTCGAGAGTTATTTGACGGACAGGGCGCACTATGTAGAGTTGGAAGGCAACAAATATAGTTGTCTTAAGGAGCCCACAGACTGCGCTTTTGTTGGACTGGTTTGTTCGACGAACAAGTCTATTCGAATTATTTTCAAAATGTGTTTTTTGTTACTGTGCCACTTTTTATAAAATAAATTTCTTCAGTACTATTTTATAACGGTTATATTGGACTTTGATGCACTAATGAGCAACCCTGTATATGTGACAATGGTTTATCCCATAACGAAGATCATCAGTACAAATAAAGTATTATAGTTGTTGTTATTATCATTATACATATTATTATGCCTTCACGCTGTTAGTTGCTTATGTTTAAATTTACGTTTGTATTATTTAATTTTTATATTTATAGTTATATCAATGACTTGTTCTATACCATGTTTATGGTCACGTGAACTAATAAATATTATTATTTTTTTTTTATAGTCACAATGATAAACGAGCCTATATTTCATGAAAATGAAACTATTCCTCACTGCTGAAGAAATATAGATATATAATATTTACATCTTTTTAGGTGACAATGTCCTTTAATGGTTCAAAATTGCAATACTCCCTCCTCTCTACCGATGCCTCCGTACCTAATAAATAGGGGGCGGACGTTCCGGGTTTAAACTACGTCGGAGTTACAATGGAGCAAAGAAATAATGTAAACAACACACATTTACTGAATAGCATTATCCATATGGTGAACTGCAACATCTGTTGTTTACTTGAAAAGGACAACAAAAAATGCCCATCCAAAAAGGAATTATGAGTAAAATTTTCTCTTCATCGGCGTAGGTAAAAGCGCAAGGGGTTTCTAACATTTATTATATTTACCTTCTTTCCCAAGAGAAATAAAGTTACATATATGTATATACCTATTCATACTTACGTTAGTTTTGTTTTTTCCTTGTTTTGACTGTTAATTACGTACTTCGTAATTTATGTAATAGTTCCTGTTTAATCCCGTTTCATTGAATTGACTTCTCCCAATTATCTAGAAGTAAGTGTGCACTGGATTTCTTTTAATTTCAATAACATACGGGTACATTTTTAGTTATCATTTATTTAGATCTAGAACATTGTTTATCTTACTTTTTCAGATATGATATGGAAGACCGTAGAGAAATACATCGCGAAACAATGGCGAGTGAGATTGAGGGTCATACTGATTGTATGTCCATTGTCAGTGATTCCGATATTTATTGCACAGTCTGTAAAATATCGTTAGAGTGCCCAAAAAGGGCACGTACAACGTCTTTTAGCATAGCTAAAACATACACGGAAATTGGACCCGTTGAAAGCTGAAAATTTTAACGAAGAACTCTGTGAAGCTGAGAATTTGTACAAAATGCTTCATTCAGACGACAGATACAGGGAAAAAATACTTTTATTTGTGGGTGGCAGTGTCGCATATATGTTAAAAACAGAAAGACTATTAAAGGACACATATCCTTATATGCTGCATATTACTTGTGTTGCACATGCTCTCCACAGAAACTGTGAATATATCAGAGACAACTATCTGGAAGTTGATAGACTTGTATCTGCTTTTAAAAAAGTGTTCAGAAAAGCACCATTGAGAGTGGCCCTTTACAAGGGAAAAACTTCCATCTTTGTCACTGCCACCCTCGCCAGTAATAACTAGATGGGGAATATGGCTGGAAGCTACTAGTTTTTATGCAGAGAATTTCGATAGTTTACAAAATTTCGTTAAATGTTTAAATGACGATGCTCGAAGTATTTCTGAGTGCAAGAAACACAAATCCCAAATTTAAAAAATAAGTTGTTGTTTCTTCAGGAACACTTTGGAAATTTGCCTAAACTAATCACATATTTTGAAATTCGAAATCTCAAATTAAAAGATTGATTAACCACATTAGATGTGGCTATTAATAATTTCAAAAGTATTCCAAGTGACTTCGGATGTGGCCCTCGGCAAAAATTAGACGCAGTTTTTAATAGAAATCCGGATTTAATAACATCGCGGCAATTGTGTATCGGGACAATGACACAAAATCTAACTGCCAAATACGCTGAAATAAAGAATATTTCCAGTATGCACCTATAACCAGTTGCGATGTAGAAAGACAGAGGAGAATCTTAAGAAAGTATTGCTAGTAAATATTAATACTCCTTTACTGAACAAATAATAAAGTATTTTGTATTTTATAGATCACCACTCATTTGTTATCCAATTATATAAATAAAATTAAAACCTCTTTAAAAATACAACATTTTAATAGTGCGCCCATGGGCGATGAGTCATCAACCGCTCGTGTCCGCCCCCTACTAATAAATTACGGGGATTATTTCAAACCTGGATAGTTCCTTGACCTGTATTGCAGTCTTGTATTCAATCCTATAAGTTAGCTCATAGTCCACTAGTGTTTTCGTTGCTGTATATTAATTAATGGTGGATTGGCCAGCCAGCGGCAAGTTGTTCAATGAAATACATTCAGTTTAACACATATCTAAGGCAGGTAATAACGTAATATGCACATTTTTCTGAGCTACTACTGTGCTTCAGAGAACTCGTAAAGTCGTGTATTTGTTATTTAGGTAGTCGTCTTGTGAGGCCTAGGAACTAGTGATTGACTTTAGCTTTGTATATGATAATTATTTCCTCGTGTGTATATTATTAGGAGCGAACATTGCAAATAACACAAAAATAATTATAGTGCAAATTTATTGCTGATAGTGTCATTAATACCAACATGGTAAAGTAGTAAAACATAATAATGTATTAATTATAAGTTATTTTGCAGATTGAATGCTAAGTTCATTTAAATATGTAACGATATCGTTACAGCCCTTTTGATTTCTGAGTAATGACTGCTGGTTCTTTACTTTTTTCATAAGTGTAGATCCGCAAATTTTCGTCAACACTTTGAAAGTATCTACAATATAAAATATGAATTATTTTAACATCCAAATTTCCAAAATTAATTCTCCTTACCCATTATTAGATTCTGTAGAACTTCATCTTCATCATCAAAATGAATAAGTAAAGTATCTATTATAAATTCATGATGCGACTGAAACGTTAGCTTTAAAAAGTCTTCTGGTGGATTTGTTAATATTGCAGATAAAGCTTTAATAGAAGAAATCCTTACTTTATCGGTGGGGTCGTCTAAACGTTTGATAAGTTCTACAAAGTAAAAAAATGACAAAGTTATTAATTTAAAAATAAGATAAAAACTATGTTAAAAAAATAATTTAACACAACATGTAACTGCTAATGTAGATAGCTAAAAATGTTTAATACAAAAATTGTAGATAATCATGAGCTTGCCAGCTAAAATATTTCATTTATACTGAGTGTTCAAGAACGACGAACAAATACAAACTTATATTCCTTATGGCACGCATGCATTTTTTTATATTTTACGATAGACATTTAAGAAAAAAATGCCTATGAAATAACGATAAAAGAACTATTCTGAGCACAATTAGTAAAGATATCATTCGACTAGGTGGATTTAATGTTTGTTGCGACATTCCACCCTAAGTTCTTTAGAATTACATACCATTCGCTAAACTTAAAAATTCTAAATATAAATATACAATAAAAATAAACACCTATTTCCTTGTGCTTGTCGGCAATGTTGTGAAAGTTATAAAATATTATATCTATCCATATAGGTAAACCCGATTACGATTTATTGATTTCACAAAGTCACATCTTGTCAAAGTGCGTTTAAAAGATCGCTTAACGTTATGGAAACAAATGCGAAAAATTGCATTTTAAAGATGGGAGTAGAAAAATAATATTATTTTAGTTAATTACTACGTATGTATAATTTAATATTTAAAATCTATAAAATATAAAAACAAATACATTTAACGCAAAGAATGAGAAACAAAACTAATAATGTTCTTCTTTTGTATACATCTGAAGTCGAGTATAAAACGACCTATAAATATTTGCTACAGTTTCTTGATTAATAATAGGAATTGTATATGCCTGAATATAACTTCAATCCCTTTCCCGGCCAATATACATCATATTCAATAATTCCAATTTTAAATACTTCATTTCTTGCCGCAAAGTAATTTCAAGTACTTATCTCTTCTGGCAGAAATTATAAATGCACGTTTGTCATTTTAACATTTTTTGACACACAGCAACTGCGACATTTTTGTTATATTGATGAATTTTCAAGATGATTGCTTAATGCTTTTTAAAATTTCAGTAAAATTACTTATTCATAAAAAGAAAATTTTAGGAAGGAATTCTTTTCGACTACTTTGTGTAATGCAAGTCACGTGTTATAAAATTCTATAACTTTTACATAGCCCACAGATACAAAGTAGGTACGTATTTTTAAATAACAAATTTTTAGTACTCTTCACTAGCATATAATAACAGGCTGTTTCGTTTAATTTGCATGTCATTCTAAACAACATGCGTTGGAATGTTAAAAGAAGCGTTAAATCTAAGTAGTGGGAATGGCATATTTATTAATTGAGCCCATAATAGTTATTTTATTGTTAATTGTTATTTAATAGGAAGTTTGCAAAAGTTGGACAAATTTCGATGAAAAATGACCTTATCAAAATCAGTTTAAAACCAGCAAATACAAATTATAATATTTTAACTAACTCTTAAAAGTCCATCATAGATGTAATAAAATGTATATACATACTTGTTACCAAGGCAGTCACATGGACAGTTTTTATAATAGTAATAACATTTAATTTTTGTTTTGTTTTTGCTCAGTACTTTCATTCAAAGATCTATGCTTTTATATTAAATTATCTCTCCTGGTAATCAAACGTTAGACAACTCAAAAAGTAAACAAAACAAAAAAACACTCCTTCATGATAAATTAAAATGAGCTTCCGGTTATGAAGCTGGCCTGTTTTTTACCTGTTATGAATGACCCTGTGATTTTTAATGTTCGTATTACTCTTACATATTCTACCTGGATAGATCTTAAGTAGATCATTCATTATCCAAATTTCTCTTCTTTGCATCATTTCTTTAAGCAGTGCAAGATCCTGTACTGCCAATTGCCTACTCATGTACGAAGCATCTTCGGCTAACGATATTAGGAGAGTCATAAGCTCTTCCGTTAATGATCTTAAATTGTCACTTGATATAAATAACTCTACATCATTGTTAGGATTAAGAGTGCTGAAAAGACACGATGCTGCCATAGTTCTCATTGCTTCAGCTGTACGCCCGGCATGCCACACAAGAGAAGGAATAAAAACATCTGCAACATTTACCATAATAAAATTATTAGATTATGAAAAATTAAAATTAACGTAACATTTGTTTATTTTAAATCTCTTTCTTAACTTGATACTTATTTTTATGAAGCATTACAATTTCTTAGGGTTCAAGTAATATAATAATAATAACAACTGTCTATAGTGATGCACTATACACCATGAAATAGTTTGGACAGACAAGCTAAAGGCTAGAATGTTCTTTATGTTAATCATCATCAGACTTTATAATAATATATGTCTATGTTACAGGCCTTGAGGGCCTAGGATATAATTGTAAGAAAGTAACACCTCAAGCCTTTCAGTACACTACGACTATAAGTAAATTCGTGCTAATCAGCGCTATCGAGATTGATTGACATGATCTTATTTTATTCTATATTTCGCAAGCCTGCAGTGGCACTACGTGTGTCATAGATATCTATACGTCGACTTCTGTCTACCTAGTTCGTACTACGTGTGCATATCTATGAAAGCGATACTTATTCTCGTCCAAATAAATCACCTACAAGCGACAGTCTCGATCGTCTTGCCTTAGACAGAGACATTATAGCTTACGTATTTACACCTGTATAAGAGCGATATCGAATAAAGGGAGTTAAGGCGGTAATAAAATATTTCAAACGTAACCATAAAGGAAAAGATTGGATAATAATTTTATGATGTGATAAGTAGTAAAAATCTAAAGATCTTCGAAAATGTCTATTTATTTGTAAATAGTACATCTTCCTGGTAAGTAATAAGACAACTATACCGTATGTGTCAATTTTCATTAGGTATAGGGATTCAATGTTTACGTGCGATTTATACGTATACAAGTAATGCGTGGCAACATGGCACCTCTACTGTCCGTCACCAATCCCGGCAACAATCGACATCACAACGATTTTCTCCGATCTTCCCACTTCTCTCCACCAGATTTTACATTCAATGTTTAGCTGCGAACACGTTGCGATCTAGTCTGCAATAAAAGCCGTCTTATTACTGGAACGGGAAACATCAAATGGTCGCCGCGATCTCCTGATCTAGTCGTTTATTATTATTATTTTCAGAATCCTTTTTTATTTACCTTATTTTTAATTTTATTAGAATTACGCTTTTGTTTGTGTCATGCAGCGTGAACGCAGCTTAATAATTCTGTGCATTTACTGAAAGGAAAAAGAAAAACAAATCCTTGCAACTCGTAAATATTATTTCTGAACGCATTACAAACACCCAAGCCGGTGGTCGAATAGTTACTGCTAACCACGCTAACTTGTATTTACAAGCATGATCGGTCGTGCTGGCATTGGAAAGGAAAGAAAGGGTACTATGTTGCCACGTACTTCATGGATTAATCGCCTATGGCTAATGAAAATTGACACATGCTGTATGAACTTATGGTGCATATGTGTATTGTAGAATTATATACTTTGTCATTTTATTTGTAGGTATTTTTGATCAAGACCATTGGAAAGCATTCCTAGATTTTGCAGAATATCCAGTGTTGTTAACAAATAAATACAATGCAGCATTTGGAAAGTATGTGGCATAATGTCAGTCAATTTTATGGTAGTAAAGTTATAGAAGTAGAGAAAAAGTAAAACATTCATATTTAATATTTATGATGATTTCATAAATTATTTCAATAATTCGTTGAAACTACAATCACAAGTTGTTCAAAATATAATGATATACCTACTAATTTTATTATAATCCAGTTTATTAATATGGAGTATTAATTGTTTAATTGTTTGATAGGCTGTGTCAAAGTAAAAGCCAAAGCTGTCAAAATTCATAAGAATGCAAACATTACAAGTGGTGAAGCTGTAAATTATGCTCCTCTTACAAATACAGATGAGCGATTACTAAAAATAATTGGAACAAATAGCATTACAGGTGAACCAGAGCTAGGCATTTCACAAGTAATAAACATCCCTACCTTCAGACGATTGTCTCACCACACATAATATTTTTTTTGTAATATGTACGTCTTTTAGCAAAATAAAATTGGTAATTGAAGATTGTACTAATTAATTAAGCATCTTTTTAGTCACAAGAACATATAACATGGATATTGTTTCGTTCGATTCTATTGAAGTATAATCGAAGAAACCAGTGTACTACATACTACCAGCTCACCAGTATAAATATTGTTGTTTAGGAGTGTCATTTTCAACAACCTGGGTCAAACTACAACTAAAAGAAAAACGCTAGTGTTAGCAGTGGCCGGGTCGAACCTGTTACCTTCGGATTTGTAGTTAAGGATAATACTCGCTGAGCTACGATGGTTTTCTGACTTTACAAGTTGTTTGTGCTCCATATCACCGCACAAAAGCATTCCGTCAGCATCATATGCGATTTCGGTAGACAATGTTACCTTGTTCTAGCGGTAGAAAATAATTCGAAGGAGGGCGAGATTCTTAATCGTTAGAATTGTTGTTTACTCAACCTATTAATGGCCAATCTGATTTAACCAGTATGTGCAATCAAATAGGTAAAATGTATTTCTGCCTTTCCCTTATTTATTAAGTAAGAGAAAGGCAGACATGTTACGAGGTATGTCTCTGAATTAACGAGAATGAATTTTTTATGCTATATGTGGCAACGACTGCAGCCGACTGGAGTCGAATACGTGTGAGTGGAGTGGCTAGGAACGCAACCAGAGTAGGCGCATAAGCACGAGGTATTTACCGCTCAATACTACGTTACATGTAAAATGCAGGCAAATATCGAGCAGCGATATGCAATTAAATTTTACGTGAAATTAGGAAGAACTGCTTCAGATACACTACAAATGTTAAGAACAGCATATGGAGATGCTGCGTTGTCGTCAGCACAAGTTTTCAGATGGCACAAGACTTTCAAAGATGGCCGCGAAACCATTGAAGATTACCATCACTCCGGACGGCTGTCTACGTCGAAAAGAATCAAACCCTTTACCGCGAGGTCCTTGAACGATTGCGGAAAAGAGTTTTGGGTGTGCGACCTGACATCGCCAGCTCGTGGATCCTGCATCACGATAATGCTCCCAATCAGGGCTCGTTGTCGGCTGGATAATTTTTGGCAGAGAAAACATTCCAGTACACCCACACCGGCCCTACAGTCCAAACATGGCTCCCTGTGATTTTTTCTTTTCCCAACGCTTAAGCAGCAATTGAAAGGTTCTCATTACGGAACAATAAACAAAATCCAAAGAGCCACGACGCAGGTTCTAAATAGCCTAACGGAACAAGGCTTCCAGAATTGTTACCAGGAATGGAAAAGTCACTGGAGACGCTGTGTGGATTCCCAAAGAGGATACTTTGAAGGGGACAATATTAATTTATAGATACATTCAATGAAACACTTTAAAATTGATCATTCTCATTAATTCTGAGTTCATGCGATAAGTTCACACATCATTTAGCGTATTACATAAAACTAGTAATGCGCAATTCTTTCGAACTGTTCATTTTTCATTTGCCTTACAAACTACACCTTATTTGGAACTAGTGAAATTTGAAACTGACCTTTGTCGAATGCCTCTGATACAGATCGTTTTCCTTTACTCTATTTATTATTCTTTCGCCTTTGTTGGGTTTAGAAATGTCAAATGATCTAGTAAAGAAAATGTGTTCTACGTCAGACTTCTTCGTTGGGAAATCAGATCATCTATTATTATTATTATGTTTAAATTCCAGAATTAAACTGTCCTAATCAAGTTCATAGGTGTAACAGAAATAAAATGCGTTTATTTTCTTATATGCTAAACAATAAGAAGCTACAGAAATTCATTGTTATTGCTCTTCCTGTAATTTTATGAAGCTTCACACTAAGAGATGACATTCTTGTTTTTCTATGTGAATATTCTTTTTTTTGAATTACAGGGCAATTCAAATGGCTTGTCTATATCGCCTTGTTAATATGTTACACATTTTAGGTATGTGCTGCAATTTTTAGAATAATGTTCTACGTAAATAAGATGTCTAGGAATTTATGCTACCGGACGTGAGACAAATTACATATTTTTATTCTATTAGTCTCAAGCGTGGGTTTTACTTGTCGCTTTAAGGTTGTTCATACGGTCGGATTTGTGAAGACGCGCAGGGGATGTGCTGCCAATTGATTGTGCCATTACTGTAGGATCTTTCTTGACGAAAATTTGTCTGTAATAAAAGGAAAGTTGGTTCTATGCTTCTATAGAATTAGATTTTCAATAACTTTTCCCACTTAAGAGAAATTCTAGTGTAAAATGTGCTAAAATGACGGAATTCTAAGGTGTCTATAAGAAAAAATATGAACTTATATCGATAAAGTATTTCTATAGAAGCATAGATTTGTCTTTTGCAAATATCTTACAAAAATCAGAAATAAAATAGATCCTTCAATAAATGTATAATCAATTGGCACCGTAAACCTTGCATTCACCAAATCTGCTTATTTAGCCCATTGGAAAGTGGCGCTGCATAGTGCATCTTAGCTTTAACTACCGAATGGAGACTCCAAACTGAACGTATTATAATTATTCTAGGCCCTATGATTTAACTGAAGCGTTTTATTCTTATATCATGTTATACTAGTAGAACGCACGAAAAAATCCACTTTCGTCATGAACGAAAATAATTACCTTCTATATTACTAAATTTATAATTTTATTATGTAAAATATATTATATGTAGATAATGATAATTACAGGATTATTTGAATGATTCATATTAATTAAAAATAATAATGTTTGCGCTATTTCAACGAGTTTTGCTAGAAATTAGACGTGGGCAAAACGGTTCATTTCATAGACCCGGCTCACTCGGTTCAGCTCCTCATTGTGAACCGGGTCCCGGAACCGGCTCATTTGAACCGTGTGGATCCGTAATAGCATACCGTTCCAAAAACGTGTAGGACATGTAATACTCGGCGCCGTCCCAACTAAGAGACATAGGGTCACATTGTCTGTTCTGCACATGCGTTAAATCAAAATGTCTATTTTGAAAATTACGAAATGACAGATAAATAGAAAACATAAGTATAACGTCTGATTTAAATTGACATCTATAACTAAGATATTACTGATTGCATACGCAAAGTTGATTTTTATTGACTTCAGCTTTGTGCAAGTTTAGATATCACGAGATCATCGGTGAATTTTTAGATTTACACAGAAAATACGATGTTAGAATAAAGAAAGCCCATGAAGACATAAACAAACAATATGAAGGCTGATTCCAGTGGATTATTCACAGAAAAACTAGTGAAATTATAACGTCTGTCGTAAATACCGATTGTTTCATTTCATCTTACAGAAACTTGTGAACCTATTACATACTGTTACTGCTTCTTGGTATATGTGAAATTATATTATTGAATATAAATCTGCTTATTTCGAATATATTCAGGTATGTTTTATATGTTCAGTTGTATTATATTTCGGCATATAGTTTTGCTATAGCTTAAGAATGCAAATATGAATATTGTATTTAATATTTTGGCTAAAAAAACAGCATCTATTTTATATTTGTCTACACACATTATTCAATATAACATTCTATGTAGAAAACTTAAAAAAATCCTGTTGTGTTCTTGTATTTAATCGTGTCGATATATACACTGACTGAAGCCTGAATGTTTTAGCAAAAGTTGTGGAATTAATCAGTATTATTACAATTTTGTGATAGAATAATGGTCTTATAATTTTTATTATTGTTTTTTTTTACTTTCTTATACGTAGTATAAGGAAGTATTGTGATGATGAAAATTTTCGACCTCGAGATTTTTGCAGATGTCAACATTTTGAAGTCCCCTGATACCAAAAAAATGGTTTTTAAAAAATGTCTGTGTGTCTGTGTGTGACCACGATAGCGGCCAAACCGCTATAGCTATCTATTCCAAATTTTGTATTTAGTAGTATAATCTCCCTCTTGAGAACTGATTAGATTTTCAACAAAATTTACAGACCGGAAGTAGTAGTTTACTTCAGTGAAAAAATCGAATTTTGCCAATATTTCGTCAACTACTAAGTTTAAACAAATTTATAAAGAATTCATATGTACTTAAAATTAAAATTGAGAATAATTTTATTTAAAAAGTTTTTCGAAATTCCTACCGGAAGTAGGTCTTTTACTCTTATCGAAAATCAGTTTTTTGCGAATATTTCGCAAGTCATGCTTTTTAGACAAGTACGTGACGAGTATAAAAGTATTTAAAACATAATTTTCAATATCTTTTGTATAAAAAAAATTTCGAAATTCAGACCGGAAGTACCACTTTTACTCTTATCGAATAGCGATTTTTTGCAAATATGTCGTAAGTTATGCATTCTATATATATTTATCAAGACTACAAAAGTATTTAAAACTGGATTTGCAATATTTTTTGTATATATGAAATTTCAAAATTCGGACCGGAAGTAGCACTTTTATTCTTAGCGAGTAGCACTTTTTGATAATATCTTGCAAAGTATGCATTCTATCGAGATTCATTAAGAGAATAGAAGTACTTAGAATAGGATTGTGAATAATTGTTGTATAAAAAAAATTTTAAAATCCTATAATTTGAAACGCTCATACGTATAAGAAAGTCGTGTGGTGGCCACACCTCATTTTTTTAATTTACAATGGTTCAGCCATTCATGAAAATAAAAACTTGTTAGAGTATTATTTACGTCCATATGTTAGCAAAGAATATAAACAAACAATTACTCTGATACACTTGATTTTCTTTAGTGTAATAATATGTAATAGCACATTCGTAATCAATCCATTTTCTTGATGTTTATGTCTGATAAACTAAGATGAGTAGAAGTGAGACTTATAAATTGTATTATTTCTTGTAAAAAAGGTATGTTGATGTTGTATTTGATTCAATAATTAATCAATGGGCAAAGTACAATTTCTACTTAGGAATCAAAAAATTAAATTTCATTTAATTTATGTTCAGAATTTTATTTTGTATATACTTTTATGAAATTAGAACAAAAAATCTGTTTTAATGTAAAATATAAATATTTGTATGAATTAATAGATACATACAAATTTAAAAAATCATAAAAAATAATGTAACAATATCATAAAAACAGGAATATTGTTTGAAGCTGTGCCTACCCTGCCATTCATAACATTGCACTATTTACTTTCACAATGTTAGGAAAAGTCCAAAAGAAACCTATCACATAATGTCATGGCAAAATCCAAAATGAATATTATCTTTATATTGTACCATCTACGAGTTATTTTAAATCAAAATATATTTCATTGTAAATTTGAATATAAAGTACATTCTATATGTGTTTGATTACAATACAATTTAATGACAGAAATTATGATACGTATTTAGCAAAGTATAAATTAAAAACACTTTATTATCTTATAAATAACGTGTTCATCCTTATTTTCAGATCATCAGTGCATCATGGCATAAATTCCAATAACCAGTTAATCTCTTCTTAAAATACCCAATCTCAGCATATTATTATCTCATATCATAATATGAGATCTATGGATTCTGTGGTGGGCATGTCAAAAATGCTCAACTTTCTATGAACACATACAGATAGAACCACCGGCCATCTGCCTATAGGGAATTGTATGCAGTACACATTTATATACGCCTACGTATATATCTACGTACCGGCAATAATAATTTGTGGCGTAAAAAGAAATAAATACACATCCGTCGATAAAGCATATTTAATCTTTAAATATGACACAGATATTGCCATTTCATTTCGTAGATATTTGTAAGAATCAATCATCGGCATAATGTTTCGTGTTGTAGAAATATTAGTAGTAGATTTGTAATGAAAACGAAGGTTTGAGATTCCAAAGAAGTAGTAACTAGTGATTCTGAATGTACCTAGTTAAATAAAATTAAATTGCAAATTACTAAACCAAGAGAAAATAAGAAAAATAATTCTAAAAAGGAAGCAACATGGAGAAATTAAAAAACGTTCAAAAAGTAATAATTGATGTCAAACAAAAAAAATTCTAGAGAAAATAAAATAGAATTCTAGAGGCTAATAAATATCTCTTTCAAACAAGCCTCCATTGTTTGCCTCACAGTAGCCCAGTCTGTTGTAAAATTCTCTACGTACATTAGAGAGAGTTACAGGTGAAATACTATTACAGAGTTGTGTAATTCGCATTCGTAAATCATCTAATGTGCGGGGTCTTTCATTCTGGTGTACATAAATGGTTTCATTCAAATATCCCCAAAGGAAAAAATCACATGGCGTTAAGTCAGGGGATCTAGGCGGCCAAGAAATATTACCTCTAGTGCTAATGGTATGTGGAAAATGCAATGAAAGACATTCTTGTACTATTCTGGCATTATGAGCTGGGCAGCCATCTTGCTGAAACCAAATATCATTAAAGTTTACAGCAAGGTCACGCACTGCAGGAACAATATGATTTTGCAGTAATTGTAAATATGACTGCGCATTTAATGTTCCGTTTAGGAAAAATGGCCCTATGATGTGATCCCCTAAGATTCCTGCCCAGACATTTAGTTTCTGTGGATACTGAGTGTTGACATCCCTGCTCAAATGTTTGTTTTTCTGAGACCAGTAGCGAACGGCAGATGGATTATGGCGTTTGTGAAGGGAAAATGTTGATTCGTCAGTGAACAAAATATTTCGTGTAAAATTATCATCATTATCACATTTTTCTCTAATAGCCTCACAAAATTCGAGACGTCTAAACTGGTCATCTGGGAATATTTCTTGATTTTTTCTAACCTTATAACACTTATATTTCTTTTTGTGTAATATACGCCTAACTGTGGTTTTTGGAATACCTAATTGTTCAGAAATTTGGCGGCTAGAGCAGGGCTCACTTGATTCTACAAAGGCGCATACACTGACTTCCTTCTCTATTCTTTCCTCCGAAATAGGATGGAAATTACTCTGATAGCATTTCGAACATCCATTAATGCAGCCCGACTTTTCAAAACGATGTATGATATCTAGTATCGTCCGACGGCAGGGAACTGGACGATCAGGAAACGAAAAAACAAAACGACCAATCACTTCTTGCGTACCTCCTTGAGATGAGTAATACCATTTAATAATATTTATTTTTTCTTCTTTACTATAAACTAACGGCATAAGTAAATACGTAAATGAATATCGGTAAAAAAACAGAAAAAAATACTGAGCTCTAAATAATTCTAAACCCTAAAGATGCAGACAGCAAGAATTTGCGTATTTTTGCAAGTTCGACCAACTATGAGTATACTTCACCGCAGTCAAGACACGACTGACGCGGTTGACTGTCGATCCCTAGCGTCGGCATAGACAACGCTTCTGATAAACGGTAGGACTAGATACATAGGTATATGTACATATAAATGTGTACTGCATACAATTCCCTATAGGCAGATGGCCGGTGGTTCTATCGGTATATGTTCTGTTAGACATATATAAAAAAAAATTAGGCGTCAAGGCAAAAAGGTATGCCTCTTTTTTAAGAGGTCTAATAGATGCCTTTTAATTATAAGCAATTCAAATATTTTAATATGTAACATAGCAAATAATTACCAAATTCATATAAAATTTACTGTGTTATTTCTGTACATTGCTTTGATGTAGATGACAGTAATTCTAGAATACATGAATACCATAATCTAATTCACTATTATATTATTGTTGAATGTTGAGTTGATAAATTTTGGTACTATTATTATATCACAAATTAGTGTACATGACGTATAGAGGTGTTTTTATTTCTATTCACGATATCCCACCATGATATCAAAGAAAAGAAACACAGTTGCAATGCAATCCAACTAACCGTTGGTTTTATATATGTAAGTATGATAATATATGTAGTCACTTTTATTTTAGAAATTATAATACTGGCTCACCTGTAACTAAGGTCTCCAAAAACTGACATAAATCTTCTTTCGCATTTCTAAATGTTATATGTTTATTATCCATTGCAGTTGTTAAAGCCATAAATGTTTTTAGTCTAGACTCTGCATCCACATCAATGTTTAAAGCGTCTATCAAAATATTACCTATCAAAGAAAGATTTTCGCCAAATGCTGCATCTGCAAATAAACGAGTTCGTTTGTTAATTATACTGAGCTGTGTATGTAAATTTAGATAAATACACAAATTTAAAAGTATTGTCAATTCATTAAAAAGCATATTTCAATAAATTGGGCAAATCTTAATACTCAAATTATATTTTGATGAAATGAAAACTATATGTCTCCGTTCTGCTTGTCACTCTTTAATTACTGATACTTTATACAAAAAAAAAATCGGTGTGGGTGTGACTCGAACACATAGATTGCATTTTCCGTGCACACGCTCTAGAATTTAAGCTACAAAAGGGAGTGCGTGATCAAGTCTAAAACGTCCTGAATTATATACGAGGGGGTACCCAAAAAAACCAGGAATAACATGGCCGTGGGCGGAGCTTGTGTACTACGCATTTCTGCCTCTAGGCGTGTATAGCGCAACTCATTGTCAGTTCAGTACCGCGTGTTGTCGACCAGGCTTGTTCTGTTCATCTGCAGTGATTGATTTTGCTGTCGCTGTTTTGTTCTTGTGTCGTTTTTTATGAAGGCAAGTTTGAGTGAACAACGTGCAGGTGTGAATTTTTGTTTTCTACTCTGTAAAAATGCTGCTGAACCTGTTTTAAGAGGGGCATTTACTAACTACAGCTGGCTAAATAGAAACTTATGCAACTTGTATTACTAGCGGGACGGTAGACGAAAGGGGGTGTGAGTAGGTGAAGATAGACGATATTCGGTTTTCGATCAGAGCGCTTCGGTTTTATTCACAGATTCTGTCGCTATGTAGATCGGGAAAAGACGCTCCATTCTGAAGAAAAAAAAAATTGCGGTTCTAAACCGGTAATTTGATAGTAATAATAATTAAATACAGCTACCTTCAAGTAGGCTAACAGACAATTTTTATTTTTAAACGTTTTCAAAACAATTATTAAAAATTACGCGAAACAGCTGCCGTGGGTTGAAAATTTTAATATATAGGTACATAAAATGAATCGTCAAATATTTAAATTCTGAAATCTACTGGCATATTGGTATTATGTACTTAGTTAAACTAAATCGAATTAACAAACATCGAAATAAAATAAAATTGTAGACTAAAAATTACTTATGTCGTATTTTGATTTTTCATTCCACTAGCATATTTGCTTTTTTGTTTTGTTGATGTTTTATAATAATTCGATTTCCGCTTGCCCATCTGTTATATACACTCTAATATTATAGGCAGAGTTGGGTAGTATTCGAATACTCGGTATTCTGAATCCTATCCAGAATACATTTGGTTGGTATTCGAATACTATTCAAATACATTTGTGTATTTGGTATTTGATATTCGACTGAATACTTTTTTGCTCAGTACTCGGTATTCTGGATTCTGAATACGGTTTTTGAATCCCAGTATTCGATTACACACTCAATTAAACTTTGAATAACTTCACATTATTTTAATCACTATGTGACTGCAGTTTCGACATTATATGTCATTATCAAACTGATCAGTTTGAATCCCAGTATTCGATTACACACTCAATTAAACTTTGAATAACTTCACATTATTTTAATCACTATGTGACTGCAGTTTCGACATTATATGTCATTATCAAACTGATCAGTTTGATAATGACATATAATGTCGAAACTGCAGACACATAGTGATTAAAATAAAGTGAAGTTATTCAAAGTTTAATTGAGTGTGTTATTTTACTTATATAAACATAAACTGATCAGTTTGATAATGACATATAATGTCGAAACTGCAGTCACATAGTGATTAAAATAATGTGAAGTTATTCAAAGTTTAATTGAGTGTGTTATTTTACTTATATCCAGTATCATGAATCTTCACAAAGTAACAGCCGAAAGTGTTATATATTTATGTTTATATCTTCGTATAAGTGTCTACTAATAGTACTAATACGTCGTTATGACTTTATGAGATATATTATATTGGTTCCTATTTCTTATTTAAATTAGAAAAAAATATTTTAAGCTTTATTTATTATTTAAGATTTTTTTTCAAGGTTAGCTTCTTCTCCAATGTACCAAAGTACTTTATTTTAAGTTTTCTTTATTATTTAAGTTTGTAGGTAGGTCGTAGGTACGTAATAGGAATTGTTTTTTTTATAACTTTCATAATCAAAAATCAAGATTTCTTTATTTTTTATTAAATAGTAAGTTTATGTTTTTGTTATCTCACGGCGTATCTACCAAAGAACTTTAAGTTTTATTTATAACTTTAGTACCGTTGTTTATATATTTTTTTATTAAAACTTTAAGAAATAAAAATTAATAATGTTTTTTTATTAAAGAATTATTTCATATAATCTCCCTGGTGACACTGCGTATCAAAAAATTATATTTTAAGCTCTATTTAATATATATTTTTTATGTTTTATATATTTTTATAAATTAACTAAATAGATAACAATCAAGCCTTATGTGCGCATATGTTCTTTTCAGTTGGAATATTCATGAAGTATTCACATGTAAATGAATCCAGGTATTCAAATACAGCAGTATTCAAATGCTTTTGTTTCTTTGTATTCGAATCTTGATTATTCGAATACAATTTTGAATACAGTATTCAGGATTCGTATTCGAATACCGGATTACAGTATTCGACCCAAGTCTGATTATAGGTACTGCATTTCTTTCTAATTGCAAAAACTGTCTGTCGTTCGGATTCAAGTCTGCAATAGCCGACCGATTCCGATAGATTTGCGTCTTCGCTACGCCACACAGTGGGGCCGAATCGCCAAAACGTGGCCAAAACCCCGAAAAGAGAATTTTCGATTCTGGGAATTTAAAGGGGTGGGTTGAGTAGGGGAGGGATTGGTGCATCTAACCTCAAAAGGATAGGTCCCCAACTTCGATACCTGTCAAATTATTTCAATTCAAAGTTGACCTTCGTCAAGAGCACAAACGTCACTGCCAAAACTAGGAAAATTTACGCTCAGTTCGTGAGTGGATAATTCGGTAGTTGAGTAAAGAATTTTAATTCTACAAAATGGAAACGATTGCTACAGGTATGTAGAGAATATTCTTACACTAATAAAGTCTAAATCTCATAGATATCCTCTTTATTTTATACCTTTTCCGATGCTTGTACAAACATATCATGATTTTCAGAACTTGCATTTTCAAGTAGAGCAAAAGTAGCATATACCGCAATATACCGCGGAATTACAACTCCCAGACTATAGATTAAGCAATTATCTAATGACATTGACAAGAATCAGCTGCCTAAATCTGCCTATTCTCTTGTATAATGAATTTTTCTTCGGGCTCGTATCACAACATGGCGCCACGCCGCGGTCGATGTAACGCGCGGCGCGACAGGCTTCAACACGCTTAATATTTAACTATTTTTCGGTAATTCATTTGTTGCTAATGCTAATGCAATATTTTTCACATAGGTTCGAATGAAGAGAACGTGAAATTCACTCGGCAAGAAAGATTCAACATCGTTAAACACCGCAACATCCACAAACTCTACGCAACGATGCTATTTATGTGGAAGTACTAGTAAAGAATTCAATAACATCGATGATATTTTACAGAAAGAAGTCTACGAAGAGAAACTGAAGTTTGGACTATAAACATTACATGCTTAGATTAGGTTTTTTGAATGCTGCTTACATTTTTCATAGAAACTTGGGATTCAAAAATGGCAAGCCCGTAGAGCCGAAGAAAAAGAGATGGTAGAAAAGCGCAAGAAGATCATTCAAAAGGGATTCAGCTCAAAACTGGGACTTCTTGTTGATCGTCCGAAACCTGGATACGGAAGTACCAACGATGGAAATACAGCTCGACGCTTCTTTGAAAATTCGAAAACATCATCTCTCTAACATCATTGGATATAGATTTGATAGAACGGTTTCACTTCATCTTAAAAGTTATTTCTAGTTGACATGATATCAATATTGTTGTTCCACAATTATACCCTGGCAACTGCGAGAAAATTCGTTGAGCTGTATCCATGGTATTATATGACCACTTCAGTGCATAAGCTATTGATTCACAGTCCACAAATAATAGATCACGCATTGCTACCAATCGGTCAATTATCCGAAGAAGCACAAGAAGCGAGGAACAAAGATATTAAAAGATATCGCGAAGACTTTTCCAGAAAGTGTTCACGAGTAAAAACAATGGAAGACGTTTTCAAGCGGCTTCTGGTAACTTCCGATTCATTTATTTACAGTATTAGAAAACTGCCACAAAAAAATTGAAATGTTTGTCGAAGGAGGCAGTACAGCTATTACTTTCCCCTGAAATTCCAATCACACCACGACAGACCATGGAAGATTCTGATGTGGATTTTGACTCCGAGAGCGATACTGATTCAGATTAATAGTTATAAAACCATCATGTCATTTTGTATGCAGCAGATTCACCTTATCCATATTTTAAATACATTTTTCTACAATTCTAGGGCATAAGGTTAATCAGATTAAGTTTTGAATTTTAAGTACGATTTTCTTCAATAGCTACTCTTATTATTATTATCATCATTATAACAATTACTTCGATTGTTGTTTATACCATTACTTTTATTAGTTTTATTCAATCACCGACTTTAAAGATTGTTCCATTATATTATCGTATGACATTTGTGGTATCGAAGAATTTTTATTCTTCAATACATTTTCGACAAATATTCTGTTATTTAGGTTTAATAAACAAATCACGTTTTCAGTCTGTTAATTGTTGTAATTATTGATCTCCAAATCTTCTATATACGCTATTATTAATAAATTATGATGGATTTTTACGCGCCTCGTTGATATATTGGATCCGACATTTTGTTTAGATAATTTTTAACTTCAAATTCATAATCAGCGACCTCAAAAACCCCTGAGGTATGAGTTTCGTCTAAATTAAACGTCTTCTTGGGGTTTTGGCCACGTTTTGGGGATTCGGCCCCACTGTGCGCCAGATCGAGATACCGTAAAGTGGGGATAGACGAAGGCATCGCTTCGGGAAACACTTGAGTGAAATGTGTGTGACAATGTTTACTGTTTTCAATTTTTTATCTTCAAATATAATTACATAAATTTGTTTTTTTTATATCGTTCATCAAATATGCAGCTGGCGCGTAGAGGTTGTTTTTTTCTTTTGTGTACCAGCCAAATGTATGCATTTTTGTGGTTATTTCAAACACACATAACTTTTTTAAGAAAATAAATTAATACAAAAACTGGCCTTGACATTATAAATTTATGCCTTTTGCAGCGCTAACCCAAATTTGAGATTATAAAATTACAAAATAAATTTAAAAAACGCTAAACGGCGATGTCTTACGGGGCCATAGTTTTCGATTCTCCTATTAATCAACAGCTTACCAAAATGACACTATGGGTAAAAATCGGTTTAAAAATGGCGACATGTCCATTGTGACACAAACCTCGTTGTGGACGTCCATCAACTGCCCGAATCAACGAAAATATTTAAAAAATCGAGAGCTTGTGCTTGACAGTCAATTGATCAACTGTCAGAGATTAGTGGGTTATTTTGAAAAGGGATGCTGCCAAGTTTGTTCCTCGGGTTCTGACTGACAATAAAAAGGAACATCGAGTTGAAACATGTGTTTTGAAACAACAACTTGAAACTAGTCCAGACTTTCTGTCAAAGGTCATTACTGGTGATGAGTCATTGTGCTATGGTTACGACCCAGAAACAAAGCAGCAGTCAAGCCAATGGAAGACGTCCAAAAAAATATCGTCAAGTCAAATCAAACATCAAGATCAAGATGCCAAGTTCATTCAGAGTTTGTTCCTCCAGATCAAACCGTCAATCAAAAATTTTATTTGGAAGTTTTAAGAAGATTGCGCAAGTGTTCGTCGAAAAAGACCGGATTTGTGGCAGACAGGAGACTGGCTCTTCCAACACGACAGCGCACCTGCACACACAGCAATCTCTGTTAAACAGTTTTTGGATAAAAATGGCATGGTTCCGGTGACCCACGCAATTTACATGCCTGACCTGGCTCCGTGCGACTTCTTCTTATTTCCACGCATGAAAGAAAACCGATTTGACAACATTGAAGAGGGCAATGATGACTACAAAAAATGTTTCGAACAGTGGAAGCACCGGTGAAACAAACGTATTAATTGTAATGGAGAGTATTTTGAAGGGGATAAGGTTGTTTTGTTAACAATTTGAAAATACAGTAGAACCTCGATTATCCGTGCTCCACGGGACCGGACGAGGCACGGAAAATTGAAAAGCACGGATAATCCGAACATTTATTTCTTATATGTATGTATGTATAAATACTAAAAAGATAACAAAATAAAAAACAGAATTCTACATAAGTAAACTTTTACACTAAATAAGAAAAAATAAACTCTACATAGTTAGGTTAACTTGCATTTATGTACATAAAGTAGATGAAAAGCGAATGATTCCCAGGGATTCCCCTAGTACACTGCTGGCGATATCGATATTGCGTCATCATGCGTATGGCACGGATAATCCGCAGCCCGGATAATCCGCACACGGATAATCGGGGTTCTACTGTACATTGTTTTTAAAAAATAATTCCGTTTTTCTTTGGGTACCCCCTCGTATATGTATGTGCATGCGTATCTGCAAACCGTGTTCGCATCTTAGTAAGATACTCACCTGAGTGAAGTAATACCGTTTCAAAAATACATCTATTTGGTGCTACTACAGTCCAAGATTTAGGATCATTCTTGACACCATCCAATATAGATTCGCAATATTTACTCCATAATTCATATCTGGTACCCATACCTAAAGATTCTACAAGTTTGTCTATACACGAAATATCTATTGATTCGTTTTCAGGATCTCTCAGTGAAATTAGCGTTATTAATATGGTGAAAACAAATTTTCCAAAATCAGATTCCTTAACTTGGTATTTTAACATGAGTGAATTTGTGCAATTTAAAAGTTCCTTTTGATATTTTTTCTAAAAAAAAAAAAAAAAAATAGTGAAGCATGAAAAATAATTATCCTTTTAAGTCACTTGCTTTTCGACTTTGACAAACTGTTGCATCTGCTAATAAACATGAAATTTCTTCTAAATGCGGTTGTATAATTTCTTCTGGGGATCCCTTGAGCAAAGCTGCTAACACACTAAAGTGCCCATAATGTGCGTCATCTTCAATTGCTGGTAAAACAATTTTCATCCATGTCTTAGGTGACACGAACAAACCTAATATTTCGCTGGCAATAACAATCTAAAATTATTAGCACTTTATCGTCCAAGTCCCAGTTATGGCTGGCATAACAGGTAAACGCATGTCTTAGTTTAATATCCTGAATACGCTTTTAATATATGTCGAAGTTAGTTTAATTTCAAACTTATAGTTAGTTTAGTATATTATGAACTAAGTACAGAGAATTTAATCTTGAAACCTACGCCTCCAATATAAATTGTTATTTCTTGACCGTAGTTTATTTAATGCAAGTTCAAATAGCAAAAAATATTGGTTTTCTTTCTTTACAAAAAAAGAAATGCAAGCATACTCATTTAAATTTATAACAAATAAATAATAAGTACCTCCAGACTATACTTCGGTAATTAATACGAGCTACACTTTTTTGATGTTTTAAATCACTCATCTACCATTATTGCTGACTTGAGGTAAATTACCTCATGAATTGGGAAAAAGAGATACATAAACATACATAAATTATGTATGTTTAAGTATCTCTTTTTCCCAATTCATGAAAACAACCCCAAGTGCCAACAGTTTAGAGAGAACCTCTCTTACCAATTGCCTTGACTTTGTAACTTTATGCACATTCTGGTTTCTTGGCAATATGTACAGTGCCTGACAGGATTAATGTCTCCCCCATTAAACACGTAAGTATCAAAACTACCTACTTTCAGGCAACGTGTCGGTCTTTTTCAGTTATGCCAAAAAGGGGTATAATATAGGCATTGTAGTCTTTGAATATAAATAAATACAAGTAAAAGTAAACAAGTTCCAATATCTGCAAGATAAGTATATGAGGGCTATTATTATTCTTACATTTTAAATATAGACATATTTTTAAATCTTGTTTAAAGAACCTTTTATTCAAATGAAATTATAGTTGCATCAAACACCAGAAATATTCCTAGATGTTAAAGATGTTTTTAATGTGTGCAATATACTATATACTGGTCTATAATAATTGATATAATGCCTAGTAACTGAAAAGATAAAACGTTTTACTTGTAATGGGACAATACTTGCTGTATTTATTATAGGTATAATATAACCATTGTTATTTTCTGTTTGTGTGATTCACCGTTTTACGTAAATAAAATATTTAGATTTATAATTTATAATTAGGGAATGAATGGAAAGTACAAAATAGGAAACATAGGTTTTGGGAAATTATCAAATAAACAAAGAGGTGTTATTGCTTCTACACTTCAGTTGTGGTCTTGATTTTGTTAATATAAGTCCTTGTAGAAAATTGAAAATAAATGCCTCGACGACAGCACCAAAAAGACTCTACCTTGGAAATAAGAGGAAAGATAATCGAAATGAGAGTCTTCGGAAAAGCAAAACGGCGGAAGAAGTTGAACTATTTCTGACTACATACTAATTTATCATAAATTTCAAATTTATTTTAAGACATTGGCTATATATATTTGACATAAAGTAGTTTCTTAAAATGTATTTATAATTATCTGTTCCTGAATTTTCAATGATCACTTACTAAGTTTTCAAAGTCTATTTACAATAGCGAGCAAATATAATTTCATTTCGATTCGTAATAATGGTTTGAATCAATTTTTCTTAGGTTCTTTTATTATATTCACGAATTTTTTTCTTCTCATTTATCTGATGTTCCTGTGTTAATGGGATCTTTGCTATGGATAATTATTTTTTGTCAAACGTGTGCTACGAAAGGGAAAAATGGATTTCGAGGTAAGACAATGTAAATGAAGTAGAATGGCCACTTGTAATTTGCCGCACACAGAGAGACCCTGTATATTAAGTGAGGAAGATAATAACATACGGGAGTTTTGCTTTGAAATTCATTTACCACCTGAACTAGAATGTTCGTCAAGGACGAGCTTTACACAAAAATGGAATACATTGCAGAAAACCTGCAAGAAAAGTTGACATTACAGAACAACATGCTGTTGTTCGCTTAAATTTCACCTATAAAAATATTTAAAGAGATTGAGAAAATGTTATTTTCGCGAACGAAAAACTATTTACTACTTCTGACTATTCAATAAAAGTGCTTTGGCGGCCAAACAATACTAGGTATGATCGGTATCATGTACAAGGTACAAGAAGAAGTTGCAGAATAAATTGTCGCTTTTAGGGATAGATGTGTGCAGGTAGTCCGGGAGAAATTGTTCCAATTCCGGGACGATTAACTGGTGAAGGTTGCGGAGATATTCTCGGAAACATATTCTTGCCTAGTGTGTGTATATTATTTCCAGATGATCCAATTTATCTCCTCCATGATATAACTCGCCTGTTCATACATCGATACCAGTACGCAATTGGATAGAAAATAATTCTAAAGTAATATTAATTCCGTGGCCACCTAAAGCACCTGATCTCAATCGTTATAGAAAATCTGTGGGTGCTAATGGCTCGTCAATGGTCCGAAAGTATAATAGATAATATTCGCACTATAGAACATTTAAGTCAAAATGTATGCAGCGTGTGGTAGTTACGTGGTGGTCAATATTGTGAAAAACTTTTGCATTTATTGCCTGTCAGACTAAGAGATTGTATAACCGCTAATGGTTACTACACAAAATATTAGCTTTTTTTATTCTCTTCTTGGTTTCCGGGCTGGGACCTCGTCGTGATAGTTTGCTCTACTGACGTTTTGTCATCAATCGCATGAGATATCTTCAGGGTCTTCTTTTGTTACTGCTGCTGCTACACGGTGACTGGCCTATATAAACCCTCCCAATGCAGATAGTTTGAAGTTACTGTGTTGTGTTGCAGCAGCAGCAGCAACAACAAAAGACCCTTAAAAACTCCCATAGTATTGGTGACGAGACGTCGATAGACGAAGCCATGCATTCAGGAAACTAAGAAAATAATACGGAGAAAGACCGCGCAAGCCAGATTTATTTTGTTTCCTTATATATTTTTATAAAAATGTGATATATTTTTTGTTGCGGTTTACTTAATCATTTTCGGAATTTATTTGTTTCATTCTTATTTTTTAGAATATATTATTTATTAGTTGTATTTCTTTAGTTCATTATTATTATTAGAAATGTTTCTTGTGTTTTCCATTTTTTATATACATTTTGCATTTTATTGTAATATTTGAGTTTTTATCGCACATACTTTCTTAATTTGACACTAATATGTATTCACTGCATCCATTAAAAACGTATGTATAATTTTATATCCTTTTCATAACTTGTAGCGGACAAAACAGTGACAATTTGTTACATTAGAAATATTTTAATTTTAAAAACAATTTTTTTTAGAACTGCTTGTCAGATTTGGTTGCAGTTACTAATTAACAAGAATGGCAATGATTATTATAGCTATAATAAATAAAACTTTAAAACGTTAAAATAAGAATACCTAATTGAAATTCATTATGTGTTTATTATCTATTGATATCAACCAAAGAGATTGGAATATAATAGAGGAAGTATCAAGCTGCAATGTTTGGCCGCAACAACTGCAGGTGGGGTAAGGGGAATTGATACATTGCCAAGCGATTACAGTCCTTAGGGAAATCCGACGGCGTCAATGAGGCGTGCTGTCATTGGTCGAAATGTCGTGCTTGTACTTGGTTCATATGATTTCGTTAAATTCTACACGCATTTGTTTTAAAAGTGTTTGTGCTTTGTGATATGTAATAACGCGAATTAAGCACTTTTAATGCGAAATACATAGTAAAAATGGTGAAATTGTGTTATTTGTGTAAACGTCGATACGAAAAGGCATCCACTCCAGCACATCCAATCAGCGCTCTATATTTAAACCATGTTAAACACGTAAAGTTGAATTCTTGACCAACTTACATATGATATGATCGAGTGGATGCTCTTTCGTATCGACGTTTATACAAATAACACAATTTCACCATTTTTACAATATATTTCGCATTAAAAGTGCTTAATTCGCGTTATTACATATCACAAACCACAAATACTTTTAAAACAAATGCGTGTAGAATTTAACGAAATCATACGAGCCAAGTACGAGCACGACATTTCGACCAATGACAGCACGCCTCATTGACGCCGTTGGATTTCCTTAAGGACTATAATCGCTTGGCAATGTATCAACTCCTCTTACCCCACCTGCAGTTGTTGCGACCACTTACATCGCCTACAAACTGCACTCATGCTTAAGAAAACCAAATTAAACCAAGAAAATAGAAGTCTCGATTTTATAAAGAGAATACAGAAATTAACGAAGGTCAATCAAGTATGACAGCTTAGACAAAATGCAAAAGGAAAAATCCCTTACCACAAAAATTAAAATAAAAAAAATCTATCTAAGTATTTCGGCAACTAAATTGCCATCTTAGTAGAAATCTGTAGAAAAACAAAAAAGAGTGTTACACGTAGTATTTTTGGCTAAGGTGGAACCTTAGATATGCTCTTCACCAAATCACCAGTGGGATAATACTCAGTGTTATGGTGAGCATATCTTCTAAAATACTATTTTTAACACTCTTTTTTGTTTTTCTACAGATTTCTACTGAAGATGGCAACTTAGCTAGTTGTCAAAATACGTATACATATACTTTTTTATATCTTTTTAATTTTTGTGGTAAGGGATTTTTCCTTTTGCAGTTTGTTTCAGATTTTTAGCCAATGTCTCCACCCATTATTGGATTATGATAGCTTAGGTCTGAAACAAAAAGAAGAAGACCAAAAAATACAAGGAATAATGGAACAAGGAAGATTTTAAGTGAAGAAGAAACAACTTGGAAAGAAGTGGAGAAGTGATCTCAAAACATGCAGAAGTGCTGCAGGTTAAAAATCCCCTTAACACCTCTTGGGTAAACGAGGTTTTCATCATACATATAAGAAAAAAACCTTTAAAAGATCTTAAATATTTTGAGGCATATATACTAGTTATACTAAGACATGCTTTTATCTTTTCAACTTTTGAGGTGAATAAACAGTAATATTATGCTTACATTATCTACAACTCTCTTATCTTCATCTTTAGCAGCAGTATACATTGCTGGCAATAAATCTTGTAAATTTTGTGTAATATCTGCTTCTGCATGTAACACAATTGAACACAGTAACTGACTGCAACGGACTCTAATATCAGGTTGCCAACTAACCAATTCTTTCGAGATAGCTTTACTTAATTTACTGACATTTCGTTGTACAAGGACACGACATCCAAGATTTGGCCTTTTCACTACAAATACACCCAAGTGACTAAGATAACTGGATACATTAATTCGTTTATAGACAAAAGAAGAAACATAACTACATCCTCAGAAATATTAAACATAGGTTGAATAATACTTATCTAAGAAATTATATTTTAATTCATGTTATTTGTTAAGTGCAGATTCTCATATTTACTACTAAAGAAGTAGTCTAAGATAATTATAAAAAAGCAAAGTTATAACAGTAGTAGAAATATTACAATCACTTCCAAGGTATTACAACTTTCATCCTCACTCAAGACTGGCTTAAATTACACTCTAATAACTGCTCTAGTCTCAGCTCAGTCAAGAAGTACATACGCTTTGGTATCAGAGGGTTCTTTTTATAATTATTCAAGAAGTATAATGATTTATATTGATATTTGATATTCAAAAGTTATGTAAAATATTGATGGATATATAGGATGTAGAAATAGTCTCTAATTTAATTACGTATACATACAGTGTTTGAAATAATGCTTTGGGTGTTCTGTTAAGTAATCTAGTTGATCTTTTAAATCATTTTCATTTTCCTTTTGGTATTGTAAACCAATATCCTGCCAAAGTTGATGAGCATCAGCTCTGGTTTCCGGTACTTCATCATTTAACCTAAATCAATAACTACATTATAAAAGATGCTGCTTATTTTGCACATGAAATTTCTAACCCTGTAAGTATCAAAGGCAACAATTTATGAAAAAATGAATATCTATCTCTGTATTCTAGCAACCACTTAGAAGCGACTTGAGCAACTGTTTTTCGTACAGCAGGAATTTGATCAAACAGTCTCTCAGCCATGGGGCCTACTACTTCATCCAAACCTTTATAGGTACTATTTAATATAATTTCACCTGAAAAAAAAGAATTAAGATGAAACAAAAAAAAACAAATTAATATATAATTTACCTATACAAAGTATAGCTTTGCATCTTATTTTATATCTTTGATGTCCAAAGTTGCCAAGTACTGGTTTAATTAATGTTTCTGCTTGCATATGAAAATCTCTTGGCAGAGCATGAGCTAATTTTACAATACAATCACAACTTGTTTCCTTAATTGCTGGATATTTATCTTTAACCGTTTCTGTCAGAACAATGACACAGTCATTCAGAAAAGGTTTCATTGAGTTATTATCTTTATACTTTTCTATTACATTTTCTAATAATTGTATTAATTGTAGTCGTATTTCTTCTGATTCTTCAATTATCTCACAACTACCTAGCCTTTCAACAAGGACTGGGAAAAGATATGATAGATAATAATCATTTCTTGGTAAAATATCAATTAAAAATATATTTATAAATCTAATTGCTTCTTCTCGTACAGGCTCTGATTTATCCCTTAGGCCATTTAAAAAGTATATATGTGACTCTTTGAATATCAAATGAACGTTTTCATGTGAGTGTATTTGGTTTGGATTTGATAAATATTTCCCAAATTCTTGATATGCACTTTTCCTTTTTCTTCTGTCACTGCTTTGTATACTGCAACAAAACTTTTCTACCATTTCTAAAGCGTTAAATTCTTGGTCACATTCGCCTAAAGACATAATTATTTTGTTTGGTGAATGAATTCTGAAATACTTTTTAAAGAGTCAACCATTTGTAAACAAAGTGACGTTTGACGTGAGTTTGACCAATGACATAATAGATAATAATGATCAATTTCATTTATCCTTGTCAAATTTCGATGCGCGGATATTTTCTTTCTTTCTCTTATGGTGTGGGTCTTCGCAATATAGCACACAATCCATCTATAGTAGTAATTAATGAATTAATGTACCTATTTGTAATTGATTTACGCATCCGTATTCTTTTCAACTTTTTAGGGGTTCCTAAAATATTTGTTATAGGTTTTTGCCAATTATCAACATAGATCTGTTACGTTTCACTATGTTTTATTACGTCCTTACGAAAGCATATAAATCTATTACGTTTTCATGGATTTTTCAACGACTTTTTTACTTTAATTCAAACCTTCCCAAGCAGCAAAATCACAATTTTAAAGAAAGATGAAAATATATATTTGCTAATGTAGGACAAGTGAATATATAGTGATTTTGCTACTACGGTTGTGCCTATATTTTTGGAACAGTATCCTTAGTAGCAAAATCACTATATGTTCACTTGTCCTACATTAGCAAATATATATTTTCATCTTTCTTTAAAATTGTGATTTTGCCGCTTGGATACATCCAACTAATACCTACATCAAGAAAAATATGTAATGGCTGTTAGATGTTGGACAGAAGATGGTTGCCGTATTGCGGTTTTTTTTACTCTTCAGAGACTTTATATAGCCTTGCAAGGCCAACTGTGCCCAAGCAGCAAAATCACAATTTTAGAGAATATATATATTTGCTAATGTAGTGTGTAAGTGTAGTGTGCATATAGTGATTTTGCTACTAGGGTATCTGATTTCGCTGCGCGATATAAGGCTGTCACGTAACTTGGATTTACATTGTTGATTTTGATTCTAATAACTTCAAAATATTGATCCTTATGTGCCGCCATCTAGTAGTAACCAAAATAAATACTTTCTGAATTTTTATGGAATAACACTTTAAACATTAACTTTACAATAATTAATATTAATAATTTACAAAATAAAGTAATAGAACAAAATAAAATTAAAAAAGTGTTGCGAAAAATGAAGTTGTTGGGTAGTGTCAAAAATAACAATTTTACTTACATTTCGAAGAAAATACAAAACAAAACACTAATTAGGGTTCAATTACGTTGTAAAGAGTTTGTTTGGTTTTGTATATGAATTTTTGGATTTTAAAAAATGTTGCGTTACTAACGTAATTATTGGATAGATGGCGCCAGATAAGGATCAATATTTTGATGTTATTAGAACCAGAAAAATCGCATTATGTGACGGCCTTATATTGGTCAGCGATATTAGATACAGTTGGCCTTGAATCTTGAAAATAGCTGAGCCATCTATTACGAAACAAGATAAATCTATTACGTTTTTGCGCAGAAAACTATTACAAACTGTCTTGTCGCTGGGACAACACTGAGTTTGAGTGAAATTGTAGTGAATGTAGTGAGACTCTGCGTACTTTCGACTTTCAACGTATTCTCCTATCACAAACTAAACAATTAGACCGGCAACTTAATCCTAGATGTTATCCAGAATACTCATCCTTGTTTAGCAAACGTAAATTTCAATACTCTACCATCTTTGTCAGATTCACTGAACTTAGAGATGAGATGGCGCTAGGCACAGTGATGTCATTGGCGCTTAGCAATAATAGGGGAAAGGTGGGGCGAACTCAATGGATCTTTATATTTTACGCGGGAGAGAAACAGCAACGGTATTTCGGTATAAGAGAAAGTAGGACAATAGACGGCTTTGGTATAAAATTTTTAAACTTCGCGGCTGTCCTTACCACCAACAGTGACCAATAATACCAACATTTACTGTATATTTACTGCTACCTGATTTTTGTGTTGATAGCGTGTTTGTGGTTTATTCTTGTTGTTAAATTTGCGCGGTCGGCAGCGCACGCATCTGGTAGAAAGGTCACGCTGATGACGTAGTGGTGGGCGTTAAAATATAAAGGTATTAAATACTTATTAAGTAAATAAATAGAACTTAAAAATAATATATAAACGAAAATTCTCGGTTGATTATACTACATCAAATGTTCAAATCGTCCTCCTTCTATTTCTAAACAATACGCAATTCCATTATAAGAGTTACGCCGTACATTGGACAAGACTTCGGGGGTGATTGTTAACAAACAGTTTCTATTTTTTATACGCAATTCTTCTAAATTATTTGCACGTTGTTCTTCGTAGCCGTATACCTATTTGTGACTTTATGTGACCCCACAGAAAAAAGTCATTTGGTGACAAATCAGGAGACCTGGCAGGCCAATGGATTGTGCCCCGTTTTGAAATAATTCGGTCTTCAAACGTATTTCTTAGATATTGCAGCACAATCCTGCTTGTATGGGCAGGACATTCGTCTTGTTGATACCAAATGTCTTCCATTACAATGATAGGTATTCCCATGGTACAAATATATAAGGTATGTTCTAGCGCAGCTTCCTTATGACGTCAATTGGATGCAATTTCGTCATACCACTGATATTAAGAAAAGAAAGATTACTCTTGAATAACCACAGATGTAATAGTATATAGATAGCTATATAAAGAATAATAAAATAGACATAATATATAGCACAGTTGTTTACGAATGTGTAACTAAATTAAATTTCTTTACAAATTACCTGTTTAAAAACTCATAAAGCAAAATAATAAGATTGTATTATTGAAAAATCTCCCACTGGATATTATGTAGCACTTTGGTTTACGAAACCTGTTTTAGTCGTTTGATAATACAATTTGTAATTACTTTACTGACAAAGTAATTTATCACAAAATAAATTTATGACTTGAAATTGTGCATTTTATGTAGTATATTGCTTTAAATTACTGATACCAATGAATATTGCAAAAGTTGAAAGTATTATAGTAAGAAAACTATTGGTTTAATATTGGATTTTCGTTTATTAATTGTTAATTGACAGGTAATAAATAAAACAACAGATATGGTTACTTTTTTTTATTGGTAAATTTTATTGTTTTTTTTGTAATTTTCTTTTTTGTTGATAATTATTTTTATTTATCTCTTTTATACGTATGTAAGTTCTTACTCTAATATATGATTCCACAACTTCTTGTGGCAAACTAGTCTTAATATTTTGTACCAAACGCTTTATTATGTTGGTATTTTTGTTAATCGATTTCTTATGGAATTCATTAAACATTTGTTCAGCGTCTTCTGCCATTTTCTTCATAATAGCATTCGGCTGACGTAGACACCGCCTGGAGACTAATCCAATCCAGTTGCTTTCTGGGGATTCAATCTGAGTATCATCATGTAACGAGTATTTGCTTCTGAACTTATGTGCTATATATCCCGCTATATAGTATAAGCCTTGCTTCGCAATATCCCCGGTAGCAGAGGTTGCGGAATGGATTCTTTCGAATTCCGTCAGCAAGTCCATAAATTCCTCATTTATGTCATCCTCAGACACCCTGACAACATTTTCTTCAAAATCTCCAGTTTCTTGCACAAAAGGTTCCAAAACTGTAGTTAAGTTAAGTGTTGCGTCTGTAGTTAGTAACTCTACTACAGACGTATCTTCCTGTGTGTTGACATTTTCTGAAAACACAACAGATGAATGCTTCCCAAGAATGTACCATCTCAATCGATATTTGAATTGTAATGCACTAGGGTGGTCATTGGTGGATCCCATAGCTCGCATATATGAAAAAAAATTTTCTATTATATCTTGATTCAGACGTCTAGTAATTATGTACTCAATATTAAAGTTTGACCTTAAATATTGATATAAGTTTTTTAGAGAGCTGTTATTTTGTAGTATCGCTTTTTGAAAAAACATTAAACTTTTTCTTGTACCGACTCTTATATTTTGTATTAATTTAGTCATTTTTTCTATTTTATCCAGTTGGTTTTCAATATCAACACCATATGCATTGGCAGCAATATCAAATTTGGTTTGAGTATTGAACAAATCAAACCAATCGTTAATGATATTAATTATGTCACTAATTTCAGTGCATGCAATATCTGGCATTAAATTATGTTCACCACACCACCTTATCGCTAGCGCCACTGTACGTGAGAGACATTGCACAGCATATTTTACTTTCTGCCTTTGGTTGCCAATTACATCGATGTGAACCTGTGTAAGCTTATGGGCAAGTTTCAAGTCACCTTCCTGTAGGTCAACCAATTTCTGAAAGGGCTCCTTCGTGATCTTTGTATTATTTATGGTGAACCCATGATCAAAAAGATTATTTCTAATCAATTTGATTAAATGTGGCACATCAGCAAATACAAAAATCTTTTTCCCTTCATCAGATGGATGAGTGAAGGATTCACTTTCATCGACAGCTACACCAACCTTCATATTTTTCCATAATTTTCTGTTTCCAGGTCCTAGATCCGAAACAACAGCTACAACAGTGTACTGTATTACTTCTAATTTACATATAATATTTCGGAGGACTTCTACCGACATACCACAGTCGTAATCATAGTATATTACTTGCTTCCATGCCGAAAACAAGCCACGTACCATAACGGTTTGCACTGTTTTGTGCGGTCCTACAGCCTGTTCCCTTTTGCGATCGAAACATATTTCATTAGAGACGTACATCTCGTCAAAAGAAAGTACACACAATCTGTCGCGCTCGGTATACTCATTTGCCTTATATTTCATAATTAGTAAAACCTCTTCCAGAATACCTGGTTTCAATTCCAAACTTGTCGCCCACTTCCTTAAGGTTGATAAGCCTGGCAGTGGATATTCTCTGGTAGTTCTTAAATATCTGTAGGCTTTAGGACTTACGCTTCGAAGCGAAATTGCCGAGGAAATATCTTCAGCAGTCCATTTTGCCTTCATTTTTGTCTTTGATTTTATTAGTCGTATTTGCCCCGGTGTAAAATATTTCTCTAAAATTCTATTGAGGTGACATATTTCTTCAGTGAGGTAGGCCACCTTTTCCTGTAAGGTCTGTATTTTCCCTTGCGATAGAAAATATTGTTCCTTCCAATGTGATAGTGTGTCTTCAGGGTTTTCGGTTGAAGTAGATGGTCTGCATTATAAAATCAAAATTAGAAATGCTCAATACATAAATCATTCGTTATACTATCTTTCACAAACTTGATTTGTTTCATTTTTAAAAAAATGCATATTAAAATATATATTACAGAATTACTGTTTTTAGCATATTCAAATTATTTATTATACACCATAATCTTAATCAATAAAGTCTACAACATTATTACTTACATAACAGCTTATGGCCAAGCATTTCAGTAAAAATGGAACATAGGTATATAGTAATATGTATCAAATAAGAAGTATATAGAATAATTAAATAAGTAAGACTGATTTGTGTACTGTTCGGGCATATGAAAATAGGTATTAATGTGAAGGTAATGATTAAAATCGATAATTTTCTTTCTGTAATTCCTTAATATCATATGTAACAATGATCATTCTCCCTTACAGATTATATTACAGACAATGAATGCTATACTTTTTTAAGTAAAATATCAAAATTTTTACTGACAAAAAGTTTTTATTCAATCAATGAATATTTGAATAATAATTTTATTGATATACAATTTTAATTTGTTTGTCTGTATATTTTGACTTTTCATGTAATGATTTTATTACATTGAATAAATATTATTATTATTATTATTATTATTATAAATTACATCATTAATGATATATATATATATATATTTACTTAAATGAAAAAGCTCCAGGTTTTGTAAATGCTACTTCACAATATTTTTCTGTTTCGCATGTTTGGTTTCTTCTTTCCTCGGGAACAATAGAACAACTAGAACAAATTATTAAAATTAGAATGCTTTGTTTATTAAACATGGTAAGGTAGTATTGCTAACCTTATTTATTTGTTAAAAGTATGAAACAGCAATTTCTTTAAGTATTTTTACATTGCACACCACTTCAACATTACAAGACTATTTAAAACACTTTGAGCTTTTAATTTGACAGCTTATTTGAATACAACTCTTTTCATAATAACTATGCTTTGACAACTCCACTAACGAGTTAAATTTTTCCTTACCTTGTTGAGGAATCTTCTTTTGGCATAGAGAATGTTACTTCTGTATCTTCTACAGTTGGAGGTAACAGGTCGATTTCTTCCAATGGATTGATGGAATAACTGTAATAATTCATTAAATAGGTAATACTTTTTACATTGGCATATAATACATAGGTTATTATTAGGTTCATTGCTTCATACAAACAAATTTATTTGTATTTTTTTAAATACAGTATAAGTAGTGATTATATGAAGGTACGTATTACAGATTAACATTCTTCCTCTGCAACATCCTACTCTGTATACTAAATAATTTAAAAGTAAGTACACTCATGCGTTATTTCATATCTGTTACCTTGATGTTGATGGTTGTAAAGTCGAGTAATTTACAGCAGCTTCACTATGTGTATGTATATACAATGTGGGAACAGCTGTTTTATGAAGTATTTGGTACGATTTTATATATTTCTCTCTCATCTGTCGATTATCTAAATACCACTTCTCATATGCGTCTCTTGCAAAATGAAGTGAACATATATAATCTGTAAATAATAACATCATTAAAAGGTACACAAATACGTCCAAATACAAAACCTACGATTTCTTGTGTTTTTTATCCTTCTACCACAGGCTTGTATCCACTGCTGAGATAAGTTTCGATCTTTAGGAAAACGAAAATATTTAATATTCCTTCCTCGAGTGTTTTCTGACCTGCTTTTGCAGCTCAAGACACAGCAGCTTACCATATTAGATGAGCTAAAGGTAGAGGCAAATGTATTGCTTTATAATACAATATTTAATAAACTCATTACCTTCTATGTTATAACCTCTTCTTAAGTTCTAAATAAATCAAATTAAAAGTCTTTGGCTTAATGAAAATATTCACAAATCTTAATAACTACACTAAACATATAAAATAATAATTATAATGACACAAAATACGATATAATCGGATATAACTCTTCGAAATCTAAATATAAACAAAGCACAAACTCAAAACTACAAACATGTGATGGATGACGCAACACATATGACGAAATTGCATCCAGCGCAGAAATAGGCGAATTTGAGTCAAAGTTGTAGCATACCTTATATATTTGTACCATGGGTATTCCGTGTATAAAAGGAATAATACTGTGTTGCAGTAGATCTAAGTATTTCTGTCCGTTCAACATGCCATCAATATAAAATGGGCCAATGATATTATTGCCTAATATCCCAACCCATACATTTACCTTTTGTGGGTATTGCGTGTGAGCAGTATACGCAATGTGTTTATTTGTTCTGGACCAATATCGTAGTATCGCTGGATTATGCCGGCCATGTAAGAAAAACGTAGATTCATCCGTAAAGAGGATGTTCGAAATAAAACCTTCATTCAGTGCACATTTTTCAATTATGCCTAAACAAAACTGAATGCGATCATAATTGTCCTGTGGAAAAATTTCATTTATCTTCTGAACATGATAAGAGTGATATTTGTTTTTCCTTAAGGCTCTTCTCACAGTTTCACGTGATACATCCAGTTCTTGTCCTATTTGTGATGTTGTCAGAGTATAATTGTTTTCCACGCTAGCACATATCATTACATTGAGATCCTGGTTATCATTATTTTGAGCTTTCACATGAAACGATGGGGAAACACAACCGAATTTTTCAAAATTAGTTTTGATGCGATGTATGGTATTCAAACAAGGAGTATGTCGATTTTCAAAAGTATCCCGAAAGAGAGCTATAATAGACATCAGTGAATGGCCTTGAAAATACCATTTTACAATCTGAACCTTTTCATCAATTGTATACACCATATCCATAATTTTACTATAACAGACACTTGACATATATTAGTAAGATCAAGTAAGATATAGTTGCCTGGCCGTCAGATGTAATGTATCAATCCCCACTACATTCCCCTTTCAGTATATATTCGTAGTATGTTGTGGTTTACTGTATGTCATTCAAAATTACATTTCAAATTTGACACGTTTGACATTTTTTTGCAATCCTTTGTCGTACATCGTATTAATTATATGTTGATACAAATATGGTGTACAAGTGTTTAGCGTGCGGGTTTGGACAATATGAAGTTAACAAAAATGCACAGGTTTAAGATAAGAGTGGCATTTCCTTTGTTTAAGAAGCGCATTTTTGACATGTTCTCTGCCTTGCAGGTTTGATACCTTTTGATTTGTGTATTAGTATTATTATTACTATTACGTCTACAAATATTTTGTATTATAATATTCATCACTAAAGCAAGGATTTCAGGCCCTAAAAAAATTGAAAATAGGCGCCTAAAATAGCCACTTAAAACTGAAGTTTAGGCCCTAACAATTGAAAAAAAGGCAATATAGTTCTATAGTGTATTTACGAAATCAGAACAAAATAAAACAGTCATATCATATCGAGTTAACAAAAAAAAAAACAAATAACAAAAATAAAAGCTTTTCTCAAAAAATATTATATAAAATCAATAAATCATTATATAATTAATTATAATTAGGTTTATACATATATAAAAAAATAATTAAAAGTTAATTTTAAAATACATGTGAGTTAGCCATACAAACTAGATATCTTTCTAAATTGTCGGTTGTGAAGCATGTGCGTCTGTCTGTCAATCCTTGTTTAAATTTAGAGAAGCTTCGCTCCACGTCCACTGAAGTTACCGGTGCATATTTATAAACAACATGATTTACCTCAAAGCTGGTGGAAACATCTTCACCTTGCAAAAGTAATTTAATGTCCGACAAAAATTTATATCCAGGATTTTTTTTACTAATTCATTCATTTTTGTTAAAGCTTTTTGAGCTACTGCACCCGGCGCTTGGTTTAATTTTGTGAGCACTTCATTAAATATATTTAGAGATTCAGTCAATGGTAAACCGACAGCTTCTAATTTTGTAATGCTTTCACACAATGGTCCAAAATGAGCCTTAATATATAAAAGGTCTCGCTTGACATTGTTTGAACAAAAATGTTGTTGGGCTTTTTCAATACACTGCGCCGTTGTTGGATCAAATCCCATCACCACATTTTTAACTTCATCGAAGTTGTTGGCATAAAATAGTGCTGCTTGGAGCCAGGTTCCCCACCTGGTTAGAACGGGTTCCGGTGGAAGAGGTAGATTTGGGAGTTCTTCTCTATAATGCTCAACTCGTAAAGGCGCCTTCAAAAAAATTTTTTTTGTGTTAGAAATTATGCCATTAACAGTTCCATAGTGGTTTTGAATAACCTCACAAACAAGATTTAAAGCGTGAGCAAGGCAAGTTAAGTGGACTAGACGAGGATAAAATATTTTCAAATTATTAGCACATTTAAGCATATATGCGGCCCCATCGGTTACTAACAATTTGACTCTTTCATGTTGAATTCCTGTAGGCCATAAAATGTTCATGGATTCATTCACAAAACGAGCACATGTTTCATTGTTAGTTCTTTCCAACTGTTTTGTCGACAGCAACAACGGCTGCCCAGCTTCTGTTTCAGTCAGTCTGCCAATAATGCAATTGGCAATGTACCTTCCTGTACGATCTGTCGTCTCATCTATAGATATCCATATATCACAATTTCCTATACAATTCCTAATATTTTCAATCGTCTTGTCATAGCATTCAGGTAAGTATGTTCTTCGAAGAGTAGATTCATCGGGTAAATGCCTGTTCAAATATTTCTCTAAAAAGGCTTTGAATTTATTACAGCGCATCTTGTACAGAGGTATGTTTGCCGCCACCATTGCACTACAAAGGTCCATGTAAAATTCTCTGTTTTTTGTTTGTAGTGCAGGTGCAGAAAGTAGAGTTTGACGTAGAGGCTTTTGAATGCTACTTTTATGAAGAGATGTTGATTTATGCTGCTCCAGATGTCCCCTTTTGACGCATGTAAACTGGAAATATGATCGTTATACTTATCATTTTTTGTCAAAAATAAAATCAAACCTACCTGTTTACTGCAAGCGCGACAAAATAAAATTGAGCCGCCTTTTACTTCTTGAAAAATGTCTTTGTCTTGTTCTGACAACCATTGTTTCAATTTCTTTTCGAAAGCTTGTTTAACCTTTGGCATTGTGATCAAATCATTAATATCACCACAATCAATAACAGTAAAACCCTTTTGTTAAACCTAATATAACCTTAAACGAGGTTAGATTACGAGATGACCGGATTTTAGTAATTACAATTACCCTTTAACACTCTAGTCAGTGGCTAACCGCACGGCGCTGTAAAAACAGCCGCAACCCAAAATACAACAAATCCCAACATTAACAAGAAGCTCCAACGTAACAATTAATAATTATTAATTAATAAATAATGTGAAAAATTTTAAAGAAAAAAATTGAAGACTATTTTAGGCACATAAAATATTGAATTTAGGCTATATCATCCTTGTTCTAGGCACTTATTAAGGAAAAGTACAAAAATAGGCATTTTAGGCATTTACACATATGGCTCGATTGACTCCATTTATGATTTTAAACAGTCTGGACCAAGTTTTACCAATGGGCCTTAAAAATTCAGCAATAGCCATTTTGCCTAAAATCCGGGCTTTATTCATCACCTGATGAAGCCCTAGTAGGGTGAAACAATTGTTGTGAATTGAATAAAACTGTTTTGAACTCAATTTGAATTTATTTCAATTTTTACTTGTTATTACTATTTTGTTGTTGATTATATTTTTGGCAATCTGTATAATATCAATTTTATATACTATAGACTTGTAATATTAATTTTCTACATCTGCATATTTTTCTGTTATATATTTCATTTGCTGTTAATTTAATGCACAAATTTAAAATCAGCATTTTAGTAATGAACTATTGCTGAATTTGATCCTTTTGGTATATATTAGTTTTGTCTTTATTTGTCATATTACACAAGATTTGTATTAATATTGTCTTCTCATTATTGGTTGTGTAATTTAATTTTATTATGGTTTATTGTATAAGTATATGTATCAATAAAAACTATTATTATTATATCCCTATGTTTTCCTTGACAGTTTTCACTTATTAGATTATTATATTTCTCTTAATCTTATATAGAGTAGTAGTTTATTGTGTCTAATAGGTCACCGTAAGAGGGATGTTACAAAACATGTAAGTAAAAGATTAATATTTATATTTTGTATCACATATTTAATATGTATCACCACAAAATTACACATAAGATGCTCAAACTATGGCTATAATTGTTACAGTAAGTAGGTAATATTTATTACCATAGTTTTAGTAACTTTTGTGTATGCTTTTGTTACATAAATAACGTATTTAATAAGCGTATTCTAAAAACAAGCTCATTTCAAATTTCGCGCCAATATGCTGCTAGCGCCATCTTCGTACCAAGTTGACTGATGTGTCATAAGGATAGAACAATAGAAGATCTTGGATACTTTTTTTTCAAGTAGTTGCCGGTCTGGGTTGTTTAGTCTGTGCTCCTATCATGCCCCTATCTCACGAGCGGCTAAATCACAAGTGGCGTTCCATGTTCCAATTGGTCGTTCTATTCCATGATTGATTGGGCAGGCTGAACGGTGGCGGTATTTTTGATTTCGTCATTCGTCCTAGTCACAGATCTCGTCATCGTACTGAAAGCTTTTTAAATTTAATTCAGTATTTTAAAATACTGTATTTTGATGCTTGTAACTGATAGGAAATAATTTTTGTATCTTTCTTTTTTAACATTTTATTTCAATAAACTTGTCTTTTAAATTGTGGTTGGTAGGTATGTAGGTACATCTAAAATAATATGCAGCAAAATATTGTTTTGTGAATTCTAAACCGAATTTTACCTTAAAAAATAAGGGAAAAAAACTATAATCATAGATTCGCAAATATTTCGTTTTTGAAAAACAAAATGTTAATGACCTTTTCTTTTAATTGGGGTATTTGTTAAGTAATAGCACGTAATAGTTATTTGTACAATTGGTTTTGAAAGTCATACTTTTTTTCACGAATTTGCAGATTGATTAACAAGGTTCCAGCCCAAGTTAATTAAGCAAATGAGTGAAAAAATACTTTTCTTTACATAGTGATACAGTGATACCGTCAAGACTACGAATGATTGAAGCAAGGAAGGAAGAAGGAACTATAGACAAATACTACCTTGTGACACATCGCAAGCTGATAAACTTATAAAATCTATGGAAACGAAAGTGTCTAAATCGTTAAAACAGTATCACTTTCTGGTCGATTTATCGTTAAAAAAAAGTCAACATTCAGTCACCATGCTAAAAATAATAAAAATCTGTTCTAGCTATTCTTAAAAAATTCTAGAAGTAAAAAAATAGAGACTGTATTACATAATTTATTTCATCATATTACAATACCTACATTAAGTAACTAAACTAATACATACGTGTAATAAACTTTATTGTTTAAAATTACTTTTTAAATATGCATTTATCTCTGCTACTTCCCAAATAGTAGACCCCTTGACGAAGACAAAATGCCGAAACGTCTTTTTTTCAATAGTAGGAAATTTTCAACTAACTCTTCCAAATCAACGGACCTACTTTGTTCATGTTCAATACTTATAACAGCCAAGGCACTTAACCGAACTTGTTTAATGGTGCTGCGTAAATAGGTTTTAATTAATTTTAATTTCGAAAACGATCTTTCTGCTGTTGCTGATGTTACCGGTAGTGTTAAATATAACTGAAATAGTGTACATAGATCTGGAAGACTATACCTTGTCTCAGAATAAGAAGGAGTGATTCAAATATCCCGCCAAAACATGGAACACATAGCTTAAAATTTAGAAGACAATTTGATATGACATCATGACAATTGAGGTTAGATAAACTGTATTAATACTAACTAAGGATTTAGCTGTTTTGTGTTTCATTTACTACTTTCATTAAAATAGATGGATGTGCCGGTTTTCATTCTACCAGTCAAAGCAGCAATACGAGTGCACGGCAATTGGAAAGTTATAAACACAAGTAGGTGCATACATCTATAATTTTATGAATATAAATCTCTGGAATAATTGTAGTTGAGGTGTCGGACGATTTTTGCCAAAATGACTAGTGTACCTTATAGAGGACCTCTAATTGAACAACTTTTTCTTATAAAATTATCAATGCAAACGTACAGGAACGGAGATAAAAAATAAATTAGGTACTCATCGAGTCAATTTTGCAGGTAACATCCCCTGTAAGATATCCTATATAGAGCATTGAAATAATGAAAATCACAATAATTGATGTTTATTTAAGCCCACAACACAACAATAACCTTCGATTTGGACGTTTTTTTGATTGAATTTTAACAAAATTGGTAAATACCCAAATCATAACAAGCAAAATGGTGTATGCGAATGAACTGGTATCATGACTGGTATAAAACTAGTGACAAAAAGTCACAATCAAAGGTTCGTGTTGCATCGGTTATGCTTCCTTGAATCAGTCAATAGAATTACTACGATGTAGAAAGTCATTTAAAATAGGATGTTGGAAATAGTATTAGACGTTTATTGTTATGAAAATTACTAATAAAAATGAAATTATTAATAGAAATGTTGTTTTTGTTAGTAGATGGAATATTAGATAATTAGTTTATCAATTATATTTACGTATAAATAATATTTATGATTGGTATTTATTTATTATCTGTAATTTGAAAATACATATTGAAATTGTAAAATGTATCTGCTCTTACTAATAATTGGTCTTTAATGTGCCATGCAAGTGCATTTATTTTAGAGAAAATCACACATTACATATATTTTGTAAATATTAAAGTAAAACAAAATTAGTTAACTCATAAGAATTTAATGAAACATAAAGCACGTCTTGCAACTATCAATATTGAGCTCAATACAGATATAAAACAAGCTTAAGATATACAAATGACATACATGATTTGAATTAGTTATTTTCCAAGATACTGTCTTATAAAAAAGTAATTGTCACAATAATAAGCAAACACATAAAGAAGCATATATGATAAGTGATAAGTAACAGTACTATACACCGTGTCCAAAGTTATCGGTGCACTATTGCTATCTCCGTTATTTTTTGAGCTACGATTTCGGTTAAATTAACAAATTACTAGTGTTTTTAACGCTGATTATTCTGCAGTTCATGAAAAAACAATTGAATTACGTATTTTTGAGATATTTAAAAATTTATGATTTTTTTAAATGGAACAGCCTGTATATTTGTACGTATTTTGAAAAAGCATAATATTTTGAACAAATAATATCAAATACTATCTTTAACTAAAAAATAAACAAATGGCAAGCGTTTAAAGCTTAAGAAATTTGTTAACATTTAATTCTAAGTAGGTCATAGAAAATAATAATAAAATATAATGTTCACGGTACAAACAAACATAATAATGAAATAACTTTCATTTTTAATAACCTATTCAACGTTTTACCTAACTTAGTAAATGTTCAAAGGCAATGTCTTTGTTCTTCAATGCAATTTTCGGCTCTCACGATAACGTTTTCTGTAGCTTTTCTAATAGTTCGACCAGAAATATTATTTAGCGTTTGCCTAATACTATTTTCAAATTCCATCACATTTCGATATGGCTGCTTGTACACCTCATCCCAAAGATAGTAATCCAGAGGTGTCAAGTCAGGGGAGCGTGCAGGCCAACGAATGGGCGCGTTGGTTCCTATTCATTTTTGATTAAACGTTTCGTTTAACAAATTGGTATTGTTGACGTAATTATGGTGCTCCATCCTGTTGAAAATAAGTACGGAGCCTTTCAAGCACTGGCATATTATCTAAGAGATCATCCAGAATTTCTGTTAATAACCGCACATAGTGGTCTCCAGTTAAGGTACCTGGATAGAAAACTGGACCAACAATACTGTTGCCCATTAATCCGCACCACACATTTAAACTAAATCGGTGCTGGGGATTGCGTGGATCAACTCTCAGAGGATTTTCTCTACTCCAATAATGTTGATTTTTTTTATTGCACATACCTGAATTAGAAAAATTATATTCGTCAGACCATAGAATATAATTTAAATTATCTGGACGTTCATTACAAAAATGTCTTAGCCAATTACAGAAAACTATTCTTCTGTCTGCATCGCCGGGAAGTAATGCCTGAACTTTGTGGTGTTTGTATGGACGCAACTTATGCTTTTTTAAAATACCATGCACTGTACTCTTTTTCAAATCTAATTCTCTGGTAGAACTTTGAATGGATTTTTCTGGATTAGTTTCAAAATAAGCTAATACATTTACTTCCGTTTCTTCGTCTATTAGAAAATCCTTTTTCCTTCTTCGTATCTTAAATGTTTCTTCGTTACTTCGAAATTTTCTATACAATCTTAGAAAATAAAACTGATTTGGTGATTGACGATTCACATATGTGTTTTGATAGTAACGAAGCGCAATTCTTGCATTTTTTCTACAAATCAGATATGCCTCTAGCATATCACACTTTTCTAAATGCGTAAACGGCATTCTTTTTAATAAATATGGAAGAATAAATAACCAACTGCTTTAAATAACTTTTCGTGCGAAAGAGAATCAAACACAGTACGTGACTGACAACTTTAGTTGGCATACTATTTTTTTGGGGTTAAAGTGAAATAAGCCTACTATTAATAATATTTCATTGACATAAACTAAAATCCAACACAACTACTTTATTATTGGTTTAAGGACAATAGTGTATTGGAGCATTTATATCACAAATAAAATTATTTTTCTAAATATGTACAAATATACAGGCTGTTCCATTTAAAAAAAATATAAATTTTCAAATATCTCAGAAATACGTAATTCAATTGTTTTTTCATGAACTGCATAATAATCAACGTTAAAACCACTAGTAATTTGCTAATCTAACCGAAATCGTAGCTCAAGAAATAACGGAGATAGCAATAGTGCACCGATAACTTTGGACACGGTGTATATGTTTATATAGTTTAATATATCAATTATATTTGGTATTACATACAGCCTTAAAAAATAACTGATTAATCATGAGCATTTATAATAATGCATAACTAATGTTACTTATGAATACAATATACCTTAGTGATACAGGTAAATATCAGATAACTAAATCAAACACAGTACAAATACGAATGTACTTACTAATTATTCGAATTTTTCCCAGTGTATTCAGTCAGAGGAAATAAACACTATCAACTACCATTAGTTAGTTTTTGATTCAATTTAAAAATCATTGTTTAGATTTAATGTAAATATTACTGAACGCGTTATAAATGAATCAACGAAGTGGATTAAATATTTTTATATTATTGTCTCTGCAATTGTTAATATGAAATAACTCAAATTTATCATAATATATCTTTTTTAAGAAATAAAATAGTTATTTGAAAAGTTTACTTCCATGTGAAGAAATTTTATTTATCTATAACAAGTACAGTTGGTCCTTAGTGGATTTTATTTAATAAAAGTGAGTTATTGCTTTCATTCAGCAGACACAACAGTTGCGCAACTGTTCAGTGATCATGTGCAGTAGACGAGCGCTCACTTTGAACATGTTCAGGAGCGGCCGCCATTTTTGTGAGCGGAAAAATTCTATACTCACTTAGTGAGCGTATTCTGTGGGCATGCGCCATTGCTTTCATTCAGCAGGCAGATCGGGAACCGATCCCGCTCCAACCGTTCACTTCACAACAGTTGAGTGTTTGCTGGACAGGACCGCTCACCTTTGTCATCGTCTATCATCTGGTACTTTTCATTGCTGCCATATGTTAAAATTATAGAGATTAAACCTGATAAACAATAATAATAAATTCTTTTCTGCATTCATTTTTGCCGCAGTTTTTGGTGGAATGGTTGGTTTTTCCAACCCCGAATAAAATACTGGGTGAACTGCAATATTTTAATACATTTATTTCTACACAATACCTTTAATTTGCTGTATCCTACTTTTCTAGTAACTTTCTTCAAAATTATGTATTAGGTTGGTCTTGGAATACATCAGTGGCGCATGCGTACAGAATACGCTCACTAAGTGAGCGTAGAATTTTTGCGCTCACAAAAATGGCGGCCGCTCCTGCAGTGGGATTCTGATTGCTATCGTTTCAGTCGATAGTATCGTTTACGCCATTTTTCCGAGTTCGTGCGATTCTCATTGCTTTCATTCAGCAGACACAACAGTTGCGCAACTGTTCAGTGATCATGTCCAGTAGATGAGCGCTCACTCTGAACATGTTCAGGAGCGGCCGCCATTTTTGTGAGTGGAAAAATTCTATGCTCACTTAGTGAGCGTATTCTGTACGCATGCGCCATTGATGCATTCCAAGACCAACCTAATACATAATATTGAAGAAAGTTACTAGAAAAGTAAGATACAACATATTAAAGGTATTGTGCAGAAATATATGTATTATAATATTGGAGTTCACTCAGTATTTTATACGGGGTTGGAAAAACTAGCCCTTCCACTAAAAACTACGTCAAAGCTTAATGCAGAAAAACAATTTATTATTATTGTTTATTCGGTTTAATCTCTATAATTTTAACATATGGCAGCAATGAAAAGTATCAGATGACAGACGATGACATAAAGGTGAGCGGTACTGTCCAGCGAACACTCAACTGTTGTGAAGTGAACGGTTGGAGCGGGATCGGTTACCGATCCGCCTGCTGAATGAAAGCATTGTTTGAAAATCGGCCTCTCCGTTAATTATAGTTAAGAGTGAAAGATGATTACTACAGTGGAGTTGTGGGGAATATGCAATGGGGACCGTTTTACTCTTGCAGAGCAGCTCCAACGTTGGGGGGTAATTCCCCAACATTGGAACTACAAGCTATGTGGTTCCGAACTGGAATTGAGGGTGGACTAGGATAATTCCCGCGACGTATTGTCACTTTTCGCTTCGATCCGACATTAGCTATTGGGGATTTTTAGTTTTGAATATAATGATACTACTGTTACGCTATATCTATGATGGTAGTTTATTATTATTACCGCGCGATCATTTAAATTCTAAATTAGAGCAGGCTGTAAAATTTAAATTAAGTTGGTATATAAGTACTAATTTACAATTTGAATTGTCAAAGTGACGTTTGAAAATGTTAATTAATCAATAATTGACATTCTGGACAACCTAATAAAAAAAAATCCCGCCTGCTATAATTTAGAATTTAAATGATCGCGTGGTATTATACATATTTATTTATCTGTTGTTGTTGGCGATTAAAAATCTAATTAATAAAATCAGTAAACTCCTTATTCCACATTTCACAAATTGTTTATAAAATTATTTTGTTTTTGTGATTGAGCAGTGTCGGTAGAGAACACAATCACCAATTAAAAATGTACTGTAACATATTTTCAACATTACGCTTACAGAATACACTGCGAAAAATTTATTGGTATAATTATTACATTCGTATTTGTACTGTCTGATTTAGCTATATCTGATATTTACCTGTATCACTAAGGTATATTGTTATAATAAGCCTTGTTTATAAACAAGGTCATAAGTATCATTACTTATGCATTATTATAAATGCTCATGATTAATCAGTTATTTTTTAAGGCTGTATGTAATACCAAATATAATTGATATATTAAACTATATAAACATATATAGTACTGTTACTTATAACTTATCATATATGCTTTTTTATGTGTTTGCTATTTTATTGTGACAATTACTTTTTTATAAGACAGTATATTGGAAAATAACTAATTCAAATCATGTATGTCATTTGTATATCTTAAGCTTGTTTTATATCTGTATTGAGCTCAATATTGATAGTTGCAAAACGTGGTTTATGTTTCATTAAATTCTTATAAGAGTCAACAAATTTTGTTTTACTTTAATTTTTACAAAATATATGTAATGTGTGATTTTCTCTAAAATAAATGCACTTACGTGGCACATTAAAGACCAATTATTAGTAAGAGCAGATACATTTTACAATTTCATTATGTATTTTCAAATTACATATAATAAATAAATACCAATCATAAATATTATTTATACGTAAATATAACTGATAAACTAATTATCTAATATTCCATATACTAACAAAAACAACATTTCTATTAATAATTTCAATTTTATTAGTAATTTTCATAACAATAATCATTTAATACTATTTCCAACATCCTATTTTAAATGACATTCTACATAGTATTAATTCTATTGACTGATTCAACGAAGCATAACCGATGCAACACGAACCTTTGATTGTGACTTTTTGTCACCCGTTTTCCGTTTTATACCAGTCATGATACCAGTTCATTTACATGCGCCATTTTGTTTGTTATGATTTAGGTATTTACCAATTTTGTTAAAATTCAATCAAAGAAACGTCCAAATCGAAGGTAATTGTTGTGTTGTGAGCTTAAATAAACATCAATTATTGGGATTTTCATTATTTCAATGCTCTATATAGGATATCTTACATGGGATGTAACCTGCAAAATTGACTCGATGAGTACCTAATTTATTTTTTATCTCCGTTCCTGTACGTTTGCATTGATAATTTTATAAGAAAAAGTTGTTCAATTAGAGGTCCTCTATAAGGTTCACTAGTCATTTTGGCAAAAATCGTCCGTCACCTCAACTGCAGTTTACCCAAATCTCTTAACATTCAAATCTGTTCATTCTAGTTTTTCAAAAAAAATCATTAGAAGAATCTATGGATAAAGATATAGGCCCAATTTACAAATGAAAAGAGTAGACTTTGTTCTGAGTGTTTTGAGAAGGATTGCCATTATAAATATATAATTACTGCACATTTTAGTGAATGTTCTATATCAACATGAAAATTGCGAATCAAGTCTATTTATTATTAAATATTTGTATCAGCGAGCAAGAATGAATCAAACCTTTTACCTTTATCAAAACGTCCTTAAGAACTTGCAGAAAAAGTTTATGCTTATTAGTTTCTATTGTAAATATCAATAAAGAACTTGTACAGATAAATTGATGTATTTTGAAAATATATAAAGTATAACACATTTTTATTTCTATTATATATTGGAAATTAACAATAATTTAATGTTCACAAGATTAAAAATTTACATGGTCGGCACAATTTTTCCAAATACTTATTGTAACATTTGTAATTGCTTCGGTCAAAAGTTCTCGAATAACTGATATTCTGAAAGGGGATTTTTTTGAAGTAACTTCACCTTATGTATCAATTCAGAACGTATATGAAGTATTCTTAATTGCCTATCTTTATCAGTATGGCTTTTTAATCCTACAGGTTTTCAACAAAGCTTGTCGTGCACTCATTATACTTGTGGCAATCCAAACTTTTTCCCAAATATTCTCCACCAGATATTTTCACCTTTTTCTATTAGTACAAGTTTCTTTACGTTTGACATATCTGAAATATAACATGTATATGAACATGTGGTAATATAATTAGTATTTAATTAACACTTACTTGAAATTAATGCGTCAATTCTAGAATATATGTGAGTTGGTCAGTTCATTTACGGTATGAACTCATCTATAGTTATTTTTGCAATTATATTAATTGTTGGACGTTTGATTTTTGCACTGTCGTACAGTATTTTTGACAGATTCATGAAATTCAAAGTTTTAAATGCCTGATCACTTGTTCCTTAGGTCTCAAGCCGTCTGATCAACTCATGCTCGTGTTGTACATAAAAGTACGGATTTTATTTAATAACACAATAAACTATAATAAACCGAAGTAAAAATGTAAGAGACTAGGTTATGGCTTGACTATAAACATAAAATGACGTTTTGTCAAACTTATTTTCCCATGTTAAACTTGCCTACGCAAGAACCAATCGTTCAGGGAGTTACGGCGCCGCTAGCGCTGAGCTGTGCTAGGTCGAGCGCATAGGTCGAGCGGTGTCCTGAACGCGACTGCTGAGTGCCGGCGCTCGAGCTAGCGGTCGCCATCTTGCCTAGCGAAAATAAATTTCGCTCGATGACCTAGCGGCGCTAGAAAGAAGTGGGGATAAGCGGTGAATATTCAAATATGAATTTAAAAATTCAAACCCACGGATTAATAAACATATTAATTTATTAATTGTAGTAGTAAATATTATTTTTACGGTTGCTGTTGTACTTGTTGTTATATTTAATGTTATGCGAAAGTTATAGGTAAATTTATCATATAAAATAGATGTTGATAAGTACTATTATATTCGGTTTGCATATAAAGTGAATATGTTTATATAGGTATTGAAATGTGTTTTGAAATAGATATAATTAACAAGTAATGTCAAACAGCATAATTCCTTCTAATTTGGCACTAAATTTAATCAAAAATATTAAGAGCTGCTACTGAAACTAATGAGCTATGTAATATTGTTTGTTTTTGGGCCTTATCTTCTTATTATATTTTCGTGTTCTAAAATACATTAGTATTGCATGCATAAGTATAGATAGCTACATAGTCTATTAGGTAACGTAACTTAAGACTTTTACACAAGATCTACCATCAGATTCCAGTACGATAAATGTTGTAATAATATTGCTTCTTCAACCACAACAATAAAACAACCACACAATATTATCAGTTTATGTCATATTTATTTATCAATAGGATAGGCGATTTATTTATACACTTATTACAAAGCAGCATTCAGAAAATACATCAATTAATTAAAATTATTCACAGTGCCGATAAGTATCTCAACCAACACTGCTAATATAATAGTGTTAATCGTTACATCATCTTCAACTAAAACCTCAAAACATTCCAACGAATTAGCTAACATCAGATTTCAATAAGTTCAATAGGTAAGTAATAAAATAAATACACAAAGTTATTTCTTTGTAATACATTTATGTATCCGTTATAATTCTGTGGTTATACCTACTCTTACTGCAACATTAGCATTCAGAAAATTCATCAACTACTTAAAATTGAAATGAATACTGTTCACAGTGCCGATAAATATATCAACCAAAACTGCTGATATAATATTGATAATAGATTACACCAACTTCATCGAAAACTTCCACATAATCCATATTATAATACAGTGTAAAATGTAGTATTAAATATTTAGACACACTTTATATTATAATAAATAATTTACCATCTTCTCTGTCAATTCTAAAATAAGGATTTATATTGCTATCATATATTAGTTACACACCAAATACGTTGACTTTATTTTTAGTTTAGATTTTAAAAGTACGTATGTCACGTCTTCATACTTCAAACAATAATAATAATAATTAAATTAAATAATAATAAATTTCAGAACGCCATATTGCCGCTGTCAGCCTTCAGAAGTAGTAAAAGTACGCATGTCCAAGCAACAATTTTAAAATGTACTACTATGACCCGTTCAATGACTTCAGGCGCTGGCCACAAGCTCTAGCGGTATACGCTTCCAGCGCCGTAACTTCCTGAACGCACGGAATGAAATACCTTAAAAATATACGCCATTTTGGCGCGATATTTGAATCACTCCTTCTTATTCTGAGACAAGGTATAGTTGCTAAACATGCATTTTCCACTATTAATAAATTGGCTAAGTCCTTAATAGAAGATTTTTGTTTAATTTCATTAAACAAAACAGTCTTAAGATTAATTAATTGAATCGGCAAATCTTCTGAAAAATCAATTCCATATTTGCTCAGAATATGTCTTCCGTATTCCACTATTTCTTCATTCGTTAACTTAACAAATTTTGAGGGATTAAGAAACGAGAAAAGGTTTACAACTTCATTTATGGAGTAAAATCTTCTAGATAATTGGTTGATAATAATATCAAGTGACGCATTAAAAACTTCTACTTGAATTTTTTTTATCGGGTTAGGCATTACACAGTCGTTTTCACATTCATCAAAAAACTTTTTAATTCTCTTCTGGCGTTTATATTTTATCATAGGCTGAATATTCCAAGATTCTGCTAGATTTTTAGCTTCTTCTTCTAATTTATCAAAACTTTGTCGCAGTTCTGTCAAGTTTTCTTGACCATTATTGAGCAATTTGCACGTCTCTTCTAAATCACATGAAGGGCTCCGAAGTTGCTTTGAAATTAAATTAACAGTTTCGAGGATTTTACTCTGGAAAACTAGCAATAGAATAAACTCATAATTATCCATTTTATTCTGCAGAGACTTTGCAGGATAAAATTTGACAAACATTGCATTACAGACTGATAATTATATTTTATTGACAGTAAGCATTCAAATCTAGAAGACCATCTTGTTACGCACAGCTTTTTCAGTGTGTACTTAATTTTACTTCCATGTGGTGCAGCTTGATGAAGGACTTGCCAGCGTGGGAAGCTTTCACTAAAAAACACAAATGCTTTGCAAAAGATCATAAAAACTCTGTAGTTTAATGATGTTTTTGACAGAATCATTTAAAACTAGGTTCAAATTATGAGCTGAACAATGAATATAATCAGCTGAAGGAACTCGATTCTTAATTCTGGCTTGTAAACCATTATATTTTCCAGACATATTAGCAGCCCCGTCGTATCCTTGCCCTCGACAAGTTTCTATTTTAATTTGAAAATTTTCTGAAGTAGTTAGTAGAACAACAGCTTCTAAACTCTGTGAATCTTGTTCGGTTAGCTCTATAAATCCAATAAATGATTCCTTTATTTCTAGAGTGTTATATGTTTCTCACTATAAAAAGTATGACCATCTTTGTTGCATACACACCCATTTGAATTTTGTATTTTGAAATCTTACAGTTTAGGGTTGTTCGAACCAAAGAACGACTGCAATGATTAATGCGGTAATAAAAATATGTTTAGCAGGTGTTTTACGCGTTTCTATAATTCATTTATTTTTTTCTTACTTACCTCTCTTGATCTTTCAGGCGAGTAAAACAAAAATGAAATATATTTTAAAGAAATTCTTTCCTACTAAACAAATATGTAAGTTATTCAATTTATAACTAGTTTCTAATACAAACGTAAATAAAACAAAACAGATTTCTTGAACTACACTTTAATAAGTAAAAATTGAACATGTGGTGAAACAAGTGTTTTGTTTTATTTATATTTTATTTTAGTTTCTAATAGTAATTTGCTTATTTTTCCAGGGCTTCTTTCAAAGTTAGATATTCACTGGGGTGTTTTTATTGAATTTTTCAATAATCTTCCAGATTTTGCAAGTGGCAAGCTTATTTAGCAGTAATTTAAATTGTGCTGTATATGGAGTAAAAACTGTAGATAAATGGCAAGAAGTGAGTAAATCACAGATTATTTTTACTACTACAAATACCTACCTATATACATAAACCGTAACACATTTTTAATCATTATGGACATGGAGTGATTAGAAATGTAATTCAAAGAAAAATGCTGCAGAAATTAGACAAGCACAAATTGCTACAGGAGGTGGCCTCAAAATGGAATATAGCTAACCGGGCAGAAAATGAAGATTTTTGCTCTGTTGGGCAACACTTTCTTTGATGGGTGTAATGTTGCAGAGCGTGGTCAAAGTAGTAATTTTTTTTTATTAAAATATGCAGAAATAAGCAATCTTATATTTTGTAGTTGGATGTAATAAATATGGGGAGAGCAGGATAGGGCAAACAATATACGCAATATATCTCAACCTTCTTGTTCATATAGTTCATCTGCGATTTCACAGAAAAGGAAGAATGAAATATGTGATAATTATGATTATTTATTTTTATCGAAAAATAGTACTCCCAGTAAGAGAACACAGCATAATGAACAAGATGAATTAAAAGAATTGTACATAAAAACTTCAACTAAAGAAATTTGTGTTATATGAAGTAGTCACCTTAATGAAATAAAGCATAGACAATTTGAAATGTGATTATAAACATAAAAAATAAAATATTGCAATATAAAACAGACTCTTATTCCAATACACTCTTATAAATAAATTGAATCTTTAAAAAAGGTTTATACTCTAGCCAAACTTAAATGGTGCTGTAAATATTAAGGCTTTTTTTTAAGTGAATTTGTATAATAATAGTGAACAACATGTGTTAATAAAAACTATAATACTAGATTGTTGAATAGTTTAGAAAATTTTCTTTTGCACATTTTTATAAATGTATTTCTATGCAATATTTCTTCAAATTTATTGAATATTGAATTTACATCGGCTCCTGCATTACCCATTCCTGCCAATTGCATAGTCGGAACTCGTTTTCAATTTTTTCTGTGAAGTGCAATTTGTTACCTTCTGTGTATCTCCTGGTTAATAACTTGTCCGACCTCGTATTGGGATCCTGACAATTGATCAAGATTTTGCCTAGCTCATGAGTGTGATCTGATATATGGTTGTGTTCAATACTCACACTACATTCCTCTATATTAGCAATAAATACATCAATTGAAGTTTCGGATGTCGCAGTAACTCTTGTGGGCCCGTTTATTTTGTTGGAAAGACCATGTTCTCCCAATGTGTCGATTAGTAGTTTCCTGATAGGGCTATGCATTAGGAAGTTTATATTTAAATCCCCACATATAATAATTGTGGAATTAACTGGGAAATTACCAAGTAGTTCATCTAATTTATCCAAAAGCAAGTTAGAGCTATTCGGAGATCTATATACACAGACTATAAATTTTTTTGCAGACGCTCTATCACAGCATAAGCGGATACAACCTCGAAATCTTTTTCTGTACATAACTCATTACCAAAACACTGCATTTCAATAGGTATATTTTTTCGCAAAAATACAAACTCCGCCCCTCATATAAGTACTTCTGCAGTAACCTGCTAGGTACCAGCCTGTACCCATCAATCACGAAGCTATTCAGCTTCTCATACCGCAACCAATTCTCCTTTAATAATATCTCCAAATGTAGTATTTTTTTATGTACTCCCTGTATATTTAGATACATTACCTTTAAACAGTTCTTATTTTCCGGGTCTCCATTAGATAGTAATTGCTATGCGGTGCTATTAATTTTATTTCTTTGTATGTTCACTATTCTGTTGTGACTCTGACACGTTTTATGCCATACTGTATACTCAATATCAATACGCAGGTTGAGCAGTGAACAAGACTGACCTGCAACGCTCGGATATGTAATGCTCTTCGGGTAAAGTCGGATAAGGGAACAAGATAAATAAATATATCATATAGAGGTATTTAATTTCAATTAAATTGAAATTTAAATGAATAGATAAATTCATGTCCCAGAGCAGATGTGAACCGGAGCCGCCTGGGTGAGAGGCCAGCACTTAACCATTAGACCAAGGGCGGGAGTCGAAAGCCAGCATTCATATCGTCTATTTATATATATATTGTAATAGGGGGGTAGGTAATCTTATACGGCCCTAATTTGCGCGGCTAAAATGTAATTGGGGTTCAAGGGTGTATTTTACCAAGCCCCAAGATATAATAATGAATGGAGAGCTAATGAGACTTAGAGCGCTTAATTTACTTTATCCTAAAAAAACTGCTAAACACAATAATCTACTGAACCATTAACTTTTCTATTATGATTTGGCCGGCTAGCTAAAGGGGGTTGCATTCTATAAAAACGGAGAGAAATTATATGTTTAGTTTATGTATCATTTAGTATCTCAAAAATTATCCTAATAGATAAATACAACGTTATTAATAATTCAAAAATTTCGCGGCATTCCACGTATGACTGCGCAAGATCGGGATAGACTTTATCCAAGAGGTGGAACAAACACTGAATTACGCGCGAAGACGCTATGACTATTGTGTAAGTGTGTATGTTGAAGTAACCAAAAAGTAATTTAAAAGTTATGTGATTATCTAAGTGGGTGATATCTAAGTGACTCTAATTGTGTTATCTACAGGGCGTTAAGGAGGTTCAAGATTTGATTTACCTTAGTCCGGGATACCGTGCTTTCCAGTTGTCGTGTGACGATCTTGGAGAATCTAACCTGAAAGGTCTACTTGGAGAAACAGCTCTAATGCTGGGGCTCCAAACAGAATATGTGTACCTCTTATAAATGAAGAATGGGTTTTAACAGTGATGAAAACAAACACTATACGAAATATGAAAACAACAGATCTGAATTTATTTATAACATATCAATGGATTTCTACGACAATACAACAATGAAAAATCATGAGAAATAAATAATCAAATCCCATAAACAGGATGACAATCAACAATGTCCATAAATTTTTTATATTAAACAATACACTTTTGTTGTGTACAAGAACAGCAGTTATTTAGGCAGAAGTTCTACAAATTGATGTATTTAAATCAAAGCAAAGTATACGAGTTTGACCCTTATGTACAAACTATTAAAATGGATTGCATAAAAATGAGATAAGGATAAAATTTAACTGTAAGTATATTCTGATATTTAAATAAGCATTATATTGTTTGAAATTTTCAAATTGATTTTCCAAGTTTTTGCAATAGCTATGTTTCAAGATTTGAATTTAATTAATTTATAGAAATGATCGAATTAAAAGACGTTACACAAATGTGACATAGATTTAGATTTGACCCACATTTGTGTCAAGAAAAAGGTGCATGTACTAATAACAGACTTGGTACCTTCTGTGTACTAATTCCTTGTATTGTTTAAGGACAGGTACTTCGTCCAAAGGGGTGTGATTCTCCGTCGTTGCAACTCGTGTCCTAGTTCTAAAGGGGCCTCCCAGTTTTCTGGTAAGTCGGCGTACGGTGTGTCCTTGACCTAGTTCGGTAACGTTTAAGGCTGGTCAGTAATATCTCCAATGTTTCTGGTTATGTTGCAGCTTGAGATTGATCCGTCTCATCCCACTGATGTCTAGCTCGAACGTCTTCAATTGGTGACCTTCTAACTCGCACGTGGGAAATGACTCAGCAGAGAATTTATGGCTTAATTGAATTTATCACAATTGACGGCTACTGGATATCGATATGAATCGATAATGAATATTAATGCGTCTAGCACTAATGAAAATTGAAATCGAATGCGAATATCGAATATGATTGACAATGAATCTTAATGAATTCAAAAAAAACTGAATACAAGTGAATCGCTCACAATCAACAATGAAAAAAAGTGCATTGCTTCTCGTCGGATGTGCCTTTTTATATCAATCTTCTGTTGTGGCCGTCGTAACCATGGAAATTTATACAGTAATATTTTACGAAGTCTTTTACGGGCAAGTTTATTTTTGAATATTTGTGGAATCATGTTTTATCTTAGTTAAATTAAATCGTCTTTCAATCGGTACAATAAAATTACTTTAATTCGTTTTCTTTTAGAAAAACACATTTTTTAAAAATTTAAAGGGCAAATTTAGCATTTCGACTGTCATATGTCGATGACGTCATAGACGCTAATAAAATAAATTTAAATATCAGAATTTTGGCTTAAAATGCCTTTTTAGTAGAACTTTACCTTTACAAATTAAACTTATAAATACATATAATATTTTTTCATCTTTTAATCCTTTTTAAAATCTTTCTTTATACAAAAAATTAGTGTGGTTAGTTTTTGAAGTGTAATAACTAAATGGTCTTTTAATTTATTTACGAATTACTGTTATAACATGAAACTATGACCTTTTCTTAATCTATACCACCTTTTTTAAATTATCTAAATAGCTTGTAATTAATATTATAAAACTTTTCTTTTACCTATGTTGACAACTGTCAAATTATTCAAAATGCTTATTTAAATATCTGTACTCAAATTGTAAATACGACATTGAAAAATATTCCAACGTAAATGCGTCTCGATAGACTTGGTAACTGCTAGAGTTTATTTATAATTACATTAATTATGTATATGAAATATTTGAAATTAATTATGCTTCTGACAATATGGCGCATCGAAATTTGAAAATTCAAATGATGCTTAACTTTAATGTGCGCATCTAAGAGTTTTATTGTTTGTTACCATGCTTGTAACTTGTAACCTAGTTTATGGTTTAAATGTTTTTTATGTTCACCATTAGTTTATTTTAGTTTTAAGCTATGCATTTTTAGATAACAATTTGTCATGTATGCGCTATACTTTTGCCAAAGTTTAGGATGATGCTTTCGATACTATCAACCTTGCTTTCACTTTGAACCTGTAACCTTTTGTGACATTTTACTCTTGAGAAATCACACTATAAAATGGTACTCATTTATATGCTCGTAGTGTGATGATAAATGTTGAAATTTGTAATTTAAAATTGGCCATTTGTACTGGCTGTCAGATTCATTTTATATTTTTACTTTGCCTATATAACACTTAACTAATTATTGTTGTATTGTGGAAATTTGCTCAAGATAAGTATAAAACTAAGACTAATGTGTATTTTAAACTAATCAGGTATTTAATTCTACTATTTAGTATTTAATACGGGGGTTTCAGTTGGGGTTCCTGAAAAGAGTAGTCATTGGTTTGGTTTTCTAAATTTGGGGGTGAATTTCTTTCTAATATTTAAAATTTGAAGGGGTTCTCAGAATTTACTAGATTTGTTAGTATAATCTGCATTAATTGTTAGGAATTTTTACCTGTACTCTTATACAAGGGTCCAATTTTAAGCATCGCCGATGTATATGTGGTTGCCTGTATTAAAGGGGTTTTAAGGGGTGACTGTATGTGTTTGTGGGTATTAGACTGGTGTTGTCACATAATCGACACCAGTTCAATATATATATATATATATATATAGACACGTCCGAAAATTTCCTTAATAATGCTTGCGGCCGAGGCAAGACAATCTCGAGTACGTTAAAGTTTTTCGCGGACAAGATATACACACAATTTTTTGGGCAACCGTTAAATTTTTCAATCGATTTAATTTAAATTGAGACACAATTTAATTTAATTTAGTTCTAAAGGTGCCAAATTAAAGTGGTTTACTTGCTTTACATGCGTTACCATGGAAATGAGATTAATATAATAAACTACAAATACTTGATAGTTCTCAAAATAAGTCGTAGAATGTGTGATTAGACATGTGTCATAATGTGTATTTACTTTAACGGCCGCTGCCATAGCAACGGCCGCGAAATTGTATTTCGCGAACTGTGTTGCGTTCGCGAATTGGTAACTTCGCGGACGATTATTTAAATGTAATATAGAACGAAAAAAAGTTGTATTTCGTATTATTAACCTCGCCTTGATGAAGTTTACACTTCTGCTGTGTGGTTTTAAGCACACCCATTTTCTTGTTAATATTATTTCTACATTGTTCCAAAGTATGGCTCTCTGCACAGACCGGGCACTTCATTTCATTCTTGCACTCTTTAGCTAAATGTCCATATTTTTGACAATTAAAATATCTAAGGATCTGTAAGTCTTCCTCCACTCTACAAGATATTCATCCGATGAAAACGCACTCTTGTTTCATCACATTCAACCACCAAGTTGCATTTATTTTTCCTAATTTTAGATTATATACACGGTGGGGCACCTCATTTCCGTCGGTTTATATACAAACAATATGTTTTATTTTTATTTTTATTAAAGGTTGTGTAGGTTCATTAGGGGCACGTTTTAAAATTATTTTGAAATATACAGAGTGATCCAAAAAAATTTGGCACACCAAAGTTATGAAAATTTAAATGGAACACCCTGTATATTATGGGATATTTTGATGCTATAGGCTAAATTAAGGCCACTTACTGTTATATTCCCTATACTTAACTCAACCTCTTTTCGAGATATTTCACTATTTTTGAAAATGTAGATCAAAATTTCAGAGACATTGCTGTCTTCCATATTTGCGCGAATTATTTTAAATTGTATTTAATGTACACTCAAAGCATTAGACTCTAAGATAAGATAAAGTTGATATCTAAAAATTATACAGGGTGTTTAAAAACTACATTTGTGTTTTGACTAACATTAAAGGAAAATAACTTTCTTATTTTAAATGGAACAGCCTGTATTTATTGCCATATTTAGATTCTAATTTTAATTGTTTTTAAAACTGTATTAGGGTTTCCTATACCTATCTCTTATAGTTTTTTGGTAATTTAGAATTTTCAATTTCAAACACTAATTTCTTGCAAACTATTTTTCAAAATGCTAATATTTATTAACCTATCGGGATGATTGGTTTTGTTTCACATTAATTAAAAGGCCTCATAACTAGGTAAATAAAAAATACATACTTTATTAAACAAACAAAAAACTTAAATTGTAAAAGAAAACTAATGTTTTAACAAGTGCTCGAAATGATGTCCATCTGTTTCAATGCATAATCGAATTCTCTCTTGAAAGGACTGTTTAACTCTTGTTAATATATTTGGTGTTATAGAACGAAACGCTATTCTTATTCGTTCTCTCTTATCGTTGGGTGTGGTAGGTGGTGTATCATAAATGATATTTTTGACATATCCCCATAAGAAAAAATCAGGACTCGTTAAGTCTGGGGATCTTGCTGGCCAATTCTGTGGACCGCCTATTGGGATATTGCCTATCCAATTCATTTCTTACTGGCGCACCGTCTAGTTGTAACCACATCCTTTGACGAATTTTAAGTGGTATATTTTCCAAAAGTACAGGCAAATTGTCTCTTAAAAATCGAAGAAACATGGCGCCGTTTAAGTGACCATCAAAAAAGAACGGACCTACCACTTGAGTTCCAATTATTCCACCCCATACATTGACACACCACCTGTGTTGCCTGTCAATAGTTCTAAAAAAATGGGGATTTTCGTCACTGTAGTAATGAAAATTATGTTTATTAACTAATCCGTTATTGTGGAATGATGACTCATCCGAAAAAAGTACAAAATCGAAGAAATTTTCATCTTCACTAAACTTTTCTAAAACCCATAAACAAAAAATGAGTCGTCTATCGTAATCTAATTCCAAAAGTGCTTGGTGTAATTGAATACGATACGGGAAGAAGTTGTGCCTTTTTATAATTCTTCCGACGCTCCGCCTGCTTATTTCAGTGGTTTCACATATTTTTCGTTGACTTGTATGCGGATTTTCTGCCAGAGATCCGATAACAACAAAATCATTTTCTTCATTTCCCGTAAATGGTTTCTGATAACGCACACTTCCTGTTCTTCGGAAAACTTGCAATAAATTTTCTAATGACCGCCTGTCAGGATGACGCCTGTTAGGATATTTTTGAGCATAAACTCTTGATGCTAGCAAGCAATTTTCGCCACACTCTCCGATTACTAAAATCATATACACCTTTTCGTTTTCAGAGTAGGTTCTCATTTTAAATAATTAAAATTATTTAAACGACGTCGAATAGCGTTGATGTCTTAACTAATATGTACTGTCACTGTCAAATAATTTATCTGTTTGAAGTATTAATAACAGCGGCAAAGCCTACTTTTGCAAAAAATTGCAAGAAATTAGTATTTGAAATTGAAAATCCTAAATTACCAAAAAACTATAAGAGATAGGTATAGGAAACCCTAACACAGTTTTAAAAACAATTAACATTATAATCTAAAAATGGCAATAAATACAGGTTGTTCCATTTAAAATAAGAAAGTTATTTGCCTTTAATGTTAGCCAAAACAGAAATGTAGTTTTTGAACACCCTGTATAATTTTTAGATATCAGCTTTAGCTAATCTTAGAGTCTAATGCTTTGAGTATACATTAAATACAATTTAAAATAATTCGCTCAAATATGGAAGACAGCAATGTCTCTGAAATTTTGATCTACATTTTCAAAAATAGTGAAATATCTCGAAAAGAGGTTGAGTTAGGTATAGGGAATATAACATGAAGTGGCCTTAATTTAGCTTATAGCATCAAAATATCCCATAATATACAGGGTGTGCCATTTAAATTTTCATAACTTTGGCGTGCCAAATTTTTTTGGATCACTCTGTATATTTCAAAATAATTTTAAAACGTGCCCCTAATGAACCTACACAACCTTTAATAAAAATAAAAATAAAACATATTACCGCTTTTCGTATATAAACCGACGGAAATGAGGTGCCCCACCCTGTATATTTAATTTTTTTACTATTCTATAATAATATTTGATAAATCATCAGTATTACTCTTTTCATGAATTCCAATAATTTTAATCCTGGGTCTTAAAGATTTTGGATTCTCAATTTTATATTTTGCGTTTAATTTCATTTCTATAGTTTGTTTCACTGTCGACATTGCCTGAATATTATCACAACGCAATATGAATCCACCCCTTCTTGTTTGCTTACCCATTTTCACACCTACTTGCAGTTTGACTGGGTCAATAGTATCTTTAATATCTTTTCTAACTTCTTGTTTTTCCGTTGTATCCTTCGGCTGAACAATAATATCGTTATTATTACTATTAGAACCCGCCACTGCATTGCTGTAAGACTTTTGTTTACCGTAATCTATCCTATTCTCCCCTACTTATTGTTTTTCTATTAATTTTTGCAGCATTTCCTCCTGAGTTTTTATAATTTTGTACATCTCTACGATGACTTGCATTACATCTCTCAATTCGATATTCTCCTTGTTTAAAAAATCCTCAATATCGGGCACCTGTTTATCGTACTTTGCACTACAGCACGTCATACTCTTTGCGCATTGCGCAACCCCGATGATAGGATGCACCATACCTCCCGCAAAGGAAGGGGGAAGAAACTCTGATTTTGCATTTTTACACTTAACTTCATCACACATTTCAGTTCTCCGGAGTTATTTTGATTTAAAAACTGTAATGTTTTTATTTTTATTCGTAAATTTCTTTTGTATTCAAGGTTTTAGACTCGATAAACGTTCCGTAAATAACAGTTTCACATCATGAAAGAAAATAACTCTGTTTTTCGCTATAAGCAAACAAATTCACTATTATAATTTAAGCCATATGAAGTTAAATAGTTTAATACGTGGTATAGTTACGAAAACCAGATATTTGTCTCTATAAAACCACTAAAAACACCGAAACCGGCAGGAGCTCTCAAAACACGCCCGAAAACCCGCACTACTCGCTCTGCTGTTGTTACCAACATACCAAGTAATATGCCAGACATTACTCAAAATGTGGCATGTTTTGATAGAAATAAAAATGCTAAAAAATTGATTGGAAAAATATGAAGCATGAACATTTTAATAGATGACCTTAGGAGGAGTTGCAAAAAAATGGAACAAAGCTCAAGAGGGATCGATAGAAATATTTAATGATTTTGAATCATTGTTTAATAAAACTTTTATTGTAGATGAAGGTTTGCCCGAGAAATGGAAAAAAATGACTAAAAGAATTCAGGGAAAACAGGGACCATTAAATGATTATTTGCATTTAAAATTCAAGAGATGATATGGATAGGCTTTGTAATGGTACAGCCTATTTTACCAATTAATATTATAAGTTTATTATATTAAATAATCCAATAAATAATGTTTTATGAATATTTTAAACATACCGACATATTTGAAACCAATGAATATATAACTATAATTTTAATTCCCATGTAGTCATGTGTATGTAAATAAGTTTTGTTATGTATAAGCATTGTGGCGTCGAAAGTTTATGTTAGTGAGATAAGCGCTACGATATCTATAACTTCTCACGGCGTAAGTAAATTTGTGTGTGAAATGAAAGCGGGAGTGCCCAGACTATTTAGAAAGCGGGGAATCCCAGGCGTCCAACTATAAGAAGGAAAATGCGTATTGCAATGTAAGCGTCGGCAGCTAGACGTCAAGTAAGAATCGGAAAGCGAACTCCAAGAAAATAGATTCCAGGTAGTGGGTCGACAACGGCCAGTAGAGTCGTTGACAAGTGAAATTTAAGTAAAGAGTCGACAAATAATTTTAAAACGTGTATCGACTACAAGAGTTATATAAGTGGCGGTTAAATAAAAGTATATTCACAAGCAGAAACTTGTGAATTGACCGCAAATTAAGTAATCAAGTTTGTATTCAAGTTACTATATCTTTTATTATAAAATTGTGCTACAATTGGCAGTGTAGGTCGATTCTCCACGTCTTGCTGGTGAATAAAGAAGATTCAGTTGGGAAGCATCGAAGAAAGAAGAAAGCAGCCTTAAAATGGGTATTTTTAAAAATCGTTGTATGTAAATGTATTAATGAAATAAAGGATTCAACTTAATAAATCAGTTTTCAAAGAGAGGCGAAATAAGTAATTATATTTATCTGGATGAGATAAATATATTTGATAAATAAACAGCGTCTCCAAAGCATAAACGAAATGTAAGTTGATACATTTTAACGTTGTGTTGTATGTATATGAATGTATATGAAACGTGTAACCTTTGTTGTTCCTTGCTGTGTTGTCAGTTTAATATAATGAATAAGATGCGGAAATATTATTAAATGTAACTATAGTAAAAGTATATTTAACCTGTTTGTAGATGTGTGGTTTCTTTTTTGTTAAAAGCATCTTTTTGTAGATTTTACTTTATTTGTAATAACCTATAAAATCATTGATTTCGAATATAATTATTATTTAAATTATACAATGGAATTTTATTATATTAACACCCAATAATGCTCTAAGAAAACTTTTATCATCTCTTTTAACCAGAATCGCCCTCGAGATTAAGAATTGACCTAGCTGGCAAACAAAGCAATATATTTTATTTTATTTTAGAATTCTTTATTAATTTAAATTTTATATTAACAGTTCCATTTTTACATATAATAAACTTATTGACAGTACCATTATAGCGTATATGATAAAAATGTGCAACAGCAAAGACACGTGATCGCAATGATGATGATGAGCTAATTAATACAGGATGTACGTGATTGTGGAATGATTGATAAAGCACTACTAGAGAGACTAAGGCCAGATATAAATGAAAGAAAACTCGACAAGAACAGTGAAGCGAGGAGCCAAGAGATATCAAACCATAAAATCAAGCACCATGAGAACGGATAAGTGTGTCCAATCAACAAACGTTTTCAGTTTCCAATGCTCGTGGAAAATCAACGATAAAAACTTTGTATGGATTGGAAATGTGACTCGTTAAATGTTATTTTACTGCAAAAATTGTATTTACTTTGGATGATGTTTGTGAAGAGGTAGATGCAGTAATCGTGCCAAATGATGTGCAGCCAGTGGATATACTAGTAGGTAGAAATTTTTCTGAGATGAAGGAATATTGCATATGAGCGTGTTGATACTATATTGAAATTTGGATATAAAACAGATGATCTTTCTAAAAATATACAATTAGATGAAGAAATTAGTAGAAAATGTAATGTAAAAATGGCGGAATTAACAATGGCTGAAAGTAATAAAATTATGTTTTTTGTTGAAAACTATAGTTAAAGTGCTAGAGGACAGCAAATTGAATATGAAACTGAAAAGCGATGGAGAACAGAAAATGTTATAATACATAGTATGCGTAAGGCTACTGTAATCAAATACCATGATCAAGCTGGTCACTGGTTAGTAGACAAAACGATGGAAAAAATAATGAAGAAGTTATGGTTTCGAAATATGAAGAGATACGTCAAGCATAATATAAGAGCATGTTTTCGCCTGAAAAAACGGAGAAAATTACATCCGCCTTTATTACCTGAGAAGCGTATGATGAACATAGATCAGTTGGGTATCTTTCCCAAAAGCAGAACAAGAAAGATTTGTAAAACCAAGAAGATAACTTTTATACCGATGGTAGGATAGGACCCACGGAAAGACAAACCGAACGAAACCGAAACCTTGGATGAGAACGCCCGCTGGAGTCAGAAGGACACAACCGAACCGATACTGACAGCGTCGAAGCCGATCCACAGGACATAGGTTCCCCAAAACTTGCATTAAAGTGTTCCACCGACGGCGGACCCCAAGGAAGATAGATTAATGTCAGGAAAATACGAAGAAATTGTAACTGACAACTAACCAACCATATTTCTTGTATTTGTTTGTAAAATTGTATGAGATCTAATATTAAAAAAAAATGTTTGAGGTCAAACAAATATCAGAAAGGGCCGAATGTTATAATTTTAGTTGTAGTGTTATATATATATAATATAATAGATATTTTCTTTGGGAATAGCGGCATATATAAATTGATTGTGACGGTTCAACATTTATTTATGTTTTCTTCAGACCTCTGTAATTTTTTAGAATAAAAGATAAGTTTTCCATATAATTATTATTAATTTAACTTTGTTTAAAATTGATTTGTATAAAACACTCTGTTCAAATAAGTTTATAAAGACAAACTATACATATAACATATAAAAACAATTGTATGAACGATGAAAATATACATTAAATCTACTTACATTTATTTTTGTTTATTTTTCCATTAATGATCGTCTTTTGTATTATTTCTTTTTTTACTTCTACATTATTACTTTCCGTTGTCATTTCTATTTTCTTGGTAGTAATGCATTTTAATTTAAAATATAGAATATATATACAGATTGTCGTAGTTAAAAGTTAATATGTATCTTCAAATACACACACATAAACATGTACCTATGTATAAGACCGGTGGTGTGGGGAGATAGTGGGGAGATCGAGAGCGGGGACAACACATTCGTTCCGTAACTTTAGAGCGTGAACGTACATACATATCTGAGCAATCTCGCAAATATTAATACCGCTGAAGGAAATAGAGCGATTGATTTGGATGGCTTAAGAGAACAAATTCTTAACGCCATACAAATGATTACTCCTGAAATGCTATCGAATGTACGAAATGGGTTTTATAATCGTTTAGGGTACTGCTTGATGCAAGAGGGACAGACATTTGAACATCTTCAACATTAAATTTTGTATAGTTCATTTAATACTTTGTTTCGTTTTAAATGTGAGAATTTTATTTAATTTTTTTATAAGAATTTTATTTTAGTTACAAATTTTATAGAGTTTTGTTTCAGTTCAATGTTAATACATTATACATCAGTTACCAAAATATTATACAAAAGCCGTAAAGAGCGTAGCAATTCCTTAAAGCAAACGTCTACATACTAACTTTCAACGTTTTGCACTAAAGCCTGGGTACCCCCGTGGTGGTAGGAGTTAGGTGTGATTGCGCGCATGTATCTAGCGGTCTCACTCGCACATTGTGACGTCACGTGGGATGCAGAAGCACTGTTGACTAATTTAAAACTACTAGTTTATGCAAATTGGAATAAAAGATGTTGATTGAATTGAAGTATTCTTTGTTAAATTCTAATGTATAATTATTGTATATTAAAACTGTTATGCATTATAAAATCAAAGATTTTTGCAACTTAAATAATTATACTGGGTAATGTTAACAAACTGTTAAGAACACATTTATCAAGAGGATTTTCTAAAGAGTGACAAAATCAAACTTCCAATTTTACTTTTTAAAAGCAGTGTATTTTTTATTTGTTAATTTAAACAATTTTTTCTGTTGTCGTTTCTTATTATTTTCAAAACTGATATTTTTATTCATCTGTCGTAACCTAATGTAGGTTCGGGTTCGTACCAGACATAGTAGTACATCTCGCGGAAATTTTTGCCCAATTTCTGGTGTCGCATTGAAAACTTTATCTGCCACTTTGTCGAAAATCATTGAGTCCTTAGAAAATGAGTTTCCATGAAATGTTTGAAATTCTTTTTCGACAATGTGTGTCAGATTAACGAGATCTTCAGCAGGATGTAACAGATTTCCTCTCGATAGACATTCAAGCCATTCGTGGTGTTGTCCTGATGATGTGTTTGTTACTAATTTAGTAGGTACACCAAGATTCAAGTGAGGATATTTGTTTTTAAATCTGTAAGCTATATATCCACCGATATACTTCAAACCTTCGTTATTAATTGTTTCAGAAAAATTGCTTTCGTCAAAAACTTGTAGAAGTTGTTCTGTCTCGGGAGTAATTTGAAAGTTAGCGAGACGTAGATCTTCTTCTGAAATCAAATTTTCCTCATCATATACTGGTTCCACAAATGTGTCATTGTTTAAATCATCAAACTCATCACTATTTGCGAGATTGTCTGGTTCAACAGACTTGTCAAGCGCCTTTGTAAAAACCTCTTGCGATAAACAAACATCTTCCAAGGGACTTATAAGACATTCTTCTTCGCCGTCTTCCGTATTCTTGTTCATAGAAAATACATCCCTAGAATGCTTCCCAAGAATGTACCAACGCAGCCTGTACTTCATGTCAAGTGGGGTTGGATGATCATTGGTAGCACCCATACTTCGAATATACGAAAAAAAGTTTTCAAGAATATCCTGATTCAATTTGTATGTCAGCAGATATTCTGTACTGAGACGCTGTTGTAAATACTCATACAGTCCTTTTATAGACTGATTATTTAAGAGGATTCCTTTTTGAAATGGCAGTAAAGTTGATTTGCTTCCAAATTTCAATTTCAACATCATTTCAGATGTTTGATCTAACACCGCAACTTGATTACTAAAATCTACCCCAAAAGCATGAGCACCTGAGTGGCTGCCATACTTTCTCTGTGCATTGAAGATGTCGAACCAATCATTCATTGTTTTAATGAATTTACTGGTTTCATGCCAGTTCAGATTTTCCAAAAAAACATTTTTTCCACACCATTCAACCGCTTTAGCGACAGTATTTGACAATAACTGTGCCGCAGGTTTAACTTTTTGGCGTTCGGTTCCTTTTAAATGTAAATGATAATCACTTATTTTATGGGCGATTTTACAATCCGATATAGAAGCGGATACGATTCGTTCTATACAACTCTTCGTTACTAATTTCCCGTCTATTGTAAAATCTTTATCAAGAAAATGATTGCGTCCTAATTTTAGGAGATGTGGTGGATCAGCAAAAACAAACACTTTTTGATCGCCACACACTGGATGAACAAAATAACATTCCTTGTCATAAGCTATATTCAGGGCTTTCCATAAAGATACATTACCAGCCCCCATATCACTAGTGATACTAACGATTGTATAATTAGCTTCATGTAACTCGGTAATAATTTCCATTATTGTGTCCTTAGTCATTGGAGAATCAAATTTATAATAAATAGGTTGCTTCCACTGCGAAAACAAGCCCCTGACCATGACAACCTGGCACGTTGAGTGAGGTCCAAGAACTTTTTGAGTTTTTTGGTCAATACATAATTTATTGGAAATATAGACTTCGTCGAAAGTCAGTACTGCTATTCGTTCTAATTCGTTTAATAAACGCGATTTTTGCTTCAGTAAAAGAACCACGTCTTTTAATATCCCTTCATTTAAATTTAAGGTTAAAGCCCATCTTCTCAAAGTACTCATATGGGGCAGCGGAATTCCTTTTTTTTTATGTATCTTGTAATGGTACATACCAGTTCGTTTACGAATTGGTAATTTTTTATATTTTTAGAATTAATTAAGTACATTTCATTATTAATATTTTAAAGAAAAATAAGAATTAAAATCAATGAATATGTTATGGTATTATTAAGTCAATATTAGTCATAAGATAAGTTTAGTTCTAAGAATTGTGGCGCCGAATGTTTACAACAGTGAAATAAACGCTACAGTTGTGATAAACATTCGCCGAAGTAAAAGAGTGTGTGTGAGAAACTTAAGCGGGAACAACTTAACTATATGGAAAGCGGGGAAGCACCGGCGGTCCAACATAAAAATGCAAACACGCACTGGGAACAAGAGAGTCAACTGCTAGACCTTCAGTCGAATGGTTAACTTAAAAGTCGGGAAGGTTTCGACTGGCTGATTTCATGAAGAAATCGTCGAACCCCGACTAGTAAAAGTTCAAGTAATACATATAAAGGAGAACCTACACTCCTATAACAAATTGGATAACAATAATAAGAATTGTTATTACAATAATAGTGATTTAAGTAGCACGTAAAGAGTAAATGTGCACGGTGTTAAAAGTTTAATCAAAGAATATATTGTGCTCCTGTAAACAAAGCAAGGGGATTCGTCACCACAGGATCGTGACCACTGATGCCGATGAAAACATCGAAAGAAAAAGAAGATTTGATGGAAAATAGACATCATTGAAGAGAGAAGAAAGAAGCTTTGTTATAAGGTATTTTATAAAGATTATAAAATAACTGTTAAATTGATGTTAATATAATAAAGTTATCAAATAACTATTATCTCCGTTCTAATAAGGAGAATGTAATTTAATCTGTATTAGCCGCATTGTATGTTTATATAATGATACACAAAACGTGTATAAAGCATACGTAGTAAATGCTAGCATTCGTTGTTTTGTTTGACTATATGGGAAAATATATATAAAGAATTGTATCTGTTTGGTATTTATAAAATTGTATTCAAATTGTCTTTTAAATAAATTTGATCTCTTTCATGTTCATATGAGATTGTTTCGTTATCTATTAAAATTATATGTGTGATTCATTGATTTTAATATAAGTATTATTTAAAGTTTCAATAGTGTTTTTCTTTTTATCAATTTTAATTAATGTTTAGGAACCCTCTTTATTAAGCATTTCTGATAAACCCAAACCGCCCTGAGAGAAATTGAGTTATAGTCGGTAGTAAAGAGAGGGTACCGTTGCAATCTGTATGCGCGCGGACTAACGCTTCTTAAAGAAATAGCTGAAGCAATGTCGTCAGCATCCCATTTTGAATACTTTTTTAATGGGTTTAGAAGCCTTTTTACTTGTCCGTGTGTAAAATGTTTATTCAACATGTTTTTTATATCAGTTAATTCTTCCTTCGCCTTTTTACATTCTGTCCTTAATTTCTCATTTTCAGAGTTGAGACTATTGTTTGTTTCTTGTAGGCAGCTGACTTGTTTTTTCAAAATATCAACTTCTTCCAAAAGCGCTTCCCTAGAAAATAAAAATAAGTAATGTACAATTCATGTACTTATTTAAAAAAAAGTTACATACATTTCAATCGAAGGTGCTAATTTCATTTCATTGTTAGTTGTTGTAGGTTCATCATTAATAAGTGCTTCGTGGTCTCTTTGCGATTCGGTTAATATTTGAGAAATTATCTCTTCACGATTCTTTTTTTCCGTCCTTTTTTTAGATCTTTCTTTTCTGTTATCGACTTTTTCTTCAGAAATCGGGGTACTATTTCCTCTTTTAGGTATGAAGTGTAAAGTAGGTACGGCATCTTCTTTGAGATCGCGAAAATTTAATGGCTTATATTGTAATAAATCGTGTTTCAATGACTTTACAAATGCATCTTGGGCAAAATGGACTGAACAAATCCTTGCTGAAAATAAGAGATCAAATACATTCAAAATAGAGTACATTTCAACGAAAAGGAACCACCCTGAATATCGTCATTGTTGCGTGACTTTAGTAAAAATCCTCGGGCAGGTCAATTTTTATTTTTAGGGCGACACATTTTAATGTCAAATTTGACGTTGTAATGGCAATCCTGCGGCCCCAGCAGCCCCCATCATTTTAAATGGCAAGTGGGATCGAGTGACCGCTCGTTTGGAAAGTCTTTTAATTCTAACAACGGTGTTATTCAGGGTGGTTCCTTTTCATTGCAGTGCACTGTACAGGGTGCGGCAAGTTTTATTCCCACCCATAAAATTTCGATTTCTAATTAAACAAAGTCAACCAAATTTGATACACGTGATTAGATAGTGATAGAGCACACGTGTAATTTTTTTGCAATTTTTCGTTATTAAATAACGCTATAAATTAAAAAAAACTATTTTACACCAATTTTTTAACTTCTGATTTTTACACTGATGTATGAGGATTCATTTTTAAATTTTATAAAACGCATTTCCATATTAAAAATCTGAAGATTGGTTTTATTTATCATGTTCGTATTTGGACAATTGTAAATTTAGGTGACAATGGGATTTGTAATTGCGGTTAGGGTAAAGATTTACAACCGTTAGAGATCTTCGAGTGTCCTGTAAAATTTCTTTTAGAGCAGGTACCAGACCGGCACATTTATGACAGGGGTGTAAATAAAAGGCTTCAAGAAAGTCTATTACACTATTAAGGATTTCTTTGTTGGTAATTGCCACAAATCATTCGAATAAATTTCGTTGCAATACAAAAACGTAATTATTTCACAAACAACGTTTATATTTATAATTTTGATTACAGAATTAGATATACCACTAAAAGAAGATTAATCTAGGTTAAAATTTAAGAGAAGAATTGTCAGTTAATACTAGATAAAGCACAAAAACTGGTTTTGGTTGACTTTGTTTAATTAGAAGTCGAGATTTGAGGGGTGGGAATAAAACTTGCCGCACCCTGTGTAATACTTTTATTAACGAACTTACCGACTTTTAAATTAATTTTATCATTTCGATGACACGCGCGCACCCAACTTTTGCAAAGATCTTCATTTGCAGGAAATCTGTAATATTTAATGTCTGTACCCTTGGTCTTTCTGTTGCAATTGTTGCAACCATAAATAGCGCAATTGGGCATTATAGTAATTATTAAAACACAAAACAATTCAATAAAACTACACCGTACAACTCAACGTGGTCACAAACTTCAATGCACGTTCAAGGCATTCACCCTAACTCTGCATCCCGCGTGACGTCATGCGCGGGAGGAACGATGATTGGTTTTCTGGCAATCACACCTAACTCCTACCACCACGGGTACCCCGGTGTCCCGATATGGACTCATCTGTACTCCCCTACTATCGTACCCCTCCATTTCATGTTTGCATGCACATGTGTGCGTGTCTGTATTTCCCTATATCTACTTTTATTTCAGTCAAACGGTATACAAAGAATATTCTAAATTCTATTTTTATCAATTGGTCAATGTTATTTTTCTGTCAAACCTTGAAATGAGAACTCTAACATCTGCATTTGTTAAACATGTAATACAAGAAAAACAGACAAAAATAACGCACAAACAGAATATTTGTTCGTATATACAAGGGTTACATTAAAAATAAGCTGTTCTTAATTTAGTACATTTATAATCTAATCAAATAATTCCAAAGTAATTGTCAGAGAGTCCCTTGATGTCTGTTCGATCATTTACAGCATGTTCTTCCTTTTTTATGTGTATCATTTCTTACACGTTTCGCACTTTGGTATTTTGCGCTTTGCTTAAAATACTTGTTTTATCAAAATTAAAACCATGTCCCGTGGTGTTACAATGTTTTTTTTAATGATGTAACATTGTTAGCGTATTTATGACCCTTTAATCTTTCTGCTATATGTTGTTGTGTTTGGTCAATGTAAACACCAATACAATTAGCACAAGAAACCTTATATACAACGTGTGTTTCTTGCGTAATTGGTACTTTGTTTTTGGTTTTAGTAAACAAATGTTTTATATTATTATGGTTTCTGTGAGCTACTTTTACGTTGTATGGAGCTAAACTTTTATTTAATTTTTCAGATAAACCTCGAATATAGGGCAGGCAGACATATTTGTTTGTATTAGATTGATTTTCATTTTACTTTTTGTGTTTGCTTTGGTTATAGAATTTGTGTAGTCTGTGTTTTATTATCTTTTGAATAAAGTTTAGTGGATAGTCATTAGTTTGTAACATACTCTTGATGTTATTTAATATGTCTTTTCTGAATTTTGAACTTGTTAATCTGATTGCTCTGTCAACTAAAGCTGTAACAATTTTTTTTTGTATATATCCGGTTGGCAAGAATTGAAATTTACGCATCTGCCTGACGCTGTTGGTTTTTGGGAGAATTTCGTTTGAATAGTATTTTTATGTCTTATCTAGAAAATTCATTGATCCTTCGTTTTCGATTTCTCGGGCGAATTGTAGTTTACTATGAAAACTGTTGAACTGTTCCAAAATGTAGTCAATTTTTTCAAATGAAACAGCCTGTATATTATTCCATTTTTGAATTTCTTATTAAATTTCACATCAAAAACATGTAAGACGTTAATACTTTAAAAGTGATTATTACTGAGCTATTGTCGCTTTTTGATATAATTTTGTCAGTTTTGTGGTTTTAATTAATATAGTATAGTACTGACAAAATTATATCAAAAAGAGACAATAGCTCAGTAGTCACTTTTAAAGTATTAACGTCTTACATGTTTTTGATGTGAAATTTAATAAGAAATTCAAAAATGAAATAAAATACAGGGTGTTCTATTTGAAAAAATTTACTTTTTTGCAAAAACTAACAAAAGCTTATCAAAAAAACGACAATAACTCTGTAATAGTCAGTTTTAAAGTATTAACGTCTTACATGTTTCTGACATGAAATTTAATAAACAATTCAAACATGAACTGATATACAGGTGTTCTATTTAAAAATTACGAGATTTCTTCGATTTTGCGAAATTGTGAACACTCTGTATAACGCGAACAGTTACAGAATTTATTTCACGTAGCAACGAAACTCAATACTAGTAAAAAATATTCTATTCTGTTGGTTTCGGATCTTTTGTTTTTCCTTATGCAGAATAGCCTACTGAAATGTATTAATTTATCAAGTAAAATAATTATTAACACAGAAACTATCAACTTTAGACCCATACAGCATTATATCGACGTAACCAGCTTTCAAGCGCGGATCATTTTATCTATTAATATACAGGCTGTTCCATTTAAAAAAAAAGCAACTTTAGTCTGGCATTTCCATCTGGAACAGCCTGTATAAACCAAAATATTTTTAAAACGTGCGCTTGATGGCGCACAATAATATCCGATGACTAAATATTTGACTAACTTTCAAATAAGCATGTAATCTTCCGTCCCCGCTTCGTTGCCGGACTATTTTTTTGTGTATTACCGAGATAAGGTTGGTAGTACAGAGAAAATAAAGAGCGTAAGAAAATTGGTGTATGATGTAGAATGTGATGTAAAATTGTAACTGTGAATAAAATATTTAACAAATACAAACCGTGTACAACGGGAGAATAATAACGAGCAGACAATGTGTTTAAATACAAATATAATTTATATTAAAAAACAAGAAAGAGTACATATTTTTTAGATTTATATTTACAAGTAAAACATAATAAAGAATATAGACAGCAATATTTTAGTATTTTCACCAATCGTTTGAGATTTATTACATTCGTCGTAAATTGCAAGAGCAACGTCTGGATCAGTCAATTGTACCTGTAAAACGGCGTATCTAAAAGCGTCGAAATAGGCATTCAACATATCAATTTTCAGTAGTGAATCTCTATCTAATGAAACATGTAAAGAAAAAGGAACGTTTAATTTATCGTGCATCCAGTCAACCGGACTTCCTGAGTATTCTCCAAAGAAAGTATTCAAATTGCTAACAGTCACATTATAACCTAATGCTTTAGAATTTATTACCTCTTTCATGTTTCCTGCCATTGAGGCAGATTTTTGAGATATACTCTTTTTGTATCCAAAGGGATAGGCAAATATGGATGATCCGCTTTGTACGTTTAGATAAACTTTAATATTTTTTATAGTATCGTAATATTTACTTAATGCTATTGTTTCTGGTTCAGTAAAAAAGTCCTTCGGACATGGAGCTGATTTCGATGGTTCGCCAATCTTAAAATCCCTAGCAAGTGTTTCTCTGCAGGGTTCCAGAGCAAGACTCTAGAAAAGAACGGCATAATGTATGTTTTATAGAATGGCGCTTAACCAACACCACCTAAATACTAAAGTCGAACAGCTCTATAGCAATGTGAGGTATATCACGATAAACTTATCTGATTTTATCTTTGTTCATAATAAAAGATGCAAACAGGTACATAGCATGTACCTGTTTGATTCATTTTGAGCCATCGTGTTTTCAAACATCACTCCAACAAGAATTACTGCTATTTTTCAATAAATCATACAGAGATTTAAATTCCGATGCAGTTCCCGGATTCAAAGAAAAAACACCTTGAAGCAATAAACAATGATTTGAAAATCATGAAGAAGCAAAAAATAGATGCTTTGATAAAACATATACATGTGCTCAAAGTACTTTAGGATAGAGCAGTAAAATGTGTGAAGCATTTCGAAACATCAAACCGATGATACTACTTTAGAAAATATGCATGTACAGACGTTACCGTCCACCTCACAAGCAAGTCCCAGTGAAAGACCAGAAATTCAGTATGTGTCATGTATTTGTAAGTGTCATTTATAGTATTAAAAAATGTAACAGTTTCTTAATCATATTAAATATATTGCAATTATAAGGTATAATGTTATTTTTTGTATATGATTTACTAAATATATACATATAATACTTATAGATAAAAATACATTTGTTTTAATCTGTTTCATCAGTAGCACTTAGATACAGAAAAGATTTTAAGATACTTCACTATTTACGTATACTAATTTGTTTTTCATGTACAATTAGCATCAAATATTTTGACGTTTAATGTTGCAGACACATGTTAATGTTCCAGCAAATATAACGCCAATTGATGCAAATTTTTACATTAATTTCATACATTAATTATTTGCAATCAAGAAATTTCAAAGTTCCCGCTCATTAAAGAGTTATCATTCTCTACAGATTCCTACGGTAATTCTATCAAAAGCACCCGGAAGGGAATTACAGATGGTGCTGATGTTTGGTTCACTTTAAAGTCCCTAGATATATAAAGTACCGCAATTACCTCCATTTTGGCGCCAAAGAAGCGGCAAATTTAAAAATCTGTCAGTTTTTTTAACTACAAAAATACAATAGTTGTCAAACAATATGTCAAAAATGTATTCAAATTGTAAAATAGCTTATTGATTTCTTGACCGAAAGTTGTCTAATTAAACTTTAGAAAAATATAATTGTGATTGTGTCGTTAGCTAAAGTGGACCAATCGAAAAGCAGCAAGCTAGTGTATATGTGTGTGCATGATTTTTATTATTTATTACTCACAGAAAATCCAAGTATAGAATAAATGTACAATAGAAAAGACAAAAAATGTATATTAAAAAGGTAATACATATAAATAACAAAATATAGAACTAAAAATAAGAGTAGATACATATAAATATTATATATTAAAAGTTTAAGTATTTGTTATTCATTATTAAAGTAAAGATTTACAACACTGTTTCTTGTCATCCTTCATTCATTCAACAAATTATGATCTGCCATAATATATCTTACGGGCACATCTTCATGGACTATTTCTTTATAAAATCCACAGTGTTTTCATGTATGCTCTCGTCTACGCTTGACCAAGCAAGTTTTGTATGTCTACTGGTAATTATTTTGAACCATTTAAACATAGTCTTACAAAACCAAGCAGTGGTTGTATGAGCCTGATGAATTTTCCCTTTCGCAATGAAATATTCAATGCCAGCACCTGTATCATGGTGCAGAAGAGCATGTGCTGTACTGACATCCATTTTTGCAAAGTGGGTAGGATCAAACATGTGTCCTTTTAGTCTTGGAGCGACTTTTAAATTCATTTCTGAATCTAAATCAAATAATTGTTGTTGGTCGTATGGCTCCAATGTCAATACATACACTGCCAATATTATATTTTTTTGAATTACTAGATCAATTTCAAAAATTTTGTGTGTAATCAGTGATGTAGCCAAATTTTTAAAAACATGAACAGGGTCTGGCATAATATATAATCATTCTTGTTTGTTCAAGGGATGTGGACAAAAATTAACTATTTTAGAATGTCTATAGGCTGAAATGTTAAGTAGTCTCCAGAAACTTCTATTTAGGGGACCCATGTCCGAAATTATAGTTTTCACTGTTACACCTACATCACTAGCTCGCTAAATGTATTGAAATAGTTTTTTCAGAACTTCATCAGCACTGTATGGCTTTGTAGTCAGTTCAGTTCATACCCCACTGTAGTGTAGTGCAGAATTTGTTTCTAAATGTTCTTGATCCTGATTGGTAACAATTAGAGAAGTTGTCGCATTAGCAGTCGGGTCTGCAACATTTGCAATTAGATATGATTAACAATTGGAACAGGACAAGAGGCATCTTACCTAATAGTTTTCGTTTGATTCCTTGATTTCGTGGAAAGTCAGCTATTGCAATAGTTGGAATTGCACTTTTTTTAACAACTTCCGATTATCCAACCTGTTTAATTCGAATTGGTCAAGTTCGAAGTGTCTGAAAATTGAAAAAAAAAACATCTTCACATTAGGTAACATTCTGCAAGTGAACAAGAATATGAAAGAATTGAGCAAATATAGGATACTTACCTCACATAACAGAGCTCGTTCAGGCAAGTCAACTCGATTGATAAATGCAATCCATGCTTTACGCCGATCATCATTATTAGATGTTAGTATTGGGAAAAACCGAAATCCGTTCTCGCCACGGCTTCGACATCCACTCAAACAACAACTGGGCATGGTTCCAACGCACGTAATAACTTTACCCTTTATGTCATTATGTCAACAGCGATCAGCTGATTGCTCCGCGTGTGCAGACACTACCAACTCAATCACTAAAGTCCCTAAAAGTCACCAAATCACCGCCATTTTGGCGCCGTTATAATGGGACAAACCAATTGCGGTACTTTATTATCTAGGGATTTTAGTTCACTTTTTAGTGAGAGAGTAGGCCATCTGTACTCTCTCTTTTATCTATGGATTAAATGTCATTAATGTCAAGTTAAAATGCCACATATGACTGAGGCGCAGAAAGTGCGAGCAATTACGCTCATTGAAAGCGGATGGACTTTACAAACGGTAGCAAATGATTTGGGAGTTAGTAAAAGTGCTATATTTAAACTTAAAAGGAAATGGGATGAAACACATATGTTACTTATATTCATGGTGGTGGTAGACAAAGGGTATCTAATGAACAGCAGGACCAACAGTTAATAAATATTCTGATAAACGACCCCTTTAAAAGTGCTAAAAATGTTATTCATGAGAGTGACTTTCCTGGATCGTGCTGGACTACCTATAGAAGAATAAAATCAACAGATATTCGAAATTATAATGCTGCTAGAAAGTGTGATAAAGATAAATAGACTAAATTTTGCGAATAACTATATTAATCAAGAAGATATTTGGAGACGCGTAATTTTCTCAGACGAGAAAGTTTTCCAGTCAACTCATAATGGGAGTATTCGCGTATACAGACCTCTAAACAGTAGATACATTGAGCGTTATGTTAAACCGACTTACAACAGTGGTCGTTTTTTCATAACTGTATGGGGCTGGATTAGTTTTGAAAGAGCTGGTGTATGTTGGAAACACACAAATACATGGCAACAATTATATATTCCAGCAAGAAAACTCCCCTATCCATACTGCTGGTGTTGTTCGGCAATGGTTTGCCAATAACAATGGCCAGCCAGAAGTGCGGACGTGAACCCAATTGAAAATGTGTGGAGTATACGAGGGACACTATTTATGTATTGAGAATTGGCAACACTGGTATTGCCAGGTGAAATTTGAAACTGTCATCGTAAAGTTTGACATTTTTGACGTTATAGGTAGTCAGAAAGTTTTGACGTGCGAGCAATATTTGTGTTTTTTGCAGTGTTTAAAATTTCATCTCAGCCAAAATATGGAATTAACTCGCGAAAATTTTCGAGCTATGATTTATTATGACTTTCGACGTGGTCTAACTCAAGAACAATGCATCAATCAACTAAATTCAACTTTTGGTGATGAAGCGCCATCCACACCCACTGTATATCGCTGGTACATTGAATTCAAACGTGGACGTAGTTCGCTCACGGACGAAGTTAAAGAAGGTCGTCCAAAATCGGTTGTTGTGCCGGAAAATATCGACGCTGTGGGAAAACTAATTGAAGAAGATCGTCATGTGACATATCAAGAAATCGAGAGATATTTAAGCATTAGTATGACCAGCATACATAATATTTTGCACGAACATTTGTGTGTTCGGAAGCTGTGTGCGCGTTGGATTCCACATTTGTTGAAAGATGCTCAACAAAATGCTCGTGTCGATTGGTGCCGTAAAATGATCTCAAAATACAACTGTGGTGCATCCAAAGCGGTATACAACATCGTCACAGCTGACGAGTCGTGGATTTATTCTTATGAGCCAGAAAGAAAAGGCCAGTCGGCAGTTTGAGTGTTTCAATGTGAAGCAAATCCAACAAAAGTTGTTCGTTCTCGCAGCGTTAGGAAGCAAATGGTGGCGTTTTTCTTCACGAAAACTGGTCCTGTGGCAACTGTGGCTCTCGAAAACAAAAGACCGTTAATTCAGCGTGGTATACGACCATTTGTTTGCCTGAAGTTTTCGGTAAATTGAGAGAAACGAACCCAAAACGACGAATCATTTTGCATCATGACAATGCGTCTCACACACATCACATGCAACAAACGAGTATTTGGACACACAAAAGATCGAATTGATGGGTCATCCGCCTTACAGCCCCGACTTGGCACCCAATGACTTCTTCTTGTTTCCAGTAATTAAAGATAAACTGCGTGGACAACGATTTTCATCGCCCGAAGAAGCGGTTGAGGCCTTCAAAACGCGTGTTTTAGAGCCACCTTCTTCTGACTGGACAAAGTGCTTTGAAGGGTGGTTCAATCGCATGCAAAAGTGTATAGATCTTAAAGGCGATTATTTTGAAAAGCAATAAAGGTATTTTTCATCAAATTCATTTGTTTATTGTTTCTATTCTCAATACATAAATAGTGTCCCTCGTACTAATAAAACGGATTTATGAAAACAGATACAGACCTAATGATAGAGAAGCGCTTTGGGAACGAATAGAAGAAGTTTGGGAAAATCTAGGAAATGAATATATTAGAAATGTAATTCTTTCGATGCCAAATCGTTTACAATCCGTTATCGAAAACAATGGTACTTGGACAAAATATTAAAAAGCTTAAAATATGTAAATCAAAATTATATAAAACTTACAACATTCATTATATTGTATTAATGTGAAAATGTGACCCAATTAATAAATATTATACAACAAGTGAATTAAACCACTGTTTATTTGCGAGAAGAATGTTTATATTAATTCTTCGAGCAAATAATAGGTTTAATTCACGTGTTTTATACATTTTTTATTCAGTTTTTACAAGATTTATCAAAAAAAAAAAACCAAAAAACTTCAAATTACATTGATCGGTTTAGACAAATCATATAGACATTTTGACGTTATAAAGTGACATTCTTAACTCCATAGTAACCCTTATAAGTAGTCTATTATCCACTCGTAGATAATAGACTACTTATAAGGGTTACTATGGAGTTAATAATGTCACTTTATAATGTCAAAATTGAATAAAAACAATAACACTTCAAAAGTGCAGTTAACATTAGGTAAATTTTGAAATTTCAGCATACCAACATAATAAAGTGTTCACTTTCATTTGCTCACGATAGTACATCTGCGAACATTCATAAAGTATTTTGAGGCATTCTATACATTGTAGCAACTTACGTAGTTTTTGTGCTTATTAAGAATTTCTAATTTATTGTTAACTATTTCAAGTTGCTTTTCGTTAATATATGGCAACGATATAGTGAGAATAGTATTTGGATTACAATCTGATACAAAATTGGATAGATTTTTCTTTAATAGTGTTAAAAACAGTGACTCAGACTGAATTGAAATTAACTTCTTGAACTATCAAAGTTGTTATTTCTATTAGCAACCATAAATAAAATTCCTACTTTTTACAAACATTTATCCATCATCTTTATGGTATCTTTCTTAAGGAACATGTAATACATTATCTGCTGTTTATATATAGTCGTATTTTGTTCAAATACAGTGTTTCTATCAAACACAAAAACCTAATAAAATCTCTTCAAATTAAAAATGTTGTATGGCAAAAAGATGAAATAAAAGTAATATTTGGCAATTTTATTTTAACTAAGGGCCGGTGTTTCCATCTGCCATTAAACTTCCTATTAACTTTATCTAACAAATAATTTAATTTACCGTGTTTCCACTTCCTAATAAGTAGTATGTATTCACCTAATAACAACGCTTATTTGGCAAATAACTTATAAGCTACTTGAACCTACTATTTTAATTTATTATTAGCTACGTATTACGCCGGCGTGGATGTCTCCTAGTGAGCAGCTGACAAGTAATATATGCTTTCTGTCATTTATTAGACAGCGGAGGTAAATTTAGTGATCAGCACAGGGATTCTGATTGCAAAACGATATAGAGCGACTCGAAGTCTCGTCTCGATAGACAAACTCGCAGCGACTTGCTGCGATTTTGAAGTGCTTTTGAGTTCGAAATTCGTTTTCGAGTCATAGCACGGCGTAGATATCGTAGTTGATATTATTTGCGCGTGTGCATGAGTTTTAAAATAAAACCAAGCAAAATAGTTATTTTATTTAAATTATAATATTGTAACGAACCGAGATTGGGCAACGATAAAAAACAAAGACCATAAATCATCTCGACGCGACTGGTAAACATCGTAAAGCGGTGAGTCATACACTTACGCATGGTACTGTGTCGGAAGCGGAGACATATCTATGGAATATTCTTCAAACAATCGAGAGAAGTATGGAATTTACACGAATGCTTCGAGATGTTTCGCATGTGTATATAAGGCGACTGGGTCACCGATGGATGACTAATTACAGAATAAGAAAGTCCGTAAGAAGTATTCGTACGACCCAAAATAAATATAGTGCAGTTTTTATTACCGTCTCATATAAATAGAAGTGATATAAATACGGCAGTGTGATTTAAATAAATACGGACATACTAGTAGTAGTAAATAAATACAAGTGTTAATTTTAATTTATTAATAGTAGTTTAAGTGTGATACGTTAGTTTTATATTTTTATATTGTTATATAATTTTAAGTATATAAATATACAGACTGTTTTAAATAAATAAATTGCACGAGTTGTTTATTGGAACCCGAAAACGCAACAATTTGGTGTCTAGTGTTTAGTGTGAACAATAAGTGCAAAAGAAAATAAATAAAAATGTCTACCAAACGTTTGGAAGAATTAAAGGTCTCCGAGTTAAGGGCAGAATTGGAAGAAAGGGACGCAGATGCGTCTGGAAAAAAAACAATTCTCCAGGACCGGCTTCGTGACCTTTTAATAAATGAAGGTAAGGATCCCGAAAAATATTTGTTTCAAATACAGGCTGATCCAAGCTTAATAATCCTAAAAGATGAGATGTTAACTCTAAAAGATAAAATTGAAAATAATTCAAAAATTTTAAAAGATGAAATGGCAAATAATTCAAAACGATTCGAGACTCTACAAGATAAAATTGAAAATAATTCAAAAACTTTAAAAGATGAAATAGCAAATAATTCAAAAGCTTTAAAAGATGAAACTGCAAATAATTCAAAAGCTTTAAAAGATGAAATTGCAAATAATTCAAAGCAATTCGAGACTACTATGGAGACCCTAAAAGATGAGATTTTACAATTCGAGATTACTATGGAGACTCTAAAAGATGAGATGTAATTCAAAGATTTTGGAAAAAACTTTAAGAAATGAAATTGCAAGTAATTCAAAACAACTCGAGGAAGACATTCAGAAGAATTCATCGAATTTAAGACAGGAACTTTCTGAGGCCATCGAAGCCGCAGAACAGAAATTTGAGGAACGAATGCAGTCTCCATGACACCTCAAGCAGAAGCCTGGAGATCTGCCAAACAGCAAAGGCAAAGGTAAAACAACTCACCTTCGATGGAAAGACGTCATGGATGACGTACCTAAAACAATTCGAAGCCGCTGCAGGAGCAAATGGATGGACGTCCCCGGAGAAAGCTACTGCCCTGATTGTGTCGTTAAGAGGAGAAGCCAGTGACGTTCTACAGACCTTACTTCCAGAAGAGTGTCAAGACTACCCTCAATTAATCAAGCGTCTTGAGATGAGATATGGGCATGCACACCTGGAGCAGGTTTATCACATACAATTGAAGAATCGTCTGCAGAAAAAGGGTGAAAGCCTCCAAGAATTCGAAGCGGATATCGCCCGTTTGGTCCGTCTGGCATATCCAACGGCTCCAGATAGCTTCTCGGAACAGTTGGCCATGCAGATATTCATAGATGATCTTCGAAATGGCGATACACAGCAAGCACTGAGGCTGGCAAGGCCGAAGACCCTAATCGATGCTTTGGCACATAGTCTGGAGTTCGAAACCGCAAAGATGGCCTCTCGAAACCCGGCAAGAGTATGTTCTGTCAGAGATCTACCAGAAGCCGAAGAATCCTTAGAACAGGTAGTTCGACGATTAATGAATAAGGTGCAGCCTAAGAAAAGAACGATCCGATGCTGGAATTGTGGTGAAATGGGCCATGTTCGTAGTAAATGCGAGAAGGAGCCCAAGAAACCCATAACGGAGCAGCAGGAAAACTAAGACGGGTCGATGAGAAGAGGCAATCGTCGATCCAGTATCGTAGAGCCTCAAAATCAATAGCGCAAATTGCATCTCTGCAACACCATGCCAATAATCTCTACGTAGATGTTATTCTGGAAGGAAGAACCTATGCCGGCCTATTGGACACTGGGTCGACGAAAACCATAGTGCGACCCGATGTGATTCAAAAGAAAAAGTCGTTAATACACAGCAAATGGCAACTCAGAACAGCAACAGGCGAGGCGGCTACCGTAAAAGGAGAAGTTCATGTGAAGATAGGCATTGGACCAGTATCAATCCAACATCGCGTCCTGGTTGCAGACATAGAGGAAGAAGTTATTTTGGGAATGGATGTGATGAAGCTATATGGGTTCCAGTTGGACCTGAAATTGGGCGTCTTGAAGATAGGCAATGAAGAAATCGTCCTCCGTTCTATGAATAACCATTCCATACGCATTGTACTGGCAGAGGACACTATCCTAGGCGAACGGACTGAGATGATCCTGGAAGCTTGCATGGAAGGGGACCTGACTGAAGGGAAGGTCACGATGATGGAGCCGAAGGTTGATGATGAAGAAGTGGGCCGAGGAATAATGATTGCAAAGGCGCTGGTAAGATCCCAGAGGACCGTGCCAGTAAGGGTAATGAACGTCAATTGTTACCCCGTGACATTGAAAAGAGGCACTGTATGGGGATGGTGTTGTCCGGTGTCGGCCATCGTTCATCAAGATGAAGCAGAAACGGGTACGTCTGCTGACGTTCCAGAAGAGCTCCGAAACGTCATCGGTTTGGCTTGCCGAGGTCTGTAAGGGAAGGAACAACAGCAAGTTAAAGATCTGATATGCCGATATCGAGATGTCTTTGGAATCAAGAATGGCGCCAAAGGAAGGACCAATGTAGTCACGCATAAAATCGATACAGGCGATGCACACCCAATTCGCCAAGCACCCAGAAGACTACCATTGGCAAAACGTCAAGAAGCCGAATAAATTGTACGAGACATGGAGAATGAAGGTATAATTGAGCCTTCTAACAGTCCTTGGGCTTCGCCAGTGGTACTTGTGCGGAAGAAGGATGGGTCAACCAGATTCTGCGTAGACTCTCGCCTACTTAATGAGATGACGAAGAAAGACAGCTATCCTTTGCCACGTATAGACGCACATTGGACACTTTGGCTGGGACGAAATGGTTTTCCACCTTGGATTTGAAGAGTGGTTATTGGCAAGTGGGAATGGAGCCTAGTGATAAAGAAAAGACTGCGTTCACTATGGGGGCGGGCCTGTGGCATTTTACGGTCATGCCTTTTGGGTTATGTAATGCGCCTGCTACCTTCGAGCGACTTATGGACACAGTGTTAAAGGGACTCTCGTGGAACACTTGCCTGGTGTACCTTGATGACGTGATTGTAGTTGGGAAAACCTTTCAAGATTACGTGAAGAATTTGGAGGAGGTATTCCGAAGGCTACGAGGTGCAAACCTGAAGTTGAGCCCTAAGAAGTGTCACGTTTTCCGCAATGAAGTGAGTTACCTTGGGCATGTGGTATCTGGAAAAGGGATTGCTGTCGACCCGGAGAAGATAGAAGCCGTGTGAAAATGGCCGTTGCCACGAGACGTGAAGGAATGGTGCCGAAAATGTGCAACTTGTACCTCTTCTCGGACAAGAAATCTGAGAATTGCCTCCAGATATAATCTCTTGTTTTCTTTGTGTTTTCCGGAATAGTTTTATAAATTTCAGCATCAATTTCACTTTCACCTTTTTCACCAAACCTTTTTGAATTGCTTTCCATATCAGAAATCTATTTATTCTTGCAATAACTTATTAAATTCGAATCGTAGAAAATTTTCTACATTGACAGTAGTTTGTTGAAAACATACTACTGTGGAAACCAACGCAATAGCTACTTAATTTTAGAAAATTAAAAAACTCAGTTCGTCATTTATGAATGAATCATTCGATGAATAGTCCTTCGAATACAATTCGTAATCAAAGTATGGTAGATCATTTTTGCGGTGTTATCACTCTTGTTTCCTTGCGCTTGTATGTATTAATATTCAAGCGCAAGGAAACATTCGTGAACCACCACAAAAATAATCGAGCATACTTTGACTACTCGTTGTATTATATATGACTATTCAATTCACCTGTCATTGTTCAAATATGAACCAATAAAATAGCAAATATTTACTTTCGTATCATAGCAACAGGAAATTTCAGCGATTATATCTTCCTAGAAGGTATTCAAGTGGATATTTTAAACAAGTGAAAGTTTTTATTAATGTAACTCATTTACTAACAATATTGAAGGTACAATTAGAAAAACTAACATTACTGCAGTGCTGCAGCAGACATTCTGGAACAGAGCTATCACTGGGAGTACCCGAGGGAGTACCTTTCTCTTGTAGCTTAATACCGTCACTATTACTGACAGATGTCGAAGTTGTACATGACACATTTGTTGTTGTAAAATTTCTTCGCATTTTGGTGATAATCGACTCGTGGTGCTCATCATCAAGCTGCAAGTACGATTTTATGGAATTCAGATTTTGGTGTCCCGTTATTTTCATCAGTTGTTGCTCTCCGACTCCAGCTTTCGCCAGAGATGATACAGTTGAAGAGCGTACCGAATGATTTGATATCTTCCTTCTTTTAACATCTAATCCAGTTTTTTCAGCTAATAACTTCACCCATTTACTGATCTCACATATACCAACTGGACTGTTCTTATACCACACCGCATTCTCAACTTTATCCCAAAACGGATTCGGTGTCAAAAACATCCTTTCTGTTTTCACATTTTTTCCTCTCTTCGATTTCAGTAGATAATACAATCTAAATAACAGAAGAATATTAATTATACCGTCTTGAAATTAAATATAAATAGGTTACCTAACTGGACACATATCGGTATTGCTTTTATTCTCTATCAACCACTTGCTGCCTGTCAATGATTTAGTTCCCCCCTGCGCAGTTTTCGAAAATACTGGATTATACTCAATTCTACCAGTTCTTCTTCCCTTGTTATCGAGTTCCTCCTTGAAGTAATAGGTGAAACAGTTGCTCCCTTCTCCTCCCCGCCAAGCTAGTTCGTAAGATGCTATTAAGAAAAACTTTTTGTGTAAACCGTCTGGGGTACTCTCATCTAATATGCGTATCATATTTAAGTATTCTGGTTCTGTAAGTGCCGCTGCGTTGCTGGTTCTTTTTTCAGGACACGCTTGCAGTTTTCTTCTTGTAGCATCCCTGGCGTCACGTGCTGACTTAAATATTGCATCAGAAAACGGGTTTACGTTTATTTTCCACTTATTGAAGAACATTTCTTGAACCATTTTCGCCGTCACGTTCCACATGTGCTTGATGACGCCTTCTTTATAATCGGACCCATCTTTTTCTTCATATTACATGCCCACGACTTTAAGATGACATTTAAGTCCACAGGAGAAGTAGATTGATCCAGTTTATAGCCTTTTGCTGTTAAAAATGTACTAAATTGTCTCCATACTGAATCTTTGGATTTCTTCGTGTTCCAAGGGATATTTTCGCAAATTTCAGCATCGATTTCGTCTTCAGATTTCGTGCCAAATCTTTTCTCAGTTCCCATTATTTAGAAACACCAGTTTTTATTCAACGAAACGAACTAAATAGGAACACGATTCCAAAAATTTTAATGACAAACATAAATGTTTTTTTTGTTGACATGGAAACGTAATCATGTGTAACTAAATTTTGAGTCATTTTAATATGAAAAATTGATTTGGTTCATTGAATAGTCTCTCGAATACGATTCGTAGTCAAAGTTGAGTCTACTATTTTTGTGGTGCTTTACACTCATGTCTTTCATAATTGCGAATACTACTCGTGCTCCGCACTCGTAGTATTTAAATGCAATCATGAAAGACATTCGTGTAACCACCACAAAAATAATCGACATAACTTTGACTACTCATGGTATTATAAGTGAATATTATTAACAAAAACGATAAAATAACTTCAAACTGTGTCAAAATGCAGCCGATATGAGAACTTGTCAATCTGATTTACTTCGCAATGACGTCATTGATAGCTCAAGCAAGCATACCGGTATAAAGCTAGTCGTCCACAGCATGCGAGGGTGTGTTGTGCTGTATTGTGCTGTGCTGTGCGAGTTTCTTTGAAGCCGTGGCGGGACCGTCCACTGCTACTGTGTATTTGCAAGCGAATTTACTCTGACACGCGATGCTTTCAAGTGTAGAAATAGAACATAATTTGATGGAATTGAGTGTAATTTTATTTTAAACAATATAGTTAATAAAAGAAAATACATATTTTGGATTGCAGGTCATATATTAGACAGAAATATATTTGGCGAATACAACACTTTAATACCCTCTTTGAGCGACAAAGGTTTTAGGAAATATTTTAGAGTAACAAAGGAGCAATTTTTAGAAATTCATGAGTTGATACGCTTTGATATGGAAGCGTTCGAAGATCGTAATAAATTTGTGAATTACTTTATTTCTGATGTGGGGAGAGTTCCCTGGTAAAATAATGCGTGCATTAATGCAGTGAAACTGATGTATAGAATTATTATTTAAATGAAAATGTTAAATGTTCATTGTTTTAGAAACCATTAAATTTTATTTTAATAAACACTTTAAAAATATAATTTTCCTTAAATCAAAACAACCATAACAAAGTAAGTATATTGTATGTACGTTTTTCAGGTAATAGTAATTTTAATTTTAAAATGAATGCCTAAATTATCTTATAACAACTATGTTTTGCTTAATTTTGCTAGAGGTTATAAATTAAAACTAACCTATAATTTACATTTTTGACAAGAAAATAAAAGTACTTCAATTTGTTCGCGCTATCTTCCCATATAATGTCCTTTTTTTCCTGGTTCTTGTAATCTTTTTCATCCGGTTTCCACAAAACAAAATTCCTCCTAATAACTTCAATAAATTCTTCTAATTTGCTGTATATATATAAAGTACAACACCGCACACAGCTCGGTTAAAATCGGTCACGGTGCGAAGTCAAGCTGGCTCAGCAAGACACCGCTTCTCTACACCGCACAGAACAGCACAAGTGGACGGTTGCCTATTTAAAACATACATGGTCAAAAACACATGCTGGCTCCGCAAGCCACCGCACAGCACCGCTTACCACAGCCTCGCATACAGTGGACGTCAGGCTTTAGTGTATATCCATTGAGAAAGAATAGGTAGGGAAACTACATCACGTGATCAAACCGGGTACAGGTCCGCCATATTGATACTATACTTACGTCAAACAGGTAGTGTTGGTAAAAAGTGGACTGTTTGTTAAGTGTATCGTGTATTAGAGTTATATAATAAGTTAAATATTAAAAGACATTATGGTTTCTTGTGCTCTACGTAGCTGCAACAGCAGAGACGGCGTTGATAAGAAGAATTCGTCTGGAATAACATTTCATAGGTTAGTGTAGGCATGAGAGGTGTGGGATGACAGATTATAATTTTGAGTAGTCTGGACTAGGTGAAGCAGCCATATTGGTCCCACACTTAGCCCCGCCCAATGCTCCCGTTTTGAGAGTACAGCAAAGATGCTTTACAGCGTCTCCATAGTATTTTTCCTCAATATCAAATCAATATATATATCAAACTGAGAAATAAAATGCCAATTTAAAATTGACAGTCTGTTGTCATCCTTCGTAAACAGTTTTTTTTTTATTATTAGGGTGCGATAATAGCTATTTATGTACCAATCAATAAAGTGATCCTTTATCGAACGAGTCTGATTTATGAGCCAAGCGAGCGCAGAGAGCGAGGCGAATAACAGTCGAGTTCCATAAAGGCACTTTACTGACGTGGTGCATACAAAATTTGATCGCCATCCGCAAAAATTTGTAATTTAAAAAATAAAGATATAATGACTTTTGACATTTTATGACAGTGACAAACGATTTATATTTAATGTCATACAATCATGTCAGTGTTGACAGATATTAGCGGCAGGTAATAGTATATTACATACCGAGGTGGAAAGTGTTTCATTACTGTCGAGAGATTAAGTAGTTAACCGAGACGCGAAGCGTCGAGGTTAACTTTATCTCGAGACAGGAATGAAACTTTTCACCGAGGTTTGTATACTATTTTATTTACAACCATAATTATTATATTTATTTGTGATAAAAATTCCGGTAAAGGTTTTGACATATTGAGATGTCAGATTTGTGTTCTAGGTAGCTTAAACATCAAATAAATATACGTCAGTTTTTTTCGGTGAATAGATTATAAAAGAAATGTTGAGTAGTAAAACCTTCAAGGACTGCAATCCACTTGAACTGAGGGAAACTGTACTACCGTAGCAATCCAGATATCTTGGCTCGAATGTAGGGCAAGAAATCACTATTTCATAATATCAGCAATAGCAGGGCGGCCTATCTACATGGATTCAAGCTTCCAATAATTCTAGTGTAACAATTAATTTTATTTACAACCATACAATTAATAATTATTTGTGATAAAAATTACGATAAGGTTTTGACATATCGAGTTGACAGTTTTGTGATTGACATTGAGGTTAAGAAACGAGGGCAGTAATAGAGGGCGGGAAGTAAATGAGGGCAGTAATAAGAGGGCGGGAAGTAAACGTGAAGAAAGTCACACTTCCAAACTTTTAAAAAGTCAGAAATGCCAACATTACGCGTATGGTTGTAAATAATAGTATATTATACACCTAGGGAGTGAAATGATGTTTTTTTCCGAGGTGCAGTTTGTAGCCCGAGGGCGAAGCCCGAGGGCTCTACAAAGCACCGAGGAGAAATTCATTCACTCCCGAGGTGTATATACTATTTTTTGCACGACCCAAACGATTTTAATTGAAGAAATCTAACTTTTTTTAAAAATTGTCAACATGACGTTTCCAGTTGTCGAACGCAAAAATCATGCTGGTTCTGATGGAAACCCTTGACGACCGATAAATAAGGGTAGCCATATTGGTTTTTTGTGAATATCGAGAAACTGCCCGTATTTTCTTCGCTTCGTTAAATAAGCATTGGAAAAATGTGTGACGAAACTATTGAAGAAACGGCTTCAAAAATAGTTGTGAATTTATTGCCAGAAAAATCTAGGAAGATCTACGAAAAGTGCTTCAAGGAATTTTGTGATTGGTGTCTGGTAAAAGAAGTAGATGAAATTCATAGCGAGAGTGTGCTCCTGGTATATTTTGCCGAAAAGGCGAAGCATTTTAAGGCTTCAACACTGTGGTCACATTATTCAATGATAAAAGCTACTCTTAGCGTGAAAAATAATGTCGACATCAGCAAGTACTCACGATTAGTAGCATTCCTTAAAAGACAAAATACTGGATACCAGGCAAAAAAATCAAAAATTCTTACTAAGGAGCAAGTTCATCAATTTCTAATAGACGCTCCAGAAGAAAAGTACTTGATGGTTAAGGTAAACTAAAAAAGTTAATGTTTCTAATTTAAGATAATTATACACTATGATTTCAGGTAGCAATGATTATGGGAATTGCTGGGGCTTTAAGATCGGATGAACTGGTAAAATTGACAGTAGATGATGTCCAAGACTTGGGATCAACTATTTTGGTATCTGTAAACAATACCAAAAATCATGTAAATAGAGCATTTACGATAGTCTCCAAAGAAAACTGTGCAATTGATTTTGTTGTTATTTGTAAAAAATATATGGTTCTGCGGAAAGAAAACACAGATCATAGACGGTTTTTTGTATGTTACAGAAATAACAAATGTTCCACACAACCCGTAGGTAAGAATACTTTTGGAGGATTGCCTAAGCAAATAGCTTCATACCTCAATTTACCCAATCCATCTTCCTACACCGGCCACTGCTTTCGGCGCTCATCAACATCTTTTCTGGCCGATTCAGGTGTTGAAATTGGAGTTATAAAACGTCATGGCGGATGGAAATCTGATACTGTCGCAGAGGGATATATTGAAAATTCATTAGTTAATAAGAATTTGATTTCCGAAAAAATTCTAATCGGAAAAGACTCGGAAAAGGAAAATCGACCGTCAACTTCCAGTGGGTCAAATCAAGTGGATATTAATGTAAAAGAAAATCGACTGTCCAATTCTAGCGGCTTTAAGCAACGTGTGATTAGTCCATTAACATCTTTGTTCACTATTAATGGTGGTACTAACATTAATGTCAATATTAATATTAAATAAACGATTAAATTCATAAATTGAGTTGGCTATGTTTTTTATACCAAGGGAGCAAAAGAGTCACTTCACTCCCTCATTTAAGGGAGTGAACGTGCCTATTATGCAAGGGTCGTGCAAAAAAGTACTTTATTGTTCAGTACGATAAAGTGTTTGTTTACCTCCCTAAAACGCTATGGTAACGCATCGCTTTATTGACGGTTGACGATAATAGTTATTTATCGCCAACCCTCAATAAAGGTTCGAATTTCACCCGTGGACACATTTTTAAAATTAAAAATTCACCTAATTTAAATAAATAATTATCAGTGCAAAAGCAAAAACTTAGCATTATATACAGTTAATAATAGTTATTTATTATACAAGGGAAAAAAGTATTAGATTTTAGCTCGAGATAAGGCTTTTAAGCGGAGGGAGATAAATTACCGAGAGCTAAAATCTAATTTTTTTCCCGCGTATAATACACTATTTTTTTCCGTGATGGGAAAAACGACGATTTAAGATTGAAAAAAACACGTAAATACTTTATATTAAAGTCAGAAAATCAATCGATGTGACATTTCAAGTGACATTACACCTGCCTTGCTATGGAAACCTGCCAATTTAAGCGGGCAAAAAGTAGAACTTTTTTCCCATGGGCAAAAAGTAACACTTTACGCCCGGGTTGATAAAGTGACATTTTATTACCTGTTAAGAAGGATAAAATGTCAACTTTTTTTCCCGTCACAGAAAAAAAGCATTTATATACAGTTTATGGCTTCTTGCTTTTATGAAAATGTTGAACAAATGTTTTCTACCGATAATTACAAATGCTTTAAGGAAAAAGGACATAGTTTCAAATTCTTTAAACACGACACTTTATCAAGTAAAAAATGGTGCTTGCTTGCTATCTATAGACACACTTTTAAAGCACGTATCTCAAAATTTCATGTTAATTATAATCGCTAGTCCATTGTCGTATGTGTAGAATAAAATAGCATTTATTTACTGTAACATACACATTCATATAATCTATAGGGAGTCATCTGCCTGGGAAAGACAGTTTGGGACTTTATGAGAAAATATATTTCGACGCAGTTTTTTTTTGCTATGAAGAAGTACCTTTTAAATTTATTTTATATTATACAGAATGTCCTATAATGCATTGGCTGACCATAGTTTAAATGAAATAGCCTGTATATTCTTACATTTTTGTATTCTCCGCATTCTTAGTCAAAAAATAATGAGGTAGTATAGGCCAGCGATTCTCAACTTGTAGGCCGCGTCTACCTGGGGGGGGGGGGATAAAATTAAATGGGAGACGCGAGTGTAGAGAAAAAATTATTTAACTTTCTGAAAAAATTGGCAATAAAATACATTCTGATATAACAAAAAATAAAACACGTTTACACTGATATAATACACTTTAGTACACAATGTATTTAATTAATTAACTTATCAATATTAAAAACAGCATTAATAATTAGATTAAAAAGAAAGTTTAATATTAGAAATTAACACTCTAAGCTCTTTCTCTACATTTAGCTGAGATCTATATTTTATATTCAAAGCAACCACCGCAGAAAATCTGGTTTTGCAATGGTAGGATGTTGAACATTGTAATAGCATACGAAATGCTCTTGTTTTCAGTACAGAAAACTCATAATCCAACCGTGTCCAAAATTCAGAGTGATTTATTACTAAATTGTCTTTTGATTTTGACACTTGCCGTGAATTCTATAAAGATTCTTCTTCGGCAGTTGAAAGACCTTCGGGAGTATTTTGAAGTGGGTCCCTAGCACACTCTAACTTGGTATCAAGTTGGAAGTGAGCAAGATAATACTTTTTAAAATTAATTGTCAGCATGGTTAAATAATTTTCAATGGTTACAAAAACAACTTTGGCACATGTTGTTCTTTAGCCTTGTAAGTTTTAACACATTAATCCACATTTGCAGACACTTCTAGGTTTTTTCGTTTTACATTTCTTCTTCACAGTTTCAGTTTCTACAAAAAGAATTAACTCGTATCCGACACATGTGTGTTTCCTCCTTCTAGTTGAAGAGTCAAGGTATTTAATTTGTCGAATATGTCGACCAAGTAGCTCAATTTTATCACAAACAAATCATCTCGAAACTTCTCGGTTTCCGGTCGTTTTCCTCTCTAGAAAAATAGCTATTTCATCTCTTAATTCATAAACAGCTTGTAAAAATTTCCCATGTGCTAACCATCTGGCCTAGCAATGAAATAGTAACTCTGAATGTACTGCACCCATGTCTTTACAAAGTGCAGAAAAGATTCTTGATTTTAAGGATCTAATTTTTATATAATTTACTACGGTTACCACCGTCGTTAGCACAATATTCAGCCCAGGACTCATTCCTTTGGAAGCGAGAGCTTCTCTGTGGATCATACTATGTGTCCAGATACACTGTGTAGATTTCTGTCTCACAAGTGCTTCTACGAGCACCATATTCTTACTCAATTTTTTTACTCTATATTTGCGTTGTTTAGAAAATATTTGAGGCAGCAAGCAGTGCTCTTGCTTTGAGTCCTATTGGTTTGCAGAATAATAATTCTTCTAATACTGACATACCATCACAAAATCAAACATAGGCTATTAAATGAGCATCTTTTTTGCTATGTATTTATTTATTTTGAATATTGATAAGTAGAATTAATATGATAAGATTATCATATCAATTATGAACTACTTCGTAGATACGAATATTCTAAAAATAGGTAAGTAGTTCTAAGAGGTTCATAATTTTAAAATTTTAGAATAGTTTAGTCTTGAAAGTAGCTACATTCTCAAAGTCATCCTTACAAAAATTCTAGAATCATGAGCGCTTTCACGCTAATGGCTAACTATGTCCAATATTTCTGTATTTGGACAATATACTACTTGCGCATTTATAGAATAGAAGCCTTTTCGACCCCAGCAAAGTTGAGAATTTTGTCCTTCTGGATTCTTTATTTTTATGTGTGCACAGAGTATACATTCTAATACATTAAGAAAGTTCCTTACTGCATAAAATCTCCTCTTCAAAGTGTTAATATCATTAGGCTAATACACAAATCCTATTAACAGTCTTGCAAGAGCCAAAGACACTTTCAGTACAATCCTACTAACTGATGATTGGGTGACGCCGTGTTAATTTCTAAGGAAGTGTCACCAAAACAATTACAATGATATTTGTTAACCGATAGCTTTTTTTAAATTCTTCAATCGGATTTTTGCGTAAGGAATAAGTGTACTTACTTTCCCGCAGAACTACATTCATATCATCGTCGATTAACTTTATTTCTTCCAGAATGTTGTTTAAACTAGCCATTTTTTTTTGAAAATGTAAATTAACAAAAGCATTACTTGTCGTTCTTTACAATGTTATTTCAAAATGGTTCCTAACGACACCATCTAAACAGACCATTGTTTCAAGGACCTTAAAATAAAATAAATGTCATCCGTAATGAAACAAATTAAATATTGAGTTACGCAGCTTGTTACGTGCGTCTGGCAATTAATTAATGAATAATAATAATAATAAGTAGGGGAACCCGGGGCGGAATGGGGTACCAAGTTAAAATTTTTTTTTAAAAATAAGAAAGGCTTTATAATGACAGCTGAAATACATTTTATGAACTCACTGTAGTGTTGTTAACATTATTGCACAATTAATTTGAAACAAATATAAAACTTTTTTTTTTACATAATAAAACATAAAACAGTGTCAAGTGCCCCGTTCTGCCCCGGGTATGGGGCACAACGGGGTAGTCGTTACAAAACTTAAAAAAAAAAACAAAAAATATCATTTCGGTTTGTTTCTTTGGCTTCTTAATGTTTTTATTTTTCTTCAGACACTGTCCTTTAGTTTTTCCAATCTTATCTTTGTTTTCTTTTTTAAAAAGCCTTAGTTTTGCTCTTTCTTCTTTGGCGATCCTCTTTTCTTCTTTCTCTTTTATAGCAGTCTCTAACTCTCTTTTGTACGGCGAATCTGTTAAGACAGCAGTCCTCCCTCTTTTTCGATTAGTTCTTCTTGTTCTTCCTTTGACTTTAGGGAGAGGCATTAGAATTTCAGGTGAAACAGAAAATGCTGAGTCAGCCTTCTTAGTTGACATCCATGAGCATCCAGGTGTGACATTAATGTTCTCAACAAATAGGACCTTTTTAGCTGGTGTACCATTAATATCATGGGTAGAAACCTCACTATTATCACCTTTATCACCCAATGTTGATGCATCGTTCTCTTCACCAGGCAAGATAGACGAAGACGATTCCAATTGTCCATTTTCAGATGAGACAGTCTCTTGCGTTGAAGGTACAGTTTGTTCGATGTCAGTCACATCCGCGGGGAGAAAATCAGACTCAATGAAAACAGATCGATCAGTGGGCCAAATCCCTGTAGCTTGAAATCCATTAATGGCTGTCTTCATAGTCGCGCTTTGAATAAAGGCTGATCCAAAAAGAGTTGAAATTTGAAACAACGTTATGACTTTCCCTGGATTCATACGTAGCCACTTTCGAAGCTCTTCAGTGTAATGAACACTTAAAGGCTTCATGAAGGACACGTCAAGTGGCTGAAGTCTGTGAGAACAGTGCGGTGGTAAACACAGCAATGATACGCCATTCTTTCTCGCATAGTCTATAACCTCAAGGTTCTTTGTGTGTGTTGAGTGTCCGTCTAAAATGAGAAGAACCGGGAATTCCTTTGATGCCTTAGAAAATGCTACAAACTTTTTAAACCATATCAAAAACAACTCTGCTGTCATCCATCCAGTGCTGTGCACTTCAGCCCAACTCCCTGGAGGTAATCCCAGCTCAAACTCTTTCTGCATTTTTTTCCTTGGAAAAATTAACATCGGTGGCATGTATGCTCCACTAGGAGACATGCAAATAAGGCAAGTTACGGTTTCACCTCTTTCGGCCGAGGTTAATGAACCGACTTGTCGCTTGCCCTTACAAGCAATGATTTTAGAATTATTCTTGGGATTTACTGAAACCCCAGTTTCATCACAATTAAATATTTGCGAAGCTGTAAGTTTGTACTTATCTACCAAATTTGTAAGCAACGAAAAGAAATTATCAACTGCTACTTTGTTAAATCCCATAGCCCTTGCGCCAGATGTTGACTCAGGTTGACGAATTGAAAGAGAAGGATTTCTCTTTAAAAATCCATTGGCCCAATCTTGGCCAGCCATTTGATTTTTAAATCTCTGATCTATTCCATTTCTTACCGCTAATTGATACGCGAGAGTACGTAAGTCTTTCATTGTCAAACCGAATAATCGTGCTTCCATAGTTTTCAGGTAGTTTACTAGCTCATGTTCCTGCTCTTGGGTAAACACTGCTTGGAATTTTCCAGCAGTCTTGTCAATACAGTGCTCAGGATTTTCCCTTTTTTTCTTCACATATCGTTCCAGCGTAGTTTGGGGAACATTGAATTGAACTGAAGCCTTTACATAACCCAATTGTCCAGAAATCACCGCTTCAACAGCATTACTCATCGACTCGATTGACCAGGACTGCCTATTTGTCTTTCTTTCATATACTCGAACCATCTGGAATTGAAATGAAAAATGTTACGAACTTCAAAAAAACAATCTATCAGACCAAAATAGTACGGGGCAGAACGGGGTACTACCCCATTCTACCCCACCCGTTCCGCCCCAGGAACACGATTTTGTTCACAGAGGTTACGCTACTCGAAAACAACGTGTAAAGAAACGATGATCTGGACTAAACTAAAGCCCATTGAACGTATTACAAGTATTGCTAACTACCTTTGTAATAGAACCAAGTGTGTATATCTTACCTTGATTAATAAATCATCACCATTTGCAATACTGGAGCAAAAACTTACACAGTGGTATCTTCACATACAAAACAGCAAGGAAACTAGGCAAACATGGCTGCCCGTGTTGAGCCGCACTAAACTGAAGTAGTTCCACTTGTTGCCGCTTAGCGGCATCATCATCTTGATATTAAAAAAAAACGATCTCCATTCCGCCCCGCTACCTCGTTCTGCCCCGGGTTCCCCTAATAATTAATTGCGGTATCTCTATATATTTTAAATATCTTGGTTTCGATATATCTAACTATGTGTCATCAATTATACGGAATTTGTTCACCTTGCTAGTTACTTTCTTGAAAGGTAATATCTCCCGGCGGCCCCGAGATTCTGCGCGTGGAGTTTTTTCGCACGAAAGATCTGTGACCACGTGGAGAGGGTCGAGGGTTAGAGGTCAATGTTAACCAGTGTTGCAATTGCTGTTACAATTGTAACAGATTTGTTACGTTCACTTTCGTATCCAAGCTTATCTATCCATTACTAATAAACGTCAAAAAGCATTGTAGAAGTATAAATTGACATGACAATTAATAACTGCCAAAAAGTACGTCCAGCTTACAAACCAAAATAACAGAGCATTTGAATATAAGACATGTCCCGCTCTACGATACCGCAACTGCATATCCAAAATACCTACATCATGAATAATATGTATTGGCTGTCAGATTTTGGACAGAAAATGGTTACCGTATTGCAGTTTTTGAAGTGTAAACTTCTTTAAGCGCGTTGCGCTAATTGTAGGCACTGAACAAGACTGACTGCAACGCTCGGATATGTAACAACGCCACTCTCTTGTGTAACTATACCCTTTCCGAAAATGATCCTTGACCCGGGAGAAAATCAGATAAGAGTATTCATGGTAGTTTTAAAGATAAAACAAAACCTCAAATTTCCAACAACAAAACATTTTAATATTCAATTAGAATACAGTCCTGAACTGAATAAATACGCAACAAGGTGCAAAATTACCCCAAAATAATAATTATTTATTAAATTTTGGGATTTAAAAATAAATATTTACATATGATTTACAAAGTGATAAAATGACGTTCAATCTGAATTGGTACACAAAAGTAAAATAAGTGACAGTGGAAAATTATAAGTGAACAGAGGCACCCTAATTTTTGGACACCTTGTATATCGCACATAAAATAGCAATAGTTGTTTCAATTCGTACAAAATTTAATGCCAAGCGAAAGCTCGAGATGTCTTGCTTTACATAGGTTTTACAAAATGTGTCCTTACATGTTTCAACACTGTACATAAATATAAATGTGCTTATGCATTAAATGAAAACTCTAAACAAATGAATTAAAAGGAAAATTCGGCTTATGGTCTCCAAAAATTTAATTCAATACACAAAATAACTTAAGTGAAACAAATATTAAAATTAAAGGCTGAGATGACCTATCGATAAAAATAGAATACAACTAAATTACACTCAGCTCAAGAAGTAATAATCAAATGACAAGCTTAGAACATTAACCCCCACAACTGAAAATTATTGGTAAGTTCAGGCGATAAGTTCAAATACACTTAAATGGGAATTTACTTAACGTTCTCTAGTTCTAATTAACACAAATTTTACATTAAATTAAGACACAGCCCAAACTTCCGTGCTACAGATTGGCAGCGGTTAACATACGAAGTTTTGAGCGAAAGATAACTTAAGAGCTAGAGAAATTAATTCTTAAAATTACAGGTTTACACAAATATTTAGAAGGAAACAATCATCACTTATCTTTTGTCCAAGAAGGCGTAGCCACAATGTAAACTGTAGGAAGCCGGAGGTATCAGTCACTATTGGGGTCTTCCATGAAATGCAATCTCCGTGTAAGAAGTTCAGAGGATTCCTACCTCTACTGATTCTGATGTTAATTTTCTTCTACGGAAAAATACATTTCCTCAAAGATCCCTATTTTAAAGATGGCGTCACCACGTATTGCTAATTTTCATTCACTTAGGAGGACGATATATGCGTGTATTTTCACACAAAATAAGAAGCTGTAAGGCAAGGGAAAACGACATACATCAGAGATAATTCCACACAACTGAAAAAAAAAAACTAAGAAGAAGGCACTCACCAGAATTAAAGTCCACCAACGCATTAAATAGTCCGACAAGGCGTCAAAATAAATATCCAGTCAAGGTTTATTAACTTCTGCGGTAATATCCGCCTACAGGCGTATTTTACAAACGGTAACGGCAAATTTCCACCAAGATAAAACGCAGAGTTTAAGCGATGGCAATTTTTAAATCTGCTTCTTAACCAATCAACAGGTAAAATGAACGAGAATACGCTCTAATTACTCCCACTAAAGATAACAGCACAAGACGGCCAAAACGAGAACTAACAATATAATTGTACAAATACTGAAGTTTATTCAAGCCGATAATTTACAAACAAAGGAAAGCTTAATAATTCTTAGGGAAGAAAGGGGAAAATAAAAGAAAATTTCTTAAGACGAAACAAGGGAGGAAAGGTACTTAATTAATACTAAAAGCAATTAACATCATACGACACTATCAGTTACATTTTGACCCAACAAAATCTAGCACAAGTAAGGTTGCATATACAGGGTGTCCAGAAACTCTCCTGAGAAACGAAGACCGGAGACTCCTAAGATAATTTTAAGACAATTTAACCCAATTCACCCTAGTCCGAAAATGCTTCCTAAGGTCATAGGCGTCCGTTTTGGGTAGGTAAACGGTTATTTTAACGCATAATTTTTTTGTCTTTAACTTTTAAGCATTTGTGACACTAGATTATTAAATTTTCAGGTATTCTAGTACTAAAAGGTACTCTTACTTTAAGTCGGTAGGATACACCGTTTTCTAGAAAAATCGATTTGAAAATTTTTCGTTTTTTCGTCATTAAAATTCAATTTATTATTTTTTGCACTAGTTCGCTCTGAACTGCCAACAGAAATAAAACCTACGTTTTTAATTGTCAAATTGTTGTCAGTTCGCGAAGTTGAAATGACGAAAGATGAAATGACGAAAAAACGAAAAATTTTCAAATCGATTTTTCTAGAAAACGGTGTATCCTACCGACTTAAAGTAAGAGTACCTTTTAGTACTATGATACCTGAAACTTTAATAATCTAGTGTCACAAATGCTTAAAAGTTAAAGACAAAAAAGTTAAAATAACCGTTTACCTACCCAAAACGGACGCCTATGACCGGTACTAGAAATTCGCAATTAATGGAATCGATTCATCTCTGGAGGATAAATAAGCATACCAGTTTTTGTTTTTCTAAATAGAAGCGTTCGGGAGATATAAAAAAAAAACTAATTACAAGGCGCCATCTTCAAAGAGCTCTAGCTCCCTTAGGAAGCATTTTCGGACTAGTGTGAATTGGGTTAAATTGTCTTAAAATTATCTGAGGAATCTCCGGTCTTCGTTTGTCAGGAGAGTTTCTGGACACCCTCTATAGGCCCAGTTAACTATGGTTTGCTGTAAGAGACCTATTATATGATAAAGACCGAGATCGCCAGAAGATGACGGGACAACCCAAAAGAAACTAAACTAAATCATATTTTAAATATAAAAACTGCAGATCGTCGATGTTAAATATAACAACGCGATAACGTCAAAACGGCAGAAAACAATAACAATAAGCCTACCAAAATAAATAGAAAAAGAAAAGCCAAAATTCCGTAACATACAGGACTGTCCAAAATTAACGTAACATATGTTACTCGAACATCTTCTTGTGTGGCGATAGTTGAATATATTACGCACGGTGGGACCCAAAAATCTTATAGATTCAGTATTCCCGTCTTTACTGTGAATTGAAGCTGATGTTTCTTGTTGTTCATATGTAAATAATTCTTAGAGAACAACTCTTCTGTTTCGCGCAGTAACATTTGAGATTTATGTGTTCTTTCGTGGTTTGCAGGTTCTTTCATAAGTATTGACCTTTCATCTGCATACAAGCAATGCCGTCTGCCGGAATAGATGTGTTTAGATCATTCATCTACACAAGCAACTATCCAAGAATTGATCTTTGTGGTACAACTGCTTTGAAATGCACTAAACCGGACTTTTGTACTACAAATTTCACGTACTGACACCTGTTATTTATTTCTTTATGTGAAGCTAAGAGACCATTATCATTTTTCTGATAAAATCAATGTTTTTATAAAAATATATTTCACGAAAACGACGCATTAGATGGATTCAATTTTTGGTAGAGCTGTTCATAATAAAAGGTTCTAATACAAACATATTTTATTTTTTTACAATCACTAATTGAATTTGCAGAAAACTGGATTAAACTTACATGGCATATATTTGTTTAAAAGTGATTTTTTTTAAATGGAACAGCCCTATACCGGGTGGTGCAATAGTGCGTCGGCATAGCTTAATATGAAAACTAATAACATTGTAGCAATGACAGTTTACGTACGTATTGCCGTGACCCCTATATTGGTTAGGCATTATAAGATAAATAAATAATTAAGTAATAGGATAAGGAAACAATTTTTAGTAGTAAGCATAATTATTGATAAATGAATTATGAGTTGCATAACCGCAACGGCGTAATGTTATAATGTTAGGTATATGATAATTGAAATTGAAACAAAATTTATATGAAAGGTACGGAAATAAACACAAAAATAAAATTCATGTATTGTATATTTATAGAAACGAGGAGCACAAGATGCAATTTCAGTATACTAAGGCCGAACCAAATTTTATGCATTGTGTAAGAGTGGCATTAAATATATTGAGTAATAAACCACTCTTCCAGCTTAATAATGTCTTAAAAATAAAGAACAGAGAGAGAGAGTAATGATGAAGGATGGTATAGTCAAAAGAGATAGTCATTTGAATGCCGTAAAGTTGTATGAAAAGGGTGAAATTAGACATTTACGACATGAAAACATCTTTCATCATGAGTAGACGTAAGAAATAAATAAGTTTATAAAAGATTGTTATTTGTTAGACATTCTATGATCACACTTAACAATACGATAAATACCTGATACTTATATCTAAGCATAATTTTAAAAAGGAATATGTAAAAAGGTATATTTTTTATTCGACACGATGTAATAAAGAAAAAACTTCAGAAATAGCAGGTTAAATGCAGGATATAATTGGTTTAATCTGAATAAATCTAAAAAGAAAAAAACAATATTTAATATTGTTAACAGCTGCATACAAATTAACCTACACGAAGACGAGAGAAGATGGTTTGAAGACAGGTATAGAGTTGTCAAGGTCCAGGCTCCTAACAATGTAATTAAAAAAGGAAGTATTCCAGTCGTATGCAATGTCTTTCCTATTATTTCTAAAGGAGATGTCTGCAAAAGAAAAATACGGATGGTGTTAAACAATTGAAAAAGAAAGTATTTAAACAATGATGAAAGTGGCAACAAATTCATCTATAAACACAATAAGGGATGGCGTTAATGGAAAAAAGAATGTATCTACCCAAGATAAGAAAATCGCAAATGTGCAAACACATAAACAATAAATAATTTGTGTGCGTGTATTTTTGTGTAATTTCTAAATGTCAAAATGATATGGGTACAGGTCAGCCTAGGGAAAAAGTGAAGAAAATAAATATGAGCAGGACAATGCCAACATAAACATTAGTGCATGGATTGTGGCGCTGCAGATGAAGAATGTTTTTTCCGATCACCGAGAACTGATAAAAGACCGGGAACGACGGAAAAATAGGAGAAGTTGTTGATCTTTGAGATAAGTTGCCAATCTTTTAAATTGCTCGAATGTAAAAATTCTGTTTCATGATTGCAGGCGTACAGATACACTGCATAGAAATCATTTGTAGTAAATGTATTGAATTATTTTTGATTTTCAATAAGTACGTTATCATATTGTAACGAAATGTGTTTACATTAAATAAAAGAATCAGATCTCTCGGCGCGATAAAAACGAAATTGTCACACGCACAAAAAAAGACCATAAATCATATTCGGCGCGACGGGTAAACAAGTCTGGTGAATGTGTATAATATGTGGGCGACGGTATGTCCGACGTATGTTCTGGCAAATATCGAGAGGAAGATGGAATGTTCCCGAGTATTACGAGAGTCTTGTGTGCCGGTATAAAAAGCAGCCGATACAGAGAAAGGGACATTCATTACGGGATTCATTCATTGCGGAGAAGTAGCCAGCGGAGTAATTCGGGATTAAGAAGTAGCCGACGCGACTAGAAATAAATATAAGAAATAAATATACGTCGTACGGTAGAAATAGTTCTTTAAGTAGTGCCGTCTTATATAAATAGAAGGGTTACATAAATACGGACATATTAGTAGTAGTAAATAAATATAAGTGTTAATTTTAATTTATTAATAGTAGTTTAAGTGTGTTACGTTAGTTTTTATATTTTTATATTGTTATATAATTTTAAGTTACATAAATATACAGACTGTTTTAAATAAATAATTGCACGAGTTGTTTATTGGAACCCGAAAACGTTACAATATCATAATTAGTTTATTGTCATTTAGTTTAATTTTATTTTTTCTTATTATCATTAATATGGTAGATCAATATCAAGAAGAATTTGATGAAATGTATGAACATTATAAGTAAGTTTTTCTTGAAATAAATTATGTTAAAGATGCTATGTGAAAATATTCATCTTTAGCAAAGCGATTAACATTGTTAATATTTTAGAAATATTATTTTCTTTGCTATAAGTAGATTAATTTAACAAGTCATGGGAGTATTGTTAATAATGTTAAAAGGGCACAACGTTGATGGCACAACGTGGGAATGTTTGTCAGTAATGTTAACTGTTAACTGCATTATTAACAAGTTATTGAATAAAATCTTAGTAAGGATTTCAAGTATATTTAATTACGTAAAGGTGTAAGCATTTTTGATGGACAAATAGCCAATATGTGGTATGTACAACGTGAGAATATTTGCATATGACGATTGGTGAAAATCTTATCAAGGTGTTTTTTTTTTACTTTGCGAGATTTTAGATCTTCAAAGGCATTTCGTGCAAATGAATGTCTTTGTTGAAATGAAATTTCTGCGTCGTAAAGGGAAAAATTTATTTCTTTGAAACTATACAATATTAGAAAATTTGAATGTAGCCAAGAGTAATATTTATTTTAAGAATCTATATGATATATTTAAAAAGCAATGTGTTATGCGCATTTATAAAGCGATGTGTTTTTCGTACATGTAAAAATATGAAATTTTTTGTTGTTGTTTTGTGATTGGAAAGTAAAAAGATAATTTCTTTTACAGCCACATGTGGCAAAAGAATTTATTTATCGATGCTATTTTAGTATATTAAAGGACAAGTTTCATTTTGACGTTTCAAAGTACGAATTCAGAGTTTAAGAAACGAGTGGCGTAGCCACGAGTTTCTTAACTGAATGAGTGCTTTAATGTCAAATGAAACGTGTCTTTTATGCTATTTTTTGCAATTAGTTTTAAAATTTCTCATTTTGTAAAAGCAAAACGAGAAAAATTTGATAATCAAGGGAAATTTTGTGGCGGTTGTCACCTTGGTTTGGCACAAGATTTAAATTGACAAGTTAATTTAAAATTGACACATTTTTGATAATTTTCAACAGAATGTTTCTACTGCACACGGTATCACTATCACTTCGAAAGATAATTCAAACGTTAATATAAATGTTTATAATAGTTGTACTATTTCAAAGATTAATTAAAAATATCAAATCTTACAATGAATTTCAATATAAAAACCTCAAACTTGCTTACAAAATGTCATATTGACATCTCCATTTCTGTTGCAATGTGACCAACTTAAAATAAATCTGTTTAAATGTTCCATTTCTATTACGCAACTAGTGCTGTAATAGACCCTATTACAGCACTAGTGAAATAAATGGTATGATTACGGTACTAATTGCAAAAAGTATTGAATAAAATACAAATATTTTATGAGATTTAGTTTTTTTTTGTAACCTTATCCATTTAATTTAAGTAAGAAATGTTATCGGCAAATGGAGGAAAAAACACTGCTAGAACTTACGAAAATAATACAAATGTTAATAGGGATTGAATTTATAAATTTATTGAAGTAGTTTTTTTTTATGTCAATGCAATCTCAGCATTTGTTATATATTATGCTGCTTTGTATTGACATTGTTTTGGTTAATTACTGTTAGTATAAGATTATTATATTTTTGATTTGAAAACAAAGCTATAGCAGTATGTAGTATGCGACTGTGCATTTTCTAACTTTATTTACAAATATACAGGATGTTCCAAATTTTCGCAACCACCTTCAACTTTTTTATTTTAAATACATTGCTATACTTTCTATATATTATAATGATAGCCATTCAAATTATCTTTGTAATGATGTATGGAGATGTGCACTTCAGACTGTTAGTTTTGATTTTATTGATAATTTTGTTAAAATCTTGAGAGTTGCAGCATCTAACATTTTAAGCTGTAGTCTAAAAATGGGTAGAATGCCTCACTTAACTCTTGTGTTACTAATTTATGGACTAATACGTTATTTGTTTTGAGGTTGAACAAAGTAAATAAATATACAGGGTGTTAAATATGTCGTGCCTAATTTATCGATATTTATTGGTTATTTTCTCGTTTATTTTTAAATCTAACCTATAATATTTTTATAAGTCAGCATATTCCTTGTAAAATCGCCTTTAAAATGGTATCAATAACATAGCACTTATTTTTAGTATTTTCAAAGTTATAACCCTTTAATGGGATATACTCATATATAATACAACGAGTAGTCAAAGTATGCTCGATTATTTCCTTCACCTGTCAAATTTAAATTTTGTCCAATCACAATCAAAACTGAAGTTGAAATTAACCAATGAAAGGTACCGGTTCTTGATATCAGCGACTATTACAAATCGACTATTTTAAATGTAGGTAACAAATCAAGTATGTATTTTTTCATTAAGTGGCATACGTGTCAAATAGATGAAAATGTCCGACAAAAAGAGATTTAGCGATGTTTCGGATGAAATTATTGATAATCACATCGATTTGACAACTCATTTTTTATTATGAAACTTGGTTTAGGAAATAATCTTAACAAATATAGCTCGAGCTTGATAAGTAGTCGACTATTACATTGTTTCAATTTTTCTCGTGTGCCTCCCAATTTGACTTAACCAAAATTGGCATTAATAATTAAAGACTAAAGCCCTCTAGCTAAAGCTCTCGTGCTCTAGTCAAATTATTAATGCCAATTTTGGTCTCGTCAAATTGACAGTAGCGCACACTCGAAAAATTGATGACAATGAAATAGTCGACTATTTGTCAAGCTCTCGTTATATTACCTTTGATTATTTTTGTGGTGGTTCACGAATGTTTCCTTGCGCTTGAATATTAATAGGACGAGTGCGTCAGCACGAGTCCTATTTACAAGCGCAAGGAAACAAGAGTGATAACACCGCAAAAATGATCTACCATACTTTGATTACGAATTGTATTCAAAGGACTATTCATCGAATGATTCATTCATAAATGACGAACTGAGTTTTTTAATTTTCTAAAATTAAGTAGCTATTGCGTTGGTTTCCATAGTAGTATGTTTTCAACAAACTACTGTCAATGTAGAAAATTTTCTACGATTCGAATTTAATAAGTTATTGCAAGAATAAATAGATTTCTGATATGGAAAGCAATTCAAAAAGGTTTGGTGAAAAAGGTGAAAGTGAAATTGATGCTGAAATTCATAAAACTATTCCGGAAAACACAAAGAAAACAAGAGATTATATCTGGAGGCAATTCTCAGATTTCTTGTCCGAGAAGAGGTACAAATTGGTCGAATCCACACCCCCTATTGAAATTAATTTCGTATTAAAATCTTGGGCATGTAACATGAAGAAGCAAAATGGCGATGACTATAAGGAAGGAGTGGTAAAGCACATGTGGAATGTTACCGCGAAGTTGGTGCAGGAATTATATTTTGAGAAGTGGAAAATAGTAATAAACCCGTTCAACGATATTGTCTTTAAGTCAAGTAGGAATGCCAGAGACGCCATGCGACGAAAATTACAGTCGTGTTCCGAAAAAAGAAGTACAAGTGCAGCAGCTATTACCCAAGAAGAGTTTGCAAATATTGTCGGCAGTTTTGATGAAGATACCCCGAAAGGCCTCCAAAAAAAATTCTTTTTTATAGCTTCTTTGGAACTTGCTTGGCGAGGTGGAGAGGGAAATAACTGTCTCACGCACTTCTTTAAAGAAGAAATTAACAATGATGGCTCCCCTACTGGCAGGATAGAGTATAATAGCATATTTTCAAAGACTGCGCAGGGAGGATCTAAGCCACTTTCCACCAGCAAATGGCTAATTAAAAATAAAGACAATTCTGATTTATGTCCTGTGAGGTAGGTGTCAGTTTTTGATAAATTCCTATAGGTATGTTTATGTTTATTTTTATTTAGGTTGTATCACAAGCTTATATCCAAAAGAGGAGAAAACATTAAGACGAACCGTTTGTTTCTGACTCCCAATCCTTTTTGGAACAATTCGAAATCGTCTAGTTGGTTCAAAAACTCTCCGGTTGGGATTAATGAGATGAATAAATGGGTGAAAAATTCTGCTGAAAAAGCCGGATTGGATGTTAAAAAAAGAAAAATATCCAATCACTCAATAAGATCGTCTACAGTGACAACTTTAGCAAAAGCTGGAGTCGGGGAGCATCAATTGATGAAAATTACTGGCCACGGCAATATAAATTCTATTAAAACTTACCTGCAGTTAGATGATGAACACCATGAGAGTGTTATTGGTCATTTGAGAAAAAATATAACAAATACTGGATCCACTGCTGTAGCCTCTACTTCTAATATCACCAGTTCCGTTGCACTATCCGAAGAAAGTGAGATGAAAGGCACTTTCAGAGAAGCCTTTTTACACAACTGTAGTCATATTAATTTTTCTAATTGCAATTTTTATTTATAAAATTATAATCCATCATGTAATTTTAATTATATAAGGTATTTGTACGTTATTGTTTCAAAAAATAAAAAAATTGCGACATATATCTGTCAAAAATATCCACCGATACCACTAGTGGTGATTTCAATGAAATACCCACTAGTGTAAATACGCAGCAGTATTTTTGTTGCTAGGACACAAAAATGTGATTCTTTGATTCTTATTGGTCATATTTTTACAAATGACACATGAGTTGAATAGTCAAAGGTAATATAACGAGAGCTTGACAAATAGTCGACTATTTCATTGTCATCAATTTTTCGAGTGTGCGCTACTGTCAATTTGACGAGACCAAAATTGGCATTAATAATTTGACTAGAGCACGAGAGCTTTAGCTCGAGGGCTTTAGTCTTTAATTATTAATGCCAATTTTGGTTAAGTCAAATTGGGAGGCACACGAGAAAAATTGAAACAATGTAATAGTCGACTACTTATCAAGCTCGAGCAATATTTGTTAAGATTATTTCCTAAACCAAGTTTCATAATAAAAAATGAGTTGTCAAATCGATGTGATTATCAATAATTTCATCCGAAACATCGCTAAATCTCTTTTTGTCGGACATTTTCATCTATTTGACACGTATGCCACTTAATGAAAAAATACATACTTGATTTGTTACCTACATTTAAAATAGTCGATTTGTAATAGTCGCTGATATCAAGAACCGGTACCTTTCATTGGTTAATTTCAACTTCAGTTTTGATTGTGATTGGACAAAATTTAAATTTGACAGGTGAAGGAAATAATCATGTTTATAACATGCAATATGTGGGGCATCAAATAGTTGGTTGCGCTTTATTTAAAAAAAAATGGCCCGGCAACCAAACGTCAAATCACTACTTCAAAAGTCCATAAAAAGTGGATTTCTGTATTTTCTCTTTGCTGTAATTGCGTTTTATTGTTATAAATTAAGTTCGGCTAGTGAATTATTATTTTCTGTTTGTTTGTTAGTAGTTGTTACGTGTTGTATTTACCTTGTTATCAGTTATATCGTTTTATTGACATTATTTTTTATGTAGATACCATAATAGTTTATTGTTGTTTTTGCTTTAAAATGAATTTTTCGAAAGAGGAGCTCATAGACAGGGTATTTGCTCTTGGCGCTAACAACAGAAATCCATTTTTAGCATCAAGAACATATGCGATGGAATATCCCGACCGAAGAAGACCGAATAGTAAAACGTTTGAAAAGTTGTTGATAAGGTTTCTTCGAACGTGTTCAGCGAATTACGTCGAACATGAAAGAAGTAAGACTATGATTACAGAAGATAATGAGGTGACAGTCGTCTAGTCCATTGTGGAAAATCCGCACCTATCTACAAGGGTAATTTCGAAACAACACGGGATAGAAGTCACTACTGTAAATAGGATTTAAAAAAAACATAAGTTTCACCCGTACCAAATTCAAAATCATCAAGGGTTATTACAAACGGACTTTGAAAGGAGACTAGTTTACTGTGAATGGCTACTTTTACAATTACGACACGATATAACTTTTATAGATCATGTGCTTTTCACAGATGAAGCAACACTTGCTAATTGTGGAACAACAAACAGAAAGAATACCCATTATTATGACACTACAAACCCACATTTTGTTCAGCCCATTTTATATCAACAAAAATGGGGTGTTAACACATGGGGAGGCATCATAGGAAACACTATTATTAATCCATTCTTTTTTAATAATACTTTAAATTGTGCAATCTACACAAATTTCCCACAAAGTAAATTACCATTGCTGTTAGAAGGTCTCCTAGATAACGTCAACAGGATATTGTGGTACCAACATGATGGTGCACCAGCACATTATGGTGCTGCTGCAAGAGCACATTTGGATAGCGTATTCACCAATAAGTGGATTGGGAGAGGAAGTTTGATAATCTGGCCACCGTGATCACCAGATCTCACACCTTGTGATTTCTTTCTGTGGTCAACTGTAAAAAACATTGTTTACGCAACACCTCCTACAACGGCAGAGAATATGCAGCAACGAATAAGAAACGCGTTTTTTCAATTAAGTGAGAATAACTTAGCTCAGAATGTAAGTCTGTCGATACAGAGACGGTTGAGAGTATGTGTAATAATAATAATAATAATAATAATTAAGATTGTTTTATTATGGAAAATTTTCAAAATGTAATTCTGAAACTAATGATAAAGCATTTAAAAAACAGATGTTTGTTAAAATTACTTTGTTTTATTTTCATGGCCAACCAACTATTAGATGCCCCACATATTGCATGTTATAAACATGAGTATATCCCATTAAAGGGTTATAACTTTGACTATTCAACTCATGTGTCATTTGTAAAAATATGACCAATAAGAATCAAAGAATCACATTTTTGTGTCCTAGCAACAAAAATACTGCTGCGTATTTACACTAGTGGGTATTTCATTGAAATCACCACTAGTGGTATCGGTGGATATTTTTGACAGATATATGTCGCAATTTTTTATTTTTTGAAACAATAACGTACAAATACCTTATATAATAAAAATTACATGATGGATTATAATTTTATAAATGAAAATTGCAATTAGAAAAATTAATATGACTACAGTTGTGTAAAAAGGCCTCTCTGAAAGTGCCTTTCATCTCACTTTCTTCGGACAGTGCAACGGAACTGGTGATATTAGAAGTAGAGGCTACAGCAGTGGATCCAGTATTTGTTATATTTTTTCTCAAATGACCAATAATACTCTCATGGTGTTCATCATCTAACTGCAGGTAAGTTTTAATAGAATTTATATTGCCGTGGCCAGTAATTTTCATCAATTGATGCTCCCCGACTCCAGCTTTTGCTAAAGTTGTCACTGTAGACGATCTTATTGAGTGATTGGATATTTTTCTTTTTTTAACATCCAATCCGGCTTTTTCAGCAGAATGTTTCACCCATTTATTCATCTCATTAATCCCAACCGGAGAGTTTTTGAACCAACTAGACGATTTCGAACTGTTCCAAAAAGGATTGGGAGTCAGAAACAAACGGTTCGTCTTAATGTTTTCTCCTCTTTTGAATATAAGCTTGTGATACAACCTAAATAAAAATAAACATAAACATACCTATAGGAATTTATCAAAAACTGACACCTACCTCACAGGACATAAATCAGAATTGTCTTTATTTTTAATTAGCCATTTGCTGGTGGAAAGTGGCTTAGATCCTCCCTGCGCAGTCTTTGAAAATATGCTATTATACTCTATCCTGCCAGTAGGGGAGCCATCATTGTTAGAAGTGCGTGAGACAGTTATTTCCCTCTCCACCTCGCCAAGCAAGTTCCAAAGAAGCTATAAAAAAGAATTTTTTTTGGAGGCCTTTCGGGGTATCTTCATCAAAACTGCCGACAATATTTGCAAACCCTTCTTGGGTAATAGCTGCTGCACTTGTACTTCTTTTTTCGGAATACGACTGTAATTTTCGTCGCATGGCGTCTCTGGCATTCGTACTTGACTTAAAGACAATATCGTTGAACGGGTTTATTACTATTTTCCACTTCTCAAAATATAATTCCTGCACCAACTTCGCGGTAACATTCCACATGTGCTTTACCACTCCTTTCTTATAGTCATCGCCATTTTGCTTCTTCATGTTACATGCCCAAGATTTTAATACGAAATTAATTTCAATAGGGGGTGTGGATTCGTCAAATTTGTACCTCTTCTCGGACAAGAAATCTGAGAATTGCCTCCAGATATAATCTCTATTAATATTCAAGCGCAAGGAAACATTCGTGAACCACCACAAAAATAATCGAGCATACTTTGACTACTCGTTGTATTATATATGAAAATACTAGAAATAAGTACTATGTTATTGGTACCATTCTAGAGGCAATTTTAAAAGGAATATGCTGACTTATAAAAATATTATAGGTTAGATTTAAAAAAAACGAGAAAAGAACCAATAAAGATCGATAACTTAGACACGACATATTTAACACCATGTATATTTATTCACTTTGTTCAACCTCAAAACAAATAAAGTGTTAGTTCATAAATTAGTAACACAAGAGTTACGTGAGGCATTCTACCCATTTCAGACTACAGCTTAAAATGTTAGATGCTGCAACTGTCAAGATTTTAACAAACTTATCAATATCATCAAAACTAACAGTCTCAAGTGTACATATTCATATATCATTGCAAACATAATTTGAATGGCTATCATTATAATATCTAGAAAGTATAGCAATGTATTTATAGTAAGAAAGTTGAAGGTGGTTGCGAAAATTTGGAACATCCTGTATATTTGTAAATAAGATTAGAAAATGTAAAGTCTCATTGCTGCAGCGTTATTAGTTTTCATATTAAGGTCTGTCGACACTCTATTGCACCACCCGGTATATCGGTTCATTTTTGGATTGCTTACTAAATTTCGCACCAAAATCATGTAAGATGTTATTACTTTAAAAGTGACCATTACTGAGCAAATTCAATTAGTAATTGCAAAAAAAAATGTTTGTATTAGGACCTTTTATTGTGAACAACTTTACCAAAAAATGGTTTCCATTTAATACGTCGTTTTCGAGAAATATAATTTTATAAAAACAGAATTTTTCAGAAAAAATGTAATAAGTCGAAAACCTTAAACTATCCTATACTATCTTATAACTTTTTGACTAAGAATTATACGGGGAATACAAAACTGTAATAATATGTAGGGTGTTGCATTTAAGAAACTATAATTAAAGTCAGCCACCAAGTTATGGAACACTCTGTATAATACAAACTAATTTTAAAACGTGCCCCTAATAAGGGTCTATCATTGGAAGAAAACTATTTCAAAATATCTTCACTCTGTATAATACAAACTAACTTTAAAACGTGCCCCTAATAAGGGTCTATCATTGGAAGAAAACTATTTCGAAATATCTTCACTCTGTATAATACAAACTAACTTTAAAACGTGCCCCTAATAAGGGTCTATCATTGGAAGAAAACTATTTCGAAATATCTTCTCTCATATAAAATTCTTAATAAACTTTTTCCCTTTTTACACATAAAATTTGCCCCCATTTAATTTTGTGTATAAAACTGAAAGAAAACGTACACACGACTCACAATGAATATAGCTAAATACATAATTAAGGGGGCTTACGCAGAGGTGCCGACTTACTGCTGTGAGGTAGGACGTAAGGGGGTGGCGCCATATGCTCTAATGTAAATCCCGCCGATGTAAGGTATTCGTTAAAATAAAACAAATAGCAGAAATTTTTGTTTTTCTTATTATGTTTTTGCATTAAATTGAATACAAAGGATTAATTAAGGCTTTGTTGGGATACTTTCTTATAATTCAAATTATTTACTCCTACATTTCACTATCACAGTGGGCAAAATTTACAACATTATAATACAGTTTCAGAAACTTTATTTCAAAAACTAATTCCAGTCGAGCATGCATTGAGACTTTGTTTATTTGTGTTTTAAATTTCGTTTTGATATTTCGTAAATAAAAGCGGTACTATTGTTTTAACGAAACCTTGTAAAGTCCAGAATGTACATTAGTGCATATGGCGCCACCCCCTTACGTCCTACCTCCCGGCAGTTAGTCGGCACCTCTGCGTAAGCCCCCTTAACACCAACCATTTTGATTTGGCTTGAAATTCCCTAATCATTTTACGATAATATCAGAACAAGTCTCGCAAACGATACGAAATTAGTTCAGATTCTCAAAACATTAACGATATAGAATATCTTGTCTCATGTTTGGAATCCGGGGGCAGGCATACGCTTCATATCGCTGGCAAGCCACGTGCATTTAAACTTGTCAAATATATTTCATATATTTTAGACAAAACCCACATAGAACGTTTGATAATTTCCGTAGGTAAAGCCCCCCTTACTTCAACAATGTCATTGACAGAAATTTGGACATTGATATTTATCACTTATAATTACACGAGAACTTTCTCTAAAATTTTAGTTGCCGGGTAACTGTACGAAACAAATTGCCGCCGAGGAGGCGATTTGTTGAGTTCAGTTACCATTTAGCAACTAAATTTGTTTGAGTTTGAAAATGGAAAATTTATCCGGAAATAAAAGGAAAGCTTGAATTTAATTTGGTAAGATAATTTACATTAAGTAAACAATTATTGGAACATTTATTGTAATTATATTATTCAAAAATACTGTTATTGAAAACACAGTTTACAACATACTGTAACGAAACCAGCAGACATTCGAGCGACTATAAAAAAAAGAAGGTTGCAAATCATCTCGGCGCGACTGGTAAACATCGTAAAGCAGTGAGTCATCCATTTACGCATGATACTGTGTCGGACACAGAATGTCTATGGAATGTTCTCCATACATCGAGTGGGAGATAGAGTTTACGCGAATGTTCTAGTAATCTTCGCATGTGTATATAAGGCGACTGGGTCACCGATGGATTCATTCATTGCGGGATGAGTAATTGCGTAGTAATTCGGGATTAAGAAAGTCCGTAAGAAGTAGCCGACGCGCGTAGAAATAAATATAAGTCGTACGGTAGAAATAAATATAATAGTGCCGTGTTATATAAATAGAAGTGTTATATAAATATACGGACGGACATATTAGTAATAGAAATAAATAAATACAAGTGTTAATTTTAATTTATTAATAGTAGTTTAAGTGTGATACCTTAGTTTTTATATTTTATATTGTTATATAATTTATGTATATAAATATACAGACTGTTTTAAATAAATAATTGCACGAGTTGTTTATTGGAACCCGGAAACGTTACAATTGGTGTCAGTGTGGGATAAACTATATAAGTGCAAATAAATAAATAAATAAATAAATAAATGGCTACCAAACGTTTGGAAGAACTAAAGGTCTCCGAGTTAAGGGCACAATTGGAAGAAAGGGACGCAGATACGTCTGGAAAAAAAACAATTCTCCAGGATCGGCTTCGTGACCTTTTAATAAATGAAGGTGAGGATCCCGAGAAATATTTGTTTCAAGTACAGCCTGATCTAAGCGTAATAGCGGAAGGAATTGAAAATTCTTCAAAACAATTGCTCGAGACCCTAAAAGCTTTGAAAGATGAAATTGCTAATAATTCAAAAGCTTTAAGAAATGAAATTGCAAGTAATTCAAAACAACTTGAAGAAGACATTCAAAAGAATTCATCGAATGGGAGACAGGAATTTTCTGGGGCCATTGAAGCCGTGGAACAGAAAGTTGAGGAGCGCGTGTTCGGAATGGGGGACGAGTTTGGAGTTCAGCTTCGGTTGCCAGCGATGAACGACTGCGGTCCCCATGACATATCAAGCGGAAGCTTGGAGATTTCCCGAACAGCAAAGGCAAAACCTCCCACCTTCGATGGAAAGACGTCATGGATGACGTACCGGGAACAATTCGAAGCCGCTGCAGGAGCAAATGGGTGGACGTCCCCGAAGAAAGCTACTGCTCTGATTGTGTCGTTCAGAGGAGAGGCCAGTGACATTCTGCAGACCTTACGTCCGGAAGAGTGTCAAGACTACCTTCAATTAATCAAGCGTCTTGAGATGAAGTATGGGCATGCACACCTGGAACAGGTAGTCCGACGATTAGTGAATCAGGTGCAACCTAAGAGAAGAACGCTCCGATGCTGGAATTGGAAATGGAAATGGAGATGGAAATGGGCCATGCGCATAGTAAATGCGGGAAGAAGCCCAAGAAAACCATAGCGGAGCAGCGAAAATGAAACGGGTCGATGAGAAGAGGCAATCGTCGACCCAGTATCGTGGAGCCTCAAAGCCAATAGCGCAAATTGCATCTGTGCAACACCAAAACGCTGATGCTGTTGCAAGCAGACAACGCCCAGAAGACTGCAGGCATAGTAACCGACTAGAAGAAAAATAAATAATTGCACGAGTTGTTTATTGGAACCCAAAAACGTTACAATACTGTTGCGTAGACATTGACATTTCAATTTGATTTTATGACAACAAGAAAATAAATTGATGTCAGGTCAACCAAAGTTAAACAGCTGTCAAAGGAACAAATCAATCCCGATCTATGTTATTTTTACACATGCATTAAATTATCAATTACAGTACCTATTATTAATGTCTTTTATTGTTTTAATGGACTATCTAGACGAATTTTATAGTCATCTTATTTACTATAGGCCTCTGACGTGACTTCACGAACAGGTTGTTCTGTTATATTATCTAGGTGGTGTTGGTTTACCTAACTAGTAAAGGATTCAAACTGTCAATTAGAGTTTTGAATTAAATTTTCTAATTTGTATATTGTATTTGTAAATGCTCATCTAGCTGTATTATGTATTTAATGTTCTTATGTAATCGGCAGTGGGCTTTCGAACGTTAGCCATTGTTGTAGGTTATATCACTGACTAGATTTTGAAGAGATTTATTTATGGAGATTCTCCATCACCCTTGGCTAATGAGGAATTAAATTCAACAATTTCACCCTCTAATGATGTAGAGGAAATGTATCAAAGGCATGTAATACTTTATACACGCAGTTGTACCGGGCGGACAACTATAAAATCTCAGGAACTAGTAGTCATATTGTTTCCGGGTAACATATTTTTCAAGTAAAAGTACCCAAGAGAAAATGCTGGAAATTATTTTCCAGTTTGTAAAATGTCCGCTAGGGAGCGTAACAGTCAACAGATGTTAAAATTTTTTCGCGTTTTAACTAATTGAGAGGTACTGCAAATATCGAAAATATCTGCATTCTATTCCTCACATATTTCTTAAATAATTTTTGTCTTACACATTTTTTACTATCTAGTAAAATAAAGTTCAATTCAAAAGGTTTTTTTTTTAAAGAAACTACAATTACTCCGGTTTGGCATAACCGATTTCACAAGCTTGGTCTCACTTAAAAGAGTTTTATATGCCCTACAAAATGCGCTTTCTTTTTGTCTCCTTCATTCACCTTCTAATAGAAGGTGAATGAAGGTGTTTTTTCGCCCATTTTACAGCAAGTTATTATCCTCAGCAAGTGTACAGTTTAAAAAGGTAATTTTAATTTAGAGAAAAATTATTTATTTAGCATGTTTAATAAAGTAGCCAGCAAAAAAGAATAATTCAGAATTCAAAAGTTGCAGCAAATCATAAGCTCTTCAATTTCATAATCTTTCATTTATATAATTCATTAAACATAAACCAATACAAACTTCTGTTTCTTGAACTGGGCTTCAATGCATTTTATTATATTTTAAGATAGTTCTTTAAGAGCTAGTTAAAGTGTCATTTGTATTAATCTATTTTCAACTGTTTCTGAAATATGGCGATTTTTCATCAAAAATAGTACAAATCTTGATAAAGTTGCTATGAAATAACTGATTAATAACGAAAAATCTACTATGGACTCAATTAGTAGATATTACTTCATTACGTGAATTTAATACTGACTTTCTTGTGTCTGTGGGCGATGTTGCAAAAGTTAGAGAATCTGAATAAATCCAATTACGACTTATTAATTTAATAGTATGAGTTGCTATGATTTGCATTACTCATACTCCAAAGTAGTCGAAGCAGTTGGTTTGAATATATCCTATTTACAAATAATTAATATTTACTAAGATTTTAAAATTCATAAAGCGACAAGCTTGGAAATTCATGAATTAATAATACATCGAAAATATCGCAGTTGCTGTGTGTCAAAAAAGTTATAAAACATGAATTTACAATTACAGTTTTTGGAAGAGAATATCGTTATTACAGGTACTTGGATTTACTTCACGACAAAAATTAAGCATTTAAAATTGGAAATAATAAGCATGATTTGATTGCTTGGCAATAAACGGATTGAAATTATTTACTAGCATAAATAATATACATATATACTTTCTACCATTAATTGTTTAAAAATCAATTGAAACTTGACTTCAGAACTGTTTTTTTTTTGTATCATTTGTTATTCTGTATTTGTTTTTATGTTTTATACATTTTAAATATTAAACGCTTATAATAATATAATTAATAATAAACTAACTAATATTATTTATACCATTTATCTTTCACGCATTTCTTAATTTGCAAAAAAATAGCCATATCTCAGAAAGAGTTGAAAATCAACTAATACAAATACACGTCTGTTTAATCAGCACTTAAAGGGATCTCATAAAATGTAAAAAAGGAAATAGCATTTATTTAAAAAAAACTTAAAGTCATTGTCGAACACTCTGTATAAATGATAATATTTTTAAATTGTAGAACACATAATTGCCTATATCTTCGTAACCATTGCCGATAAAGTAAAACTAAAAATGGCTTCTGGTAGTAATTTTTACGCAGAATTTAATAATCTAAGGTAAAAATTCATGGCGCACTAAATTATTAAGATATAACTTATGTTATTTTAAACGGCAATCATAGTTTACATTGATTTCATTAAAATGCTGTAAAATGCTATTTTGTAGAGTACTTATTTCGCAGATATAAGGTTTGGTATAGTTAGGGTAAAGGCACATAAGAGTACGCAGCGTATAAGAGTACGCATTGCATTTTACAAATTATACAACAATATATCACCATCTATGAATGCATGTGAGAAATCCTCAAACATTTGTCTGTAACAAGACAAATGCATTTTGAAGTATTGCGCATACAATCGTTGCAGCAAGCAAAACATATTTTTGTGTATTGTGGATGTATGTTTGGGCCAGTGTGATTTAAGGAATAAATTTGTTATTTGCGGTACTAAGAAGCTTCTCAGTGCTTCATAGTATAATATAAAGTATTAGGTAAGTAATAAAGCTCATTATTTTAAGTGTTTATGTTGTAATAAGTAATCGTAACCTATTTTTCTAAATTCAAACCAATCGTACAAGAGTACGCACTTAAAAGTTTACAAGAGTACGCGCTGCGTGCTCTTGTAAACTATATTTACAAAAATGTAATAATCCCTTTTTTCTAATTGAGTAGGACCTACCAATAATAAAACAACTTTATTAGCCTTTGTAATTTTCAGGAATAGAAAAAATGAGTTCTTATAAAAGAAAAAGTCATAGGAAGCTTGTATTTACTGAACAGATTATGGCGGAGATTAGGGATAAAATTAGTAACGGCCAGAGTAAACGAAGCATTTCACGAGAATTGAATATTCCAGAACCAACATTACTCAAAAGATTAAAAATTGGTACTGTTCCAGTATCACTTGGACGATACAAATGTATTTTTAGTGAACAACAGGAAAATGAACTAGCAATGTATGTGCAAGAAATGGATTGCCGATTTTACGGATTAACCATGAAAGACTTAAGCAGTATTGCTTTTGAATTTGCCAAAGCTAATGGCGTACAGCATAATTTTAATGCTGAAAAAAGGGTTGCTGGCAAAACTTGGATACGATGTTTCTGTCAGAGACAAAAAATCACATTACGGCAACCAGAGAAGTGTTCACTTGGCAGGATGATAGGCTTCAACAGATCCCAGGTTGATTTGTTTTTTAAAAACTTGCGAGATATGTACGAAAAATACAAGTTTGCAAGTAATTTCATCTACAACATGGACGAGACAGGCATATCTACAGTCCCCAACAACAAAGGTGTTTACAAAAAAAGGAAAAAATGCGTGGGAAAAGTTGCACTGGTTACTGCAGTATGCTGCATGAGTGCTGGTGGGGTATATGTTCCTCCAGCATTAATATTTCCTCGCAAAAGAATGAAAGAAGAGCTGTATACAGAGGCGCCTTCAGGAACTTTACCACTAATTTCTGAAAAAGGCTTTATAAATTCTGAGTTATTTCTTGAATGGATGAAGCATTTTCAAAAACATGTTAAAGCTTCCAAAGATGCTCCTGTTTTATTGGTATTAGATAATCATTCATCTCACCGAAGCCTTAATGTTATCAAATACTGCCGTGAGAATTCCATTCATCTTTTATCGATCCCGACGCATGCCAGTCATAAAATGCAACCATTAGATAAAGGATATTTTGGCCCATTAAAAACTGCATACAACCAAGCAACTGACCATTGGTTAGTTACCAATCCTGGTAAAGCTATTTGCAAGTTGCTGGTTTATTTAAAACGGCATATTATAAAGTATCCAATCTCGACAAAGCAGTGCGGGCATTTGAAGCTACAGGAATCTGGCCTTACAATCCCGATCATTTTAGTGAAGAAGATTTTGCTCCTTCACTTGTAACTGACAGACCTTATAATCCATGTGAAGAAGTTCCTGAAGCTATAGAACTTGCTGGCGTTCCCATGGAATTAGATGAGATAGCTGAGGAGACAGAAGTCTTTGAAATTGATTTTAATGCGTCCACAGGATTGCCTGTAAATCCTGAACATGCAGAACAAATTATGACTTCAATTTTAAAGGACACTAATGCTCCAGAGACAGATAATCTAAATAATTTTAAAATACATTTGGATGTCAAAAGCGCTATGAAACCTGGGCCTTCATCGACCGAAGACGAAGAAAACAATCGTGAAAATATTCTAGATTCTTATGATAATAACCAAACCGCTGAATCGAAGCAAAATAAAGTTCCTGTAAAACCAGAAGATCTACGACCATATCCAAAATGTAGTCAAACGAAGTCAACCAGAAAACGTCGAAGTCAGAAATCAGAGATATTAACTAGCACACCGTTAAAGGATGAACTAGAAGCAAAGCAATCCGAATTGACAAAAAAGGTTAAAAAAAAATTGGTTTAGAGAATTCAGCAAAGCCTGCAGCTAAAATCACCAAGCAAACAAAAACAGTAAAAGCATGTACATCAAAAATAAATACAAACGTCAAAGAAAGAAACAGCAGGACGAAGCCATCAAAGGCCGAAGAATGTAAAAGAAATAAAAATGAAACAGAAGAAATATTATGTCCATCTTGTGATGCATTGTATACAGATCCACCATCTGAGGACTGAATACAGTGTTCTACGTGTAATAAGTGGTGGCATGAGAAATGCACTTCTTATGAAGCAGGAAATTTCATATGCGAACTATGTTAATCTAATATCGCGTACTCTTATAATAACTTCTGCGTACTCTTATAATGACGTCTTACAAGAGTACGCAATTGTAATAATTTTGAAAACTATTTTTGTTTTAATTGTAATAAAACTAAATTGTCTTAAGTATTAATAAATTCTTCCAAAATTAACGCAGGCTTTCATTGGTTTCAAAGATTTTGTTGTTTTCAGATTAATAGAAGAAATACACAAGAAAGTTCACTAAGTGCGTACTCTTGTACGTCATTACCCTATCGTTTTAAGATTTCAATTACTATTACTTTTTGAGGAAATAATGGAAATGTAGGCTTTGAAAAATACCAGAAAGCAGTAATCAATCCACTATAGCCATGAACGAAAAATAATAACGTCTGCATTGCCAATTTCATAACAACGCACATAATTACTTTATATATTACTAAATTTAGAATTTCATTGATGTAGAATATATTATATGTATATAATAATAATTAAGTACAGCATTATTTCAATTATTCATATTGATTAAAAATGATAATGTTGGCGTTATTTTAGCCAGTTTTACAAGAAATATTAACATCTGATGTTGGCTTACATGAAGCGTCGTTTACACTTCGCTAGTGATTTTGAATTTTGAGTTATTTGCTGTCATTTGACAGTATTGTTTAACAGTATTATAGGTTTTGGTTGCTTTTGCTTATGTTTGTTATTTTATTGTAGTATGTATATACGGTGTGTCCAGATTTCGATGCTCACCATTGGTATATCGGTTATTAGAAGAGATAGAGGAACTGTTAAATGGGGAATGTTTTGCAGAATTCAATGCTTGCAATAAATCTCATTTCAAATTCATTCGGACTTTTTACAATTTTGAGATATTTAGAAAAAAACAATATTTGCCGATTTCAATTTTCCTCAATAAGACGATATCACCTAATGCGATCGCTGTTAAACTCTAACATTGTTCAGACACTTTGTTAAGACAAATTTTTTGGCAAAAGAAACTAAACTTGGAGTCTGTGGCTTGAAACTACATAAAAACACTAAAACACCTTCACCACACTAAAGCACAAAAATGGCTAATTACGTATTTCAACAACTAAGTTGTCATCATCAGTAGCACTGATTAAAAATCACGCTGTCTACACACCGTAGCGTAACAGAGAAACACTGATTTCCAATTTACAGGGATGGTTTATTTATACTTTTACCTAGGCTATTAACTACCTCATTAACAGTACCTGATCGTTGTGCAGTTAAATTCGTCATACTTACTATTCTAATCCTATCCTTTAATTCTAATATTCTAAGAAAACCAACAATATAATTTCCTATTTACGGGGATGGTTTATATATTTTTACCTAAACTATTAACTACGTCATTAACAGTACCTGATCGCTGTATCGTTAAATTCGTCATGCTTAATACTATAATTCTATCCTTTAATTCTAATGTTCTATAAAAACTAACGGTATCTAAAAGGGTATTGTTTACACTACAAACTTATATAAACAAGATTGGGGAATTGGCCCGTTATCTGAATTCATTAATTTATTTTTATTTTTCTGAATGTATATACTTTCGTAACTATCTAGTTCTCTATAATTATGCATTTGTTTTATAAGTTTGAGGCCGCTTGCTGGAATATCATGACATGTGTCCAAAATATGTCGAGCTACACTAGACTTCTGTCCTATTAAACCGAAAATGAGCAATGTGCTCTTTTTAGCGAGTTGCAATCGAACGTCTAGTTTGGCCGCTATATTTTTTCTCGCATTTATGACAATTAATTTCGTAAAATCCAGATTTTTGTTCTACCTCAATTTTATCTTTAGTACTGCTCAAACGACTTTTCAACGAATTACATGATTTAAACGCAACTTGAAAACCAACATTTTTAAAAATATTATTAAAGTTTCTCAAAATATTATGAAAAGGTAGGACAACAAATTTCTTATCTATATCACTTTGAGGTAGCAAAGTTGTGAATTGAGAATTACATTCTTACGTTTCATTTTTCTTAAGATATTGTCAACTACGTCTGACTGGAAACCATTGTATTCAGCAATACCTTTTATAAGGCGTAATTTTTTCTCGTATCTATCTCTTGTAAGTGGGAAGTTTAACAAGCGATGGATTAGAAAATTGAATGAAGACAATTTTTGTTGCAAACAATGATTAGAATCTGCTGTAATGAATCTGTTTACATTGGTTTCCTTTCTATATATATCTATTTCTTTATTGCAGCCTGCTTTAATTACTAATGTATCTAGAAAAGCTAATTGTCCATTGTTTTCCTTTTCAAGAGTGAATTTAATCGTGGGGAATTTTGAGTTTAATTCATTAAGAAACACTTCGGTATCATACATTTAGTGTCAAAAATCGCGAAAATATCGTCAACGTACCTTATCCATACTTTAGGGAAGTATTTGGCGTTCTTTTTGAAATCTATTTCAAAATTACTCATGAATAAATCGGCAATAAATGGAGACAAGCAATTTCACATGGCAGTCCCATGTCGTTGTTCATAGAATTTACCTTCTATTTGAAAACAGTTATGAGACATAAAAAGAGATGTTAACTGCATCCAGGGAAGGCATCCAGTTGAAGTACAAGCACTTTCCGAAGATTCTGATGTCGATGAAGTTCCAGTACCAACAGACGCCGTAGGGGTTGGCGATCCCACCGGCCGACGGAGCTCCCCTTGGGCAGGGCCGTCGCAACCAGCCTCGGTAGGGGCGGCATAACTATGCCGAAATGGGGGATCCAGATACAGGCGTCCCCTTCCGACCCTAGCCTGAGAGAGGATAGAAAATCTTGATCCCCTAATGGACTTGCCTTAATCGGCCGGTCAAGTGGAAGTAAACCACAGAAAACCCCTACAACCAAGGTGGCACTGCACACGCCAACGGTTTGCAAGGCTGAAGGGAAAATCAGTCACGAGTGTGCAGAACTCCGAGTACCGGGCGCCCCTCGGTTTTAACTAGCCTTCTCGCAGTGAACACAGGGCTCTGCTGCGAGCGACCTTTTAGTCCGTAGTTACTCGTGGGAATAAGATGAATGTTGAAATCAAAGAACAATTAGAAAAAGGTAAAGAAAAAGAAAAAGAAAAAGCCAAAAAAAATGTAGGACTAGGGGAAAAGCTTAAGGAGGAAGTAATTGCCCAGGATATGGAAAATCAAGATAACGACCCTTTCGCGAGAAGAGGTGCTGTTTCGAGGTCGCCAGTGCGGGGCAGAACATATTCTTTACCAAACATGAACGGCAACGAAAGAACAACCATAAGCACAGGAGCTGACGTACCCAGGGACAAAGTGGAAAGTCAAGTAAAAGATGCCGAAGGCAGTTGCGCCTTCATACCGAAGCAGGTTCTTGCTAGTATGCCTCCTAGCGAACAAGGAGCCTTGGCGCAAAGTAGACCCCAAGAAGAGGAGGACACTAATACTGAATCAGAAGGCCTAATACAAAGGGCCAAAAAGAAAAGGCAGGAAGAAGCTCTGAACACTGGAAGCAAAGTAAAAAGCGAAGGAATATTAGCTAAAAAGACACTAGATCAAATATTAAGAAATATTGCTCTGCTAACAAAACTTGTGGCAGAGTCATACAAACCCAAAAAGGAGTTTACAGACATAAGTGGCAGACTTACATATTTTGCAAAGCAGCTTACAAGCGAAGGTCAAAGAAACTGGTTGGAAGACCTGATCGCTAAAGATCAGGAAATGGAACAAGTACGAGAAGAGAACTCGGACATCAGAAACCAGATCAAAAAATTAGAAACACTACAAGGAAGCAAAGGAAATGAAGGCTCAAAAATATCAGTTGGACTCCAGGTTGATCCGAAGGAAATACTAAGAGAGTATAAACAAAATGACAGCTGTATCAAAGAAAAAATAGCGAAAGTACTTGAAGGGGATAAGACATATACCAATTTGACGCAAATCATAGATGATAAATGGGCAGAGGGTTTCTATGAAAGAACCTTGCAATTTTCATCGACCCCAACTATGCTAAGTGCGAAAGCAAGGCAGAGGAACTGAAAATCAAAATCCCAGCTATGAAACATATAATAGACGAGGAACTGGAGGAAGGAAAAATGGAGTTTGTGAGACTAAGAACTGACGTGCAAAAGGGAACTAGCAATGATCAAACGCGCTACACAAATGTTACATATGCCCTACCTATGGAGATGGACGGCAGCGGTGTGGTCAACCTGGAAACAATTTACAAGTTGGCAACGCAGTTAAAAGGCGAGACCAGCAAACAAACTGGAAGGAAACTAAAAGTGGCCACAGTGGAGGTAATCAATCAAGACTATATACGAAAGGCACTAGAATTCGTATTCAGAGGTACCGATACAGTCATTAGCGTCATAGACCAACACCTAAGAAGAAACGGAGATGGTCCAAAGCGTAATAATAGACTGGAAAAAGAAAAGATTATCGTAAAGGCCCAGCCAGGAAAGAGCTATGCTGATTTACTAAAAAGCGTGAAGAACTCAGTCAATATAGAAGAAAGGGGCATAAACATTAAATCAATTAGAAAAACCAATAAAGGCGATCTCCTCCTCGAGGTGACTGGCGGAAAAGGCAAAGCTCTGGCACTAAAACAAGATATTCAGCAAAGTAACCGAAGTGCAGATGTTGTAATAAAAGTAAACGAAGCAACGGTCCACATTACAGATATAGACGCTAGTATAGGACGGGAGGAATTGGAACAAGAAATTATAAAATCGGAAAACCTACGGGAAGATCAGCTAAAGGTTATTTCAATGAGACCCACACGAAATGGCAACCAGACGGCGACGGTCGCTATGAGGAAGGACATTGCTAAAAGAGTGGTTAAACAGGGGACAATAAAAAATGGCTGGGTGTACTGCAGAGTTAGAAATAGGGTCAGCCTACAACGATGCTACAGATGTCACCTATTTGGTCATAAAAAAGACGAATGCGAAAATGAGGATAGATCCGACTTGTGCCTTAAATGCATCAAGCCCGGACATATAGCGAGAGAGTGCAAAAATACCCCAATGTGCGTAGTATGCAAAAAGGAGGGGCACCATGCGGAACAGACTAAGTGCCCAGTCTTCAGGAAAGTAATAAAAGATAAGTCACGAGCATTTTTGATGTCGAATACAAAAAGACAGGAGGGAAAAATATCGACCCATGGTAATTAAGATCATGGTAATTAAGATCATGCAGACATCTCGGACGAGCAAAAATACCCCAATGTGCGTAGTATGCAAAAAGGAGGGGCACCATGCGGAACAGACTAAGTGCCCAGTCTTCAGGAAAGTAATAGAAGATAAGTCACGAGCACTTTTGATGTCGAATACAAAAAGACAGGAGGGAAAAATATCGACCCATGGTAATTAAGATCATGGTAATTAAGATCATGCAGACATCTCGGACGAGCAAGAATACCTCATGACTTAGCATATGCCACGGCCATTAAAAGAAATGTCGACATTTTAGTAGTTGGTGAACCAAATAAGAAGATCATACAGGGTAATAAATGGATTAAAGACAAGAGTGAGGTTGTAGCTATACTTTTTATTAACAAAAACATACAAGTTTTGGATGTATATATCGGGAATGGATACTTAAGAATTAAGATGCGAAAGTGCCATATCTATTGCTGCTACCTATCTCCAAACATTAGTTTCAAAGAATTCGGAGAGAGGGTGGACACGATGATGGAAGACATTGGAGTCAGAAGCGGAGAGAAATTAATTATGGGCGATATCAACGCCAAGTCAGCTCTTTGGGGCTCCCCGAAAGAGGACAGAAGGGGCGAGTACTGGAGCGAGTCGCTCGCGACTCTCAACCTAGCCGTATTAAATGATGGTAAAAAACCAACTTTTGTCAGAGGAAACACCAGATCCCATATCGACGTAACATGCTCGACTAGAGAACTGCACAAAGAGATCATCAACTGGGAGGTGCTTGATGAGGAAACGGCAACTGAACATCAATATATTTGCTTTGAAATAAAGATGAGGGTAATACGAGCGACAGAAGCCAGGGGTAAGCCGGTCAGCGATTGGGCGGTCTTCCGGGAAATCGCAACATGGAAATTGGAAAGTGATAACAACCATGATATCGGGGCAATAATAAAAGAAGCGTATAAAGCCAGCGTGACTAGAATCGTGAATTCACGTGTTCTCTTTTGGTGGAACGATGATATAAGCAATAAAAGAAAAGAATGCCTCAAGCTCAGAAGAGAAGCCACGAGGATAGCTAGATGTACCACTAGAGAGGATAACAGCAAACTTGAAGAGTATAAGAAATCTAAGAAAGAACTAAAAGCCCTGATTTACAAATCCAAAAACAAACACTGGGAAGACCTGTGCAATGATCTAGAGACGGATGTCTGGGAAAAAGCTTATCAGATAGCAACCAGGAAACTCGTAGGGTACGTTCCCTTTAAATTAGATGTAGAGGAAAAACTGAAAGTAGTAGAAGAACTGTTCCCAAAACAAACAAAGACCTGGACAAAACTGACTATAGTGGAAAGTCCTGAGCCTTTCACAGCCGACGAGTACGCGGAAGCACTTCGAAAACTTAATACTGGAAAGGCACCGGGGATCGACGGCATACCCGTGGAAGCTCTAAAGAGGATAAAAGAGATCAAACCTTTTGCGATGTTAGATGTCCTAAATGAATACCTCAGTCAACAAATTTTTCCGAGAAAGTGGAAAACTGCCAAACTAATCCTCATCCCAAAAGGAAAAGTGGACGAAAAAAATTCAGGCCAATCTGCTTGCTCAACTCCTACAGCAAATTATTCGAAGGCTTGCTGAAGCATAGGCTGGAAAAGGAAATGGAGGATCTTGGAGGTCTATCCGAAGGTCAGTTTGGTTTTCGCAAGGGCAGGTCGACGACTCAGGCAGTGAGGAGGGTCATGGAGCTGGTTGAGGGAGGAGCAAACGATAAGTGTGTGCTGGATGTCAAAAACGCTTTCAACAGGCGTATCGCAGTACTTAGTCAACATGATCGACAGTTATCTGGAAGACAGAGCGGTACAGGTGGATCGCGACTCATGTCTGGAAGTCTCTGCGGGGGTGCCGCAGGGCTCAATCCTGGGACCTACGCTTTGGAATATTTTCTACGACGGCGTGCTCACGAGGACCTTGCCCGAGGGAGTAACTGCGGTTGCTTATGCTGACGATCTAGCCTTGGTGGTAACTGCTAGAAACCCGCAAAACTTGGTTTGGAAGGGAAATGAAGCCCTTGAACAGATAGAGCGCTGGATGTGTAGAAATAAGCTGGAACTAGCCCCGCAGAAGTCTGAATGTGTCATACTGAGGGGTAGAAAAGACAGGGATGAAATCCGTTTTTCATGTATGGGAATTGAAATACAACCGAAGAAATCAATTGTTTACTTGGGAATTACTATGGAGCAAGGGGGTCTTTTTGGCACGCACATACGAAGGTCAACCCAAAGGGCTGAGGAAAGAGCCGCCCAACTTATGAGAATAACGGCAAACGTTAGAGGTCCAGGCTTTAAAAAGAAACTAATGCTATATAATGTGGTCCAGTCAACTTTGCTATACGGAGCTCCGATATGGTACAGGTGCTTAGCAACTAAAAGAAACGCACGCTGTCTAACGAAGGCTCAGAGGAAGTTCCTCATAAGGGTAGCCAGCGCATATCGTACTGTCTCTGCACAGGCAGTACAAGTTATTACCGGGATTCCTCCTATTGAACTACTGGTAGCAGAGCAGGGTATTATTCACAGTAAGGAGGGGCGAAATGTCAAGGGCACTAGGACCGAAGCACGTGAAAAAACGGTTAAAAAATGGCAAGAATGTTGGAATGCCAATAACAGTAATGCACAGTGGACAAAATTACTGATCCCACAGATTGATATGTGGCTGAGTTGTAACCATAGAAGGATAGACTACAATCTAACGCAAGCGCTAACGGGGCATGGATCTTTTAAAACCTATACTAAAACGATAGGAAAGACCAATGACGACATCTGCATATATTGCAACGGCGTTGACACGCCAGAGCACACGCTTTTCGAGTGCATAAGATGGAATCATGCACGGGTCCGGACGAACATTCACGTGGGGCAGACGCTGTCGGCGCAAACTATGGTCAACCTCATGACAAGAGACAGAGACACTTGGAATACCATCCGCGATTTCGTGAACGGCGTTATGAGTGAAAAAGAGAAGGATGAAAGACACCTCCGAGAAGCGGAGAGAGAGAGAGACAGATAGACCCGAGACAGCAGATAGACCCGAGAGGGTAGACAGACCATCCGCCGTCCTGATGCAATTCGAATAGAGGTTCCAGGTCGGCGCGAGAGCAGAAGGGGTGGTTTTTAGTGTGTATACGGGCTCTTGAGAGTTACCGGAGGCCCACACTTTGCCTATAAAAGGTTTTCCACCCGGCCAAAAAAAAAAAAAAAGTACCAACAGACGCTATTCCATGGTGACGCTATTACCCTAATCAATCAGCCTAAACGTTTTGCCGAAGATCACAGAGATACAGAGTCGTTGGAGATTCTTTACGAATTACAAATTACTGGATGCCATTTTAAAGAAAGAGTGGAGACAAACAACAATATATGAATTTTCGCGCCATTAAAGTAACATTTCATTTTAAGTATTACTACATTCTATTATATTTTGTAAAGTAACAAATCCTTATCTTTTCCTTCAGTTTTAAGTTTTGTGTTTATTTTAAAAACATTTACATACATATACGTTTTAAATTCCCAATTTCCACTTATAGTTTTCATTAAAAAATATATTTTTCTCGTATTTCTTTTAGGCGGACACCCCTCTTGAACGGTCACTTTCAACCGGTCCCGTTGGTGTCCGCCCAAGGAAGATTTCACTGTATAGCACTGTGAATGTAAAGCTTCATATTACCAGTAGTTTTATTATTTCTTCATTGCTTATGACTAAGAGTGGTATATTTCATAATGTCATGTAAATGTATAAGAATATGTTAATATGTTGAGTATACGAGTCATTACAACTTTTTAGAATTTTAGTTTCAAGTCAAAGATGTATTAATTTATATAATTGTTACTTCTAATTAAATGTGTAAGGTAAATAAATAAAAAATGTAGGTGCAATATATGACATAATAAATTGGGTAGATTTACGGATTTTAAAAATGTGTACTGATTTAAATTTTGTACTCAATGTTATACCGATTATAAGAAAAAACACTAATGCTACTAGTATTTACAATACGTACATTATTTTTGATAGTGTATTATATCGTTGTATAAGAAATTTTATATAGGTGTTTTTGTAAATTTGCATAAAATTTTAAAATATTGTCATTGTTTAATAATATTTAATAATCTAATAATTTTTCACTCTTTATTCATTTATGATTGATATGAATTAAAATTATTCAATAAATAAAATAAAAACGCCCGTAAAACAGAAGAATTTGTATATGTAATTTAACAACGAAATGTGTATGAAATAAAATGCAGATATTTTCACAACTTCTCAATTAGTCAAAAGACGAAAAAGTCTTAATTTTAACATTGATTATGACTGTTACACCCAGCAGAAAACATTTTAGAAAGTCGAATATAATTTCCACCAGTTTTCTAGGCAGTTTAATATGAAAATGTTGTATCCGGAAGCAATATGACTACTAGTTTCTGAGGTATTGCCAGCCGGCATTCTTCGTTGGCGACTAGTTACATTAGATGGCTCAAATATGATGTTAAGATATGAAAGGTACAACAAATGCATAGGGGAGTAGGATAGCGTCGTACTAAAGGTGAGTTTATTTGAACAATGTCTATGTTTTGCCTTTGGCACGACTTTTGTAGAAGTATTGGTAGCAATTGGAGTTTAGCATTTGACATAACTTCTGAGTGCTGATTTATTAAAAATAACATGACGGTCGGGTAACACCGGACACAATATTGGCGGGTAATATCGGACAGATTTCTTACCTCATTTTGTGTCTTTTTAGATGCCAAAACACAAAAATAAATCGAGTAATAGAGGATCATGGACAAAAGAATTAATGACAAATGCTGTTAAAGCCGTTTTAGAATTTGCATCCTCCGTTAGGGATGCCGCTGTGCGCTTTGGCGTTCCTAAGAGCACTCTACAAGATAAAATATCACTTGTAAAACAAGGTCAGGAAATAAAATTTATACCAAAATTAGGAAAATTTAAACGCACATTTTCTGACACATACGAAACTGAGCTGGTTAAACATGTGCGGAATCTAGATGGAAGATTGACGCCGGTAAGAGTGAGAGAATTCCGAAAACTTGCATTTGTCCTAACAGAATTTTTAGACATTAAGCACAGATTTAATAAGGAAAAACGAATGGCAGGTTTAGAGTTTTATTATCAGTTTATGAAAAGACATCTTGAACTCAGCCTAAGAACAGCAGAGTCTACAAGCCTCATGAGAGCTGTGGGGTTTAATAGGTCGCAAGTGCAAGTGTTTTTTGACAAATTAGAAACTTTGATGAATAAGTTTTCTTTTCCTCCATCCAAGATTTTTAATGCAATTATAATATCAAAATTTTCCTAATTATAATATATAAATTTATATATAATTACTATAGACCAGAGACGAGCGGTTGATAACTCATCGCCCATGGGCGCACTATTGAAATCTTCTATTTTTAAAGAGTTGTGGGTGGTGATCTATAAAGTACAAACTACGTTATTATTTGTTCATTTTGTAGTTCAAGTCGAGTAAAGGAGTATTAATATTTACTAGCAATACTTTCTCAAGCTTCTCTTCTGTAAGATTTGTTCTCTTTGAATGAAGTACATCCTTGTAGATAGAAAACGTCATTTCTACATCGCAAATGGTTATAGGTGCGTACTGGAAATATTCGTTTATTTCAGCGTATTTAGCAGTTAGATTTTGTATCATTGTCCCCATATACAATTACCAATGTTATTAAATCTGGATTTCTATTAAAAACTGCGTCTAACTTTTGCCGAAGATCACATCCGAAGTCACTTGGAATACTTTTGAAATTATTAATAGTGTTTCTGAAGGAATAACAACTGATTTTTAAAATTTGGGATTTGTGTTAGTTCCTTGCACTCAGAAATACTTCGAGCATCATCATTTAAAAAATTAACGAAATTTTGTAAACTATCGAAATTCTCTGTATAAAAACTAGTAGCTTCCTACCATGTTCCCCATCTAGTTATTACTGGCGAGGGAGGCAGTGACAAAGATTTAAGTTTTTCCCTGTAAAGAGGTGCTTTTCTGAAAACTTTTTTAGAAGCGGAAACAAGTCAATCAAATTCCGGATAGGTGTCTCTAATACATTCACAGATTCTGTGGAGGGCATGTGCTATAGAAGTAATATGCAGCATATAAGGACATGTTTCCTTTAATAGTCAGTCTGTTTTTAACGTATATGCGACACTGTCACTAACAAATAATTCTTCCCTGTATCTGTCGTCCGAATGAAGCATTTTGTGTAAATTCTCGTCTATGGTTTCAGCAACTGTTTCCGCATCAACTGTATTTATAACTTTAGATACTCTTACATATGCGTTATATGGAATAGTTGGATGTAGTACACCAGCTACAACATTTACCACACAGCGTCCTAATATGTCGACAGTTTCGTCGGCACTTATCCATACGTACTGATATGATAATCTAATGCATTCTACTGTTTTCGTGAAGCACTTAGAAACATAATATTTGCGTAATGTGGATTCATCAGGAACATTTGGACCAGTATGTTTTTGGAGAAATGTTTTGAAAGTGGGATTGTCAAGTTTATTTAATGGGACATTAGCCGCCATTAAAGCTTCACAGAGTCCTTCGTTAAAATTCTCAGCTTCCAATGGGTCCAATTTCTATGTATGTTTTAGCGATGCTAAGTGACGTTGTACGTGCGATTTTTGGGCATTCTGTAACGATATTTTACAGACTTAGCAATAAATTTCGCAACCATTGACAATGAACATACAATCAGTATGGCCCTTAATCCAACTCGCCATTGTTTCACTATGCCGTTCTCGACATTCTTGCATATCATAGTAACGTAAACAATGTTCTAGATCCAAATAAATGATAACTAAAAATGAAGGCGTATGTTATTGAAACTTAACGAAATCCAGTGCACACTTACGTCAAGATAATTGGGAGAAGTAGATTCAATGAAACGGTATTAAACAGGAACTATTACAAAAATGGCGATGTATGTATCAACAGTCAAAACAATGAAAAAACGAAACTAACTTTCCATTATTAACCACTTCTTTGATTGCTCTTTTGTGTTTTAAATAAAAGAAAAAAAAATTAATGGAAGATTCATGGTTGCTTGGGGCGCATATTTTAAAAATACTTTAAGCTCTAACGCACTTCCGGTTTCACCGGAAATGCATAGAACTTAATTTTTTTAAATGACTCACCCTATATATTTTCGGATTTTGTAGTACTGTTTCGAATTGTCTATTTACCTGTGTTTTCTTTTTCAAAATTGAGCTAGTAGTTTTTGAGTTATTAATTTTGTTTTGGAAATTTTTGACGAAAACATTTTTTCCTTGTTTTTAAAAGTAAAAACAATAACTTTGGTGGTGCTTGTAGCCAAGAAAATTCTGCATCATTTGGTATAAGTTGCACTCGACAATACCTAAAAAAACGTTGTCTTTTCAAAGACTACTTCCTGAAATTTTCACAAGAACTTATTTTTCTTTAAATGGAACACCCGGTATTTTATTTTGGCATGTTGTTCCCTTTTTTATTCCCTTTCGTTTTTGTTAACAGTGTCCTATACCTATCTTTTATAATTTCTGAGATAATCACTATAAGAGCAATGAGCGGTCAAGTAAAGAACTACGAGCGTTTTTCTATGCACCCAAATATTCGTCCAATAAAGGCTGCAATGCGGCCGACTGTCTGAGTCAATTGTTACATTAAACATTTATGTCAAATTTATAAAAGCATCGCTATTAGTTATCATCCAAATAAATTATTCTTATGAAGAGTTAATAGATATGATTGACGTTTTGGGTCAATCTGAAAGAAACTCATTTCTAGCATCCAGACTTTATGTATAGCGATGCCTGGTAGAAGTCAACTGAAGCCAGAAAACTCCGAAAGTATAAAGAAACGGTTCGAGTAAACAGAAAGTACTGAATATGAAAAAAAGAGCGGACAAAATTCCTGGTGAGGATAAGACGTTTATGGTACTTGCGAATGTAGTCAAATACCCCCATACTAGTACTTAGTACTACGAAAATTAGTAATTAGTAAGTCAAATTTAAGAATCCGCCACGATTTTCGTTATTACAATACATAAAAACCCTCACTTTATCACACCTGCAAACTTTCCAAATCGTTGGGCATTAAATGTGTGGGGAGGAATAGTGGGTAGTTACATAATTGAACCTTATTTCTTAGATGAAAATGTTAATGGAGAAGAGTATCATTATTTTCTATGGACGGATTTTCAAAACGTTTTGAAGACATGAACATTTATATCAGAAAAGCGTTTACAAGAATATGTCGAAACGTTTTACGCAATGTTAGTACTTCTTTGGAAAACACTCGTGTGCATTGCACAAAGTTGTGGTTATGTTGAACATATTCTTTAATGAAATTTGTTTTTCTTACTTTTGATTGTTGTTACGTTGCTCAATAGTTTTAGGTTATTTAAATTGCGTTATTTTTTTGCTAATTTTTTTAGGACATCAATTTATAATTTTGAAAAACTACAGCGAACTCTTTGAAGAGCTTCAGCAATGAAAGAATAAAAGCAATTAGGCAAATTAAATTGAAGATAGCAGCATTGTTTCATGCACCTTTTAGTAGGGCGGCATCTTCAAATATGTCAGTAAATATAACCTTTATTTTATTTCGTTGTTAACCAACAGTGTAAAAAATTAAATACTGCAACTGGACATTGCCGGAATTGAAATGCAATGCTCTTCATTCAGTAAAATTTTTACTTTTTGGATAGTTGGATTTAACCTTTACTTTGATTGACAGTTGACTAAGGAAGTTCCTGCCTTCTATTGCTTGAACGAATATTTGGGTGGAAAGAACAGCGTTCGCAGTTCTTTAATTGATTGCTAATTGCTCCTATAGTGATTATCTCAGAAATTACAAAAGACATTGTTAACAAAAATGAAAGAAAATAAAAGAGGAACAAAAGGCCTCAATAAAATGCTGGGTGTGTTCCATTTAAAAAAAAATATTTTTGGTATGTGAAAATTTCGGGAAGTAGGCTTTGAAAAAACAAAGTTTTTTGAGGTATTGTCGAGTGCAACTAATACCAAATGACACAGAATTTTCTTTCCTATAAGCACCACCAAAGATAATGTTTGTACTTTTAAAACAATGTGAAAATGCTCTTTTTTTGACCACGTGTTTTGGTCAAATATTTGAAAAAAAATTAATAACTCAAAAACTGCAGGTTCAATTTTTAAAAAGAAAAAACAGTTGAATAGGCAATATAAAGCAGTACTGGAAAATCCAAAAATGTATTAGGGTGTCATTTTGAAAAATTAAGTTTTGTGCATTTCCGGTGAACGCGGAAGTGCGTCTGAGCTTAAAGTATTTTTACAATATGTGCCACAAGCAACCCTGAATCTTCCACTAATTGATTTTTCCTTTATTTAGAACACAAAAGAGCAATCGAAGAAGCGGCTACTAAAGAATGAATGAACGGCTTATGATGAACGCACCCGACGAAAGTGTAGGTGTTTGCCAACCAAACGGATGGATGAATAGGGAATTATTTCGAAGGTGGATTAAACATTTTGCAAAATGCACAAAATCTTCTGCGGAAAATCCAGTATTGTTAATTGTAGACCGACATTGCAGCCATAAAGAACTTGAAGTAATATTGTATTCTTGAAATAATCGCATTCATATGGTGAGCATATCACCTCACACGAGTCATAAACTACAACCCTTAGACATAACCTTTATGAAACCGTTCAAAAATGCCTACATGGAAGCTTGTTTCTTCCGGATGAGAAAGAATCCAGGCATGAGAATAACTGAAGTATACACAAGAGTAAGCAGATTGGAAATAGTAAAAAATGGATTTTCTAGTGCCCTTTTATCAGGATGTCTTCACTGACCTGGTCTTTCTTTCATCAAAATTGACTGATTTGACAAACTGCACATCATCAAGTCAGCTACCTGAAACAGTGTCAAACTTGCAGGAAATTCATAAACAAACAAAACGCAATAGCGTTAATACTTGTCAACCATCAACAAGTTCGTCCTCAAAGTCTCAGCTTCCGGAAACTGTTTCAAAGTTACTACAGTTTAATCAGCAAGGAGAAGAACGTTGCGTTTTGATACTTGGCAAAGTTCATCCTCAACGCCTCAGAAAATTAAAATTCTTCATCCAGTCACAATATCACCACCGAAAGCTCCAAGTCAGTTGCTCAATCAAACTTGTAGAAATCTAATCGACGACCATTGTGGCAGCATCAGCAAAGTTCTTATCACCAGTGCCAGATGCTAGCAAACATCGCCTTACTTCACGAAAAAGAAAAGCTGAATGTAGTCAAATTCTGACTTCAACTCCCAACAAAAACTGTATCGAAGAACGAAAATCTGAAAAGTTGAAAAAACAAGTAGCTAAGAAGGAAAAAATTAAAACAGTTTTAATTAAAATTTTCCGGGAAATCAAGCAAAACCAAAACAGTTTTGCAGGCGTGTGTAAAAGCAAAAAAGAAGATCCATAATCAGCAAGAAACAACTGCATGCATTCTTCGGAACGAAAGCTTCGAGGAAGACTGGGTTTAATGTGAAGGCTGGGCTCATGTACAGTGTACTGGTGCTGAAGGGGTCACTTATGTGTGCGCCTTTTGTAAAGAAACCTAGACTGTTAAGCACCGGGCACAAATTCTGCTGTAAAAATCATCAGTGCGTCCGGTGTTACCCACCAATCACAGAATTGACGGCAAATGTTGCCCTTAGAAAAATATTTTGTTGTTGTTGGCATTTGCAAATTTGATGTTTATTTCTTCATTATTATTAGTTCATACATATTTAATAAATGTTTTGATAAAGAAATTGATTTAAAATTTCAATTTTTTTTACTTAAAACTTGATAAAATGTAAGTGTCGGCGCTATCCGAACTTTCCCTACACAGTTTTGATAGTTGAAAGCTTTTTCTAGTCGGCATTTACTCTATATTGAAATATGTAAACAGCTTGTACTGGAAAATTTACACTTACTTGTAACGAGTTCTTATAATTATCGGGATTTACGAGCGGCACTACAACGAATCTCATTCCAGACAATGTAGACAAGTTATCATTGAGTTTTTCTATCAGTTGGTGTAGTATGTATATTACAAAATTAATACCAATTCGATCAGAACAATCCAGTCCACCATCAATTACAACAGAACCTCCTATGTGGACACTGTGGACTATTTCTACAGCAAATAATTGTACACCACCTTTCGATTTACCAAATTCTACAAGCTTCGTTGTTTTAGGAAATCTTTTCGTTAGTCCTCGTATGTAATTATGTATCTGAAATTAAAGTCGATCTATTATTGGAAAGTACGTTTATAATAATTACACTGATTATTAATTAGACAGATTTTCGTAAGCAAAAAATTCGCCACAGATGTGATTCGAACTTAGACCATTTATACATTGTAGACACGCCGTAACATTCAAACAGTGAAGCAAACATAATTCTATGCAGGTGACGTCACGCGTGGGCTCCATGCAACTATATACCTAGACTTTGTAATATAAAAGTAAAGAAAATCGTTTATTTTAGTTCAGCAAAAACTTCAATCTTGTTTTTGGAGGATATTTGTGAAAAAAAAGTCATCATCAATCTTGATATTTTAAGGATATTTGTAAAACAAAATCTAAATATATAACCCACAAATTTGGTTTATCGTAGGTACCTCAAAAAACTATAATCTTTTTTTGAAGACCAGTCAATTCCATTTACTTTTTAGTTATTCAAAAATAAAACTCAAAGCAATTTATGGCACACATTTAATATTTAGAAATTCATTTCTTAATTTATTCGAATATTTGTTCATGCATTCACCTTGATGTTATAATCTAATGTTACAATAATTAAAACTAATAATTTTAATTAAATTTACAATATGATTATTGTTGACATCGTGGTCATACATGTGTTCTTTGTAATCGTTGATAATTGTACTCGGAACATTTATACCTATACAATTTAGCCATTACATTTCTTTCTTTTAATTTGTTGGCATTATGAAATTCTAATTTCACATTCAGCAATTTTACAAATATGAATAACATCTTTCGATGGTTGAATTAAGCACTGCTTAAAATTACTATAGTTTTTTTTTTATTATTAATGTAGAATGAGATATGTCACACTGGATTGCTTTTAAACATATTGCTGTGATAGCATATATTTGTGGGTATAGTCATCTGTATATGCTGTGCTCTAAAAGTTATTCTTTTTATACCAAAAACTTATAATTGGTTTTGTATTTTATTTATATTGTTGAAGCATGTACCTAATAACTATTGTGGGTTCTGGCAATGTATGTGGTTCCTTCTCCTTCACTGGTGGCCTTTCTCTTACTTATAATAGGGACGAGGTAATAGTTTTGTTTAAAGAAGAAAACGGAATGTCTATATAACATGATTATACACCTTTTTATTTTGTAATTTGTAAATTCAAATATTTTTATATACACCTTAATGCTCTAAACAAATACATAATTGAAAATGCTCATATCATTTATACCAAATGTCGGTTGTAATGTATGTAAATCTTTTATTTATTTATTTATGATGCTAAACAAAAATAAATATTTATTCTGTAAATAAATAAATGTAAACTTTTATTGTACATTGATAGTGATATTTATCGATGTAATTATTTTTATATTGGCTTCAATTAATTGCTTTAGACAACCATTTGCACGTGTTGTATCTAGCTTTAAATCTTGGCCTTGTAAAACTTTTAATTAATTATTAACATAACTTGAAAAAGATTAATGATGCCTAGACAAAGCCATGAAGAAAATGCTCATTCGCACGTAGCATCTCTTCAACTGCCCAACACCATTAGTCCTATTTTTGTTGTAATTCCAACTTTATGAATTAAAAGAAAACCTTACAGGATAATATTTGCTTATCTATATTGTTCAACATTACGTTGATTAATCATTTGCACGTAAAAACCAATATCTGTTTAACAATTTAGATAACTCCTTTTCAAAAAAAAACTTACTTGCTATCTTTAAACATTTCATCAAAATGTTCATTTTGAATGTCCATATTGAACGTTTCAAATGAATTTAAATATATTAATAAAAGAAAATTATTATGAATAAACGTGATAAAGAAATAATGAAAACTACTATTCTACAATGTAACAATTATTTTTAAAGCGTCTTATTCTTTCGGAGTCGTAATAAGAAGTCTCTCTTGTCGGATCTTGTTTTCGAATTTATACCGGTAAAAAAAACTCTACGTTGACTACTATTGCGCCCTCTAGTCCATATTTTAGGTTGGCATTGGAGTATACGTTTCAGTGAAATCGCTGCCCACATGTTGCCGTCTTGATACACACACACATACACATATTGTTCTGACAGTTCTTTATTTACTAAAACGTCAACATATCGCAAATTGTTTTCTTATTCAAAAGTCTTTTCACTGCCTCGCACAGCATTTCCGACGGTAGGTTTACTCTTGTTGTTAATACCATCCTTCTTTGTATTCATCAATGAACCTATTGCCTTGTTCATTGTTCAATACATATTTTTTCTTCCCATTTATTAATGTCAATTTCACTTTTCTTGTAGCTAGATTGCGATTTGGTAAGATGGGAAACACGTTGGAGATAACGATTATTTTTCTTTCCGCACTGCCTGCACCTGGAAGACACGCCCGCCTCTCCACTGAATACCGTAATTAGCTAGTGGCTCCAATGGGCAGACTGGATTTCGTCTTGCGTAGTTTTCAGCAAAATCAATTTGTATGATGGCCTCATCGGTCTGCACATTGTGTTTTGCTTCTATAAAGATATCAGACTGCACTTTCTTAACATACACGTGTCTCTTGAATCGATGAAGTTGCCCATGTAACTCTTCAATTGCTTCTTCAATGTACTTACTTACTTCTACTGTAATCACGTTAGGGCGCCCTTCGATTTCAATCAATTTTTTCCAGCTAGAAGGTTGGTACAAGTTAGCATTATCAAAGAGAAAATGCAGATCCGTGAGACATTCGTTACAATCTCCAAGCATGCATTGTTCACTTTTTACATCACAACAACTTTTCTCCAGCAGTTCACCACCAGTTGCAGGGATGTCTATTTTCTTAGCTACACTTTCAATCAGGTAACTGAAATTGGCGTGGTACTTGCACACACAGACATGACGAGGTAAATCACTAGTCAATAAGACATATGGGGCGGAGCTCATAAAACTTAGCGATTTTTATGGTAATTTCGGGATGATCATTTGTGAAGAGATAATAAGCTTCTCTAACAGTCATATTCATGTAACGCTTCTGATACAAATTCTTTTTTCGTTTTTGGTGTCTTTACCAGACTTAACATCTTTAATGACTGATGTCATCACGCTGATAAAAGGTGATCACCACTTTTTCATCTTCTTTAGATAGAGCATGCTTAACAAATGTTTTCTTGATGGACTCTTTGATTAAGCGTGCATCATCACCAATATTGTTTAAAAAGATTTTGCCTATAACTGCCGATTTCTTGCCTGGACTAGAGGGAAGTGTTCTCTCTACCCTGCGTACTGCTTTTCCCAAGCTCTGTACAAAGGAGTACGACCCCAGAGATGAGGATGACTGATCATGATCACGCAATGTACTTTTGCATAAGAAGCTTTTTTTTTTCCCTGTATTGCCTTTTTCTTTCAGATTCTCTACGCCTCCTCTCATTTAATAGTTTCTTAGAAAGTTTCTCATTTTCCTTCCTTACTTCGCTTTTTTTCTGGCCCTTCTCCTTTTCTCTCTGCAGATAATTTTTAAAATCTTCAGGTTCTCCTTTAATTTTTGTCTTAATTTCCTCATTCGCTCTGCAGACGTCGTTTTACCCATTGTCTTTGAAATTCAAAGATGCTTGGCATTATATATGATTTGATATTCAACTGTAGTAACTAGTATAAGCGAATTAAGTATAACTAACAGTATGTAATAAGGTAATAGTCTGACTCCCTTGATTTTTGTGCCATTCAATCTTGCACGGAGAACCGAAATATCACAATGCGCATTTCTGCCGATTTCATACAAGACAAAGGCATTTTTCTGTTTGGTTTATAAAGCTTCAGCGGTACATTGATATGTGCTTGATGACCGAAATAGTTTTTGCGCATATATACAAAAAATACCGCTCAGACCTCTAAGAATAACGTGTTTTGAAGAGAATCGGACTTTTGTCTAATTGTATAGTCTGTCTATATGTAATAGTATCGAATATGCTTGTATTTCAAGACCAATTGTACCATCCGTTACACGTTACATATTGTATTTAATAACCCTGTACTAATTCTGTAGAAAAGAAAAAAGCAAATCAAACATGTATTTACTATGATATTCTTGATATTCTATCAGTACTCCACAAGTTTCAAACATAACCTCAAATTCCGTAATTAAAGAAATTTACTTATTTTTGTAACGGGTGGGACAAGTGAAACTCTGTGCATTTTATTTTATTATATACTTAGTCAAAATACTTACCGTTCTTGAAGCTCAACTACACTTGTTTAAAAGCAGACAGGTCGTAGTATCTAGTTCTCTTATCAAACATTTTAAATGTCAAACACAAACCATTTTGCAATACTACCAACATTACCAACTGAAGTCACGTTCATATACAGGTGAGTTTTTTTGAATGTTTAGCCTTGGGATCTCAGAAACTACTGGAGATAGAAAAACGCTTAAATGGGGAAAGATGCGCAGTTTTACGAGTTTGATTTAAAACTGCTTTTGTTTCTCCGATAACTTTCATGGCTTATTAGATATTCAAAGAAAACTAAATTTTACGATTTTTTTTAAACATGCTTAGCATCGTTAATAGTAATTTTAGAGAAAAAGTGTTCAGACAAAAGTTTTAGATAATTTTACGCCAATAAAACTATGAAGTTAATATTTTTTTTTCGTTCACCATTATCGAGATATGACACAAACTTGTATTTTTTTAAATGGAAACCATAGTTGGTTTTGACATCATTAAAAAGCTTATTTTTTGCTGATTACAATGATATAAGCTTTGATATGGTTATTTTAAAAAATAAAGAGGATATAGACATTTCTATGATTGTTCACTTTATAAGATATAAACTTAAAAAAAAAATGTTTGTTTTTTTGTAATTCAAAAAACGAGAAATCTGAGTTACAATAGTGTTCGTTGGAGCAGTCGAGATAAATATACTAACATTGCTTTCACGTTGAGTCACAGAAGTGAGAGCTGTTAATTTTTACTTTTAAGTCAAGTTAATTGTCAAACATTGACAATTAACTATTAATTAATTTAATTGTAACTTAACTATAAGCGGTGCAAACGGCCGTTAATCATAAGTTTGCATTGGCTATGGAATTTTCTAACGTAGAAAAGTGTGATATGGTTGAATGTTACATTCAGTGCCAGAAAAATTCTGCTAGAGCTGCTGAAGTTTATTTTGAAAATTATTTTGATCGACGTCAGCCGTCGCTACCTACTTTTAAGAGATTAGGGGATAATTTAGCAGATTATGGTTCGTTCGTTAAACCAAAATCAAAAAAAGGGATGGATAATAATAATAATAATAATAATAATATTGATTTATTTGCCCAACAGATATAATCCAAGACAGGACAATAATAATAATTAAAGAGTAATACACGCTCTACATATAATCAACAAAAAGATAACAAATGAAACTAAACTAGATATAAAGATATACATAAATACTACAAATTAAAAACATCCACAAAAAAAATGTTAGCATTCACAGATGCATGCATCAGCGGTGCTCTACCAAGTACATTAGTCCTTGCAGTTGGTACGGTAAATGTCCGGGAAGATCTCGCCTCAATCCTTGGAACCCTGAAGTTCACTTTGGACAGTAAGTATGGAGAGTCAATTTTGTTACTTAAAATGTTTACCAGGAACCTTGCACTGCATCTGTTTCTTCGTTCGTGTAAAGTTTCGAAGTTATGCCTGCGAAGTAAGGTGTCATAATCCGTACCTAAATCTGGGTAGTGGCCATCTAGCTTGTAAGACAGATATCTCAAGTATCTACGCTGAATATGCTCAATTGCATTCCGCTGAGCTCCATAAATAGGGTACCACACAGTCGAAGCATACTCTAACTTGCTAATCACGCATGCATAAAACAAAGAATCAATAGCGGGTATATTGCTAAACCTTTTACAAGATCTAAAAATGAATCCCAGAGATCTCGACGCAGAATGGGTAATACGAGTTATATGTTCATTAAAACTTAACTTGCTATCAAACAAGATACCAAGGTTAGTGACAGTGCTTTTACTTTCAAGAGTATGACTGTCAATTTGGTAAGTCGAGTGTATCTTATTAATTCTTCTTGTATATGATACATGAACACATTTATTAATATTCAAAGCGAGCTTGTTATTTAAGCACCAGCTATAGACAGTGTTGAGATCAGCCTGTAGGCAACCAACGTCATAAGAAGTGCATATCCGACGGTAAATCTTTAAATCATCAGCATAGGCTAAGACGGAGGAGCCAATGGAAGTTATTAAGTCATTAATAAAAAGGACAAATAAAAGGGGACCTAAATTCGAGCCTTGTGGGACACCTGAAGTAGAAATATAGACTCTTGATGAGTAGCCATTATAAAAGACAAAATTAATCCTATTAAGCAGGTAAGAATTAAAAAATTTTATTACAGAAGGTCCAAATCCAAAATAAGAAAGTTTATTGAGCAAGATCGAGTGGTCTATGGTATCAAAGGCACGACTGAAATCTGTATAAATGACATCCAATTGACACCCCTCGTCCAACGCCTCAGCTATATCCTGAGTAATAGTATTTAAATTAGAAACAGTTGATCGATTCGAGATGAATCCATGCTGATGCGGTGAAAGAAAAGGCCTACAGTGATAAGAGATGAAAAAATAAATAACTGATTCAAATATTTTAGCAAAGTTAGAGATAATAGCAATAGGCCTATAGTTGCTCGTATCAGATTTATCACCTTTCTTGAAAACTGGACAAATTCTAGCAATTTTCCAGACGTCAGGAAATGTTGAAGTACGTAAGGACAAATTAAATATTTTAGTAAGAGGGACCGCAAAAATATTAGCGCAGTCTTTAATTAAATACGAAGGTATATTGTCATTACCACATGTAGCTTTAGAGCTCATTCGTGAAACAGCCTTCAGCACATCCTGAGCAGTTATAACGGGCATCAGGAAGGGCGGAACATCGGAAATAGAATCAGGTAATGTAAGAATATTTGGCCTAGGCAAGTAAACATCAGCAAAGCCGTCAGCGAAAGCATCCACAATACCTTGAGGCTCAGAAAAAGTGGAGTTATTATTATGAAGTTGGCCAGGAATCCTGGAGGTATTAGATTTGGATCGGACAAACTTCCAGAAAGAACGAGGGTCGGAGGTAATTCTGTGCTGCACACATTCAATATAATAAGTATATGCTGATGAAATCTCAGCTTTAGCAAGAAGATAGATAAATAAACATATTAGCATGTGTCGCTCAGAATCCATCTACATCGACCTGACAAATTTTAACAGAAATGGGCTCCTCTCAACGCACTATTGTCAGAGTGTTGAAGAAGCATAAATTTCGTCCCTATAAATTATCAGTATCACAAACTTTACATGAAGGTGATAACATCAGACGAATAGCTTTTTGTAGATGGTTTAAAGATCAGTGTTAAAACGATCCACACTTTTCAATGAAAATATTATGGACTGATGATTCTCGTTTCACAAATTGTGGAATGTTTAATAGGCACAATGAGCACATATGGTCTCAAACAAATCCACTTCACGTTGAACATAGGAGACCACAAATTAAATTTGGGTTTAATGTTTGGTGTGGTGTTATAGGATCAACTGTTCTTCCTCCTTTTATTTTTGATGGATCCCTAACTGGCAATCGTTATCTTAATTCTTTACAACAAGATTTCGAGGAAATGTTAGATAATTTAAATTTAAGAACCCGAGCAATGCTGCAATGGTTTCAACATGACGGAGCGCCTCCGCACAATCAACTAAATGTTAGAAATTATTTAAATTTTAACTTCCCTAATCAATGGATAGGACGAAATGCAGCCATTGAATGGCCGGCTAGATCCCCTGATTTATCAGTTTTGGTTTTTTTCTTGTGGGGTGTACTAAAGGACACAGTATACAAAAGAACATATGAAACAATCTACGATTTAAGAGAAGCTGTCTTAGTTGCTTTTAACAACATCAATAGACGTAAAGTACGCAATGCTAGAAATTCTGTTGTGAAGAGATGTAATTTGTGTATTAATAATAATGGAGGTATCTTTGAACATTAATAATGTTGTGTGCCCTTAATAAAAGTTCTTATAGTTTTCATTTTATTACTACATAAGATTTCAAAATAAGTTTTCGTTTGGTTTGTATTTCATCAGTTCGAAATTCAATTGTTTTCCATAAAAACCATAAAAATGTCTATATCCTCTTTATTTTTTAAAATAACCATATCAAACCTTATATCATTGTAATCAGCAAAAAATAAGCTTTTTAATGATGTCAAAACCAACTATGGTTTCAATTTAAAAAAACACAAGTTTGTGTCATAACTTTTTCTCTAAAACTACTATTACCGATGCTAAGCATGTTTAAAGAAAATCGTAAAATTTAGTTTTCTTTGAATATCTAATAAGCCATGAAAGTTATCGGAGAAACAAAAGCAGTTTTAAATCCAACTCGTAAAACTGCGCATCTTTTTCCATTTAAACGTTTTTCTATCTCCAGTAGTTTCTGAGATCCCAATGCTATACATTCAAAAAAAACTCACCCTGTATATATTTCTAGCGGCTTTGTTTTAATATAGTAAACATACGAAAGAAAAAAATATTTCCGCTCCTTTTTTTGAATTATGTTTAATTTACTCTTTCGACTTGTAACTTATATAGCAGTGACAAGTGTAAATAAAACTTTTTATTTTTACCTTGAAGCTCACTTTGTCATGGAATGCCATAAGTATGTTTAAAGGTGTTAAATAGCCCTTATTTTTAAAATAATCGCTTCGTGTTCTACCGTGTTACAAATTATGTTATTTTATTTTACCAAACCTTTACATGTATTTTCCCACTCTATTTGCGTAAAATTTAGTAAGACAATGAATTCGAATTATAGTTTATTTCAACGAATGAAATGAAAGTATTACGTACTTGGCGAGTACCTATTCATAGACTAAGACTGGAAACCAGCAATAAATGATATGTGATCATGTGACGATGATATCACCTCGTTCTTTAGAATTTGCAATAGCAAAGATTCAGTGTTTCCTTTATTGTATGGATGATGTTCAGTAATAATACAATGCACTAGTTATTATAAATTTTATGTTATACATGGTGTGAAACTTTGCCTTTACAACATAGGTAATTATGTATTACTTTGTTATACGTAGTATAAGGAAGTATTGCGATGATGAAAATTTTTGACCTCGAGATGTCCACGTTTTGAAATCCCGGATATCGAAAAAGTGGTTTTAAAAAAATGTCTCTGTGTGTCAGTGTATACGTCTGTGATCACGATAGCGATTAAAAGGCTATCAATTCCAAATTTTGTATTTGCGAGTATAATCTTTCTTTTGAGATCTGATTGGATTTTCAGTAAAATTGGTAGACCGGAAGTAGTAGTTTACTTCAGTGAAAAAAACGATCTTTGCCAATATTTTGTCAACTACTAAGTTTAAACAAATTTATAAAGAATTAAAATGTACTCAAAATTAAACTTGAGAAAAATTTTACTAAAAAAGTTTTTCGAAATTCCTACCGGAAGTAGATCTTTTACTCTTATCGAATATCAGTTTTCTGCGAATACCTTGGAAGTCATGCTTTCTAGGCAGGTGCATTACGGGTATAAAAGTATTTAAAAGTTAATTTTCAATACCTTTTGAATAAAAAAATTACTCTTGTCGAATAGCGACTTTTTGCAAATATGTCGTAAACTAGCTGTCCATCAATCTCTTCGAGCTTGAATCGCCTTTCGCGTCCGCTTACAATTTTATTACAGTTCCCTGTAAAACGCCTACAAAATCATTTTTGATTTTCTAAACTTTTGGCACACCTTGTATAGACGTATATTTTTGTCCACGAACTGCTGTCACGGTGGCAGGTGGAACGGCAATTTAGAGCATCTTAACGTCAGTCTGACTTTTCGTTGTTGAAGTTTGAAATTTAGATGCTATTTAGCGTAATACTAATACTTGACACTAAAAGATTCATAGTGTTATTAATTTTACACAATGAAAGGACTAAATCATTATTAAAATAGTAATATCATATTTATTTTAGTTTTGCATAATTTAACCTGTCAATTATCATGGCCCACAAACGTCATTTCTGGGCTGTAATATTTAATAATAATCATACATCTTTTGACATACCTTTTGAGCTTTGTTATAATGCAAATTTGTGAACAATGCATGCCCATTACGCAGAAGAAGCAAGTTTTAAATAAAATGTTGGTATAGAATAGTATGACTTATTAATTGTATTTATAATAGTTTCATTTGTCTGCTCTGAAATTGTTCCTGTCAAAGTGAGTTTGCAGTGGCATTGAGTCGTCGCCTGTAGATCGCGCTCTGGCTATGTCGGTTGCTGAGACGATCCTATTATAATTTAAATATTTAGTAGTGACGCTGGTAGTTGAAGTAAAAAGAATAACCAAAAATATTACAGACCGACGTGGGAATATCTGTGTAAACATTTTGCTTACACACACTGTAAAAAGAATATAATTCGTTATTTTTGGATCATTTAGTGATTCTTATTTAGTATTTAAGGAAAAACAACACAAAAAGGTAGTTCATGATTACAAACAATCGATCGAAATAAGAGCCACCAGCCTGGGACACGATCATCATGAACCATCATCAGAATGTTTGATTAAGAATTTGATTTAATGGTGTATTTTCAAACATATCCCATTAAATGATTGAACGCTGACCATACTTCAAACTTTCTACTGACAATCAAATTATTTAGTAGTAGAAATTGTCGAATTAGGCTGGAATATTTACTTTAATAAATTGAATAGTTACAAAACAATTGTCATTACATTGGAATTTGATTCGTCTGTCATCTAGTAATAATAATAATAATCATATTTTAAGGTAATTGTCTAATATATAGGCAAAACTAAAATGGATATGATAGCACTTTTCTCATTAATATTTTAGTCATTTCGCTGTATAAAATTTGTAATTTCATATCTTTTTGTGTCAAGGTCTATAATAAATATCGATGGAGCTTAAAAACATGAACCATGAAATATCAGACAGATGTCAGGGTGTTTAACCTTTTTTTGTTGAAATAATTGTCATCATGAAAGCAGTTCAGATTTCATCACGAACTGAAATCGATTGATCGTTTTGACGTTTTATAACCTGCAATTAAATTTTTGTGAAATTGCCAACATTAATCAAAAGTCAGATGGACTTTTTCTGACAATTCTGACGTTTCCTGTAACATTTAAGCCACCTAACGTGAATGTTGAGTTGACCAACATTTCGCGTATGCTCTAGTTATATATATCGGTGTTAAAATAATAATAGATGAGTAAAGATGGCTACACCCTTTAACTGTTACTTAATTTTATTTTAATAATATACTATGTTCACCAATTTTGATCAGCATCTGGGGCGTAATGCTTAAATTATTTTTTCTAAGGAAGGGGTGCTTTTGTGTAATAAAGTAGATCGCGATCTTAAGGTAACTGATAATTAGTGAATTACCATGTATGATAAATTTTTAAATCGCATTGTCTTTATATGTAGTAGTAGTTCCATGTTTAAAATAGTAATTACATTACCCTTTAAATCGTTAGATTAAAGGTGATATGTATGCATGATGTATTCGTTTCTTTGAATTACAATTAACGTAGGGCTTCCGGGACAATAGTCAATAGAAATAAATTTATATGACGTTCGTTGCAAATAATCAAGCTCATCAGTGCTCCATAATGTTTGTCATAAAATGTCGATATAAGTCATCAAGTGCTGATTATTCAATTTACTCTTTCCCCCTATTTTTTTTTTTTTATTTAGGACACATTAATTTAATAGAATACTTGCTCTTTTTGTTATTCCATGAAACTCTTCGAGTTTGAATTGCTTCTTTCGAACGTGACCACTGCCAGTCGCAGAGGCACTTGAATTTTAACGGTTATAAATATTCTCTTAATTAGTTTATGAATGAAGATGCAAATTAAATTAAATATATCTAGAAATTAATTATACATTATTGTGGCATCTATAATTATAGACAAATGGATTTATTAACTAAAAAATTTCCCATAAAATGTTTAACATTTCTATAGAATTTACTGAAAGCTGATTACTTGGAACATTTCGTTGACATTTAAGTTTGATATAATGCGTGTGCACCTAGTCTAAGTTGAATGTAAGTAGGCCGAAAAGGTAAACCTAAGTGGTTGTATGATCGAGATTTGTTGTATCATATATAAATTTCTTTGTTTTTTAAATTTGGTAGTACTCTAACTCTATTTGTCTCAAGTTTTATGATAAAAGTTGCCCATACGTTAAATTTTCTTGCAAACTGTCATCGTGGTGACAGTTCGATCTATTGCGAGAATGAATTGTCAAATTGAATGTCATTGTAGACATACCGTGCCTTCAATTAATTTTTTTTAGAATAACCTACGATTTCAATATTAATTTGAAAACACTGTGGAACTTTTCAATAAATTGACTTAACTATGACAGTAGTCAAAATGAAAAACATTACTGTAGCACAGTATTCCCAAATTAATATTGATATCATAAGCTACTCTAAATGTAAATTAAAGACGCAGTATGTATATTTGTATGTAGAAAGATGACAGAGATGTGTCCAAGACATTAAAGATACGATAAATGACCGATACAATAGTAATAATAATAATAATTGATAATGCAATAAAATGTAAATATTAACGGTTATAATATTTCTTTCAGTGGACGTCAAATGTTATTAATCGCGCCTTTGCTTTAATTTTTAAAACTACGATATTGGAAACTGTACCCGAATGACCGACAATGTAGAGTAATTACAACCGCAGTTCAGTTTCTTCTTGTTTATGAATGAAGACGCATATTAAGCAAAATGTCTCTTAGAAATAAATTAAATGTTATTGTGACATTTATAATTAGTGGCAAATGAATTTATTTATTAAGACTTTGCCCACAAAGCGAACAACATTTCTATATAATTTACTGAACGCTGATATTTAGAAAAAATTTGTTGACATTCAGGTTTTGTATGAATTGTGTGCATCTTCTTCTTTATTGTGGCTTTGAGTTAGACTATTTAGTCTTTTACTCTTCATCTGAGTGCGGTGAATCTTGGAATGTTGGAGTTGAATTTGATTAGCTATTGTTTATCTTTATTTTGATTAAGAATTAAAGTAGAACCAATTTAGGTCTTTTGTGTTTGAAATTTTCATTTCCATCATATGCAAGTGCTCTTTTAAGATTTTGATTTGAGTGGTTTTCCATCTGGTTATAGAAACTGAGCGCTCTTTCCTTGATGTAGTCAAAAATGGTTGGGGTATTTGTTTCATTCATTATTTGATTATTTCTCATATACCACGGAGCATTTAGTATCATTCTAAGACTGGTGTTTTGTATTATTTGCAGTTTTTTGATGTTGGTCTTGCACATATGCACCCATATTGGGCATGCATATGTGAATATTGGACCTAATTCTTGTTTGTAAAGTAGAATTTTGTTGTTCGTGTTCGCTGGCTTTTTCTGCCTATAAGAGGCCATAGTTGACATCTTGTTTGTTTGGTTTTGGTTATCCTTTTTGCTATGTGTGTGTTATAATTGAGCTTTATATCCAGGTATATTCCCAGGTATTTAATTTCTCTACTCCATGGTATAGTGTTGTTGTTGATGGTTATTTCGTTGTCTGTTGTTTTCAGATTCCTTTGAAAGATTATTGCTTGGGATTTGTCTTCGTTTATTGTTGTCCTCCATTGTTTGAACCATTTTATCGTGTTGTCTAGGTGCGTTTGGAGTTCCTGTACCGCGTTCGTCGGACATCTTGATGTTGAGAGCAGTGCCGAATCATCTGCAAAAGTGGCCGTATTTAAATATCTTGTAGGATTTGATACTGGTATGTCGGCTGTAAATATTGTATATAGGTGAGGTGACAGGCATGAGCCCTGGGGGACTCCCGCTGTTGGATGATTTATTGAGGAAAGTGTGTTCTGGATGCTAACTTGAAAGCAGCGTTCTTGGAGAAAACTGTTCGTGATTTTTATGATGTGTGTTGGGTAATTGTGTATTATCATTTTATATATGAGTCCCTGCCTCCAGACTTTATCAAATGCCTTTGCTATGTCGAGAAATACAGCTGCTGTCACTTGACTTTTGTTGAATCCTTCTTGGATAATCTCAGTGACTCTTGAAAGTTGTGTTATCGTTGAATGTTCTTCTCTAAACCCATGTTGATCTTCTGGTATTATGTCTTGATTGTCAGAGTGGTACTTTATCTTCTGTAGGATTATTTTTTCTATCACTTTGCTAATGGATGGTAACAGGCTTATGGGCCTGTAGCTGCTTGGTATTGTTTTTGGTTTTCCTGGTTTAGGTATAACTATTACTTTGGCATGTTTCCATATCTTTGGGAATGTTTGGAGTCTGATAACTGAGTTTGCTATTGCCAGAATTGACATTATTGCTTTTGGGGGGAGGTTTTGTAGTGATCTGTTGGTGATGTTGTCTATACCAGGAGCTTTTTTGGGATTTAATGCTTTAAGGATTGCTTTTAGGTTCTCGGCTGTGACTGGGTCGTTGCTAGGGGAGTGGGGTTCACGTATTTCTCTGCTTACTACTTTGTGAATCTGCACTACGTGTTGCATGTCTACTTCATCCAAGTTTGGAGTGAATTGCTCTTCTAGTGATTCCGCTAGAGCTTCTGCTTTTTCTTCTGCTGTGACTTGTGTGGAGTTATTGAATTGAAGTGGTGGGATTTGTATTTGTTCTCTTTTGATTGCCTTGATTATTTTCCATGTCTTAGAGGGGTCTGCACCTATTTCTTCGAGTGTTCTTTGCCATTCTACATTTTTCAGTTCCAGTAATTCCTTATGTACTTGATGTTGAAGGTTGTTTAGTATAGTTTTGTCTTCTCCTAGCTCTGTTCTTTTCCTTTATTAGTTCTTTAATATGATGTGGTAGACTACCTGATTTATATATCCTTTCTATTTTGATGGTGTTATTTTCAACAGCGTTTGTTATTTTATCTTGTAGTGATTTTATGTTCTGTTCTAATTCTGCAGTGTTTTGTATTTTAGGAACTGCAGTGATGGTTTGTTCTAGTTCTGTTTTGTAGCCGGCTCAGTCTGTCTTGAAGGTGTGATATGTTCTTTCGGTTATGTCTTCGTTCCAAGTTATTATAATTGGATTGTGATCAGAGCTCATGACACTTTCAGTTTCTATCTATATGGTTTTCTTAATGCTTTTACTGATTGCTAAGTCTAATTGTCTAATTGTGTGCATCTAGCCCAAGGTGAACGTCGACAGACCAAAAAAAAAAAAAAACTAAGACGGTTCGACAATTAAATGTTGTTTCATGTTATTCGTTCTATAAAATTGGTAGTACCATGCCTTGTGTCAAGTTTACGATAAAAATAGTGTATACTTCAAATTTTTTGACAGACTGTCATCGTGACACTTATACGACAATGAAAAGTTGATGTTTAACCAAATTGTCGTTCCACCTGTCATCGTGACAATACTTCGTTGTAGTGTATTCGTTCACACATAAACTTGTGAGATCGAAATGTCAGACGGACAGTGCTTAACCAAATTGTCTTTCCAATTGTCAAATGAAATTAACAACATAACATGATGAACTTTAACAAAACATGTTTTAAACTTACAGGTCATTGAGAAAATTAATTAATTTTCAAATTACGCTTTAATAGTATATATATGTACTTTGCAAAATCCAATCAAAAATCTTGCTGGCTCCTAATACCATTTAACCGAAAATGTACTTCTGATTAGTTTGTGCCAACCCGCATAGTCGCATACTTTAAATGCTTGCTTTTATAACTGAATTGATAAACGAAATTACATAAATGCTTATGGGAATTTTACATATTTGATGTATTTATGTTATTTCGAAGTGTTTCGGACACATCTGACAAATAAAGAAAACTCAGATGATTCTTTATTTAGGCTTGCTTCGGTACTTCTTTCGCGAGAAGTGACGACATTTCGATGACATATATAATTTGTATTTAATATATCTTAATAAAATATAGAAAGATCGTTATATTTGTCACTGTACTTACGTGCGATAATACACTTTAAGTTTATTTTATCATATCCGTCGGCATTGTTCCTATATTCATAAATAGAAAAGAAATAGTAACAATTGATAATAATAACACTAATACGTATCTGAAAGGTACCACTTTCCCTTCATAATCCTTTTATTTGTCGGCCTTCTGACATTTAAACTTGACAACCGATCGATAAACGTGAATAGATAGTCATTATGTGTTGTGTATTACACGACTGGTGCTTTCCGCCAATTTTGACGTTTCCCGGCAAATGCCATATCGCGAACTCAAACTGATTTGACGGTTTTGATAATTTATAACCTGAAATTGAATTTTTCGTGCGTTTAACTTAACCTTATCCGAATTTTGAGGTGTCACGGTCATCTGTATCGATCCACCGCCATTTTAAAATCGAACCTAGTCCGTATTTTTTATTTTACACGTAGGCCTTATGGCAAAATACTATGATTCATACTCTTTTTCTGCACGTTCTAGAATTTTCAAAAACTCCTTTCGGGCCCTCGTTCTCTCTTCGGAGACGTGAAAAATGGCCTAAGGCACGTGGGACCGTGGTCCCCGTCGCGTGACACTTTCGTTCCCACCGTAGATGAGCCAGGTTCTCAGAAAACTGTCTCCCCAATTCGTCAATTTTGGGGTATAGCTTTGCCGTTTTAATCGTTCGTGTTAAAAAGAGCGAGACAATTGGCTATTAGTATATATAATTATGCATTCTATATATGTACATATGGTAGAAAGCACGAAACAATCGACTTTCGTCATCAAAATCCATGATGTAACAGTTGTAGTATGTCAATGTTAGTATTGTGATCGACGAATAAAATTTACGATTTCTGAAGTTTACTTTGAGGTTATATTTGCATCAAAATTTACCGAATTATCTGAATGTAAATTAAGGACTTTTTGTTAAAAATAAAGTATTCTGTGAGTATAATGAAATAAAACTACATCTTGAATACACCATTTCATTTAATAAAATAGTAAAAATAAAAAACAAAACTCTTCGTACTTTTATTCTGTGTAATTATTTCTTAATACTTAAACAATGGTTATATAATGTGTATATTTTAGGAAGCAAGCTCTTTTAATAATACTTCATTATTTAAAATATCTTCTTAAACCTGACTTTAATTTATATTGTCGTACTTTACAATTAACTTGTATCAAAGTATGTTACAGCAACACAAATTAACTCGTCACTTATTCAAATTTGTAATAAATTATTACTAATAACACTCTTCAACTTAGAACATAACAAATCCAACAAAAAGAAAGTTACAAATGCTGCAGGCAAGTAATATAAGGTAGATATTTATTTTTATATTTAGTGTTTTTTCTTAGAATCGATAACATTGAGTACAAAATTTAAATTAGTACACATTTTTAAAATCAGTATATCTAGCCAATTTATTGTCATATATTGTACATTTTCTGTTTATGTATTTATCTTACAAATTTAATTGGTTGTAACAATTATATAAATTAATACATCTTTGACTTGAAACTAAAATTCTAGTGAAAATATGCTCAAAATATTAACATATTCTTATACATTTACGTGACATATTATGAAATATGCCATTCTCTGTCATAAGTAAAGACGAGCACATAAAATAATAAAACTAATGGTAATATGTAACTTTTTTAGTATACCGGATAAAAATAAATAGTAATTTTATATGTTACACAAACAATATATCACATTATACTACATCATTAATAATTACATGTTATGGATAAATACTAAACTAACTCTAAATGTCAATAATTAGATTATTAACGTCTAAAATACACACACTCACTATTGTACAATAACTACATATGGCTAAAATATTTTACTTTTGTAAAAAAAGACACCTTATGTCTTTTTTATTTCAAGTTATTAATTTTCAATTTTACAAATTAATTGTAGTAATATATAAAAAATTTATCAAAAAAGAATAATAGATTTTACATTCTTGTTTATTATCACTGTTTCTACTGTCTTTAGATTTTGAACATTTATAATAAATGGTATTACTTCTTCTCTGCCAAGCAACAATTCTCGGTCCCATCATTTTTTGATTTCACTGCTAGTGTATCTAAGAGTATTTATCTAAATTTCAGGTATCCTCATTTCTGGGTCTGATTCCACATCTTAACTGCATTTTTCCTCAAAATCCTGCTCTCCCATGTCCTTATTATAATATATTTTGGATATTCCCCAAATATGCTCTATTGGGTTGAATATGTAGTAATATGATGATAGTATATTATGGCTCTTAACCATTCTCTTATTTGACCTTTGTTTCAAGAATTATTAGGAGATTTATCATATAAATGCTATGATAACTTCTAGCGTACACAGCAGTTCATTTTCATACTAATTTAAGAAATTGTTTCTATCTATTTCGTGATGGTAATCAGGATTACAAGTATTTGAAAAAATACTAAAGAGGCACTGTTAATAAAACCATTACATGTACCTGCATAAATGACTATAAACCTAAAACCAAAGCAAAATTTGTAGTACTCGACACGTGTCAATTTTAATGCAGAGTATTATCTTAGCCGTCAACTTTCATACACTCTTATAACTATCATCCTGCCATGATCTGGTTACAGTACCATTTTCAAAAATCCAAGTCTCATTCAAATAGACACATTCCAGTGGACTTTTAGATTGTAAATTATTCATATATTTTTATAGAAAATTAGTTCGAGGAAGAACAACATGTGTTTTTTCCTTAATCTTCTCTATGGACAGTCTTTCTTATATTTGAAACCAATATCTACTAGTACTCTACCAAAAGAATCAACAGAGCCATCAAAGATATGATGGTCCACTGGCAGTGATAATAACGAAGCCCATGTAAAGTGTTGTTCTAAAAAACACCATTAACATTATAATATTCTTTTTATTTTCAATGAGTTGTATAAGCAACATAGCGTTTTTACACATATCGTATTGCGTATTGTTGCTTTTATTGCAGGAGTAATCACATACAGTTTCCTGAAACGTTTTTTTAGGACTTCGGTGAGCATCATTTTGTTTACGTGTCTAAAAATACTACTCACAGATTCAATGGAAATATTTAAAGCTTGTGCAATCATCTAAAATGATAATATTAATATTTATTTGATATCATTACAACAAATATGTATACATACCCCTCGCACACTTGTCAACGGTAATAGTTATTCAATTTACGTTTGTATGTAAGTAATCAAAGAGCTAATGAGCGCCTTTGACTGACTATTGAATGGCTTAAGCATCGTTAGTTTTAAAATGGACTTTGAAAATAATACTACAATACAATAACAAACATAAAGAACAGCAACCAAAACCTATAATACTGTCAAACAATACTGTCAAATGACAGCAAGGAATTCAAAATTCAAAATCACTAGCGACGTGTAAACGATGTTTCATGTAAGCCAACATCCGATGTTAATATTTTTTTAAAACTGGCTAAAATAACGTCAACATTATCATTTTTAATTAATATTAATAATTAAAATAATCCTGTAATTATTATTATATACATATAATGTATTCTATACCATTGAAATTCTAAATTTAGTAATATATAAAGTAATTATGTTCGTTGTTATGAAATTGGCAATGCAGACGTCATTATTTTTCCTTTATGACGGAAGTCGATTGATTGCTGCTTTCTAGCATATATATTTATCAGGAGTACAAAAGTATTTAGAGCTGAATTTGCAATATTTTTTGTATACATGAAATTTGATAATTCGGACCAGAAGTACCACTTTTACTCTTAGCGAGCAGCACTTTTTTCGATCTTGCAAAGTATGCCTTCTATAGAGACTTATTAAGAGAATAGAAGTACTTAGAATAGTATTTTGAATAATTTTTGAATAAAAATATTTTTAAATTGTATAATTTGAAACGCTCATACGTATAAGAAAGTCGTTTTCAAAGACAAAGGGAGAGCTTATGCTCGCTGCGGCCAACGATACGAACAAGGAAAATGGAAATACTCCGTAGAATTATGTGTTCAAGAATATCTCAACAATGAAATTAATCATTAATTTCTTACGGAATCACAAACCGCTCTTGAGAAATCGGCAGCGTCTGTGCAGATGTCAATAGCTCAGTAATGGTCACTTATTAAGTAATAACGTCTGATATGTTGTTGGTGCGAAATTTAGTAAACAATTCAAAAATGAACCGATATACAGGATTTTCCGTTAAAAGAATTAGTTTTAGAAAAAATGTGTCATATAATTTTATCCAGTTTTCTGCACATGTAATTAGTAATTGGAAAAATATAAAATATGATTACATTAAAACCTTTTATTATAAACAATACTGCCAAAAATTGTATCCGTCTAGTACGTCGTTTTCTAGAAGTATAATTTTATAAAAACATTGGATTTTCCAAAAATATTCCAATTTTATCTAGTGATGGGACATGGAATTATTTCCAATTGGAAGTATTTCCGAAACGGAAAAATTTCCGAAAGTTTTCCAGATGTAAATTTCGCCGCCAAATCTCATAAACATAACCTCTAATTAATGTAGTAAACGTGTAACGACATTGTTCGTAACAATCGTAACATTACATTCGGACTGTTATTCCCACTTTTCCGGTAAGTTCTACTTTTTTCAACAAAAAAAATTGGAATCTTCATTCATTTTATGTAGGAAGATGGGTAAACACAAAAGCGAAGTGTGGAATCATATTAAAAAGCTGCCAGATAAGAAGGTTTCATGTCTCTACTGCCAGAAAGAGTATTTTGTAAACGCAACTAGAATGATGTCACATATTACAAAGAGAATGACGATGCCCTTCTCTGAAACCATTGGCTAGCACTTCCAAAACTAAAAGTGGTAGAAATACCACAACATCATTATTATCACAAGCATCATCATCTTCAACTTCAACCTTGGGATTATTCAGTGTTGTCATTAAAGAAAATATTGAAAACAATGTCCAATTTCGGCAATTTCAATCTAAAGTTAGTTCATTCGTTGACAAAATGTCTCCGAAAGAGAATGAAAAGTTAAATATGATGGTAGGTAGAGCCATATATGATGCTTCACTACCTTTTACAATTGTGGAAAATCAAAAATTTAAAGAATTCATCCAATGTTTAAGGCCCTCTTATAATCTTCCATGTAGAAAAAGTATTGCAACATCAATCATGGACAAGCAATATTCACAAATAAAAACCTCTGTGACTAGGATGCTTGAACAAAGCACATCTTTTAGTATGTTATGTGATGGATGGAGTGATATAAATAATACTCCAATACTGAATATTATATTCACCACCCCAGAACCTGTTTTCTACAAAGCTATACACACACAGTTGGAAAGACATACAGGGAAGTTCATTTTTGAGATATTAAGTGAAGCAATAGAAGCAGTTGGTAGCGAAAAAGTTCATGCATTTGTGAGTGATAATGCTAGGAACATGAAAGCTGCTTGGAATTTGCTACAAGAAAAGTACCCAACCCTTGTAATTTACGGCTGTTTAGCACATGGACTGAATCTTTTAGCTAAAGATATCACTACCCTTAACGTTTTCAGCAACATTATTGCACATACAAAAAAAATTGTGCAGACATTTCGCAATAAGCATCTTCCCAGTCAACTACTCTTCATGTACCTGTTGAAACTCGCTGGGGAACATATACAAAATGTCTGCAGTCAGTATTAAATAATAAAGAAAATTTACAAACTGCAGCTGTAAAGCAACAAATACAAAATCAAATAGAAAATCCTGTTAGAAATAAGATCCTGGATGAAGATAGCTACTGGTCTGGAGTAGAAAGATGTTTAAAAATTTTGAGTCTTATTTCCGAGGCTATTCATAAGCTGGAAGGGGATAAAAATACAATTGGCTGCGTTGTAGGACTAATTAAATATATAGAAACCTCCATTTTAGAGCATTCATCTTTATTCAGGTGAGTTTGTGAGATGAGGCCATTATTTTGCAGATGTTTTAAACCTTGTATTTTTTTATTTATTAGTGTGGACACTGGGAACAATATTAAAGAAATGTTTTATCATCGAAAGGAATTTGTTTGCCACGAAATTCATTATGCTGCAAGTTTATTCGATGCCAGACAACAGGTAGCCTTGTCTGAAGAAGAGATTGAAAAGGCAGTGGATAAAATTTTGGAAATTGGCTCGAACATGGGTTTGAAGAGAGAACTATTACTTATTGATTTTGGTGAATATAGAGCAAGAGAAAAACTGTGTAAATCGACTACAATGTGGGAAGCAGCAACAAAATGGAACCTGTAACTTGGCGGAAAGGTCTTTGTAGCACTAGATCTTTGGCTCTAGTAGCTGAGCGAATATTGAATTTCTCAGCTACATCAGCGGCAGCTGAACGAAATTTCAAAACATTTTCTCTTATTAAACCAAAGAAAAGAAATAGACTAACGTTGCAACGCACAGAGAAGTTGGTGTATATTAAATCAAACATTAAGTTTTTTAATATAGAAAGGGAAAATGCAATTAAAAATGATGAAGAAAACGTGGAACATGAAGATGTTGAAGTTGAAGGTATGTAATGTAATGATTGGATTGTAATGTAATGTATTGGTAATGTAATGTTTCCAGGAGAGACGATGGAGTTCGAAAGTAATGAGTATGAATATGGAAGTACCTCTTCCGAAAATGAAGATGCGAATATGGGTAGTTTAGAGTCAGAAATAGGGGACAGTGAGGAGACTGATGATGATATTTGCCGAACTGAAACGTATGCCAAAAATATTGAAGACACTGCTTGTGATAAAATTGCAAATTAAGAAAAAGCTCCAAGTATTGTTTATTACAATGGGGATTTGCGTGACGGGGAATTGATTTCTCTATACCAAGTTTCCGGAAATATTTCGGAAATTTTTGTCGGAAATATTTCCAAATAATAAGTTTCCGGAAATTTCCCATCACTAATTCCAGCTCTAAATACTGATAAATCTTTTTAGAATGTAGAATTTAAAAGATAAAAGTTACTTCCGGTTCGAATTTTGGAAATATGTTTTATCAAGTTTTAAATACTTTTATACTAACAATGTATTTGCCTAGAAAGCATGATTTGCGACATATTCACAAAAAATTGATTTTCGGTAGGCGTAAAAGACCTATTACCGGTAGGAATTTTGAGTACATTTGAATTCTTTATAACTTGCTTAAACTTGGTAGTTGACGAAATATTAGTAAAATTTGATTTATCGCTGAACTACACTACTAGTTACGATGTACCAATTTTACTGAAAATCTAATCAGATCTCAAAAGAGAGATTACATTCGCAAGTACAAAATTAGTTTAGCCGTTTGACCGCTATCGTAGTCGCACGCACAGTCACACACTGACACACACACACACACGCACACACATACACACAGATCGAGACATTTGTAGAAACCACTTTTTAAATATCAGGGGACTTCAACACGTGGACATCTGCAAAAATCTCGTGGTCGAAAATGTTTATCAGCACAATACTTCCCGTATAAGAAAGTAAAAAGATTAGGTACCTGCGGTATGACATTCTGTTTAGTTTTTACTTTTGTTACCTAAGTGATGCCTACCCAATCAATATTTTTCGTTGATCCCCATTCAACGTCACTAGAGATGGTTTGGTGGGCGGTGGTAAGATTATCGTGCCTAAAAAAAGAAATAATTATGAACATTGTACGCAATTTACCGTCAGCTTTAATTTTAATAGAACTAAACTAATCACGATTAGTTTATATATGAACTGCATACAAAATAACGTAAGTAACTAATCTCGTATGCATTTACTTAATGTAGTCATCCCAAGACGCAGTTACGTACATGGTTTCGGTAGTACGGTAGTGATAGTAGAATCTCATAGAATCACTTTATAACGAGAGTAACGACAGTTGTGCTATCATTTCTGATTGGTTGTCGCAAATTGTATCGACATAATGGCGTCTTTTATCAAAAATGTATTTTGCTGCCATATCTGGCACAGATGCCATCTATCGGACTGATGAGCGAGTGCGAAACTAACAGTTAGTCTTCGATAATTGTATTACCCTTTTCAATTAATTTTCAATTTTCATATAAGCCGCTAATTCAAGAAATCCGTGCCTATGTATATATACAGGGTGAGTCATTAGTAGCCGCTTCTTTGATTGCTCTTCTGCGTTTTAAATAAAAGAAAAAACAGTTAGTAGAAGATCCATAGTTGCTTGTGGCGCATATTGTAAAAATACTTTAAGCTCTGACGCACTTCCGATTTCACCGGAAATGCACGGAACTATGTATATATGCCTAATACGATTCATGTGTATTAACAAATACGTGTTATTTTTTTAAATCTTGACATAGGCTAACTTTTTTATTTGAAAAGATAGACCTTGTTACATTTTACTTTGAGTTTTTATTGTGTACCCGCTTTTGTACAAAGCAGTTGTACATATCATGTTCATGTAACCTTTTTCTTACTATTAGTTACCCCTGGGTAATGTGTGTTGAGAATCTCTGTTTTTCAGTTACGTGGATTCAATTCCTTGTTTTATTTTAATTCTTTAGTGCAGAATATTAATTTTACCTTTTTAATAACTACTTACCCTTGGTAGCATACCTTTATTTGATTTCTTTCTCGTGACGAAGTAAATAATTATCGAGATCGATGTCATTGATCTTATCGTCTAGCCCAGGGGTCTCCAAACTTTCCAGCCTTAGGGCCATACTGATTACTCCAGTAAGTTCCGAGGGCCAAAACCATATTATCATTGTTGCCGGTGGTAAAAAGTGAAATAGTCCACTGATGAAAAAAAGTCCGAAAAAGTACGCAACGTTTAAAAAAGGCTGCAAAACGGCAACACTGCATATTATTAATTTTCCTGTCATTATCTGTAATTTCTAGATTAGTCGTAGAGTACGAGCCATGAGGAGTAACGTGACACGACATCTGGTGGACACAAGCGGAAATAGGTAGTACCTTCTATCGCTAACAGATGGCGCTAATAGCACGTACAAAATAATCTCGTTGGTTCGAGAAAGTTCTGGTGTCTTCCACTCACTTCTAGATGGCAGTAATTGGAATATATAAGAAGGCTAGTGGCGCAACCACAAGTCAGTTCCTATGACACTGTTGTGAAATAAAATAGTGCGTACCTCCTTAAAACGTGTTTGTGCGTGTCTAAGTTTAAGACATCTTTGTAACAGTATTTTGATTTGAATTGTTGCTTTTGTGTGTGATTTAGTAGTATGGAAAAGAAGCGAAAAATTGATAGTGAATGCAGAAAATTCAAAGATCAGTGGAACATTCAGTATTTCGTAATTGAGTCCAGTAAGAAGGCGCTATGTTTGATTTGCAATGAAAGCATAGCCGTTCTCAAAGAATATAACATTAAACGTCATTATGAAACAAAACATTTTCAAAATTACTCAAAATATACAGGAAGTTTGCGGACAGAAAAATTCGAAGCTATGAAGCGCGGATTGAAATCGCAGCAATCTTCATTTACAAAACTCGTGTGGCTCTTGAAATTGCAAAACGTGGAAAACCATTCACCGATGGAGAAATGATCAAAGAATGCATAATTGCAGTAGCCGAAGAAATGTGCCCTGAAAAGGTAAATTTATTAAAAAGTGTCAGTATGTCAGTAAACACTGTGGCTCGAAGGGTAGAAAACATCGTTGAAAATATATCCTCTCAACTGTTCGACAAAAATGGACATGTTGAGTGGTTTTCTTTGGCCTTGGATGAGTCAACGGATGTGTCAGATACTGCTCAGGTGTTGATTTATATTCGAGGAGTAGATAAAAGCTATGAAGTGCATGAAGAACTTCTTGATATGAATAGTATTCATGGCACAACTACTGGTACAGATATTTTTAAAGGAGTTGAAATGGCCATTAATCAAAAGAACCTTCGATGGAAAAACTTGAAATGTATTACAACTGATGGAGGCAAAAACATGAGTGGGAAAGATAAAGGAGTGGTCGCTCTTGTGTCAAAGGCTGTAGAAAATGACGGTGGTTTAAAACCATTAGTCTTACATTGTATCATTCATCAACAGTCTTTGAGCGGAAAATGTTTGGATATGTCTGAAGTTCTGAAACCAGTCATATCAACTGTTAATTTTATCAGATCTTTTGGGCTGAATCACCGACAATTCCGACAATTTATTGAAGAGATTGGAGAAAATGACTTACCTTATCATACTGCCGTACGTTGGCTTAGTTGTGGGAAAGTCCTTCAGCGCTTTTTTGAACTTCGAGCAGTGATCGAAATTTTTTTGAATGAAAAGCATCGCCCTCTTACTGAATTACAAAACAACGCATGGCTGTGGAAGTTAGCATTCTATGTTGATTTGACAAAACATGTGAACGAACTGAATTTGAGATTGCAAGGAGAAAACCAGCATCTTCCTGATTTATACACTAATATCAAATCATTCCGGAAGAAATTGATACTGTTTCAATCACAACTACGAAGTAAATGTTTTGCGAATCAAATTAAGATTTTTCAGAATCCTTTTGATACTGACATTGAAACCCTATCCCCGGAACTTCAAATGGAAATAATTGATCTACAGTGCAGTGATATAATTAAGAACAAATATCAAAACTCATCTTTGTTGGAATTTTATAAGAGTCTTCCAGTGACACAATTTGATAATTTGCATAAATTTGCTCGTGGGCTGTTTTCTGTTTTTGGTGCTACTTATTTGTGTGAGAAGACCATCTCCAAAATGAAGTACACAAAAAATGTTTACAGATCTAAATTAACTGATGAGCATCTTAAATCTCTTTTAATAATTGGTACAAGTAAAATTAGTCCACAACTACAAACTATTGTCAGTGGAAAATCTCAATTACACAAATCTCATTAGTATTTCATATGTCATTATGCTTGTTATAAGTTATGTTTTTATTTAAAATGTATAAAATGTTAGTTGGATTCATTTCAATAATTTGTTAGTTATTATATACTGAAGTAAAATTTTCTGCATATTATACATGTCTTTACTCATTACAATTCTGTGTTTCTTTATCCAACTTATCACAAAAACAATAACAACAAGCCCACAACAATGTTATGAGTAGTTAGCCCATGACCATATCAATGTAGATGTCATATTAATAACACTGTGCAAGTCTAAAAACTGAACAACCGGGGCACATATCAGGTAAAGTCAATTCGGGTACGCTGAATTCAGTGGTGCCAATAATTTTTTTAAGTTAGGTCATTTAATCGAATTATTTCAATAATAAATTTAATTTTTGCTGCAATATTTTTAGTATTTAATTATTTTTGTTTTCGTTAAAATTGGAATGGATTTTCACTGTTTTGGTAAAATACACTAAATAGAAGCCATTTTACGAAAAGAATGATCGATTTAGCTAAAAAATACAATTTTTCACGTTTGTTCGCAAGAAAATTTCAAATCATTTCTAAAATAATTTATTTTGCATAAAATATAAGCAAATAAAATAAAATTCAACTACACATTTTAAATTATTAAAATTGTTTCCTTCATTTAATTTTTTTTTCAATTATCATGTTCAATTTCACTTTTTTCTTGTAAATTCCAACAAATATCTTCTAATAGAGCATCAAGCTTCTTTGCGCTGTACCAGTGTTCGAGTCTTGCTGTTGTCTGATGAAACCGTTCACCATGCTTATCAGATTCGGCTGGTGACTGTTCGGCGAATTTTTCGATATGACAATGAAGAAAATGTAATTTCAATGACATATTAACACCGATGTTGTGGAAAACGTCAAGCATATTTTCAATATGTATGCGCCAATCTTCGGATCGACGAGCCCCAAGTACATTTTCAATGACCGCCTTTAAATAGTCCCATGCCAGAAGCTCTGCATCACTAAGAGCGCTTTCGAATAGTCTGTCCTTCATCAAACGTCGAATATCTGGTCCATTAAGTATTCCTGTAATAAAATAATGTTAAATTAAATTTCAATTGGTCAAAACCTAGATTTTAATACTAACCCTATAATGTTATGTCGGCGCAATCTAATTTCTTCACGTATAGGCCAGTCCCGTTTTTCGTATTGATCGCCAGCATAACAAGTGTCCCATAAACACATAAAACACATATTTTTTGTGTACCCCAATTGCAAACCAGTGAGAATTGAAGCCACCTTCAAGTCCGCACAAATTTTCTATTTGTGATCACTGTATTTCACTAGATCGATGATTTTTTCAATGATAAGTAGTTCTCCTTTGTATTTGTGCTCAGTGCAATCGGAACGGAATTTTTTGAGTTCGTAACGTGAAGTAGAACTGCTTTCAAACTACTTTTGGACGAATCGATAAATAGTCTTCAGTTTTCGGGTTTATATTCATGGTGCAATGTTAAAACCAAACCGTGGATATCGTCGCAATAAGCCAACGAATTATTCTCAATTGATTTAAAAAAATGACGATGACGGCCGATTGATCCATATACACGAGCGTCTGGTGCCAAAATGTTTACTCGTTTCAATTCTTTAGCTAAGAGAATCAACTGTCGCTGTGATAACTTGAGGCGGCGTGTCATAATGTCAAGATGGTTTTATGTAATTTCAATATGGTTGCAATATGGAGTGACGTTTGATGGTACATATTCGGATACGTACACCTGACTCTCCAGCAGTTTCAACAGTTGGCGGCGTGTATTCTTCATTAGGGCTCTGTTTTTTTGGGATGGGTATGTTTTCGGAGTGCGGTAATGGCAACTGTACAAATTTTGTTGCTTTGTACGTATGTGATAGAACGAATCTTATTTCTGTTGGTTCCGAAAATATAATTCACGCACGCGTAACATTCAGCTAAATTATGTACTTGTAGGTCCGTCCAAATTATAGGAATACCAAAAGGCATATATTCCATTGATTCAATTTTTTCAAGCGTCCTGTACAAATGATAGACGGGGTCCATCCCACATCGTGAAAAACTTCTTGATTGAAATATTGGCGATATATTTCAACTATGTTCGGAGTAATTTTACGCCGACTAGGCATGATAGTGTATTTTCCGCAAACATAACAAAAGATTATTAATAACAAAAGTTATTGAATTTTATTGCTCCACATATATCCATTTTATATATTTTAAAACGATTAATTTCGCAAACCGATCAAAATACCCACTGAAAAACCAAACAGAACTTGTAAACGAGGAGGTTGTTTAGACCAAATGTCAAAATTATCAAAATATGCAATAATACACAATATGTTTGATGGTTATATATAAAGTCCCTAGATATATAAAATACCGCAATTGATTTGTCCCATTATAACGGCGCCAAAATCGCGGTGGTTTGGTGACATTTAGTAGTTATTTAGTAATTCGTACGCATATATACAAATAGACGATAACACAAATCACATTGAAGTACCCGCGGTAGTCTAATGGTAAGATGTTCGCTTCACACGCGGGCGGCTCGGGATCGCATCCGCACGGGACAAGATTTTTCCAGAAAATAAAAATACAATTTTCGCGTATTGAATTTGTTAAGTTAAAAAAAACGGACAGATTTTTAAATTTGCCGCTTCTTTGGCGCCAAAATGGAGGTAATTGCGGTACTTTATATATATCTAGGGACTTTAGTTATATAAAAACACTGATGCCATCTGTTGGAAAATATCTCAAACTGAATGCATAATTTTTAAATTTGTATAATCATAACTCAATTTTGTTTCTATTCACATCTTATGCAAAAATAAAGTATGATATAATTTAATTAAATGACCTAACCTAAAAAAACGATTGGCACCACTGAATTCAGCGTACCCGAATTGACTTTACCTGATAGGTGCCCCGGTTGTTCCAAATAAATATTATCAATTTCGTGCACAGTGTAATTATTCAACTTAAAATTAGAATACTTCAGTAAACTAAATTTAATTTGCTATAAAAAATATGTTCTCTAAAAGGAGTTTTCAAGTATGCTAGCTCTTCGCGGGCCGGACAAAATCTGTCCGCGGGCCGGATGTGGCCCTCGGGCCGTAGTTTGGAGACCCCTGGTCTAGCCTATTACCGCTCTCTAGTGGCCAATGGAGCCAGTGCAGATTTCGCCGATCGTACTTGTACGAGTCCTGTATCTTCTGCCGTGGTAACGCTGGTAGTCCCCTAGAGATGGCGCGTGGTTATTTAATTGTTAAATTATATGCAAAAATCTTTTACTTTACTTTGTCGTATAATTTTAAGTTTTGTAGAGGAATTATAATTTGTAAATTATTGGTTCCGGTTTGAGATTGCCGTTTCTTAAGCCAGAATGGTTGTTTCAGTCCTAGTTCTACTGAATTTTTTCTTGGTTAAAGAGGGCGCTTAGTAGCTTCATGTCAAGATTCTTCTAGAATGTTAATTAATCTTCCATTTTGGTATTTCGCTTTCGTCTGATCAACATCTATTAATAATCGCAGAAGTAGCACCACAGCTTTACAGTCATACTTGTGCAAAGATTAAGTTAATATATTTGGTGTATCGTTGAATTGCCCACCTAATTGTGGAATTAAATATTTCTTTGCAAAGCGTTGGTTTTGTTGACGTATAATTTTTCAATATCTTCGAGGATTCTTTTTGGGTGACTGGAGGTTTAATGACTGCTGTAAGTAACTTTATCAATTGATTATCTTAATTCTAATATCTATTTTCTCTGGTGAAGATTTATCGTGGATGTTTCTCCTATTATTTGACGTCGAAGCCCTTTGAAAACAACTTCCGAATGTGCTGGTAGTAGCACTTACCTAGGGAAAATTTCTGGAACACGTGATTGGGATTTCTGTATGTTACACTGTTACTAGTATCTTGTGCGTGTGAAGAAACAGGTATTTCAACTTAATTTTCCGTTAATTAACTGTATTTCGTCGGTGTGTTACATTGTCAATTTGTGTGAATCAGATACAGTCAACTGTATGTATTTTACGAGGATGTGTTAAGCACTTCCGAGTTGCTATAATTTAGTGTCACATATTAAGTGTAATTTAAGTCCGCGAATTTGTCTAATTTATTATTTCATGGCATCTAAGCCCCTGTGCTATTGATGTTACGAGACAAATTCAACCTGTTATATAGTTGTTTTTTTTTTGTAGATAATTTTGATGGTATCTTGGGTGCGTATTTGAATTGTCGCATCCTGAATTTTCATTGTATAATTATATCGCATTTAATTTAGTATTTTGTGCAACTTTTTTCGACCTAAGTGTGTGAATTTTCTAGTTTATTTATCAAGGAGAATTTAAATGAAGCGTTAACATTTGTAAAGCAAAAGATATCTTGCGTTATTATTATTGTTTACCACCTAGAATATAGAGCGTAGTGTCAAGCAGCTTGGCGTTGGCCCCTGATATACAAGGTGTTTCATTAAATTTTGGTTAGGCATTGCTGATTGCGACCAGGCTGTTCGACATTAATAGTCTAACTGGCTTTACCTTGCCATTGTTTAACCACCTTTGGTTTAAGTTTTTTTCCTTGTATTTAATTTTAAGTCAAGACTAAGCCTCATGCAATAGAAACCATCTGTCACTATAAAGGTATTTAGTTGAATTTGACAGAGCCATCTCATAACTATTGCGCTTATATTTTTGACATGCAACTTAACTATTTATTAAACTTCTTCCGTTGTTTTTTTTTAATTGTGACCGGATTTTGAGCATGTTCGCTTAATTATAGATGCAATTATTTTGTAACCGGTCAATTGAGTTGATGATTTTATAGTACTAAATAAAACCTGTTAGTAAATTTGAATGTTTGTGTGTGTTTGGTATTCTCATGACGTGAAATTGTTGACGATGGATAAGTATAATTTGAGTTAAAAAAATTGTTTGGGCTATTTCCATCGTTTGTGGAAACTTGATATTCCAACGTTTCGGCAGTCCTTCTACTGCCGTCATCAGGGTTCATTTTTGTATAACTACTTTACCACTCGACTAATTAAGAAAAAACTGTTAGCAAAAAAGGAAAAGTTATTTTGACGTTAAAAATATTTGACATAATTTGACAAATGTCAAATCCACACCGTTTTTATAGGTTCAAGTGTGTATGCGCAATATGATATTTTTTTCTCGTGTTAGTTGGTAGTAGTAGTTATTATTCTCCGGTCTCGTGGCTGCCGGTCTTCGGTTAACACATTCTCTCATCATAGGGAGCCAGATATTTTTGATCTCCAGGCTGGGCGTACTGATCGTGTCAGGTGTTATCTTCATATACGCTGTTTCTGTAATTTTTCTTTTTTGGCCGTGTTCTTGTTTGGCCAGGATTGTCGTCTCGTTCCATGCAATGTTGTGATCTTCTTCCCAAGCATGTTCCGCCAGCTGCGATTTTTCTGTTTCCCCTAAGCTGACCATTCTTTGGTGTTCTTTTATTCTGAATCTTAGGGGTCTGCTAGTTTCTCCAATGTATGATCGTCCACACTCGCATGGTATTTTGTATATGCAATTCTTTGTTTGCTGGTCTTCGTTGTCGGGTTTTGTTCTGGTTAGAGCGGACCTATTGTTGTTTATTGTTTTTATGGCCGTCCAAATCTTGTAGTTGTTGCCAATTCTTCTGATTTTTTCCGAGAGTTCTTTAACGTACGGGATGACCGTGGTATGTACTTTTTCTTGTTGTTGTTCTTGGGTTGTGTCCTGTGGTGCCCGGACCTCTTTGGCTTTCGACAACGTTTTCTTCGTGTAACCATTTCGTTGAAGCATTTCAGTGATGGATTTTTGTTCCTCCTCTATATCTCTTTCATCGGAGCATATCGTTCGTTCCCTATCGTATAGGCAGCGTGCGACTCCAACCTTAACATTGTGAGGATGGTTGGAATCGTGATGTAGGTACTGCCCTGTGTGCGTAGGCTTTCTATATACTTTTGTTTTTAGTGTGCCATTATCGTTTTTGTTGATTAGGACATCTAGGAATGGAATCTTATTGTAAGCTTCCAGTTCCATGGTGAACTTTATGGATTCTTCTAAGCTGTTCAGATGTTGCAGGAATCCTTCTATTGTATCTTCCCCGTGTGGCCATATGACAAAGGTATCGTCAACGTATCTTAGCCACAGTTTTGGTTTTAGGTTATACGAATCCATAGCTCTCTGTTCGAAGTCTTCCATGTAAATATTGCTCAATACTGGAGATAGTGGGGAACCCATAGCCATTCCGAATTCTTGTTGGTAGAATTTTTCGCCAACTTGGAAGTAGGTTGTGTTAACGCAGATGGCCAGCAGTTCTACAATTGCTTCCACACTAAGCAATGTTCTTTCATGCAATGTGGCATCCAAGGAGAGTCTGTTTTTGACTATTGTTAGTGTAGGCCCTGTTGGTACATTGGTAAACAGGCTAGTAACATCAAAGCTCACCAATTTACCTTCTTCCCCAATGTTTATGTTCTTGATTTTGTTGATGAAGTGTTCAGTGTTTGAAATTGCCGAATGTGTATTTCCTGATATTGGGGTAATTATGTCCAGTAGGAACTTGGCTAGTGGATGACACGGAGAATTTCTGGAGCTAACAATTGGCCTCAGAGGGATGTCAGGTTTGTGGATCTTCGTAATCCATATAGATGCGGCGGCTTACTATAGTGTGGTGAAGTCTATATCTGATGTTTTGGTTCGGGAAGGCTGATTTGTACTTGAACAATGTTCTATATATTCTGGATTCTACTGATGGTGTGGGATCCTTCGGTAATTCTTTGTATTTACCTGCCCTTAGAACATCCTGTATTTTGTTGTTGTATGTTTCCACATCCATTACAACTGTTGCATTCCCTTTGTCGGCTGGTAGTATCTTTATAGACCTATCTGCTTTTAGTTCTTTGAGGATGCGTTGTTATTCTCTCGTGGCGTTGTGCTTGATTTTCCTCGATCTAGCATCTTCTATAGCTGTTCTAATCTTGCATCGGTATTCATCCGCTGCTTCTGGAGATTCTATTTTTTGTGCGGCTGTTTCCGCGGCAAGTATGATGTCCATAGTGGGAATTTGTTTTTTTTTGTGTTTGGTATTGCTAACCATTTCACCCGGGGTTCCAACAATAAACTTGTCCTGAGTTTATAAATTCAGTTGGTGGGCAGTATAGTTAATCCGGGACTGGCGCCTTTAAACAATAAGACCTTCGACTTGTATAGCGATCGAACCCATGCTTCACAGATTCTACAGCAACCTTGGGAAGAATGAAAGGTAAGACCTTAAGTGTGATATAAGCTGGCGATTAATTAATAGACAAGCGTCTCTTAAAGTATCTAATTTTGGAAGTCTGTTAAATTTTAAGATTGAAGGTTAGTTACCGTGGTGGCGTCATGCTTCCTACCTCCTCTATAATTTTGTTCAGAGTCACTATGTGGCATTCTAGACTACATATTTATTTTAGAGCGGAGAAGGTAGCAACCTATGGTTCCTGAAGCAAGGTTTTTGGTATTAGTCCAAATAAGAAAAATGCGTGGAAAAAATAAACGCGTTGTTGCCAGATTGGGCGCTATTTCAGAGAAACATATTTTCTTAAATGACAACACTGCATTTATCAATTTCTAATACATCTTGAGATTCAAGACAAAACAAAAAGAGTGCATGTTTTTGATTAGAGTGGCGGTTTACGAGCTAATAGTGCCTAAACTTAATTTGTTTTCCAACATTAAAAGAATATCAATAGTAACAAAAATTAATTACCTGAGGTTTATTTTTTAAAAAAATGTTCGAACTGATTTCTCTGTTGGGTTCTGCAGCAACAAATACGTTCAACAAAATGTCTATTAACGTTATGTAACATTTGAGGGGTTATGTTTTGAATTTCCCGTTGTATGGCTAGTTTTAATTAATCAATTGACACGGAGCGTTGACATAAACTTTATTCTTCAGATGTCCTCAGAAAAAAAGTCTAAAGGAGTGAGATCGGGAGATCTGGGCGCCACTCTACTGGTCCTCTTCTTCCAAACCAACGCTCAGGTAGCAGCTCATCAAGATAGGCTCTAACTTCTAAACTAAAATGGGGTGGTGCACCATCTTGCTGAAAATACATTATTCTGTCGTTTAGAGGAAGCTCATCAATAAAGTTTTCTTATTGATTTCGTAACAAGGTCAAGTACCTTGCACCCGTTAAATTCCCTTCTATGAAAACAGGACCTATCACTCTCTTGTTAAATATGCCACACCAAACATTAACTTTAGGATTGATCTGTCCCCGTCTATCTTCAGCCCAACAAGGATTATTATCAGACGAATATCTGTAATTTTGGCGGTTTACCAAACCGTTTGAATATAAGGAAGCCTCATCGCTAAATAAGATATAATTTTGTAAATGTGGTTGTAGCAGCTTTTTCTCCAAAAACCAATCGCAAAATTCCAGTCGCCGATCACAATCATCGTCATGAAGTGGCTGTATGCTCATCATTTCAGAGGGATGGAATTTATTTGAATTTAAGGTTGTCCAAACTGTAGTCTGTGATCAGCCCACTGCTTGCGATCTTATTTGTAGATCGATTTTGGTTTTCAACAATTTCCAAAAGAATATTTTCTTGTACCGCAGTATTTTTACTTCTTTGTCGAATCCTTTTGCGTAGAATTTCAAGATGTATTAGAAATTGTTAAAAAAATGCGGTGTGGTCATTTAAGAAAATATGTTTTTCCGAAATAGCGCCCAATCTGGCAACATCGCGCTTATTTTTTCCACATATTTTTCTTATTTGGACTAATTCCTAAAACTTTGCTTCAGGAACCATAGGTCTATCTTTTCAAATAAAAAAGTTAGCCTATGTCAAGATTTAAAAAAATAAGCCTGTATATTAACCACGTATTAAATTAATATAGTTATCCTGAATGAAATAAATAAAGGGAAAGTATTCGTTCAAAACGTCGCACAGTGGTTCTCGAATCCAGCTGGACAAAATTAACATTAAAACAAAAATTACTTTTTGAGGTGTAGTTGTATTCAAAAATTATTAAAAAATGTTTTAAAAGTCTTCGCCGCTGCTGGATACTGAACTCAATTCTTCATCCGTCGCCGTCGTCTCCTCTTCTTCTGTAATGCATTCTTGCTGCTGCGATGAAAGTTTTAATAATGAAGATACTTCATCGGAAAATTTTTCTTGTTTTTTAGGGGTGAGACTTCTTAAGTTTGTGATTAACGGATCTGATGTAACTAATAACATGTTGAATAGGTCTTCGGTATTCGTGTTTCTAGACGTTTTTCTGGCATGATCGCGCCGAAATCTTCGACAATCTTTATTGCGCGCTTCTTGGGCTTCCTCAGAAAGTTGTCCAATAGGAAGAAGTGCTGATTTAACTATATCCTTTCCGTGTATTAATAATTTATGAACACTTGCCGGCATATAGTACCAGTTGTATAACTGAACGTACAATTTGGCAGTATCCATTGCATACACATTGAAAGTGTCAAGATTTATTTCGCAACCACTTGCAATTGCCTTTAAAAGAACTCCAAAACGTTTAATTAGTTCTTCATTTACTCCTGTGATCGCACTCGATAGCGACGGATTTGAAAAAAATCTTCGAGCAGTATTGCCATCATTACTTGTTCCATAACCTGGTTTTGGAATATCCACGAGTAAGCCCATTTCCTCGCGAAAGCGATCTTGAATTAATCTTTTCCGTCTATTAACATTTGCTTGATCTTTTTTTCTAACTTGCCAACTTTGCACTTCTAGTCTATATGCAATATGTAAAAGACATTCGAAGCACCTAATCCACGAATGGAGACTTGACAATCCAAAAACGAATGCCCCTTCGTCAGGTGGTGTTGATGTGTGTTTAGCCAGGTTATTCATTTCTGTAGGGGTTGCACCACAGATGTAACACTTTTGGAATGACTGTTGTGCTATAACACTGCAGACCTTTCCATCTACCATTGTCATTACCATTTTATGCTCCACGAATATGTCTTTGCCTTCTTGAGTGATTCTTGTCGGAGAAAGTACTTTTATTTGTTCTTCTACTTTAGTCACCTCTAATCGGGTTAATTCCGCAGTTTCTTTTTTAAACAATAACTTTATTGGCCGGCAGTAACGCGTGGAAGAAGGGCGTGGATTTTCCCATTTTATGGTATCATTATGTCTTAACTGTAGTGGGACTAATGAAATAATAAACAAAAAGGCGTCATCATATTGTTCATCCCCAGTCGTTGTACTATACATTTGTTTGTACGTACTTTGTCCTGATGCGCCAGCACAACCCCACTTACTTAACATAGTTAACTTTGCGCCTGTATCCAAGTCTTTTTGAATTTGACTGTCACTGCTAAATAAACGTTGAATGGTATGGTCAAGCAAAGCTTGAAGCTTTACTTCAGCGGATATCTCTGTAATAACTATGCTATCTGGATAACATGTTTTCTTTGCTTCCAACAGTTTATGATATGAAGGGTAGATGTTGGCATTTTGTAATTTCGCTTGTTTACGAATTAACATATATTGGTTTTTAGTTAATTTAGCATCCACATATAGTGCCAAAGCTCTATCAGCTGTTAACTTTATTGGTACGGGTTTGTCAGGTCTTTTGTAAGCTTTTTTAATTCGTGTCGCTCTTCTAGGTGAATCTTCAATTTGCTTTACAATTTCAGCCGCATCTCTTTTACCTTTTGAGCGTAAACTCATCTGTGCTGCATAAACTAACTCTTCTGAAGTTGATTGTGCAACGACAGGTAGTAAACGTCGTTTTTTAGTTTTCTCGCTTGACTCTACAAACAACTTCTTCGGACGACCCAAATGCGTTTTTGCAGATGGAAGATCACGAGATGACCCTGGTTTCCTTACAGCAGCCGCCTTTAATACAATTTCCGGAAAGTCAACTACGCCGTTGAGCCACTTGTCATTTTTCTTTAAAAAATTGTTTAATGCATGATGACTTTTTTGCCATCTGTCTTTTAAATGGACACAAAAACTATTTATCACTTTTCTCACACATCCTGTTACGTGATCATCACAGTCTTGTAATCCTAAATTGTTTATTACATAGGTGTAGATGCTATTATTCCTATTACACACGTTTGATTCACTTCGCCAAACATCGAACAGAGCTCTTCGAGTCAGTGCGTTGTCCATTGTTTACACTGCAATAACAATTAAAGTTGGTGAGATATGGCTATAACTTTTGTTATCTGAACTCTACAATTATCATTTTAACAAAGCATTATTACCAAAAGTCGGAGACTAATGGAGAATTTTATATTTGCTTTAATAAATCTGAACAATTATTGCTATTACAATTTACGTTATTTTTTTAATGACATTGTTATAATTATATTTTAAAATGCGCAATTACTTATTGGAATATAATGTACATACCTGTAGGTTAAATGTTAGAAGTATAGAAGTGATAGGATTTGTACAAATTTTGTCAAATGTGCTGCTGAACTAACGTATAACACAGAACTAGTCACGATGCACCACTGTCGGAGACTGCATTCTACCTGCGATAGACCCGCAACCCCTCATAAACGAACAAAACCCTGGAACTTTCTATTTATATAGACATTAGAAAGTGGTTTGCAAGGGATACAGACTTATTTATAGAAAAAAGGTTGTGGGCATTTTGTCCAGCTAGAATAATAATTTGAACCACTGTGCGTCGTGGAAAATTGACAAAAGGTGTGCGATTATTGCACGACAATGCTCCCGTTTTCAAGAATTGAAACATTCACTGTATAGTCCGGATAAGGCTCCTTGTGATTTTTGTTTTGTTTCCTAATTTAAAAAAAAAACCTTAGGGGACGTAGTTTTAAGGACTACAGTGAGTTGCAAGCAGCTGTTATAAAACATTTCGTCGGGAAAACTTCAGATTATTTTTACAAGGGTATCGAATTATTAATTAATCGTTGTAATAAATCTAAAGAAGTTAGGGGAGATTACATTGAAAAATAAAAATTCTTATATTGTTCCAAAGTTTCTTTTTTGTATATCAGGCGGATAATTTATGGCGCCTACCTCGTACATACGATATAATGGAATTTCACCATTCTACAAATTACCCATTTCTTTCAAAACAGCAAATTATTATTTATTTAGTTATCATTAAAGATAACATGAAGTTTGAAAATTCAATTGTATTAATAACCAATTAATACATCGGATTTAGAAATGTACACATATTTAATTATACCTAAATACGATCCATTTGCTCATTTGAATTTCGACATTTCAAAACATACCTCCCGCTGTGCTGAGAAAGTTGTCCGTAATAAACTTAGGGCTTATGCAGAGATGCCGACTAACTGCCTTGAGGTAGGACGTAAGAGGGTGGCGCCATATGCGCTAATGTAAATTCTGGACATTACAAGGTTTCGTTAAAACAATAGTACCGCTTTTACTTACGAAATATCAAAATAAAATTTAAAACACAAATTAACAAGGGCTCAATGCATGCTCGACTGGAATTAGTTTTTGAAATAAAGTTTCTGAAACTGTATTATAATGTTGTAAATTTTGCCAACTTTGATAGTGAAATGTAGGAGTAAATAATTTGAATTATAAGAAAGTACTCCTAACGTAGCCTTAATTAATCCTTTGTATTCAATTTAATGCAAAAACATAACAAGAAAAACAAAAATATCTGCTATTTGTTTTATTTTAAGGAATACATTACATCGGAGGAATTTACATTAGGGATATGGCGCCACCCCCTTACGTCCTACCTCACGGCAGTTAGTCGGCACCTCTGCGTAAGCCCCCTTAATTATGTATTTAGCTATATTCATTGTGAGTCGTGTTTATGTTTTCTTTCAGATTTATACACAAAATTTAATGGGGGCAATTTTTTTGTGTAAAAAAGGGTAAAAGTTTATTAAGAATTTTATATGAGAGAAGATATTTCGAAACAGTTTTCTTCCAATTATATACCCTTATTAGGGGCACGTTTTAAAATTAGTTTGTATTATACAGAGTGTTCCATAACTTGGTGGCTGACTTTAATTATAGTTTCTTAAATACAACACCCTATATATTATTACAGTTTTGTATTCCCCGTATAATTCTTTGTCAAAAAGTTATAAGATAGTATAGGATAGTTTAAGGTATTCGACTTATTATAATTTTTCTGAAAAATTCTGTTTTTTTTAAATTATATTTCTCGAAAACGACGTATTAAATGGACCCCATTTTTTGGTAAAGTTGTTCATAATAAAAGGTCCTAATACAAACATATTTTTTTTTTGCAATTACTAATTGAATTTGCTCAGTAATGGTCACTTTTAAAGTTATAACATCTTACATGATTTTGGTGCGAAATTTAGTAGGCAATCAAAAAATTAACCGATATACCGGGTGGTGTAATAGTGTGTCGGCGGAGCTTAGTATGAAAACTAATAACGCTGTAGCAATGAGACTTTACATACGTATGTAGTATGCGACTGTTCATTTTCAAAGGATTGTATTCAATTTAATGCAATAACATAATAAGAAAAACAAAAATTTCTGCTATTTGTTTTATTTTAACGAATACCTTACATCGGCGGAATTTACATTAGGGCATATGGCGTCACCCCCGTACGTCCTACCTCACGGCAGTTAGTTGGCACCTCTGCGCAAGCCTCCTTAACAGTTTTATTCATTTAGTCGGGTCGCTATATCGTTGAAAGAAATATACATGCGGTTTACTTACGGACCGTACCCCCCGTACCTTAAGTTTCACAACGAATGCTAATCGTGGTCAGATATCTCAGATTGACGACAAAACTGTAATAAGAACTACAATAATGACTATTAATGGTCACTTTCTGAGGTATGGCAATAATTTTTTGTCGATATGTCAATTCGGATTAGTTTATACGTACACACGCTTAAATTGATGCACACTGTGTCTATGATAAAGGTTACAAAATGAAGAGCACAATACAATGTTGGTCGGTTAATTATAATATTGACATTTTTCCTATACACCTTATAAGTAATTCATGAGTTAGAGAAATTAAAATGTGCTGCTTACACGAATTTTGGGGTCATAGTTGTCAAAACCTTGTCGGTGATATTCACATCTTTTTGTAATTCCGGTGGCGGCGGCGTATCTAAAAATAAATAGTTTAGAAACAAATACAATTCCTTCCTTTAATTAGTATAGTTTGGTAAAGAATTATTTACCGAAAATCGCTTGAAGTGCACCTAATTATGACAATAGTTGTCTATTCACCGAAAAATTGGTATAATGTCAAGGTTATCTATTCAATTGAAATAACAAGTCAGTAGTATATTGAAAAGAAAGAAACGAAATAGTAATCTATTGTCTTTAATGATGGAGTCAATAAACCTACGCAAACATAAAACTAAGATTCGTTGGCAATTATACTGACTAACAAATTTCAACTTTTAATTTAGCCATAAAATGACGTACATTAATTTTTATAAAAAACATAAAAATATCTATTTAAGTTAATGCTAGTTTCACTTTAATTTTAATGAAAATTTATCTGATTTAATATACGTTAATATAGTATAGGTATAATAACAACAGTAGCCTGCTAACATTACATGATTGAATTTCATTAGCCCTGGTACCGTATTTTCAATCCCAAATTGCCTTGGAGGAGTTTTCGCCCCGCCAGTTGCTAATCTTGTCTATATTTTCTGAATAAGAGCCTATATGAGAATGTAGAATATGCACTTTAAGCAACATACTGCATCCAGGACCATGGTGTGCTTGAAATCATGTGCCGGGTGGCCAAATAAATATCGCGGCCGGCTTTATTTCAAAAAATAGTAGTCGTATTGCTTTCGGGTAAATTTTGTTCAAGGAAGAGTGTCCAAGGGAAAATTCAGGATATTACTTTTTTACTGTTTGTAAAATGTCCGCTAGGGGGCGTAACAGTCATGATCAATGTTAAATTTAAGAGTTTTTTCATGTTTTGACTAATTGAGAGGTATGGGAAATGTCTTCATTTTATTCTTTACACATTTCTTAATACTTTTTGTCTTAGACATTTTCTCTCTCTAGTAAAATAAAGTGGCGAGGGCAATTCAAATGTTTCTTTAAATAACCTATGATTACACTGGCACTCCAGCTTGGCATAACCGACTTTAATGTGCTTGGTCTCATTTTAAAGAGCGTTATTTGCCATACAAACTGGCCTTTGTTTCTGTATCCTGTAGTTTTGCAACTGGAGGGCGTTAATTGAAATGTAAGCTAATATTAAGTTTATTGTCGAAAAAGTTAAATTCAAGAATATATGTTTTCTTTTACATTACATATTAAGGAATTAAGGCCTGAACATGTTGGTAAAAAACTCAAATTTGTATCTTTTTTAGAACAGGGGACATTGACCAAAATATATTCCGTTTTGCTGGCATTATTATTTTATTTCTTGAATAATTTTAATCCATATAAATAATAAATTAACAAATAATTAAAAAATATTAATAACGACGACATTATTTTAAAATTCCATGCTAAACGTTTAAAAACACTTATATTTTAAATGTTCTTATGCTAGGATTTATTATATTAACAATTAATATTAACACTATCAAACCTTAACTAACAGTTTACACTAAAATAATTACAACTGCACGACTTTAAAAATTGGGTGATAAAATAATTAATGACTGCCTAATTGTTCAAAATGCCGTCCATCATTTTTAATATAAGCCTGCAACCTCTGCCGCGTGGATAAAACAGAAGTTTTCCGCCACCGATATGATTCTTGCTGCTGCTATAATTCTCTCCATGATGTTTGCTCTGGTTGTATGTCGGTTTGCAAAAACAGTGTTTTTAACCCTCTCCCATAATTAAAACTCTAGGAAGGTGAGGTCTGGTAACCTAGGTGGCTAGGGAATATACTTCCCTGTCCAATCCACCTGTCAGGATATATCTGACCTTAGAACTTGCCGTAAAATGCGCCGGGTACCCTTCTAATAGATGGTGCAGTGAGAGATCGGTAAAAAGAAAACAGGTCGAATAATTTTACGCCGTAGAATGCCGCAATGCAGGCACCTTAGTGTTGAACTTTCTGTATCCAAGGCGAATTTGTCCTAAATCAATAGTGCACGTTGTGTAATTTCACACCACCATTGCTATTAAATGTTATCTCATCCGTCCATAGAATACTTGCGATATTTCAATATATTTTTAACCGTAGTTCTGCAAATGCTCAAGTCTCGACCTATGGTTCTGGTCCCTCCACATGTGGATATTTAATTTATGCCAATACATTTCCAACACTTTCTTCGGTTCGGCCCCTGGCTGTCTTCTATACATCGTAAGATTAATACTTCCGGTGTTTCAGAGCTTTTCTGCTAGTGTACGGAAAACCCTACCCGTATAATGTCATCTTACAGGGAACTGGTTGGCATACGTTTTTGAAGCAGCTGTAGCATTTCACTTGCATTCGAAATAAACGCCAATCATATCGAGTGCCTCAAAGAGACAAATTTGGGGTTTATACCAAAACGTTGAGGCTTTAATTCTTTATTATGTCATGTAAAAAGAAACATATCATTGCATTTAACTTTTTTGAGAAAAAGTCTGATATTTGTTTACATTTCATTTAACGCCATCTAGCGGCGACTAGAAACCTCAAGGATACAAAAACAAGAATGCAGTTTATAGGACAAATAAAGTTCTTTTAAATGAAACTAAGCTTGTTAAAATTGATAATGTCAAACTCCAGTAATTGTACTTTATTAAAAAAAATATTTGAAAGCCCTACCACTTTACCTTACTAGATAGTAAAAAATGTGTGAGACAAAAAATATTAAAAAACATATAAAAAATACAATGCAGGTGTTTTCAATACCTCTCAATTAGTCAGAATACAAAGAAATTCTTAATTTTAACATTGGTCATAACTGTTACGCCCTTGGCGGACATTTTACAAACAGTAAAAAAAGTAATATCCTGCATTTTCCTTGGACCCCTGTATTTGAAAAATTTTTACCCGAAAGCAATTTGGCTACTGGTTTCTGAGATATAACCGGTGGTCATTCTTAGTTGACCATCCGGTACATTACTATAGTTCTGCAATTTTCTCCTTTTTTGTTTCACAAAACTAATGGCAAAAACTTATACCATAGACATCCACCCAGCTAGTTCTGGAGCTGTTTATTTAATTGAAAATTTTCTATATCTATTTTTCGTATATGAGGTCTAACGAGAATACCTGTTCTCGAAGGTATTTAAATCCATCACCTTCTTGATCTAGTGACAAATTCTTCATGAGTTTTAGTTTTACGCGCAGGTGTTGTATTATGAGTTTTTCTTTTTCCAGTAAAGGATGATATCGTACATAGTAAGTAAGTTTATGGTAAGAAGTTCTGTCGTCGTGCCCACTTCTGTTTAATGTAATGGTCTTTCCTATCACGACTGCACCAAACACATAAAGGGCAACATTATTTGGTGTAACCTGATTGCGTACGCAAAATAATTACAATAACTTTAAAATCCGTACAAATGTTCCAGGAATAGTGTTGTACTGGCTCCTTTAACAAAACTTTTAAATTTTTGTACGTTTTGTTCATGGAGCAGCAGTGCTATTGGAATGAATGGGTATAGATTTGCATTATGCAACAACACTGCTGATATATATCCCGAAAGTTTCAAAAGTTTACACATACCATTGCACTAGACCAAGTTGCGGGCCCTTCAATAGAAATCTACAACATTTTCATATATTTGCAATAAATACTAATTCGTGTTTCGTTCGCTAAGAGTTTCCATTGCTGTAAGAGCGACCCAAGAAGTTCTGGTTGTGATTTGGATTGGCTGATTTATTATCACATTTAAAGCTAGTGTCACTAGAGTAGTAAAGAAAGGCGCTCTCGGTCAATAAGAAGCCACTAAGACAGTGGTTCCCAAACTTTTCCGAGTCGTGTCGCCCTTTTCAATTAAAAAATTTCCACGACGCCCTACCTTAAGTAAAAGTAGGAATAATAATTTATTATTACAAATTTATTCTTTTGCTTGATATAATTCATGTGATGGATGAGCCTGCAATTACTGCATATTTTTTCTAATCGTGGAATTAAACTGAACACGGCCACTCCTATTTCCTTTTCGACGTTGGTTTTTGCTTTTTACGACGTCGAAAATGGAATTAAGCCTGTCAATTCCATGCTGCCAGATTTTGCTTTCAAACTGTTATCGCGAGATAACTCGATAAGATTCTCTTCTTCCGCGGAAGTAAATTCAGACGGAGCACTAGTGTTTAATGGATCTTGAATCCATGGAAACCCATCGAAATTTTCATTTTAAAAGTATTTCTCAAACCAGATAATTAGCTCGGATAAGGGCCCTTCAAACATGTTTTTTTTGGACAAGTCCGTCAAAAATTGCTGCAATATTAAAAAACAGACTTTGCCTCCATCTTCATTCAATTTTCTTCTCTACAGTTTGAGTTTTTTCTTTTTCCTTTTGACTTCAAAAAGTGCATGTTTCTTCCCAGCAGAGAGATTATATTCAGCTTTTCAGTGTCGCATAAATATGCAAGTTTTATGCGACACTGAAAAGCTGAATATAATCTCTCTGCTGGGAAGAAACATGCACTTTTTTTTCGCATCTTTGTATGCTTCCTCTTTAAGGAAAATAAAACTAACTTGTCGGAGTCGAAAGGTACGTCATAAAACATTACCACGAGTGAACCATCGTGCATTGCTATAGTACAACAAAGATCTTTTTATTCTCATTGTTTTTTAAAAAACCTTGTCTTCGATGGATAAGATTTTATAAAATTTACCATATTTACTATATACATTTGCTTCGTGTAAGTGCCTGTCATACTCCATAGTAGCCAAATACGGAGCGAGTTTCATCAGACACCAACGCACTTGCAGTGGTATTTTTACGAAACAGGTCTTCTTTAATATCAGTACCATCTATAAACCGTATTTCTCTGTAGCCTCACCTAGCTATAATCCAAATTGCACTCCCTTAATTTTTCCAATTAATTGATCGTTGATATCCTTCGCCATATTACTACAGGGTCAACTAAAAACAAACCACACAGAAAATCTAGATATTTCTAGATTCTCACTTTGTTTTTGGTTTAGTTAGGCTAAACGTCTTGATTCAATTAATTATGATGCTTTTACAATATTTCGCGGCGGTATTTTTGAATGTTAATTGCCCTATAAGCTGAGAAGTATGCTACTTGCTTTCATGATTTCTTCTTTCGCATTTGTTGCATATATTGTTGTTGACGTTAACGTGTCCATAAATAGATATTACAAAAACAGATTACCGATACATGACCGCAGAGAGAAGAGATACGAAATTATACATATTTTCGCAATTTATTTGTATTTCTTTTCTCTGTATTGTACTTTTCTCTGTATTGTACTTTGGCGTGTTATTTAAGTATTACTAGCTGTGCCCGGCACGCGTTGCAATGACACTCATAGAACTCGTATGCTTTCTAGTATTACTTCCCATTGCTTGTCTGTTTCAGACAAACGGGGTTAAGCAGTGCGCATTCGAATGGTTTCCAGTATTGCTTCCCGTTGCTCGTCTGTTTTCGAAGCTCATGATGACTTTTTCTATCGTGCTTGAGGTGTGGATTTACCAATCGCGTGTCGTTTGGGTGGCATAATTGATTTGACAGCGAAAGTAATGCTTCATGAGGACTATAATTCACATGGAAAAAGCAAAGAAAATGCACTGTATGTATTTGATTCAATTCAATTCTGTCAAGCGTGCGCACTCATAGACCGAACACATACTAATGACTTTCTTGTTGGCACTTTTCCGTTTCACGACAAAAACAAGGTGCATTACGGGTAATAATTTCAGCATTTTAGTAATTACTATGGTATCTTTATTTATCCAATAGATACAAGTCTAATTGCAGAACAAAAGTTGAAAAATTATTAGTTAAAATTAACATGTAATAAAACTAATATTCAAAATATTTACTGGTGTTGGCCATTTCAACAAATTTCCTAGAATTTTCTGCAAATTGTTGGTTTTGTTCTGGTAACTTGACTGGAAACGATCTTATACTATAGACCGTCTCAACCTTAGTATTCAGTATGTGTCTTATGGAGACAGACAACATAGTTGTCAGTTCGACGATGACAGGGTAGGTTGGTAACTCATTATAATGATACGACATTTTAAATACTTGTTGGTTGGGATATTATTCCATATTATTATAGCCGTTTTTTGTTGTTGGACCTGGTTAGTAATAACTTATGATCAAAAAGTCTTTGGATCACTATAGCCATGAAACTTAAAGCTATCTATAGAATTATTTACTTCTGTGGTTCTTGACTTTGAAGTATACATAAGTCACAAATAAAATAGATTTTAGGTTATAATTATTCAGGTTATTTAGGTTGAATTATAACCTGCTGACTTGAAAGTTGTCAAGTAAATGTCAAAATTAATAAAAGTAAATAATTTCATAGATTGACATGAATTCCACGACAATAGCGATCCAAAGACTTTTTGATCATATGATAGTTCAAACGGGTTCAAACTCTTACATTTTCGTGTTAAAGCTATGACGTCATCAGTGATTTGTGTTCAAACCTTTTGCCTATGGTTCGAACCTACTCTGCGCATGTATTCGTAGTGTAATCCAATATGGCGTAAACTGTCAAATGAAAAACAAGAATAAACACACAATAAACAATTGCTGGGTGCAACGACATATTGGTGAAATGGAAATGCATAGTGTTCAGCTAGGCGATGTAATCGTCATCGTGGACGATGAAACATATAGTTCATTAAAAGGTGAAACAGGTAATAAACTGAAGGAATACGTATACTAAGAATAATTTTTAGCCCAAGGTACGCAGAAAGGTATCTAAAGCTGGTAAAAACCCAATTGTGTGTTGTTGATAATTCGGCAAGTACATCGGCATGTTCACGTCCAGCAACCACCTTATCGAGAACTTCCAAGAAACAAACAACAGAAGATCAGCAGCAACACTGAAATTCCTAGAATTAAGGAAAAAATATAATAAACAATTCGCAGAAAAGAAAACTGTTTTGTAGGAAGTGGTATTAAAGGCCGAGAGAAGGTTCGACAAAAGTTTGCCAACCTCCAGAAAGGAAAAGTTTTACCGATATTTAAAAAAGACGACATAAATAAATGTGAAAATTATCGCCCCATCAGCATCTTATCGACGATCTCAAAAGTATTTGAACGGGCTATTTCCACAAGGTTAATTAATTACTTAGAAAGTAATAAATATCTGTCACCTGAACAACATGGCTACAGAAAAGAACGCTCAACGTCTACTGGAATCGCACATATGGTCAAGCACATATACCAAGCTTTGGATTCTGGTATGTGGGCGGAAATGAATATACTAGACTTAACAAAAGCCTTCGACTCAGTGAATCATGACATCCTACTGAGTAAACTAAACTACTACGGAATAAGAGGCGAACCGTTCAACTTATTAAAGTCCTACCTCAGTGATAGAATCCAGTTAACTGAATGGAACAAATCACGATCAAAATTTAGGAAAACAATATGTGGAGTTCCTCAGGGTTCAATTCTTGGCCCACTGTTGTTTATATTATACATTAACGACCTTCCATCAAACGTTGACAGAGCTGAAATTTGCCTATACGCAGATGATACATCTCTACTTACAAAAGCGAATGATTGCAAGACTCTTAAGCAGACATCAGAAAATATTATAAGAGAAGCTAATAACTGGTTCGCAGCAAACAAGCTAAAAGTCAACCTTAATAAGACGCAAATTCTGACATTCACAACAACTGGTATACCATCTGAAGCCAAATTCTTGGGGATCACTATGGACACTAATATGAAATGGCAACAGCATATTGATAGCTTAGCAGCCAAGTTATCATCAGCACTATATGCTATAAAGAGGGTGAAACACGTGGCAACCTACGAAGCTGCCAAAACTGCATATTTCTCCTACTTTCACTCTCTTATGAGTTATGGAGTGCTCTTTTGGGGAATAGCGACGGAGGCAAGTAGAATATTTGTCCTGCAAAAACGCGCTATCAGGTTCCTTCTTGACCTAGAAATTAATCAAAGTTGCAGGACACATTTTACATCAGCAAAAATTCTTACACTGCCGTCAGTTTACATCTTATCCGTCGTCACATACGTGCACAGCAAGAAAGATATTTACCCCAATAATGGCCATCTCCACGAACATCAAACACGCAGCAGGGATGATATTCGAATACCATACCACAAATTAACATGCACACAAAAATCGATAGATTATTGGGGAGCTAAATTATATAACCGTATTCCGAGCGACATAAGAAGATTACCACCCAGAAGATTCAAAAAAGAAGTAAAAAAGTTACTGTTAGAGCGAGAGTGTTATACCATAGGGGAATTTTTAGATAGACTAGTCTAATTCATATATGTATATAGGTGTTGTTTGTCTAATATTTGTAGTAGGGTCTTATACATTTTTATATATATATTTATTTGTAGTAGTGTCTTATACATTTATATATATATATATATTTATTCATTTTTACACATTTTTTATCTGTTATATTAATTAATTTTATCTATTATATTAACTATAGTCTTTGTGACTTGTAAAAAACACTATGACAATTTTCTGTAATGGTTATATTACAAATAAAGTATACATACATACATACATAAATTACCTAAAAATGTTCTTAGTACCTTTTATTCATTATTAGATTACAGTTAGGAGGTCAAATATCTCTCACACTTATTATATAATGGAATATTATACTTTTTGGTCGATGATTGTCAAATTAACATTATCATAATATTATCAACAATAAACGTCTAGTACCTAACCTAGTATATTAAAAAATAAGTTCGAACCAAAGTTTTAAACTCCTTCATTTTCTTCGCAAGTCAATTTATGACGTCATCTTTGAACTCGGTTTGAACTAATGAACGAACCAGGTCAAAAATGGTGCAACAACAACAAACGGCTTATATTATAATATTAATTTGACACTTGACAGGAAGGCTATGTTGTGATACTTACCAGTGGCGGTTTCTGTATAGGAGCACATCAGCACGTGAACCCCCTAAACAAATCCTTGATTTCAAACTAATAAAATAAACAAATCCTCGATTACAAACTAATAAAATGTATTACTTGATCTTAATATTCGTGAAATATAACGCAGACAATCGAAACGACGTCCCTTTCTATACATTGCATTGCCGTAGCACGTGTGCCGAGTAGGCGGGACTACGTTGATTTTGTGGGGGTTTAGCGGAAGATTCGATATGAGCTGGCGCACAAATTTAGTGTGCTCTTGTTTGTGCTCAATTCATTGGTCAAAAACTGGAGTGACAGATCTGAGTCATTTGGCTCAAAAAATAAAAAAAAAACGAGAATGCCCAAACCCACATTAATGCTCAATTAGAGATTAAGCTGCTGGGAAAAGTAGATATATGACAACTCGACAGTGCATACAGACGAAATATTCAACAACAAAATGAACAAGTAAGAGAATATAGATATGTTCTTTCAATCATTATTGATTGCATAAAGTTTTGCGGGGCTTTTGAGCTAGCATTTCGAGGCCACGATGAAACGAAATCAAATTTTAGATGAAAGAGTTGGTCGAAGAGTTCCTCGTTCCTCTGCCATTCGATGGAATTTTAAAAGCAGAACTGTAAGTACAGTGGATGAACATCGTGAATCGTTGATAGAATGTATGGAAAAGATAGATGTCACTTCAAGACAAACTGTAGCGATTAATCAAGCAACTGCCATTTGTCGTATGTTGCAGGATTCAAAGTTTGTGTTTTGGTTAATAGTCTGTCATGGCATATTGCCGCATGCTGATATTTTGTATAATCAACTACAAAAAACAGTAACCGAGCCGGTACAAATACACGCAGCCATAACATGTTTTGAGAATGCTATTTACAAAGAAAGAAATAATATAGAGACAATTGAAAGTGAAATTTCTGAAATATGCTGTTCAGACTAAAAGACGCCGTATACATGAAAATTCATATATTTCAAAAACCGTTGCAGGCAAGGAAGTTTGTGATACCACCTATTCAAACGAAATATTTTCATTTACCAAACATTCTGTTTGCGGTAGACAGATTTCGACAAGTGAAGAAAAAATTCCTATTGAACATTTATAAGCTACAGTAGAGGCATACCAATTTCTTGATAAAGTTCGCCTGCAGACAGAGAATTAATTTATAGAAGACCTAATTTTAGGAACATAAGTGGTGCTATTTATCTGTTGAAATTCATAACAGATAATAACCTTCAAGATATATCTTCTGCGTCCACAAAGTTTTTCAACATTAAAGTGAATAAAAGCATTCTTGCGAAGTTCTATGAATCAAGGAAGACTGACAGCCTTAGCAATGTTATCTATCGAAAAGCAATTTATACAAGATTTGCCCGACTTCAACGAAGCTGTTATAAATAAGTACGCTGAGAACAAAAACAGAAGAATTGACTTTCCTTTCAAGCAGTGTAATACAGTTTAAGCGTGAAAAGTGACTGTACTAAAGGATAGCTACCTACTACATGACATGTAAGTTTTTTTATACGATTTTAATTAAAAATTTGGATGCTCTTGATTTTGTGAACACCCTACGCTTCCGACCACGAGCCGCCACTGATACTTACACCACACCGATAATACCAACCATAAACATAATAAATCAAACTGACGACATTGCCTTGAAATAAAAAAAGACAGTTTATTACAAATTGCTTACTGTAGTAAAAGAAGTATATATCCCATAAGAGACTGTACTGAATACTAGGCCTGAGACGCTCTATAGGGATGTTAGAGATTAATTCTAACATTTCCTTCTAACATCAGCCAGATACTTATAGTATAAAATTCTGACAAAAAGGTTTGATTGTTGCTACTGATTCTTCACTGTAAGGGTTATTTAATCGCCCTCAAGTGGTTGTCGAACAATTTGATCACATTTACGATTTTCAAAAGTTCTCTTAGAATAAATCTTAAATGAAGATGGAATTGTTCTGATTGCATAATTCTATTCATATATAAAATTTCTTTATAACACTTGTGAAAACATACTTGTCATTATACGTTTGTTGTGGTTGATTTATACATTCATAACTCGAAATAATTCAATACCAATTAAAAATAAATTAAAGGACTTACTCTCCTCAGCATGGATATTGAAGAAAATAATGTAGATTAGATATAACTTGAAATATTTATTTGCATCTGACATTTCGGGCACAACTGTCACTATATGTTCTATATGTTTATATAGGTTCTGCAAAGTTTATTTGATCTTTCGTCATTCATAACAATGACGTTATATAACAGCAGCGATGCCAAATACATTCGGTAATGGAGATATTGGTTATGTATATTTATTTTAAAAGTTTGGTTATGTATCTATACATTAGAATGTATACATATCACAGTTACCCTACGAGCAGTTACCTATAACATACGATCAAATTTGATTGACATGACCTTATTCTATTTTCCGTAGGTTTGACGTCATTATCTACCTCCACTTTTTATTGTGAAGTTAGCATTTTACGAAAACCACTAATTTGTAATATAAATTTGTCGTTGGCGTTTCCTGCCATATTTATTATTGTCAATTGTCATTGTTATAATTGTAGTTGTAAGCACGATACATTTATACCGGTATGCTCGCTTGAGTTGTCAATCACATCTTGCGAAGCAAGTCAGATTTGACAGTTCTCATATCGGATGCATTTTGACATAGTTTGAATATTCACTTATAATACCATGAGTAGTCAAAGTTATGTCGATTATTTTTGTGGTGGTTACACGAATGTCTTTCATGATTGCATTTAAATACTACGAGTGCGGAGCACGAGTAGTATTCGCAATTATGAAAGACATGAGTGTAAAGCACCACAAAAATAGTAGACTCAACTTTGACTACGAATCGTATTCGAGAGACTATTCAATGAACCAAATCAATTTTTCATATTAAAATGACTCAAAATTTAGTTACACATGATTACGTTTCCATGTCAACAAAAAAAACATTTATGTTTGTCATTAAAATTTTTGGAATCGTGTTCCTATTTAGTTCGTTTCGTTGAATAAAAACTGGTGTTTCTAAATAATGGGAACTGAGAAAAGATTTGGCACGAAATCTGAAGACGAAATCGATGCTGAAATTTGCGAAAATATCCCTTGGAACACGAAGAAATCCAAAGATTCAGTATGGAGACAATTTAGTACATTTTTAACAGCAAAAGGCTATAAACTGGATCAATCTACTTCTCCTGTGGACTTAAATGTCATCTTAAAGTCGTGGGCATGTAATATGAAGAAAAAAGATGGGTCCGATTATAAAGAAGGCGTCATCAAGCACATGTGGAACGTGACGGCGAAAATGGTTCAAGAAATGTTCTTCAATAAGTGGAAAATAAACGTAAACCCGTTTTCTGATGCAATATTTAAGTCAGCACGTGACGCCAGGGATGCTACAAGAAGAAAACTGCAAGCGTGTCCTGAAAAAAGAACCAGTAACGCGGCGGCACTTACAGAACCAGAATACTTAAATATGATACGCATATTAGATGAGAGTACCCCAGACGGTTTACAGAAAAAGTTTTTCTTAATAGCATCTTACGAACTAGCTTGGCGGGGAGGAGAAGGGAGCAACTGTTTCACCTATTACTTCAAGGAGGAACTCGATAACAAGGGAAGAAGAACTGGTAGAATTGAGTATAATCCAGTATTTTCGAAAACTGCGCAGGGGGGAACTAAATCATTGACAGGCAGCAAGTGGTTGATAGAGAATAAAAGCAATACCGATATGTGTCCAGTTAGGTAACCTATTTATATTTAATTTCAAGACGGTATAATTAATATTCTTCTGTTATTTAGATTGTATTATCTACTGAAATCGAAGAGAGGAAAAAATGTGAAAACAGAAAGGATGTTTTTGACACCGAATCCGTTTTGGGATAAAGTTGAGAATGCGGTGTGGTATAAGAACAGTCCAGTTGGTATATGTGAGATCAGTAAATGGGTGAAGTTATTAGCTGAAAAAACTGGATTAGATGTTAAAAGAAGGAAGATATCAAATCATTCGGTACGCTCTTCAACTGTATCATCTCTGGCGAAAGCTGGAGTCGGAGAGCAACAACTGATGAAAATAACGGGACACCAAAATCTGAATTCCATAAAATCGTACTTGCAGCTTGATGATGAGCACCACGAGTCGATTATCACCAAACTGCGAAGAAATTTTACAACAACAAATGTGTCATGTACAACTTCGACATCTGTCAGTAATAGTGACGGTATTAAGCTACAAGAGAAAGGTACTCCCTCGGGTACTCCCAGTGATAGCTCTGTTCCAGAATGTCTGCTGCAGCACTGCAGTAATGTTAGTTTTTCTAATTGTACCTTCAATATTGTTAGTAAATGAGTTACATTAATAAAAACTTTCACTTGTTTAAAATATCCACTTGAATACCTTCTAGGAAGATATAATCGCTGAAATTTCCTGTTGCTATGATACGAAAGTAAATATTTGCTATTTTATTGGTTCATATTTGAACAATGACAGGTGAATTGAATAGTCTATTTAATATGCCTGGTTGTGCTGTACACGGTTGTCGTAAATACAATCAAAAAAGTAGAGGTAGTCAGATTAAATATTTCAGGTTTCCCACGGAAGAGACGGTACGAAATGTGTGGTTAATTGGGTGTAAAAGGCAGAATTTAATACATTTGAAAAATGGTATTTCCATAAATCCAAATTAGTGGTTTTTGATTATAGTTGTTTATTTAATAATATACAATTCAAAGAGGTACAATTACGCCAATAAAATTTAAAATTTGTTGTGTTGATTGATTTTTAAAAATTAAATTTATTACCTGTGAAGCTCTGACAAGGTCTAAAAAATTAGCGTGGGCAGTGCCCACTGTGCCCACCCCGAGGAGCTACCACTGAATCGGAGTGAGCTTGAAGTACCAGTAATAATTATTAATGTAGAATTTAGTTGCACGTCAACTTTACATGTACATTATTCATCCAAATCCAGTTGAGCCAAAAGTACATATGTTCTCAACGTGAACCTGTCAGCTTCGGTAGAATTTGTTTCATATTTTCAATTTAATTTGTAATTTTTTAATATAGTTAAATATGTTAATGACATATCTAGAATGAGTAATATATGTTCAATTAAAATAATGTTTTAATAAGGTGCTGTTAAACGCAATTACAAAGAGGAAAAGAGCAAACGCAAGCATAATTTGTCCACTCTCCCATATATTCGTTGTACTTTAGTATGCTCTGTGGACAATCTATTCTTTTAAAGCATGTTTGCTCCTGAAGAACCTGTGTTTAGCACAAATTGGTTGTGAGTCTACGTAGGTAGATAAAGTGGTCACGATTTTCTTGTCATACCAAAAAACGATACTTATTTTGATTATTATTCTCATATAGTTCCTCGTCCTTGCTTCTGGAATTCTTTTTCTGAATGCATCAGGCAACCAGATAAAGAGTTCTAGCGCACAGTGCCAAGAGGAAGGATACCGTTTTTGGCTAATTATTAACAAGGAGTAGGCTGGTAAACCAGTTGTCAAAGAATATTTTATAGTTCCAATACTTAGGAATTATTTGTGCAAGCTTGACAACAACATTACTGCTAGCTCCTAAATCAGAGGTGCCTTCAGGAATGGTATTGCTTTCGCTGCCAGCAAAAAAATAAAAATTAGAGCTAAGGCCCAAGATTCTGTTAAAACAAACAATGTATCCCCATTTGTGGGGTTTCTTGATATTGTATTGCTTAATTGTTGATCTGGATTTAGTAGGTATAATTTGCTTTTCTACTGCAACGTTTTCTTCGATTGGAACCAAACTCAAACTATGCATTAGTTATAACTAGGGAGCGGAATCGAGCGTGTCATGACTCATCGCCCATGGGCGTGCTAGTGAAATGTTGTATTTTTAAAGAGGTTTTAATTTTATTTATATAATTGAATAACAAGTGGCTGGTGATTATAAAATACAAAATACCCTACTATTTGTTCATTTTCTCTTCTGTAAGACTTGTTCTCTTTGAATTAAGTACATCCTTGTAGATAGAAAACGTCCCTTCTACATTAGCATACACAATTGCCGCAATGTTATTAAACCTGGATTTCTATTAAAAACTGCGTCTAAGTCACCTGGAATTATTAATAGCCACATCTAATGTGGTTAATCTATTTTTACTTTCTTATACGTAGTATAAGGAAGTAATGTGAAATTTTCGACTTCGAGATTTTTGCAGATGTCCACGTTTTGAAGTCCCCTGATACCGAAAAAGATGTTTTTAAAAAATGTCTGTGTGTCTCTATGTGACCACGATAACCGCTGTAGATATCAATTCCAAATTTTGTATTTACGTGTCTAATCTCCCTCTTGAGATCTGAGTAGTTTTTCAGTAAAATCGGTAGACCGAAAGTAGCAGTTTACTTCAGTGAAAAAATTAAATGTTGCCAATATTTCGTCAACTACTAAATTTAAACAAATTTATAAAGAATTCATATGTACTTGAAATTAAAATTGAGAACAATTTTATTTAAAAAGTTTTTCGAAGTTGCTACCGAAAGTAGGTCTTTTACTCCTATCGAAAATCAGTTTTTTGCGAATATTTCGCATGTCATGCTTTTTAGACAGGTACGTTACGGGTATAAAAGTATTTAAAACGTAATTTTCAATATCTTTTGCATAATAACAATTTCAAAATTCAGACCGGAATTACCACTTTTACTCTTATCGAATAGCGATTTTTTGCGAATATGTCGTAAATTATGCATTCTATATGTATTTATCAAGAATACAAAAGTATTTAGTGCTAGATTTGCAATATTTTTTGAATATATGAAATTTCAAAATTCGGACCGGAAGTAACACTTTTACTCTTAGGGAGTAGTCCTTTTTTCGAATATCTTGCTAAGTATGCATTCTATAGCGATTTATTAAGAGAACAGAAGTACTTAGAATAGGATTTTGAATAATTTTTGTTAAAAAAAAAATAGTATAGTTTGAAACGCTCATACGTATAAGAAAGTCGTGTGGTGGCCACACCTCATTTTTTAATTTGAGATTCGATTTTCAAAATATGTCATTAGTTTAGGCAAATTTCCAAAGTGTTCCTGAAGGAATAACAACTGATTTTTTAAATTTGAGATTTGTGTTAGTTCCTTGCATTCAGAAATACTTCGAGCATTGTCATTTAAACATGTAACGAAATTTTGTAAACTATCGAAATTCTCTACATGAAAACTATTTCTGTGTATGTTTTAGCAAAGGTAAGTGACGATATTTTACAGACTTTGCAAGAAATTTCGGAATCACTGACAATTAATTTTTATCTCAGAAAAAGTAACATAAACAACGTTCTAGATCTAAATAAATGATAACTAAAAATGTACGCGTATGTTATTGAAACATACATATTATATTGCGAAATATAAGGTAAATATAATAAATTTTAAAACTCGTCACCCTTGTACCTACGCCGATGTAGAAAGGATTTTATTCATAAAATTCCTTATTTTATGGCAGTTTTTTCTCTGATTCTCTAGAGTAAACAGATGTTACAGTTCGCCCTATGAATTAGTGCTATTCAGATATAATGTAAACAACACGCAGTTGTTTACATTATTTCTTTTCACGGTTGTGGCTCCGTGGTAGTTTAGCTCGCTCGATTCCGCTCCCTAGTTATAACCAAATCATTTACCTATTCATTAGTAACGAAGGGGTATAAAAATTGATATCTAATTCATCCCCGCCAATAATATGAAAGTACGTAAAACCACCTATTATTATACCTAAACATAAATAAGAAAATATATTGACCAAGGAATATAAACGAAAGAAACAAATATATTTAAATCAGAAAGTACAAAGAATAAAACAAAAAAAAACCTTTATTTTAACAAATGTCCAAAGTCTTCACCATTATTTTCAATACACATGTTTACTTGTCGATTAGTAGAGAGCAGAGTTAATGCAATCTTTTTGTGATAAACTATATCTTTTATTCTGCCCCATAAATAAAAATCCAGAACATCTCGCAAGGCGAATAAAAACTCAATAATGTCTTCTTTCGGGATAATTTAGGGAATATTGCCGGGATGCAAGAACTGCATTTTCAAAGCATAGAAAATACATTCTGATCATGTTATAAGCTTCAACGTTAGAATATAAGATGTTACAAACTTAATAAATATGTGCAGGTGTCCAAAAAGGCTTAATTTGCTAAATACGTACAAAAAGTTTAACTACAAGCGACACTAATATTTTTACATTTCGAGTTTCATAGTCCACCTTGGAAATCTCATAACAATGTAATTCAGTATTACGGTGCATGCGATATTGTATGATGGAAATTAAAAAAAAAGCAAAATATACACTGTTTAGTATTATTATTATTTTATTTCAGTGTTGGAAAAGACAAGAAATGATATTTAAAAAATAATAGCTGTAGAATTTGAAAACATTTAAAAGGAGAATCTAACGTAACATATGCAATGAATTAAAAAATCGATAAAAAGATTGAAATGAATACATTTACGGAAGAGTATGATGAAAATTCATGTGAAAGCGAACTATACACAGTTCAGTGACCCTGATAAAATTCAAATAAAATTATTACTTGCAATAATTAAATAAATTTATATTACTTTTTTTTTATTTTTTTGGAGGCAGCAACTTCCGGTTTTCATCATTCTCTGCATTTTTTTTTGACAACAATGTAATTTCGTACTACATATCCTTCAATTCTTTGTAAGCCCAGAAACATTAAAATCCGTTGAGGCAAACCGAAATTATACCTCCTTTTGTACTTAGACATACCCCCCTCCACCCTCCCCTTCGTATGGGAGTTAGATCAAAAAGTTTCAAATGAAAAGTGTGTAAAACGTCTGAAAATGTTGCTAGTAAAGATTTTAATCTATCTTAATCAAGAATTTAATGAAAAATTATCGAATTTTAAATTTATCTTGAGAATTGCGCTCCCTTGCGATCATTTTGGAAACTTAAAAATATTTTTGTCGAAATTCCCGTGGTCCATTTTACTATCATGATTTTTCCCCGCCAGGTTGTACGATAAATGGTTGCCGAGATATGGCCGGTGCCCGAGTTTAAACAGACACCCGGTATAACTACGAAAATTGTACCTACATAGAGATACATAAGAATAAGTTCGTACCACTCTATTTTCAATTCGTTCACAATTCATAATCGTTTCATGATCATGTACAAATCTTGACAACATATTTGTGTCTTCTGAAACAATTATAAACCTAAAATTTCATGCATTAAATAGAAATAATGAAATATAACCTATTAACGTATGGTCCCAAAGTTTTCAAAAAAAGTTAGATGTTGATTGTCTTCTCAAAACTGTCTATGTATTTCAACAATTAACAATAAATACTCATTCTTTTAATTATTGATAGTAAGCCATTATCTTCGATGATCCTTAGTTTTCTTCTGACTTGTCCCACGATTTTCTGGACAACAGCAAGATTAATTTCTCGCATTTTTAAAAATATCGACGTTTACTTGATCTTCATTTGCAGTTTCCCATCTATTTCCATGCACTTTTCTTGTCAACATTCCAACAACCAAAGTTCCTCTATTGGAAAAGCCTGAAGTACATTGAGGGCATTGTGTAATTTAGGAACAAACAATGTTGTTTGCGTTATACCATTATCTAGTGTTACCATTGGTCTCCTCTGGTTTGATTTACTACGCCGTTGTTTGAGAGTAACCATGTTCCCACTACTGCCGCCGCTCGAGAAATGATTTCAAAATACGCCCTTCTACTTATATTTATAACTTCTGTCATATTTCTACCCGACTCTGTCCCCTGACCGCACTCGCCGTCTGGATCTATCACGTACGAACACCCTCTTTTTCTACTGTGTGCCAACCAGCATAAATTGTGACCCAATTTTGCTGTCTCGGCACATTATCGACGACGGCAAATATCTCTACATCTATACGATCATCTTTACGATCATCTTTACTTCTACATCTTTACGAACATCTTTATCTCTACGGATACGAACTTCACTTCTTCTACCATCGAACTTCTGCAGTACTACGAAGAAATCTTTGGCTATGAACAACTTCGACTCCATCGCCTCCCAAGTACTAGGCTCATTTCAACGCTCTGTGTCCGGATCGGCGAATATCTTAACGCTCTATTCCCGATATGTCCTGCGCCGGCATGACATATGGATCGAGTTGTCAAGGACACGATAGCAACACCTATTTTTGTTTCTTCGGGTATTCCCCGACAAGTACAGCCGTGCTTTCCTCGAAGACGACGTTACGGGGACAAATTTTTTATTACATCTATTTTTACCGCCTGAGAAAGCTCCCCTGGTAACACTAGTAACTCTAGCGTAATAGCATGACGCTGGATCAGGCCATTATAGAGGGCAGTAGGTGTTGTTAGCCTAATTTCTCCTTTAACACGCTGTTTTAGATCTTTTAAATTTTGAGGACGATTCCGATAAACTTTGCTTTTTAAATATTCCCACAAAAAGTAGTACAGCGGTGTGAGATCTGGCGATCTAGAAGGCCACTCTTCACCTTCTCGCCTACCAATCTATCTGTTGAGTAAGATTTTATGTATGTATGCATATACAATGGCGGTATAATGTGGGGCAGTGTCGTCTTGTTGAAACCAAATCTCATGACTAGGTAAACCTGGTTCTAAGTTATTAGGAAATAATTCGGAAAAAGTAGGAATGAAAGTGTTTCGAATAAAGTATAAGTAAGTCTTCCTGGTAAGATTACCATCGAAAAAATGTGATTACTGATAAACCCTGCCCATACATTAACTATTTATGGATGTCGTGACAGTTTTTCTATAAGCCGCCGCATTAAGGTAAAATGTAGCCTCATCTGAGAAAAATAGTTTTTCTATAAGTTCTGAATGAGCGTGGCAATGTGCATCATATTTTTGCAAAATTCCGTCCGTTAGTCAGGATCATCTTCGACAATGCTTGAACTAATTGAATCTTGTAGGGATGATACTTTTCTCTTCTTAAAGTCTCAAAACAGATGATTGACTAATATCATAATTCAAAGCAAACCAGTTACATGAAAAAATTCAATTCCAAAAGGGCGACAAGCTTGTTTTCTCAACTTTTCGGACCAGATTTTGGTACATTTTTTCACAGACCTCGTCTCCGTACACTTTGTTTTAATTCTACTCATAATGAAATAAAACAAGCATAAATTTGTTGCTGTGTTTTTATACGATTCCCGTAACCCATCGCCATGAAAATTACGATAGGTCCTCTTTTATTCAAATGCACGATGATTTTATGTAAAATATGAGTTTTTCTTTAAATAGCAAGTAAATCTCTTTAGATGACACACGAGTACATGATTTTTTTGTCCCGAAAGAGAAACTTCATGACTGATCACGATGGCGGCAAATATTTGACATACTTCTTTACAAAACCACCATCACATGATATGTTGTTAAAAAGAGATTTTTTGATCTACTCGAATATGCCATACAAATTTGGTATATCATTAATAAAAAACCTTTAACCCTGTTGGCCATGAAAATGGAATCACAAAAGTAAATCTATATTGTCACATAATGACTTATTTACAAAATTGCTATACCCCTCTTTGTAAGCTATAAATGAATTTATGCGTTATTTTTGACGCGCATTGTATAAAATATCACACTAATGTATTATTTGCTACACCGTTTTGTACCTATAATTGCAAATTAAATAAGAGTGCAGGAAAATGGCGTAACCACATAATCTTAATTTAACAGTAACTGAGTTACTGATGTAAACTCAATGTAATGTTAAGGTAAAATAAGAACTTTAAAATTCAGCGTACTCACACATAGATGTCTTACCTGCCACTTCCCTCGTATACTGCTGTCAAATATTTGAGAGAGCGAATGCCTTTAACAGCAGTCACGATGCGTGGGTTCTTTACACTGAACAAGCAGATGGATATAATTAAAATTAAGGACGCCACCCCCGTATGTAAACTAGTCGCTCTCCAAAAAGTTATTTTGACCCGGGAGATAATCAATTATTAATTTCAGTGGCTGGCAACAGCGGCTTTATAGCAGCCAGTGTACTCTTTCGACGGTCGGTTTTCGGGGAAACCCAAGCTTTTCGGGGAAGTAGTCCGACACGAACAGAAAACAAATGTGGTGTACTGAATAGTTTAGTTGATAAAAGGCAGCGTACCGGTGCGAATCAAAGGCGTAAGCGCAATGTTTTGACTATAGAACAAAAAGTTAATATTTTTCAACAATTTGAAAAGGGGACTGGTGTTGCACAGCTGGCTAAAGAATATTGTAACGTTTTCGGGTTCCAATAAACAACTCGTGCAATTTATTTATTTAAAACAGTCTGTATATTTATATACTTAAAATTATATAACAATATAAAATATAAAAATAACGTATCACACTTAAACTACTATCAATAAATTAAAATTAACACTTGTATTTATTTATTTCTATTACTAATATCTCTGTCCGTATTTATGTAACACTTCTATTTATATAACACGGCACTATTTATTTATTTCTTTGGCTACCGCTATTTATTTCTTCGCACTCGAGACTACTTAAGGACGTCTTATTCCCGAATGAGTCATCCATCGGTGCAACTGCCTTTTTATATACGCGTTCGAAACATCTGTGTTCTTCTCGATTTTTGTAGAACATACAAGAGACATTCTGTCTCTTTGCAGTACAACGTAAATGGATGATTTATTGCTTTATGATGTTTACCAGTCGCGTCGAGATGATTTACAACCTTTTTTTATTGTCGCTCGGAAGTCTGCCTTTCTTTTGTTGTCGCCCGGACGTCTACTGGTTTCGTTACATTATAATATAGGCAAGCAAACGATGCGTGATATTGTGAAGAAAAAAGTCCAATTACAGTGCTTTCTAGCTAAGCAGACAAAGCAAAAGCTGATATAAAAACTCTAAAAGAATTTATTTTTCTAGAACTTGATAAATAAATGTCCATTTGGTTCTTAGAGAAAAGAGAGCAAGTAGTTCCGATATCAGGACGTATGCTATGCCTTGTGTGCTAATCAACCCCAAAAGTTTCGTTAACAGTTGAAAATTAAAGGAAACTTTTCTGCGTCTTCTGGTTGGCTGCGCATGATTAAAAGCGCCATGGAATACTAGATTTAGCCATTAAAGGGGAGAAACTACTGATGATGTAGTTTTGGTAGAATTTTGCTATGATTTGGAAAATATTATAAAAGAACACGCCTTAAGACGTGAGCAAGTGTATTTATTTAAACAACTTCAATCAGAAATAATTTAAAATTTGGCTGTATCCCTAAATCTAATCAAATTAGACAAAAAAGAGAAAATGTAATCCTTAAATTGGAAGATAAAATTACATAAGGATAGGTTAAACTATTTGAATACCTTGTCACATGACAATGCGAATGTATGATAACTGATAATTGGGTTACGTTTAGTAAATTCTAAAATAGGTTTACTGCAAGCTTAAATAAATGTGAACTTAAATCATTAATAAACGCATGAGATATAACAAGATTAACTTAAGTGCTACATGAAACTTAAATGTAACGACACTCAGTGTATGTAGTTGTCAAAACTAGGGTGCGAGATAATTAGAACATAATTATTTACATTGGATAGGTCGCAAATAGCGAAGAGATCTCATTGCCTTACAGTTACGTACAGTGTAGTTGACCTATCGAGTCATAGGCGTTTTGTCAAACTACAATAGTCAACTGAAAATTTATTTAAAATAAGCCTAAGGCCTCAAAATGATATATCAAGTAAAACTATTTGAATATATGAATCAAAACATTTAAATATTGTAATAGGGGGGATAAAGGGTAAATTTGGATGATAATAAATTAAATGAATAATGTTCTTATATGAGTACTAAATCGTTGTTCGAATTTTAATCTACCGGCTAGCTAAAGTATTCTCTAAGTCCTGAAATAATTATGTTATAGTTTCTTGGGTATATAAGTATTGCAGGATCGCCCTATGTGAAAAGTACAATTGAATTCATATTTCAAACTTCGCGGTAATCAGCGTATAACTCCACAAGTTCGGGTGAGAATTTATTAGGTAGGGAGGTAGGGAGTAGACGCTCTTTATTTAGCGCGAAATCGTTAAAAACACTTGTGTGTGCAACTTGTTACTGTGATAAAAAAATTAAAAGTGATATAGTTATTTCAGTGGGGTATTCTCTAAATGACTCTAATAACCTATCTCGGGTCGTTGAGGGGGTTCTAAATTACCTTAGTCCAAAGATACAGCAATCCTCCAGTAAGTGCAAAGTTCTTGAAGATTCTAACCTGAAAAGATTACATTGTGGCACAGCTCTAGTGCCGATGCACGAAATAAGATATGTGTACCTCTTATTTATTTGTGAAGCAGGATTTATCAACGGTGGAAACAAACACTTTATTTTCATAAACAAACAGATCTTGATTTATTAAAAATGGTAATAAATGAGAAACACAATATAACAATGATCTTGTCGAGAAATATTTGACAATTAAACAAAACAAAGAAAAAAACAATAAGTGTGAATAATATCGTGGCGTTATCTAATACACTTTGTAGTTTATACAAAAAAACATTTTTATAGGCAAAAGTTCTACTATTTTGAAATATAGACATCAATGGCAATGTAGGCAAATTTGAACCTTATGTGCATACACTTAACTTTGAGTGCACGAAGAATAAATTGTATTGTAAGTATGTCCTGATATTTTATTTAAATAAGCTTATACTGATTGAAAATGTAAAATGACCCAAAAGTTTACGTTAGATATACTTTAAGAGTTGACTTTTATTTATGATAGAGAATTAATAGGATTGAAAGATGTTACATATGTTTGACATAGTTTTGGCACGGAATGTGCATACAATATTAAATAGACTTGGTACCTTATATGTTACTAATTCCTTATTTGTTGGAGACCAGGTATTACGGGCAGTTGGAGGTGTACTTCCAGGTGTGTCAACGACTATTGTCCTGCTTCGGATAGCTGTTACAGCAAATTAGCAGCGAAGTTTCCTTTGCGTTCTCCGCCTCTCGTTGGAATATCCTTCTTCGGATTGGATTTAACAGATGCCAGGTGAGTGGGCGTTTAGTTTATTCTTGACCTCGTTTGGTTTGTAGATGCGGGGTAGTAATCTCTCCAATGTTTATTCTTCTTTTTCAGCTTCCGTATTATTTGGTTCGACCTTGGATTATGGCTGGGCGCGAACGTCTTCAAATGGGCGACCTTCTTGTGTCACTTGGAAGGTCACACAACGTGACTTTTACTCGCACGTGAAAAATTACTTTGTCGGTGAATGATCGATAATAATAATCGAATTTGACTCGAATGAAGAATTGGAATCAATGATGAATAATAATGGAATCCTTGCTTTAGGCCGTGTGTGCCTTTATATATCAATTGTGTGTTGTGAAAGTTGTTTCCAAGGTAACATATACGGTAATTTTTTACAAAGTCTTATTACGGACAAGTTTATTTTGGAATATTTGTGGAATAATGTTTTTTATTCGTTAAATTTTCTCGTCTTTCAATCGGTGAAATAAAATTATTTTAATTAGTTTTCTATTCGAAAAACACATTTTTTAAAATTTAAAGGGCCAATTTAGCATTTCGACTGTCATATGTTCGATGACGTCATGGACGCTAATAAAATTAATTAAAATATCAAAATTTTGGATTAAAATGCCTTTTTAGTAGAACCTATCCTTCACAAATTATACTTTTAAATACATTTTATAACTTTTCACCTTTCAATCCTTTCAAATACCTTTATTTATATAAAAAATTAGTATGGTTAGTTTTTGAATTGTTATATCTAAATGGTCTTTTAATTTATTTATGAATTATTGCTATAACATGAAACTATGAACTTTTCTTAATATTTTAACACCTTTTTAAATTATCTATATAGCTTGTAATTATTAATATTTTTAAACTTTTCTTTTACCTGTGTTGACAACTGTCAAATTATTCAATATACTTATTTAAATATTTGGACTCAACTTACAAATATGACACTGAAAAATATTTCAACGTAAATACGTCTTGATAGACTTTGTATCTGTTAGGTTTTATTTATAAATACTTTAATTATGTATATGAAATATTTGAAATTAATTATGATTCGAACAATATGGCGAATCAAAATTCGAGAAATAAAATGATGCTTAGATTCAATGTGTGCATCTAACAGATTTATAGTTTGTTACAATGATTGTAAATTGACAAAATGTTTATGGGGTCAATGTTGTTTATGCTCAACATTAGTTTATTTTGGTTTTTAGCAATGCATTTTTAGTTAGAAATTAGTCATGTATGTTCTATACTTTTAACCATGTTTGGGATGATGCTTTCGAGGCTATCAACTTTGCTTTAAATTAAAACCTGTAACTTTATGTGACATTTTGATCTTAAGAATTCAAACTTTAAAATGGTAATAATTTACCTTGCCATAGTGTGATGGTAAATGTGAAAACTTGAAATTAAAATTGACCATTTTTAATGGCTGTCAAATTCATTTTATATAATTACTTTGCCAATATAACATTTTACTTATCATTGTTGTATTGTGAAAATATGCTAATTATAACTATAAAAATTAGACTAATTTGTTTAATAACTTTATTTAGTAAATTAAACTTGGAGTCTGTGGCTTTAAACTACACAAAAACACTAAAACACCTTCACCACACTAAAGCACAAAAAATGGCTAAATACGTATTTCAACAACTAAGTTGTCATCATCAGTAGCACTGATTAAAAATCGCGCTGTCTACACACCGTAGCGTACAGAACAACACTGATTTCCAATTTACGGGGATGGTTTATTCTTTTACCTAGGCTATTAACTACTTCATTAAAAATACCTGATCGTTGTACCGTTAAATACGTCATACTTACTATTCTAATCCTATCCTTTAATTCTAATATTCTAAGAAACCAACAATATAATTTCCTATTTACGGGGATGGTTTATATATTTTTACCTAAACTATTAACTACGTCATTAACAGTACCTGATCGCTGTATCGTTAAATTAGTCATGCTTAATACTATAATTCTATCATTTAATTCTAATGTACTATGAAAAACTAACGGTATCTAAAAGGTATTGTTTACACCACAAACTTATATAAACAAGATTGGGGAATTGGCCCGTTATCTGAATTCGTTAATTTATTTTTATTTTTCTGAATGTATAGACTCTCGTAACTATCTAGTTCTCTATAATTACGCACTTGTTTTATAAGTTTGAGGCCGCTTGCTGGAATATCATGACCTGTGTCCGAAATATGTCGAGCTACACTAGAGTTCTCTGTCCTATTAAACCGAAAATGAGCAATGTGCTCTTTATAGCGAGTTGCAATCGAACGTCTAGTTTGGCCGATATATTTTTTCTCGCATTTATTACAATAATTAATTTCATAAATTCCAGATTTTTGTTCTACCTCAATTTTATCTTTAGTACTGCTCAAAAGACTTTTCAACGAATTACATGATTTAAACGCGACTTGCAAACCAACATTTTTATAATATTTCGAGAAACTTAAATAATATTTTTAAAAATGTTGTTAATTTAACGATACAGCGATCAGGTACTGTTAATGACGTAGTTAATAGTTTAGGTAAAAATATATAAACCATCCCCGTAAATAGGAAATTATATTGTTGGTTTTCTTAAAATATTAGAATTAAAGGATAGGATTAGAATAGTAAGTATGACGTATTTAACGGTACAACGATCAGGTATCTTTAATGAAGTAGGTAATAGCCTAGGTAAAAGAATAAACCATCCCCGTAAATTGGAAATCAGTGTTGTTCTGTACGCTACGGTGTGTAGACAGCGCGATTTTTAATCAGTGCTACTGATGATGACAACTTAGTTGTTGAAATACGTATTTAGCCATTTTTTTTGTGCTTTAGTGTGGTGAAGGTGTTTTAGTGTTTTTGTGTAACTTTATTTAGTATTTAATTCTAGTCTTACGTATTTATCAAGGGGGTTTCAGTTGGGGTTCCTGAAAAGAGTAGTCATTGGTTTGGTTTTTCAAATTGTGGGGGTGATTTGCTTTATAATATTCAAAATTAAATTGGGTTATCAGAATATACTAGTTTTCTTAGTCATATCTGCATTATTTTTCAGGGACTTTTACCTATACTCTTATTTTAGGGTATTATATTAAGCATCGCCGATGTATGTATGGTTGCATGTATTCAAGGGGTTTTAAGGGGTGACTGTATGTTTTTGTGTGTGTTTGACTGGTGTTGTCTCATATTCAACACTAGTTCAATATATATGATTACGCTGTATATAGCCACAACTTAAATATAAATGAATTATTAAAGCACTCGCAAGTGAAAATTGTAATTAAACGAGTGTACCTGGTATACAGAATGTATTAACAAATACAATATGAAATTAGGATTCTAAATTAGCATACAGAATGACAATTATTTTCCAAAGTACTAAAAGAATAAGAACTCCGACAAAGAAAATTGTAAATAAGGAGGAAATGGAGGAATTAAGAAGTATGTTTAAGGAGCTATTAAGCGAAGTAAAGGAGTTAAGAACAGTGCAAAAAGAAAGCAACGAAGAACTGAAAGAATTAAAGAATGAAATTAAGGTGTTAAAGTTGGAATGGAGAAGAATAAAAGTGAGATAGAAGCTCTAAAATCTGACAACAAAGCGTTGAAAAGCAAAATAAACATCATAGAAGTAAGAAATTACGATTTGTTAAATGCGGTTGAAATATTAGAAAGAAATTCCAAGAAAAACAAATTAGTATTGTCAGGGCTACTAATCGACACACATAATATGGGAGAAATCAGGAAGATTACGGAAAACATCATTAGAGACTATCTTGAAATACAACCGAAACTTAGATCAGTTACAGTGATTACCAGAAACATTATTTCAATGGACTGGAATCGTTTGAAGATAAAATGGAAATACTTGTAACTAAATATAAACTGAAAGAGGTGAAGGGGCACAAAATATACTGTAACCTGCTGGTGCGTATTTTACGTTAAATATTAATATTTAATATTTAATAATGGTGCGGGACACCAGCAGTTACAAAATTTATATGCATCTGCTACTATCCCAATGAACCAGAGTCGGTCGAACAGCGTACTCTGGGTTGCCTATACCCAGTCACCTACAAAGCGAAGCTGGCCGTATAATATGCCGGTAACATAACCCGCTGCAGTTAGTAATAACCTGCTGTCAAATATGAAAAAAAGTAATGGTGAACGTGCTGTTATTCTTGGTGTAACAAAATACAAAACTCCTCAGGCTTGCTACAGTCCGAGCTTATAGGATGAGCACCTTGTTTTATTATAAATATCTTTCAATACACGTAGAGTTAATTCAAACACTAGAAATAATTCATTACGGTCGGGGTTATAAACAAAACAAAACATCAACACGACAATCGGCAAATGATTTTAAATCAATGTTTATTCTTTAAAAACAACTTTATATATTTACACCAATATATTCATACAAACATACTTCAATAAGTACAACATTTACAATGCAAAATACTAGCACAGAAATTTAAGGTTTTGTACAGCGGTGAAGTCAATAGTAATGAAAGAATTATGGTATTTTTTTATTACGAATGTTTATCCTATCATTACATACATAAACTATGAAAATCACATTTGTTAATCTTAGAATTTCCCAAACAAAAGGTATATTCTCACGGAATATGTATTACATTGTTTAATTTAAACTGAAACTAAATTTAAACAAAATATGATTCGGAGTTGTAGTGCGGTTTATGTCATACGATCGAGTCTATCGCGGTATTTACGAGCGCCTAGTTTATTCGCGCTAGGAATGGCATCAATTTACAGTGATACGCGGCCTGTATCGTGTTTGATAAATTCTTTAACATTCGCGGCAGTGAATCCTGAAATAATATGCAAAATTTATAGTTAAAATTTTGGGAGCGGTGATTTATAGGACGAAAACTCTCTACATGATAAATAGACCTGTCGAGAGGTTTTTTCAGGAGGTGGAGGTACTTGATTTCCTACACGACAAATTGGACTGCTGGAAACCAAGTGGCTCAGGTATATAATCTCATCAAGTCTATATCACGATAAACTGACCTGACAAGACTTAAATGAGCGGACTTTTCACCTGGACGCACGACAATAGGTCTGTGTCCAGATAAAAACGGTGTCTTAGCGCAATCACGACGATAGGTCTGATATTGCTAAGAAGGACGTCACACGATAATAGACCTGTGACAAGGATGAGGACCGGAGGGATTCTGCCTCTTGACTGGAAAACGGTCGGCTTTATATATCATTTATGATCGACAAAAACTAGCACAAAAGCATTGGATTTTGCACTCGAACGTGATATAGAAGCGCGCGAATACGATCGTGACGTATACAGGCATTTTTCTCATACAATAAATCAATAAGAAATGTTCAAACAAATCGAATACAATAATTACAGCGGTATATACAGTATGAAAACATTATTACTGATGATTGAATAAAATAGCAGACATACATAATTTGGTATTTACATGACAAATTAATTATGAACTTAAAAACATGATATTTTATTCAATTAACGAAGGGACTTCGTTACAATACAACAACGATTTAACGAAGGAGGAAAGAAGAATACAGAGTATCATTAGGAAGAGAGAAGGTGAAGAAGGAGCATTAGGAAATTCGGTAAAAGTAGGATATCAAAGACTAGTAATAAGCGGGAGAACATGGAGTTGGAATGGATTGGAGCAGAAATTAACGAGGAGGGGCGAACCAGACGTAGATGCGCAAGGCACATAAAAAAATTTATAAATTGTAACAGACTGGATACCCGGAAATTGATCATGGCAATGAAAATGGATATGAATGTAACAACAAAGAACGGTAAAGAAGTGATAACAAGGGCTACGAAAAGGGATAAGGGCAAGATACAAGTAACGGAGGAACAGATAAGCAAGGATAAAAGAAACAAAACAAATCTTAATATAGGAACTTTTAATATTAGAGGTATGAACAATAAAGAAAAGAAACTGGAGGAAGAATTAGCAAAAACCAATGTGAATATACTATGTATAACTGAAACAAAGAAGAAAGGCCGCGGTTATTGTGATATGACTGATGATAGTCGAGTATGGTATAGCGGCGTAGACCCGAACCTGGATGCCCAATCAGGAGTAGCCTGTTTGGTTAAGAAAGATTATGTAAACTATGTTACAGGTTGGTTTTTTATTTCGGATAGAGTAATGTGTTTGGACATGAACATCGATCACCAAGCCATGTCAATAATTAGTGTGTATGGCCCAGGAGAAAATAATAATAAAGACAGCAAAGAAAAATTCTGGGATGAAGTACAAGAAGCACTATGGAGAAAGAAAGGCAAAGCCATAATAACAGGGGATTTTAATGGCAGAGTGGGGACTAGAGATGAAGAAACACTAGAAGCATTAGGAAAGTTTGGAGAAAATATTAGAAATTCTAATGGCAAAAGATTAATAGAATTATGTATATTAAATAACCTAGTCATAGGAAACTCTTTCTTCCAAGATAAGAAAATTCATCAGATTACAAGGTGCGAGAAGTCAAAAAATTAAGAATCAATAATTGATTACATGCTAATTGAGGTTGAAAACCTAAGGGAGATCAAGGCCACTTTCTACTAACTATGAGCTTGGAAACAAAGATAGAAATAGGTGGGAAGGTGAAAAAAGGTAAGATAGGAACTGTTATAAAAACCCAAAATCTGAAAAACGAAGCAATAAAAAGAAAATATCAAGAAAGCGTGGAGAAATATATTGAGCGATATAGTCATAAGCTACGTTCTAGAGATACTGAATCGCATTGGGAATGTTTTAAGAAAATATATGTTGACTCAGCTTAAGAAGTATGTGGTAGAATGAAAGTCTCAGATAACATAAAGAGAACTGCATGGTGGCCAGAAGAAATACGAACTGAGGTAAAAAAGAAAAAAGACGTTATGGAAGAAATATTTGTCTAACAGAGACGATATGACATATGGTGAATACAAAAAACAAAGTAAAAATGTGAGGAATTTGGAAGAAAAATGGAGAAGGATTTCAAGGGAAATCAGAAGCTTTTCTATAATATAATGAAGGGATTGAGGAAAGGGCGCAATAATACTACAAAATTTATTAGAGATAAAGAAGGTAAACTAGTCACTAAGGAGAAAGAAATTATAAATGTATGGCAAAATCATTTTAAAACCATACTTGGAGGAGAAAGTAGAAGCGCCGAGGAGGAAAGGACAGCGAGAGCGGAAGGGGATAACGTGACAGATGAAATAGAAGTTTGGGAAGTCGAGAGAGCGGTAGCTAGAGCGAAAACTGGTAAGGCTCCAGGAGAAGATGGAATTGGGATGGAGCTGATAAAATCCATGGGAGTAAAGGGCATATGGTTGCTACATAGGATATTTTCTGCAGCTTGGCTCGGCGGAGGTATCCCCCGCCATTGGGATAATTAAAATTGTAACTATTAGCTAATAAAATTTGACGGATCATTTACAATTTCCAAAAATTCAATCTGAAGGTTACATATATTATAAATTAATGTTCTACCGCACACAATTAACGAAAGATATAATTACGGTAATTCTGACGTTAGAAAGTCCTATCCGGAATAATTTCCACACAGAGTCTTAAATAAAATAGACAAAAGTTACCTGAATTTGTCACATACACAATATAATTTCGACATATAACAGCCACATCTACGATACCAAATATTCAAGGTTCATACACGTACGATACACGTACAAGATGGCCATACGGTAATTAGGCACCCAATATTAACAGCTACGAAGTGAAAGAAAAGGGCGCATATAAGTACTAAATAAAATGAAATACCTTGCATAAAATTAAACTCAATAAGAATCAGTGTCTCAACTTTACGATTATTTGACGTAAAAAAATCTATTCTGCGGATTAATCTTACATTGTGTACTTTATAAATACTAATACGGCAATTATAATACGGTAACACAGTAACTAATTACACTGCAGAAAATAGAAGATAAATATAACGTCTTGACTTGTTTGATCGAGGATCTGACACAGATTGAATCAATCAATGGACATCGAAGCACACCTCAAACTTAAAACGAACAGGGCGGAAGTCAAACAAATGATGTGAAAATGTAAAAATAACAGAATTGACTAACAACCAAGCTAAACAAAAGTGATAATTCGTAGATGAATTGCTAAAGACAAAATCGACGTAAATAAATTACATTTGAAATCTTGATTACATAAGATTGGCTTTTTGTGAATTATCAACTAGGTTCGTTAAATCCGCTCCTAAACTTATTCGTTACAGAACTTTTAGAAACCTATGTTGCTTCCTTTGCAAATGATTTGCACAATCTCTCCTGGGCTTCCCTGATTTGGGAGGGTGACATTGATCGGAAACTTGATATTTTCAATGAATTTCTGACTACTTTGTTTAATTTTCATGCTCCAGTGGTGGAGGTTAGAGTAACTAAGCCAAAAGCTCCCTGGCTGACTGAAAATTTGAGAATGTTTATGAAGTTAAGAGATAAAGCGCTTTCTCATTTTAAAAATACCAGATCTGTTGATGACTGGAATAAATATAAAGAACTTCGTAATTTGACTCTAAATATGGTTAGACTTGAAAAAAAAAATATTTGGATACTGCTTACAATTCTTCTAATCCTAAAAGATTATGGACCACGCTTCAGTCTCTTAATGTCAAGTCCTCCTCTGAGACTCTACTGCCCAACCATTTGGCTGATGTTCACAAAATTAACGATTTCTTTGCGCCTTTCTGTTAATGATAATTCCAATAATTTGATTGCTTACTATAATTCCACCCATCACAGTTCTGGAGCCTCTTTTGGGTTTGCACTGGCATCAGTTGAGGAAATCCATACAATTCTTAATGGTATTAAGACTAATGCATATGGGTGTGATGATATTTCGGCAACCATGCTTAAATACTGCAGTCCTTTCATTGATCCTTACGTTACTCACACTCCTATTTTCCTGCAATGTGGAAATCGGCTTTGGGTATGCCCTTGCCTAAAAAAAAAATCCTACGACCTTCTACGACATTAGGATAAGAAGTATATTGCCAGTTCTTTCTAAAATATTGGAGAGGGTTCTTTATAATCAGATATTCAATTTCTTTACTGCCAATAATTTTCTTTCCCATTATCAGGCTGGTTTCCGGAAGGGCTTTAGTACAGCCACGGCGTTGGCTTATGTGTTGAATGGAATAATGGCTTCTATTGATAACGGATTGACTACCGTGCTTATTCTTTTGGACTACTCGAGGGCATTTGACACGATTTGTCATCCGCTGCTTATTTCTAAGCATAAATATTATGGATTTTGTGATGATGCGCTTGTTCTACTTCGATCTTACTTGTCTGGAAGAACGCAGCGAGTCATGTATTGTGGTGATATGTAAAATACTTCCGCTATTTTATCCGGTGCTCCTCAGGGTTCAATCCTGGGCCCGCTGCTTTTTATTATTTACACTAATGACATTTTATCATCTCTGGATCACTGTAACGTCCAAGCCTATGCAGATGACACACAGCTATTTCATTCATTTCCTCTTCATGAATACCAAATGGAGGCTGATAATATTAATGCAGACTTGTCTAAGGTGAACAAATTATCTCTTGAACATAATTTAATACTTAATTCGCAGAAGACTAATGTGTTAATTTTTGGCTCTAAATGTCATGTTGAATTTTTAAAATCTAATTTGCGGTTACGTATCTCGAGTAATCTCTTACCTTTTTCCGATGTTGCGAAAGATCTTGGGTTATTAGTTGATACTCGACTTCGTTTCAGTCAACATGTTTCTTATTTGTTGGGGAAGTCCTATGGAGTTTTGAGAGTTTTATATGCGAATAGACATATTTTAAATTCTTCTTAGAAGCGACGACTATGTGAATCCCTAGTGTTGTCTCAGCTTAGCTATTGTGATTTTATTTATGGTCCATGTTTGGTTGCGCGGGATGGGCTGCGAATTCAAAAGCTTCAGAACTCTTGTTGCAGACTTATTTGTAATCTTAGGAAGTACGATCACATTTCAACCAGTATGAAATCTGTTGGGTGTTTAAATATGGAAAACCGACGTAAACTGCATCTGGAAAACTTTGTCCATGCGCTGCTTCAATCGACGTCTCCGCCCGTCTCTCTCAGTGGCTTCTTGATTCCACGGCATTTCATCATGTTCTTAACACGCGTTTCAAACATTTGCTCACTGTTCCGCGTCATCATACATCTCTTTTTGAGAGATCGTTCAGTTATTCCGCCGTTACACTTTATAATAGTATACCGGATGATATTAAAAGCCTCTCTAGTTGCGCGGGGTTCAGTCGTGCCCTTAGATCTTATCTTTTTTCTTTGCAGTAGCACGGTTTCACATGCACTGATGTGCGAGTTGTTTCTTTCTTTTTTCTGGGTTTTTTTTTTGTGTTTGTGCCGTCTATTACTTTGATTATTATTTTATGTTTATTTTGTATTAGTTGATGGACTCTGGTTGAGTATGAGTAGCTTTAGCTAGACTTCGCCAGTTTTCATCAATGTGATGGTTTACTTTCTCAAATAAAGGCAAATTATTATTATTATTATTATTATTATAAGATCAAAAATTCGAAAATGCATTTGACTCATCTAGAATGCTATTACTCTCATAATATTAACTAAACAAACATCGGAAAAGATGACAGCACTGATCCAAAAACGTATTAAATAAATGTAAAATTAATTAGAAAAGAACAATAATGGAATTTTCTAGTATGTCGCACTCAGAAATACAAAAATGGTAAATTCGGAAGCAAAACATTATTACTTATTATTATCAAGACAAAAAAAATAACGAAATATATTACGTCGTTAATAACGACAGCGAGACACAGTTCATTTCAACCAGAGATACAGAGTTTGTCAAAACAATTGCACAATCTAATGCAAGAAAATAAATCTAAATTATTCCAGTGAGCAAAATAAGGAAAATACAGGGTCTGCCAAAATTAAATGTAACACATTAGAATTATGTTTTGTGAATAAAAACAGCTGTTCATACTATATAATATATATTTATTATTCTTAGAATTATTCATCACATAAGTCATAGCAACTAAGTAGGTACAAAATTTGCATATTCAATTTACTATTATATAATGTTAAATTTCAATTAAAATAATATTAGTAATGAATTATATTAAAACAAATTAAAATAATTTCTTACGAATTATTTTATAATCTCCGTCATATTTGTGTTAATTACTACATTTTTTATTCATTAAGTTCGATAGAAAAATATTTAATTTTACAGGTACATACAATTAAGTTAAGCAGATTCTTTCAGTATGTCACCAATTACTTTAAAAGCAACTGTTAAGGTTTTGTCCCACGATTCTACTCCTTCTTTGGTAAGTTTCGAACCAAGTCCTTTCTCCAAAAGTTCAAGTAATGCTTTTTTCAAAACCTGAAAATATTTAAAATATTATCCATTGGATTCGACAAAATTGTCTATCCCGACATGTTAACAAATTATACCTTTTTCCACTCCCATCTTTAAAATGTCTTTTGTCGTATATGTTTGCACGCCGTTAAGTGATCTTTTAAATAGACCTTGATAAGTTGTGACTTCGTGCGCTTTAGTCACGGGGTGAACTTAGCAACGGGCTCTAGATTTTTTAATTGCAAAAATTAATTGAAACTAAATAAAGTTGGTTCACACTTGTCATCAATTTGTCAAAATAACCAGACGTGACGCGACAACGGACACGTATTATTTTGATTATTTGCTGTCGTAGAAAAAGTAAAGTATAAAACTCCTTAGTCAGTAGTTTTATTAATCACGAGCGATGCGACGGAACGTCTATGTTATATTGGTGTAATACATTGGTATAGTAGATTAAGTTACTGACATTTCTCAAATCAGTATGTGGAAAAGGCGACATATGTAATGTCTTTTTGAAGCGGCATAGGCAATTTTTCTGTAGGTGTTATGTAGGGCAATGTACTCCTGACTGGCGATCCCTAGTCATAATAATAATGAATATATCTAAATCTATAGGCTTCCACGGTTGTTGTTAAATACGTCTTGGTACTTGGGTTGAAAGCGTGTCGTGGTCTACTTTTGCTGCCAGCGTTTTGTTCACTATTTTAAGAAGCTGTCTATTTTGCTGCGATTACTTGAAATAGACTGGCGTGTGTTGGCAGCGGAATGATTTAGTGTTTCATTTCATTGAAGCGTACACATTATGGTCAAGTTGAGTTTGTAAAAAGAACTAAACAGTGGTGAAAAAAGCATCCTTAGTCTCGAGTTGATGGGATGCTTCTGTATTTTGATAGATTTTGCGACTGTAATAATGGGAATCTTTAGATAGGATATTTGTGGAATTAAGTTGAACTTTGTACCAGGTTTTCAATCTGTGCTCAGCTAGGGTAGAGCCACTCTTGTGCCACAATCAGGTACATGTTCGGTAAAACGAGTACTGACCGATAACTTTGAATCCTGGACACGCTTAAGGATTCATGCGCTGATAGACGAAAGAATATTATACGGTTTGGATGGAGATGAACATGGTTTTGATGTTCTGTTTGTTAAGATATTTACATTCATCAATGTTCGGGTGCCACTCCTAAAACAACAACGAATCGAACTGAACAGCCTATAAAAGCAAGGCGTAACTGATTACATGTACGTGGCCGCGTTTGCACCCATTGGCGCAGATTTATAATCGGTTACCAAATCCAATTCATATCTACAAAAATTCTAGCCAAGAAATCTATAGGTAAATCTAGAAACATCCCAACAACTAGAATCGCGACAAAAGATAAAATTTGCACCATTTCCAGGAGTCCTTCCTTCAAACTCAATTAAACCATAACATAATCAATAGCAGAAGAATTATGGGCGACAACATAATTTAAACTCAGGAACAAGAACTAATTAATATAGAGCCCTTTGCTTCCTATTTTTATATTCTTTTCTTTTACATTCTTAATCAAGGTTATAGATTTCTCATCCCTCTTCTATGTCATGAAACTGCACATTGTACAGGAGCTTATATAAAAAACCTTGAAAAAGGCAAGGATAATTGCCGAAACGTTGGTTTAAATAAAAAAAAATGGTGTAATTTATTTACTATTCTCTTATGGCCGCTAATCCCAGGAATTTTTTTTTTGAATTATTAACTATTAAGGCCAGGACCAAAACAATATTTTAATTGTTCTTTACTTATATATATAGAGGTGCTTGTCTTAAATATCGAATTCATAATTGAAGGGCTCGGTGCATAAGCCAGTTAACTCCAATTTTTGCCAACTCTTAGTTTTTAAATTTGATGTATAAAATCGCTTATTTTGCATCAATTGGTGCAGCTATCAGTCAACTCAAACTTACATTTACTGAAATATATGTATTCAGGAGTTCATTGAAAGAAATTGCGGTGGCAGAACCGGCTACCTCCAGGAGATCGTGTTTTTTGCATTAAACATATTTGAAAATTAACGACGTGTCACGACTAATATTATTAATATATCAGTTTGCTAGCCAGTTTACGTCCTTTGACTGTGTCAGTCGTGTGGCTTGGTCGTGCTGTAGCGAAATAAAATGAATTGGAATAATGAGTGATATAATTAGCTAAAAAAATGTGATTGAACAATACCAGCTACTGAAATATGGTACAGAATGGAGAGATATAAATTCCAAATTTACTTACGACTTTAACCCGCAATTTAATCTCAATCACAATCTTAGTTTTGGCCATTCCAGGCCTGATACCTGTCAAAAACATAATCATCTTACCAACAAGATAGCCGCGGAAAACGATGCAGAAAATAAAGTTTTTCTGGACATTGAGAAACGTTTACATTTACAAGAAGAAGAAATATTCTACAATATGTTGAAAAAAGCTACAGAATTTGCGAAAGGTGAAGCAGGCGATGTTTTGTGTTTTGACTATCAACAAAATCTACCTTTGCCTCGTATTCCATCTGGTGACATGTTTAACAAACGGCAGTTTTTTGATATATACCTATAACTACATATACAGGGTGAGTCACCTCCGCGGGGAAGGCAGATTGTGATTTTATGAGAAAAGATCTTTCGAAACGGTTTTCTTGCTAAGATAGCAACGTTTGAAAATTATTTTGTATTATACAGAGTGTTCCATAACCTGGTGGCTCACCACACTTATAGTTTTTTAAATGGAACACTCTATATATTATTAAATTTTTGTATTCCCCGTATAATTCTCAGTGAAAAAGTTAGTAAAAGTCTAAAAAGATAGTATAGGTATGTTTTTATAAAATTATAGTATTTACAAATGATCGTTGCTGAGCTACTGTGGTGTTTTGAAATAATTTTGCCAACTTTATGTTTTTCATTTGAATACGGGATAGTAAGCCATGATATTTGCCGCGAAATTGACAATTGAATAGATAACATTTAATAAGTTGCTTTTCAGTAGTTAAGCCTGTTTTTATAATGACTTTTTCTAAAAATGAGCTTAGAGATGCACATGTATATATTAGGGCAATGACAAAAAAAATTATATATATCCTATTTACAACACAACAATATAATATCAAAGAATATGTCGAATATGGCACAATAAGCAAAAACGAAACAAATTAATAACTTGATTTCAGTAGGCGTAGGAACAGGAAATGTTACGTGAATCGACGGGTAATTAGTGGAACAGGAATTATAAAATAACAATAAATATGAACAATAAAATAGGTAAAAATTAAAAGTGTTCAAATACACTTTTAAAAGTTTTTCAACATACTTCCGAAATAATAAATCGAGATATCGAGTTATATTTTGAAATATTTATCGAACAACTTCTTTTGTGTATACTGTATATTTGCTCTTTTACGGATCCCTATAAAAAGAAACTAATTTTGTGATGTCTGAAGACCCAGCAGGCCAGTCTGCGGGCCAGCCACTTCCCTGGAAACATTTCATTAAAATCTTTCGTGTTTGTAGCATAGAATGTGGAGATTCGCGTCTTGTTGTATCTTCATCTCTTCGTAAATTTAGCGAAACATCTTCCAAAAATTCCACTAAACTGCTTGATAGAAATTATTCATAAGTTTCTCCGTTAATACTACCTTCAAATAAATGCGGGTCTATTACCCAATCACTAACAATGCCTCCTCATACATTTATGCTCCACTTATGCTGATGGTCTATTTATTAGTGAATTAATGGTTTTCATTTGATCAGTAATGAAAATTTCCTTTGTTAACCATTCCGTTACTATGGAAACCATAGTAACGCAAATAACACTCTATCAAAAGGAATTGCCCATACATTTATGCTCCACTTATGCTGATGGTCTATTTATTAGTGAATTAATGGTTTTCATTTGATCAGTAATGAAAATTTCCTTTGTTAACCATTCCGTTACTATGGAAACCATAGTAACGCAAATAACACTCTATCAAAAGGAATTTCCCGTGCATTCATTTCAAATTATTACTTAAGAACACTATTCTAGCTTTAAAATGATGGGTGCGTAACTCAATATTTAAATGTTTTCATTACGGATGATATACAGGCTGGCTGACAAAAAACGCCCCAAGCCGTAGCTCCGTTATTTACTATTCGATTTTAAAAAACAAAATATCAAATAAAATGGTTAAGTAAATACTATCAATTGGCGTAATCGAAATATTATTAGGTACAAAAAGTTTGAACATGCGATAGCCAATTTTTTTTTTAAATGGCAACGTATATTTTTAATTAATGTTTCGGATAAAGAATGTTTTCCTGATTTTGATGATGTATAACACGTCAATTTTCAACTTAAGTTTCAAGTGTGCCGTGGTTAATATCATTTTATTGGAATGGAAATTTTAAAAAAATACAAATAAATACGAAACTTATCTACAAATATTATTCAAATTGTCTGCCGCCTTGTTGAAGACATAGTTGACACCTTCTAATTACTCCATTAGTGGCGTTGAGTATAAAATTAGGAGGTATTTCGCGGCAAGAATTCAGAATTCTTTGCCGTAAAATGTCTATATTTTCGGGACTAGTAAAATAAACCTGATCTTGAAGATAGCCCCATAACCAAAAATCCAGCGGCGTAAGGTCGGGCGAACGAGCGGGCCATTGAATTGGTCCATTGGTCCCTATCCACCTCTCGGCAAATGTCGCATTTAACCATTCAACATTTATTAAGGCATTATGAGGAGGGGCGCCATCTTGCTGAAAGTACATTCTGTTTAGCTAGGCAATTGGCAAATCATCTAAAAAGTTTGTAATGTTTTCACGCAATAGTTGATGGTATTTTGCTTGATTTAAGATGCCATCTATGAAAAATGGGCCAATTAATCGATGACCCCAAAGACCGCACCATACATTTAAACTGAATCTTTGCTGAAAATTATTCTCAATTATAATTCTTTCTTTCTCTTACTGAAACTGCATTCGTCCCACCAAATAATTTTTCGATTAAAATTACGATCTCGTTGTGTAACATTTAAGAAAAAGTTGCAAAACTGCATTCTTCGACCATGATCATTTTCCAATAGTGCTTGTACTTTTTGAGAGATGTATGGTATGAACTTGTGCTTTTTGAGTACCGCTTGTGTTGTTTGGTGCGATACGCCGACCTCATTTGCAATTCTCCGAGTAGAAGTCCATGGACTTTCTTCTACGCATAAAAGAACATCCAATTCTGTATTTTCCTTAAACTGTCGACTCTTACTTTTTGGCATTTTGAAGGCTCCATATTGTCTTAAATTCTGTTCGATTCTTCCGTATTTACGACGGTCTGGAACCTCTCTTGTCGGATAACGATAACTGTAGAGTCTCACAGCTTCAGCACTATTTCGATTACATTCAAAGTATACTTGCAACATGTCGGTCAGTTGATTGCTATCCATGTTAATGATGAATTAAACTCACAGAAAGAATCAGAACGTTGAACTAATGTCACACCGATACACAAATGTGACAATGACAGTATTTATTAACATTTACATTCTAAATTGACAGTATTTATTACTTGATGCATTTGATTGCTATTCACGGCACACTTGAAACTTATGTTGAAAAATTGACGTGTTATACATCATCAAAATCAGGAAACATTCTTTATCCGAAACATTAATTAAAAATATTCGTTGCCATTTATAAAAAAAAAAATTGACTATCGCATGTTCAAACTTTTTGTTCCTAATAATATTTTGATTACGCCAATTGATAGTATTTACTTAACCATTTTATTTTATATTTCGTTTTTTAAAATCGGATAGTAAATAACGGAGCTACGGCTTGGGGCGTTTTTTGTCAGCCACCCTGTATATTTCATTTTGAGGACGTTGCAACAATAGTTTGGCTAATATCCAGCAAATGAGTTATTTCATGGGTACTGACGCGTTGATTTTCTGTTTTTGCAATAATAATGCTTAATTGATTTTCATTATTAAGCACATATTTAGGTTTCCTTGGTTTTGAATTAGCACTGCCAGTTGTAATGAAAGCATCCATTACTCTTCTAAAAGTATCTGTTTTGGGACATCTATTATGGTAACGCTACTGGTAAACTCTTCGAGCTAATAAATAATTTCTTTGACATTCATTCAGTACAAAAGACCGTATTAAAATAAAAAACATAAAGTTGGCAAAGTACATCAAAAAAACGACAATAGCCCAGTAATGGTCACTTCCAAAGTAATAATGTCTTACATGTTTTTGGTGACAAATTTAGTAAGCAATTCAAAATTGAGCCGATAATAAGGTGTTCCAATTGAAAAAAAATATTTTAGACAAAAATATGTCATGTAACTTTGATCCAGTTTTCTGCAAATCCAATTAGTAATTGCAAAAAAATAAAGTATGTTTATGTTAGGACCTTTTATTATGTCCTACGCTACTAGAAATTGTGCCCATCTAATACGTAGTTTTTGAGAAATATAATTTTATAGAAACATTCAAAAAAAATGGTAGTAAGTCGAAAATCTTAAATTTTAGGCCAATACTATCTCATAACTTTTTCACTAAGAATTATACGGGGAATACAAAAATGTAATAATATATAGAGAGTTCCATTTAAAAAACTATAGCTATGGTCAGGCACGAAGTTATGGAACACTCTGTATAACACAAAATTATTTTAAAACGTGCTCTTAATAAGTGGCTCTCTTAGCAAGAAAACCGTTTCCAAATATCTTTTCTTATAAAGTCAAAATCTACCTTACCCGCGGAGATGACTCACCCTGTATATATTTTTGAAATTAATTCGTTTCGGCTCTTGTTAAAGATCTATTTTGGTCTGAACTATCCAACAATTTAAACGTAAAATATAGGTAATAACGTAAAATATAGGTAATAACTTTCAATAAAAGCGAAATTGTATACTAACATCGAAAGCCTCCATAGGTATTTTTCTCTTTTTATGCGAATCTCCTGTGTTCTTTAACATTTCTAGTAAAACGGTACTGTCGTCTAGGTAGTCAACCAAGTAAGATATAGCGTACATGACTCTAATAGCGTGCGCTTTTAGTTGAGGGTGACTGTATAGGTCCTCCTCTTTAACATCTTTGAATGAAAAGTAATCTTGATATTCCGGTTTCTTATGGAAGAATCTGGAATAAAAAAATATGAAATAATAATAATATATATTTATTAAACATACACATGAAATAGATACGAAATGAATATAATTATTAATTATAAAAATATAACAGATAGTTATTAAACGAATAAAACACTTGGTTATATTGTTTCACTTAAGGACAGATTTATTGTACTCTGACACGTGTTTCGACCTCTCGACAAAGAAAAAGCAAAATTGTGTGACAAATCAGGTGTTTATGAGGTAGGTTGCAGTGATTGTGACGCAATCTACATTGGCCAAACAGGCAGACCCGTACAAGATCGCATTAATGAACACAAAAAATCAATTTTAAACAATAATAAAAATACAGGCTTTGCTGAACATTGCATAGACCTTGTACATGTATTTGATACCAATAATTATACATTATTACATAATAGTTATAAAGGAAGGAAATTAGATTTATTAGAAATTCTAGAAATTAAAAAAGCTACAACAGCAAATAAACATGTCACAAACACACAACTGGACTTCATAAACACCCCCATTATTGACACTGTACTTAAGACACTAGCCCACACATATAAATAGGTATTGGTAACTTTCTTAGTTTAGTTTAAGTCTGTAAACTCTTCGTTAATGACCGAGAGGTCGAAACACGTGTCAGAGTACAATAAATCTGTCCTTAAGTGAAACAATATAACCAAGTGTTTTATTCGTTTAATATTCATAATGTTTCACCAAGAACCAACCGTAGATTCTATTAATTTTAATAACAGATAGTTACGAACCCATTATCTGAAATGAGGAATGATGATGTACCAGTCAAGATATATTTTGTTTGACGCTATGGAATCATGATTGATTTTGAGAAACGTAAGGGAACCGTGAGATATACAAATGACTAACAATGAGACATGAATACATTGTGGAACTTTCACATGTAATACGGACGTTCTGTCGAGGGGCTGGACTATTTTGGAACACCGGTTTGAAACCATGATATTAGATAGCGACACACTCTTCAGAGGGCGCAGAAGAATGCTCTGTCGTATAATTGGTAATTCATAGACGGCCACTGTTGTCAGACGCCTTGTATGTTTACCAGTTGTCCATGTGCGAATTTTTCGTATATTTTAAAACTCATTTTTTCTTTTATTTATTAGTATTTATTTATATAGTGTGTTTATTAAAGTGTTATATAGTAGTAGTGTTCGTAGTTTTATTTTATTATTTTATTAAAATTACTTGTGCGTGTATGATGTAAGCGTCAAATTAGGTCTTTCCTGGAGGTTAATGAATCAGTGGGGTGGTTTTGATTTAAAAACGCATTATTACGGTTTTGCTTTTTATTTTGATTAAGTTTAGCAAGCTAATTTATTATATACCGGGTGTCCCAGCGGAGCGGTAAAGTCCATTATTGGTACCTAATAATGTAGAAAGCGAATAATTTTTAATACAAAAATAGTAGATAATTATAAGCTCTACAATTTAAAAGTTGTCATTCAATTTGTATTTGTTGATTTTCAACTGTTCCTGAGATATGGCAATTTTTCGTTAAAAATAGTACTATATTTGAAAAGTTGCTATGGAATAACGATTGATGATGAAATACCTATTATGGTCTCAATTAGTAGAGATATCTTTTCAGTACGTGAAATTAATGTTTATTTCGATAAATGTACGCATGTTCTTTAGAATTACATACCATTCGCTAAAGTTAAAAATTCTAAAAAAAATTAAATGGAACATTTATATGTCATTGAAAGGTATTTTAAAATTTACTAATTAAAAATATAGACTTTCTAGTGTCTGTGGGCGATATTGCACAAGTTATAGGATATTGTATCTGAATAAACCCGATTACGATTTAAAACTATGAGTTGCCTTGAGTTAATTATACATAGCATAATTAAAATTAATCGAGGAGAGTTACTTCTAATATTTTCTTTTTACAAATAAGTAATTTTTATTAACATTTAAAACTCATAAAATGAAAATTTTGGAAGTTCATGAATTAACAATAGTTAAAATATTGCAGTCGCTCTGTATCATAAAATTGTTTATCGTCATACTTAGACTAAATTTTAAATCACTTTAAAATTAAAGAAGTCATACTTAGATTTATAACTTCACATGAAAAGCAAACCGTCAATACAAGTATTTAAATGTACGTTATTGAAAACTTCTATAACTTTCGCAATATCTTGAACATATAAGTTACTCTTTAAAGCATCACAGTAATTATAAGTTATCATATAATAAATTAAAAAATCTTCTTTAAGGTTCTCTTGATAAAATTTTTGCTAACATCAATGACTCTAAAAAGTTTACGTATGCTTGTATGAGGATTTTCTTTAACGCATAATAAAAGAACCTTTTGTGCATCTGCGTTTTCTACGGTAGCAGTAACAGGGCTCCTTTTTCATACGGAATACTGCCAGTTTCTTCAAATTGTTAACAATGTTTGAAAAGCACAAATCGATGCAGTCCCATAATCGGATATTTTTGGTTGTATATCTTTGTGCCAGCAAACAATCACTTTTCCCCAAAACATAGACAATATCTATAAATTCCAATTTTAAATATTTCATTTCGCACTTAAAGTAAATTCATGTACTTACTTCCTTTTAAACTGAAGCTATAAATCTAAGTTTAGCGTTTAAACAATTTTTGACACACGCAACGATATCGCATCGCTGCGTGTGTCAAAAATTGTTTATTACTTTATTTTTTATATTATTGCTAATTCATGAACTTCCAAACTTTTCAGGAGTTTTAAAATTATAATAAAAATTACTGGTTTGCAAAAGGAATATAGAAGTAACTCTTTTCTAATAATTTTAGTTATAGTCGTAGTGCAAGTCATGGCAACTCATATTACTTTCTTATACGTAGTATAAGGAAGTATTGTGATGACGAAAATTTTCGACCTCGAGATTTTTGCAGATGTCCACGTTTTGAAGTCCCCTGATACCAAAAAAGTGGTTTTCAAAAAATGTCTCTGTGTCTGTCTGTCTGTCTGTCTCTGTGTGTGTGACCACGATAGCGACCAAACCGCTGCAGATATCAATTCCAAATTTTGTATTTACGTGTATAATCTGCCTCTTGAGATCTGATTAGTTTTTCAGTAAAATTGGTAGACCGGAAGTAGTACTTTACTTTAGTGAAAAAGTCGAATTTTGCAAATATTTCGTCAACTACTAAGTTTAAACAAATTTATAAAGAATTCATATGTACTTAAAATTAAAATTGAGAACCATTTTATTTAAAAAGTTTTTTGAAATTACTACCAGAAGTTTAGACAGATACGCTACGAATATAAAAGTATTTAGAACTTAATTTCCAATATCTTTTGTATAAAGAAAATTTCAAAATTCGGATCGGAAGTATCATTTTTACTCTTACTGAATAACGATTTGTTGTAAATATGTCGTAAATTATGCATTCTATATATATTTATTAAGAGTACAAAAGTATTTAGAGTTGGTTTGCAATATTTTCTGTATACATGAAATTTCAAAATTCGGACCGGAAGTAGCACTTTTATTCATAGCGAGTAGCACTTTTTTTCGAATATCTTGCAAAGTATGCATTCTATAGCGATTTATTAAGAGAATGAAAGTACTTAGAATAGGATTTTGAATAAGTTTTGCATAAAAAAATGCTTATAATTGTATAGTTTGAAACGCTTATACGTATAAGGAAGTCGTGTAGTGGCCACACCTCATTTTTTTCTCATAAAGTCACAATCTGCCTTCCCCGCGAAGGTGACTCCATCCTGTATACATATATATATATATATTACGGGTTTTATATTTCTGTAGCTTTGCTGTTATTATTATATTGATATAAAATGAAATTAAATTATTAAATATTAAAAAGTATTGTCTCTTACAATTTAAAGAGTTCCACACCATTTCCTTGCAAGTCTTTTTTCACAATATTCCACGACGACTTAACTAATGATACGTCCTTTGGCGTGAGTCCAGTTATGGGATCAGGTTCATTCGTTGCTTTCGTGAGAGATGCAATTACACCCATTGAAGCTAAATTTGTGTTCCCTGAAAAATATGCTTGACGTTAATGTTCGGTATTAGTACATATTTTTACTTTATGCATAGATGGTTATACAAATTAGAGCTGGTAACACAACACTTTTAAAACTATTAAGTAATAATGATTGTCATTAATCTCTCTTTTATGAAGACCAGAGATAAGCAAAAGAAACATTTCTTATATGTGTATTTTTATACATTATGAAATCGAAAATGACTATTTAAATGGAAACTTTTTATTTTTTTATGTCATTGGCAAAATTTAATTTACGGATTCACCTTTTGCAGCACAAAGTGAAAGTAAATATTTATTAAAAAGACAAGCACAACTACCAAAGTAACGACTGAATGATACTTTACTTTATTATACAACGAGATCAGTTTGAACTGTCCTATGCTGGCAACACAAAAGTCCCAGTATTATCAAAAACTAGGAAATATTTACTTCCGTGAATTGTCCATACCTGAATGTCAAAACCATAATGTATTGAAGTGCCTTGTACTTTCGTATTCTCATTGTTTTATTGTCGCTTCTCGGCTTCGTATACCATGCCTTTTACGATACAATAGGATACATTTATCGTAATGTCGCACTTATGCAGTGGAACATTGCAAGAGGATGGGTCGTGTTTTCAGCAATTTGCAACGGAATATGCAAATTTGGAAATAAACTTGGACACATTCACTCGTCATCGCAATAGGGTGATTGAAAGGTTTAAGGAAACGGGGGAGTGTTTGTAAACGTACACCTGAAAAAGCACCAACAGATTTAACTGGAGATGTTGTCGCAGACATTAAGCAGCGAATGGAAGTTAGTCCTACAAAATCTGTACGAAAGCTGTCTGCTCAAACGGGTAAAAAAATCTAATTAACTTAAACGTACATAATTTGTTATACAGCATTATGTATTTAAATTCTAGGTATTTCCTATGGAAGTGCTCAGAAGGCACTGAAAACAAACTTACATATGCACCCGTATAAAGTTTCTGTACAACAACATTTACGGGGCAATCACTTTGAGCAGAGATTGAATTATTGCAACTGGTTTAATGAAATATTACATGAAAAAGACTTGAGTCGCACTTTCTTTTCGGATGAAGCTTGAATCTATTTGTCGGGGTATATCAAATCTCAAAATTACAGTACCTGCTCAACAGAGAATCCACATGTTTTTGTTGAAAATAGTCTATATCTTATCAAAGTTGGTGTTTGGGTTACAATGTCGAAAAGACGGATTATTCCACCAATTATTTTTATGAGACAATAAATGCAATACGATAACCGAGAACAAATATTGGATCCCTTTATTAACAGCCTTCACGAAGATGAATTAACCCTGGGATACTTCCAACAAGATGGGGAAACTGCACATACTGCGCAACAAACTATTAATTATTTACAAGGATACTATGGTGACCGATTGATTAATCGAAATTGATGGCCAGCTAATTCTCCTGATAAAACTCATCTGGACCTTTTCCACTTTGGCCATCTAAAAAATAAAATGTTTCAGAACAGACTACATAATGTCAATGAACTTGAAGAGGCAATTACAATAGAATTGCAAAATATCACACCGGAAACACTCCACAATGTGTTCAATAATATGAGAAGACGTGTCAATCTAAGCAATGAGAATAACGATGGACATTTCGAATAACTATTATAAAATGTATTCGTTTTCTGACATAATTATGGGATTATGTTTTACAGTAATAAACTTGTAACGTATTTATTATTGTTTATTATAAAAAATATAGTGCAATTACTCTATTTCTAAAAAAATTCTTTCATATAGGTCAATTTAAAACTAACTCTATTTCATTTCATTGACATTTATCACAGGAAAAATTTAAATAGTAGAGCTAACCATCAAAATAAATAAACATGCTTGCCAATTACATTGTGTTCCCATATAAAATCAGTGGGCCAACTCAAGACTGTTCAAAATGATCAGGTAGTATGTAGAATAAGGAAATATTCTCATGACAAAAATTTTAGACGTTAAGATTTTTGCAGATACCAAAAAAAGTGATTTTTGCAAACATCTCTCTCCCCTAAAGTACTATATTTTAGTAAAAAAATCAAAATGTACTAATATCTCGTCAACAACTAAGTTTTGAATAATTTCTAAAGGATACAGAAGCAGTAAAAAGTGACTTTCAGTGAGATTTTATAAAAAAAGGTATTTTTGGTTTAGCGAAAAACATCTCACAAATTATGCATTCTATATAGATATACTAGATGTGAAAAAGTATTTAAAGCTAGATTTAGAACAATTTTTGTGTAAAAGAAATCTAGCAAATTATGCATTCTTTACAGATTGATTAAGAAAGCAAAAGTATTTAGAGCTGCATTTGGAATAACTTTTGTGTTACAAAAAATTTCAAAATTTGGACCGGAAGTAACACTTTTAACGAATAACGGTTTTTTAGAATTATTTCTCGAATTATGCAGTCTATACAGATTATTAAGAAAATATAAGTACTTTAAGCTGGATTTGAGATAATTTCCATATAAAAATTTTTCAAAATTCGGACTGGAGGTAACACGTTTACACATAGATTTATTTTACTAAGAAAATACAGAATTTAAAACTTAACTTTTGTATACACATTTCGAAACGCACATATTGCTTTGGATCTTACATTACTTATGAAACAAAAATAATAAATAAAGCAATTTAGCTATGGGTAAATAGAACAAAATGATAGTAGAATACTAATTAGTACAGTTCCAATGTGAGAATGTTTGGACTGTCTATTAGATGATACGTAATCATTGATATTTTATGAATAACAATAATTTAATTATAATACTTTGTTTTTTTCTTGATTGTGCAGGGAATAATCTCTGTCTCAAATGTGAGATTGTTTAGGCGGGATCAGCATCGAACGCTTTCATGAAATATATATTTTGGATATTTTATTAAAGTTATTTTGAAAACCTTATGGGTCTATGTTAGAGTTCCATACTATTTTTATAAAGCGAATTTTAAGTAAAAAAGAGAAATAGTATTGTGAGTGAAATAAAAATCATTAATTTTATTTCATTATAAAGGTAATTTTGAAGACAAATATAAATAAATACATACAATTAAAATTATTAAATATCTTTGAATTGAAATAAATTAAGAAAATACATTTTTTTAAATAAATGTTTTTAATTTAGTGTTATAATAATTGTTTTATATCTTGACTTTCATTTCCTAATCCTATCCCAGATCATATAAATAAGAGAATGAAATAAGGAAAGAGAGATATCTTTAATCTAATAAGGTAAGAAAAGATTGTAAATCAATGTTGAAACCCACGAGAAGAAACAAAGCTGTAACTTTATAATTAAAAAAAAATATACCTTAAATCTACTTTCGTTAAACTTTTACAGAATAATGTAGAAGTCACAGCAATATGTATATGAAAATCGTGTGGTGTGGGACACACCTCATTTTTTACTTTCTTATACGTAGTATAAGAAAGTATTGTGATGACGAAAATTGTCGACCTCGGGATACCGAAAAAGTGGTTTTTGCAATTATGTCTATATATGTCTCTCTCTCTGCGTGTGTCTCTGTGTGCGCGTGTGAACACGATATCGACCAAACGGCTATAGATACGAACACCAAACTTCATAATATTTATAGTATAGTCTTTGTCTAGAGCTGTGATTAGATTTTCAGTAATATCAGAAGATAGGAAGTAGTTGTTTACTTCAGCAAGAAAATCAAAATTTACTGATATCTCATCAGCTAATAAGTTTATAAATTTCTAAAGAATCAGAAGTACTGAAAAGTGGATTTTAGAGTGTATGTATTTATAAAAAAAATGTTCTTCGAAAAAGCGTAGGTAAGATTTTGTGTTATCGAAAAACGGTTTTTTAGAAATATTTCGCGAATTATGCATTCTATATAGATTTATCTAGAATACACAAGTATTTAGAGCTTAAGTTGGAACAATTTTTGTATATAAATATTTTTTAAGATTCGGACCGGAAGTAACACTTCCACTTTTACTCTTATCGAATAGCAGTTTTTTAAATGTTTCGAAAATTAAGCATTCTTTAGAGATGTATTAAGAGAATAAAAGTACTGGATTTGAGATAATATCTGAAGCTTATTTTATTAACGAAATACATAAATTAACACTTAATTTGGAACATCTTTTGTTTTCAAATTTCCAAACGCGCATACCTCGTTTTATTAATTTACTGTATACTGTTACAAATGAATCTCTAGTTGCTTTTATAATATAGGTATGTTGTATACTTGGTTTTTGGAGTATCTGGGCGTGGTCTCCCCCGTCTTCACTCGGGTTTCCAGCCTTTGGATTTAATTTTGGTAACGATGAATTTGTTTTACTTATGTGATGATGAATTTCACTTACTGTTAGTGGGTGACGACCAGCATATTCCACGTCGATATCTTTGATAAGTTTTTGTCTATTTTACAAATTTCAGGGCTGCAGATCATCAGTAGTGAGAACACTTCATGACTGCTGCGACATCGAACAAGTGAAAGTAATATCTTCTGCACTATTTGTCATACTTTTTGATCTAGGTGTCTTGTTGCCGGCCTTTTTAATATTTTTGGTGGTCTGGCGGTATGGTTCGATTTGTTCTAAGGTAGGTGTAGGTGACAGTGTTTCAACAGTTTTCTGTGGTTACTGTGTTTTCTTTTTTCCAAACGTTTGCTTTGGTACCGTTTCGGAGGACGGTATTGGAATCAGTGTATTGTCGGTCGAAGTAGTGGGGGTGTCAACATGTGAATTAGGATTACGCCGTGTTAAGTCACTAGTGTTGATTTTGGGTCTGTCGTCGGTAATGTCAATGGTGCGCTTTTTGTTATTGGTGTCGGGGCCGGTATCAGTACATCCTTCGGCCTAGCTGCCTGGTTATTGGTTGTGGTGATTTTCTTGTTGTGCAGAACCATAGGACACTGCTTAATGCTCACAACGTAAGGTCCTAAACACAGAATGCAGGTTGCAGATGAGTGTTGTGGCAGCTTGTATGTTCATTTAAAGCACTATGGATAAGTATGGCAGTTGCGTTGGCCATGCCCCTACATTTGGTAGCGGATGACCTAGCTTTTGTAATTTCCTAGAAATTCTTGGATTCAACGCTATCGTTCTTTTCTCCGAAATGCCACAAGTCGTATTGTGCGAATTTTTCGTATATTTTAAAACTCATTTTTTCTTTTATTTATTAGTATTTATTTATATAGTGTGTTTATTAAAGTGTTATATAGTAGTAGTGTTGGTAGTTTTATTTTATTATTTTATTAAAATTACTTGTGCGTGTATGATGTAAGCGTCAAATTAGGTCTTTCCTGGAGGTTAATGAATCAGTTCTCTTGATAAAATTTTTGCTAACATCAATGACTCTAAAAAGTTTACGTATGCTTGTATGAGGATTTTCTTTAACGCATAATAAAAGAACCTTTTGTGCATCTGCGTTTTCTACGGTAGCAGTAACAGGGCTCCTTTTTCATACGGTATTGGAATCAGTGTATTGTCGGTCGAAGTAGTGGGGGTGTCAACATGTGAATTAGGATTACGCCGTGTTAAGTCACTAGTGTTGATTTTGGGTCTGTCGTCGGTAATGTCAATGGTGCGCTTTTTGTTATTGGTGTCGGGGCCGGTATCAGTACATCCTTCGGCCTAGCTGCCTGGTTATTGGTTGTGGTGATTTTCTTGTTGTGCAGAACCATAGGACACTGCTTAATGCTCACAACGTAAGGTCCTAAACACAGAGTGCAGGTTGCAGATGAGTGTTGTGGCAGCTTGTATGTTCATTTAAAGCACTATGGATAGGTATGGCAGTTGCGTTGGCCATGCCCCTACATTTGGTAGCGGATGACCTAGCTTTTGTAATTTCCTAGAAATTCTTGGATTCAACGCTATCGTTCTTTTCTCCGAAATGCCACAAGTCGTTTAATATTCGCTCGTTTTTATCATTTTTTGCTAGCTGAACGTAAATCACTGGCTTTTCTTGACGGTCAAGTTCTTTGGTCATGTGTTTGCATGAAAGGATGATGTAGCCTTATGATGGTCAGTTCTTCGAAGATATCAGTCTCTGGGATGCTTTCGCAGACGGGTTTCACGACGACTTTGACTGGTTTTGACTTCTTCCATGTGTATGAGTGGTATTGCTATTTCTTTGCGTTCATTATCCGTATCAGCAAACGAAAATTGTCACCGGAGAGTGGGAGGAGTTGAATACTGATGTTCTACAAAACAGCAGATTTGATTTCAATGCCGACTCAAAAAATTGAAGTGCATAGTTTGAATTTTCGATCGTGGGTCTTTGTTTTTTTCCTGTTTGACGGTTGTGAAGCCGTTTTTAGGATCTTCTTCGGAGGTGTGCGTGGTGTTCTCATCCCTAGTGATGTCCACCTTGTGATTCGATGCTTATTCTTATAGTTCGCTCGGAATCAGAATCCCGACAGAAGACTAATGCCGTTTTTACGCACATCAGAAAAATCGGTAACGAAAACGGCTCCAGGCTCCGTTCCTGCATACATCTAAGACCTAACAGCGGCCGATGCCAATACTTGTGACTTCTATATTTTATTCTAACATACAAAAAACTAAAAAGACGACGTCTATGAACACAAGAAAATATCAAGATATTAATCGAAGTGCCTAATGGTAATGTGAATACTGGTGTGTGTAAAAGGTACTCAACTCATTTTTTCATCCAAACTCAAATTCATATATTTTTCCCATATGTGGTTTTCTTTACTCAACATATTTTGAAGTATACATGTTTAAGTTATGTAACTAGTTATACAATTACTATTAGTTTGTGTTATTGAATTGCTTAAGAAGAATTTTTGAAAAAAATTCCTCCATATTATCTAATTATATCAATATTTACATGTCTATAGGAAAATTAAAATGGGGAGCTAATGTACGTGGTTGAAAAAAATTGTAATGAGCAAATGTCGAAAGTGTAATGAATTGCTAAAATTCGAAATGTTTCTTATTTGATGTATGTCTTTATCGTATTTCCTTTTAAATGAAAACCTATTGGCTTTTATATCAAAATTAGAAAATAATTTTGTTGCCTTATATAACTATATAAAACTATTATATATCTTTATGAGGAAAAATCAATAAAAAACTAATTATTATGATAATCAGTAAGAGTTAATTAAAAAATTCAATTGATTGGACATAAAATAGCTAAAAATGTCTATATCGGTTAGAAAATGGTGCGTGTACATGAGTAATGAGTAAAATAAATATTATTTTGTTTGCTTTTCCATTAGTTCTTAATCATAAAATTTACAGCATAAATAAACAGTCCCAAAATATATTTATACTTTTATCTGGATGTAAAATATGCTAACATTTCGTTATATTGCCTTCTAATTTATTTCATGAGCTTCAAAAGAGTATACAGTAAGAATATATTTCTTTTATGTAATATAAATTGTGTTAATATATATGTATTACTTTGAACATTAAGACAAAAATTAATAAAATCAATAAACATACACTGCGTCCCATTCAATGTTTTGATAAAAGAAAGAGAATATTTATTAGGAAAAATATTGTAATTGTTGTTGGTTATATCATGTACGAATATTATTAAAGACGCAATGTAATAATGATTTTATCCAAATATTTCTTGGGGAATAGATAGATATTATTTGTTATAAGAGAAATATAATTTTTAGGAAACTTATACAGGTGTGCAAATAAAATGAAAACAACAAACAATAAGTCTGATAGAAACACTAGTGTACACCAACTTTTTATGATATAACAGTAAGAATCTTCGTAAATACTCAATATTTAGTTAATTCCATGTACAATTTCATATAATTACTATAAAATTATTATTGATTTGGAATGAGCCGGTGGTGGTAAACGTGAGAATTGGCTGTAATTTAAATAATGTAAGACTACTGGTGCACAAAAATAGCTAAACAGAAAACTTGATGATGAATTCGTATAAGATGTAAGTAAGTAAATAGGTAGTACGGGACTTAAATCCCTAAATAAGGAGAGGTTGTCAAAGTATTGGTGCTAATTGGTATAGAAAACCTGTAATGCAGGTATAATGTAATGATGTGCAATAGGTTATTTTCTTTAATTCTCTTAATACCTAGTACATGCAGTTAGTTTCGCAATTATCTTCCTTAACTGCGAATGAGTCAGGCTTTATTTAATAATTTGTAATTTTGAGTTTTGTTTACGCCTCGATTATTTAGAAACCAAGGCGTAATTCTTTTCTCCTTAAATTTTATTTAGTATCAAAGATTGAATTCAGATAGCCTTAGAAGGATATAATCCAAAAACAGTATAGCTTTAAATGGTACGACCAATACACAGTGTTCAAAATGAACGAACTTGTGATCGAAATTAATCACGCTGTAAAAGTAGGTAAAAAATTAAATCTGGTTGAATTATTTTATGTCGTATAATTATGTATAAATAATGGATAAGGACTTATTCGATTTTAACCTCTTAGGGGATGAAATAAGTACTTAAAGATGTCACGATCTCAACGATCGTTACTTCCTGTGATATATAAGTATTTGTTTACTAATAAATAACTACTAATATTTAGTTATAAAGAGCTAGAGGTACTGTTGTAATGGGGAGAGCGTGGTTGACTTTTTTAGCTAGTTGTCAGTTGTTTTAGTGCAAGTACATATTATAGAAACTATTTCTGACATACACACAGCAAAGACAAAACAAATATAAGACTCTTCACTTGCGTCTTCCCTATACATTTTACTTTCGTCGTCATACTCGTACTCCTTAAGTTTAATTTCTACTTCCTCTGTAAGGTCAAGCAACAGAATCCTGTTCTGGTTTGACATAAAATCAGAAGAGGAGCTCAATAGGAGCCTATAGAATAAGTCTCTATTGATTTTAACGGGGTTGCTTTTCTGCGTATGTCTGTCCCGGTACTTCCTTACGTCCTTATTTTTTGAATCTTGGGCTTCTTCTGATAATTTACCGATAGGCAATAGAACTTCCTTAATAATTGCCATGAATAAGAATTTTATGTACTGTACGTTGCATGTAGTACCAATTGTACAAATATATGTACAATTCTGTAGTGGCCTTAAAATATTCATCAAACTTGTCAATATTAATAGAATATCCACTATTTAAAACACGCAAATAACACCAATTTGTAAGGTATTGCGGGAAAAACGATTATCTTGTAAAATTTCTGCTTTCTTATTCTTTGAGATAGTTCAGAACATGAATTTTCTTCACAGAAAAACCTTGACCAGATACTTCCATCATTTTTTTCCAGATGTGTAATTTCCATAGCGGCAAAACGCCCAAAATACACTAAAATCATTAAGTAAACACTAATTAATAGTATATTACATACCGAGGTGGAAAGTGTTTCATTACTGTCGAGAGATTAAGTAGTTAACCGAGACGCGAAGCGTCGAGGTTAACTTTGTCTTGAGACAGGAATGAATCTTTTCACCGAGGTTTGTATACTATTTTATTTACAACCATAATTATTATATTTATTTATGATAAAAATTCCGGTAAAAGTTTTGAAAAGTTGTCAGATTTGTGTTGTTCTAGCGTAAACGTCAAATAAATATACGTCAGTTTTTTTCGGTGAATAGATTATAAAAGAAATGTTGAGTAGTAAAGCTTTCAAGGACTGCACTCCACTTGAACTGAGGGAAACTGTCCTACCGTAGCAATCCAGATATCTTGGCTCGAATGTAGGACAAGAAATCACTATTTCATAATATCAGTAATAGCAGGGCGGCCTATCTACATGGATGCAAGCTTCCAATAATTCTAGTGTAACAATTAATTTTATTTACAACCATACAATTAATAATTATTTGTGATAAAAATTCCGATAAGGTGTTGACATTGAGGTTAAGAAACGAGGGCAGTAATAGCGAGCGGGAAGTAAATGAGGGCAGTAATAAGAGGGCGGGAAGTAAACGTGAACAAAGTCACACTTCCCAACTTTTAAAAAGTCAGAAATGCCAACATTACGCGTATGGTTGTAAATAAAAGTGATTACACACAAATTGAAGAAACAATTATGCGAAATTAAAAAGTTTTTTGAGGAAACCAAGAAAATAATAAAGTATACTTACGACGGCACTTCATAACTTCTAATAAAAGACTAGATAGGTAGGGCACTTTTTTAATTACCTACACTATAATCTCTCATTTTATGAAAAATTCACTGATTTGCAAGCATTACCAATAAACATTAACCCTCATTAAAACTTGAATTATATATAGGGTTATAGACAGCCGACGTTACCTGGAAATAAAAACTGCTTCCTAGAAGGTATAGGATGCTATGAATCCTTAAAGTAAGTACTTTTACCTGTAATAATTACTTTTAAATCCACCAAGATACCTGGCTCAGGTAATAACAAACACAACTTAAGTTTCGGGTACTAAAATATATCCTATAGAAATATTGATAACTTTGCAGTTTTTGATTATTAATGTCTCTGGTTCTGACAAAGATAAAACAGCAATCCTCGGCAAAAAAAAATATATGATGACGCGTACCAACAAAGACATGAGTTAGTAGTAGTTAAAATTTTAAACATTTTTAAATACGTTTTCGTCGATTTTGAACACGGTGCGATGCCTGCGAGCAGTTTCTTTATATCACACTCATCCTTCACTATTTGTATTTGTTGATACGAGATTAAAAATTCAGATGCAGGTTTATATTAAAATAGTGTCAATGGTCCCTACGAGTATCAGAATGCTGTTTCTAAAAAACGTTAAATGTACTTATAACAGCAAATATTGAATTACTAGAGTGGCAGTATTAGCACAAACTTTAACAAGGTGATAATTAATGTATGTCAATGTAAATACCAATTTTTGTAAAAATCAAAATTTTTATATTTTGGGATGTGTGTAGATTCGTATACTTTTAATCCTTTTACTTGATTACGTGCGGAGATCCGAATCACCCAAGTAAATAGATGCGAATGCAGTTAAAAGAAATTCTAAATTCCGAGATGTGATGTAACACATAACTATTTATAATTTTTCCATAATATTAGGTTCTTAAATAAATGATTATCACTGGTTGTTATGTCACGGTGCAATAGGCAAGATGTTTTATTTCTGGCTTGGATTTTTACAGCTTTGTGTGTTTCACTTGACTGAAAATCGGTTGTTAAGTTTTAAAATTTATTAGGCTTAGTATTGCAATTATTTATACATTGTGGTGCACCACAGCAATGATCACTCTATCCTATTTACATTTAGCAATTGACTTGTAATACATTACTAGAATTTATGTTTTACTCTAAAACTGCCGAAATCGCTAGTTTGCGCAGGTACTCGAACGTAAGTTACAACGTTTCCAAATTGTTCAAATGCCGAACTGGACCGTTTTAAAACTACTCGAGTGTACTACTTCATGTACTTAACGAGAAAATGAAAAGCTATAAACTTGATAAAACCCCACAAAATTGATTTATTCGGTGATTTATTGTACCGAGCCAGAATAAATACTTCATATTTTCTGTAAGGCAATATATTGTCCTAAAGGTTAATTGTTTTAGGTTTCCTTTATCATGACTAAAAATGTTGGAGGTAGACACTTGAACAAATTTGCTCGAAAAATGAGTATAAGAACGTTTCTCTTAATTATTACATGGCTATTTTTCCATTAAATTAATGCGCAGGTAACACCTGTTACATACATAAGTTTTAGGAAAAATACGAATGTTCTCTGGGGCCTGATTCTCGAGTCGAGAGAACAGAGATTTCGAGAGAATAATGGAGGGGATTCTCTTGAAATGTTAAAAATCGTATTCTTGAACTTGAGAGATAGATCCCTTCCCTCAAGAGTTGGGAGAATTTACATCTATCGGTTCAAGTCAAGCGAACATATTAAAAGTTAAGAGAAGCATGCGCATATCGACTTAAATTTTGTACATATGACCGATCAATGCTTGTTATTAAGGGGAGAAATATAATTATTCAGCAGATAATTTTTATGTTTTTTCATGTATATGACTTCCCACATATCTAAGTTTCTATTGTTGCTTTGTTTAACTAAACTAACATTTTCTAGGCTGAAGTTGTGACTTGTATCAATATGATGTAGAGCTAATGCGGATTTTTCTACATTGTGTAATTTGACATGAACCATGTGTTTTTTATATCGTATTTGAACGTTTCTTCTGGTTTGTTATCTTGTATACCGACATCGGATAACACTTAAGACACTCTTGAAATATGTATTAAACTTTTGAGTAATATCTTATTTAGAATTGTTAATCCATAATCCTGTCACTGTTAAATTAACCCGTTGTCTTTCTCAGAAATATTTTGTATTTCCCATTGAACTAATTCACAGAATGATATATTGTTAATACCTATTCGTTGTAATTTTGCTTTAATCGTTTTTCAGCTACCTTTAAAATTGTTCTGTATAACATGTATTTTTATTATAAAATGTCTCGTAGATAATAGGTTTAAATACATAATTATATATTAAACTTTTCATTAATATCTTATTTAGAATTGTAATTCGTAATCCTGTCAGCGTTAGTTTTACCCGTTCTTTCTCATTAATATTTTGTATTTCCCATTGAACTAATTCTCAGAATTTTATAGTGTTAATATTCGTTGTAATTTTGCATTAATCGTTTTTACACCCTACCTTTAAAATTTGTCTGTATAACATGTATTTTACTTATTATAAAATGTCTGGTAGGTAATATGTTTAAATAGTTATTAAACTAATTTTGTGAAAAAGGTGTTTTATTTTATTTTATTATTTTTATTACTTTAATATATGTTACATTATTTCTACATGTATGATACGTAGAAAACAATATTCACATTTCGATGTTTAGCCTAACACTTTCCGGAAATCCAACTGATATAACCCATAAAACCTTTCAACATTACACACGCTATTTAAAAGAAATAGTTTTCGTATTACATATTACCTAATATACACTGTTCTATACAACAATTGTCCTAATCCGCATTCATTTGCAACCTGGCAACATTGCACTGCTATTTCCTACACGATCGACACACATCCCTACCTAAAAACAGCTATTCTTGAAGTTAGGAGAACCAGGGATGGGAGTGTGATCTATCACTTCTCTCAATAGAACGTTCACTTCTCTTAAGTTCGAGAATCGGGCCCCTGTAGTATAATAAATGTAATAGATCTAGTCAGCCATGAAGAAATTTGTCGATCGGTGTCTTGTTAATTTATTTGACTTTTCACATTGGTGTCTGTCAGTTCTATAATGTCGTACAAACTAAATATTCGTTAAGTCCATTTATAACCTGGTTGGACAGCTACCCAAAACAGATATAGTTAACATTTTTTAGTGAACAAAACATATCAAAAAGAACTATATATCGTACAATTTTTGAATGCGAACAAGGAATATCACGCATCAACCTCCCAAAAATAGTCCGTTCACGCAAGTTAACTGGAGTTCAAGTTAATAGATAATCCGAACATGCCAAAATTACTCTGGGATTTCTACCCGTAAACTTCTTGCCGTTTTAATGTTTCAAACGCTACAATATTTTGTTATTTAGCACGAAATGGTTTAAAGTATAGAAAATGTAACAGATGTCCCAAATATAGCTCTGCATAATTGGCCAGAATTCCATGTTGTTGTCGAGTTTTACAAAGTATACATTTTGCTAATAATTAAACAATAATCATGGACGATAAGAAATATTTTATATTTAGTCATGTGGAGCTTCCTGGAAGTACAGGTTTCTATACAGATAATATTGGAAAAAGCTCTGATAATATAAAATTAAAGGAGCAAAATTTTCATATAATGTTTTGATCTGGTGTGCCATATCGGAATTGGAAATATTTAGACCTTATGCAGACCGTGTAAGAGAGCAAGTGGTAGACGCTGAATTATTTATTCACAACTAACTGACAAAACTAATGAATTTCATTAGTGTACATCACATGAATGATAATTACATGTTTTGGTTTGACCTTGCAGCGGCGCATTAACCTAGAAGAGCTCTAAACTGGTTAGAATCTCAAGGAATACCATATGCTCCTAGAATCGACAATCGTTCAAATGTCCCGTTGGCAAAGTTCAATTGAAACTTTTTGGGCTTTATTGACAATGGTTGGGAAGCTCGAAATGAGCAACAATTACGACAGGGGATATTCCAAAAACTTAGAGCATTTGATTTAGAAGCCGTCCAAACATTAATGAGAGATGTAAGATAGAGGACCCCTAGCGGCATATAATATTTAAATATTAAGGTCCAAGGTTCATTAAACAGAGTTATAATATTTTCCCGTTTTGAAGTCTTTTTGAGTTTATATAACAAAGGTTAAAAAAATCCCAAAACTTATGTAACAGGTCTTATATGCAAATTATAATAAGTAATTTACGTATAAGAAGTATAAACTATAGCAAATCTATACAAACAATATTCCGGAAGGTTAGCCAAAAACACTGTTAATTTACATACTCCGGAACAATGCAAGCAATCTCATCTATTGAATTTGAATAGTGATTTTGTTATGCGTCAGGGTGTTTCTTGAATAATTTTTTTACTTTATGCATGATAGTAAGTATTCTGTTATTAACTAGTGTAGAAATTAACTGCCAGGATGTGCCTATGTACTTGTAATGTTTTGTTTGTTGAGATCGCAATTTTTCTGTGTGATAGGGTTACTCGAATAATATTTTTTCTTTCTGTAGGTTTTTCTCATATAAGAATTACTACCCGAATGGATTTATATAACGCCCAAGAAAAGGATTTTGTAAGTTAACTTTTGACGAGGCAAAAAAAATGGAATTTTTGCATAAATTGTCCGTATGAAATCTAGCTGGATCACGGCTAACAGGACGAAACATGTGTTCTTAAAAAGAAATCATGATTGGCTACAAGCTACAGTGGAAATTCCCAATAACAAAAAAGAGAAGCTCGATCGTTCATCAAAGTTGAAGATTTAAGCGCTTGTAGTAAAAGACTAAAAACTCAAGTTTTTAGAGAGGATAATATAGCTAAAGTACTTTTATATGCTAGCCTAATGAATTTCCGTAAATCTGGAAGTCCTGAAGGAGCGAAAGTGGTTGTGGATGTTACTAAAAGTCCGGTACGAGGCGCAATGTATTGGTAAGCTTTGTAAATAACCGCGCCAGTCTTTAGCAATTTTTGTCAAAGCGTGTTTATCCCGGAAGCAGTATGAAATTATAAGAAGTAGTGATAGTAAGCTGTATCCATATATTATAGTCTAATATAAAGAGCAAAACAGGAATATTATCCAATACGAGAATCATACAATGGTAACTGTAACAAGTGCAAAAGTTCTACTGCAAAGTTTGTTAAACCGTACAGCTTAGCAGCTTTTTCTGTATCTAGAAGATGTACTATAAACATTTAACATACTAGATCTAGCGTCATTAGAGCTCATATTCAAATGGGAATTGTTCAAAGCAGTCGCAATACAAAGAAAAATTTGAAAATATTACCGACTCTGACGTCAATATTGTCAGTCATCTTTAATGTTTCTTCAATTTCTTTGTAGTAGCAATTAGCGAATTATTTGGTAGACTGCAGCAGCATCCTCGGAACGCTATTGCAGACCTATGAGAATTAGATTAATCAGGTAAACCGTTGATGTTACAAAAGAAGAGCTAAATTATTTCGGTGAACAAATTAGACAGCTAGTAGAGACAAACATAATCAGATAAACAGAAGACGTGTCTATCAAACATACACAATGCTGTTGACCATGGTTGACGGTAAATTTTGCAATGCGGCAACACAAACAACATCGACAATAAAATGCTATATTTTTAAGGGTACCTCTCAAGACTTCAATAGACCAAAAGAAGTTGAAATAAATAACTTGAAATTTTGGTTTATCCACACTACACGACGAATACGATTTTTTGAAACATTACTCCATTTGTCTTATAAAATCCCAATACAAAATTGGCTAGATAGTTTGGAGGCTGAGAAAGACTTGATAAAGAATAGAAAGAAGAAAATGCATGAAAATTTTAAAGTAGAACTTGGTCTCATTGTCGATGTTCTCAAACATGGTTATGCTAGCAGCAGTGACGGCAACACTATTCGAATATTTTTCGCAAACGCTAAAGTGTCTTCCAATATGACAGGGGCCGACCTACATTTAATTCAGAGGTTTGGGTTATTGTAATAATATTCAGTCGATATAAAATAAATGTCGAACAATTTCCTGAATATTGCTGTGATACCGCCAAATTGTATGTAGAGCTGTCTGTATTCCTGACGCCCGATGTATCCGACTGTCAAAATATTTTAGCAAAGAAGCCCTGGTAATGCTACTTCTTCCAGAAGTGTAAAATGTAAATGAGACACCAAAGGGGCACACACTGCAAACATCAATGATGAAGATCTTGAAGATGATAGTGACACCCCAGATCAAGAAATTTGAAAATGGCCATCCGATTAGATAATGTGTAAGTCATTCAATAAGTAATTTACAATTTTATTGCCTCTAATTAATGTTATATACAGCGTGTCCCAGAATTGATGTTACAAGAGGTGTGTGGAACTAAAAATCTTTGATTCTGAATTTGATCTTTTGTAAATAAGCCCTGCTTGGTTTTTAAACTTATTTTTAGTATAGTTTCGAGTTTGTAAAATCACGTAAGCCTTGACAGTTGAGCAAGATCTATTTCCGTTTCAGGTAAAGTACCTTACTCGTTCAGAATATGCTAAAATATTACTAAGAAAAGTTGTTCAGGATGACAAACTATGGCTCTATTAAAGATTTCGGGAAGATCTACCTACTTTGATTAAGTCGTTATTTTTTAGATTCAACAAAATAAAATTATATGCATTATCATCGGGGAGAAATGTATTGAAGCACGAAATTTTTATAAAAACATAGTATTTTAAGACGAAGCAACTTTTAGCACAAATGGCGTTATTGCCTTTCTAAATTGTCGCTACTGGTCTACAAAAAATCCAAACTTTTGGATCATTGTAGAAGACAGTATTAGCAAAACGTGAATGTGTGGTGTCCCATTTCATACCGTTCTGGCATTATTGGACCTTACTTCATAGAGGAGCGGTTAAATCAGGATACTTATCTACAGCTACTTGAAAGATTCAGGGAAGAGTACTTACATGATGTGCCGCTGACAGAAAGACTAGCAATTTATTTCCAGCAAGACGGATGCCCTGCACATTCAACGCGTAGCTGAATGGATAAATTTGGTGTTTGGAGAAAGGTCGATAGCTAGAAATGATTCGATTGCGTGGCCTCCAAGGTCGCCCGATCTCACTATACTAGATTTTTATTTATGGGGTCGCCTCAAAAACCTGGTTCACTCCCAGCCGATACCTAACAGTAGAGGTGTACGAAGCGCCATACACCACATACAAATCGAGGAATTCGGAACAGTTTCAGAGAATTCAGGCGTCGTATAGACCGGTGTGCACAAAAAGGTGGCAGTTATGTTGAATAAATTATTGATTGTAGAGCAATATTATTATTACATTTTGTACACTTAATTTGTGAATAAATATAATTTTATTTTGTTGTTGAATCTAAAAAATAACGATTTAATCAAAGTAAGTAGATCTTCCGCAAATTTTGTATAGAGGCATAGTTAGTCATTCTGAACAAGTTTTCTTAGTAATATTTTAACATACTGTGAACGAGAAAGGTATTTTACCTGAAACGGAAATAGATTTTGCGCAACTGTCAAGGCCTACGTGATTTCACAAACTCGAAACTATACTAAAAATAAGTTTCAGGCCAAGCAGGGCTTATTTACAAAAGCTCAAATTGAGATTCAAAAATTTTAGTTCCGCATACCTATTGTAACATCAATCCTGGGACACGCTGTATATAGTCCTTCTCTTAGTATGTAAATAAATTGTATTTGCTGTTATTTATTTTTCGATATTTCATTGAAATAAGCTATATGAAAATTTCAAAATGACCATATACATGGATTTGGAGAGTTAGTAAATCATACCGCTACCCACGACATAGAAAGTTCAGAAGAATATCTAACAATGTAGGAAGAATTTCCATGATACCTGAAAGTCTAAATATGAAAGGAGTATAGAACTATCATTGTTACTATTCACTAACTTTCAAATAAATCTTCCACCATGCATTTCTCTTCAGTCTGACAAGAAACCAACATTAAATTTGTCAAATAAATATTGACAATCGCTCCGCAAGAAGAGTAAACTTCATCAATTTTAAAACATATAAAACTTTTAAAATCGATTCTGAAAACAACGTTGTTGATAGGTGTAATAGGATGATCATATTAGGGCGGCATGTTCCAGTTTACTCACGACAAGGTCATGAAATAAAGGTATACGTAATTGACTATTACTGAAATATTAGGATACTCTCATCCTGAGCCCATAAAATTCTTATTCAAATCTTATGAGAAAGAGAGGCGAAAATCAAAAAATAATCAGAGATTGCTAAATTATCGTCGCAGACCCTTAACGTGCTTTACGACTGAAGTTGATGTAGCAATAATTAGTAATATTCATTTTGAGTCTATTGACGGAGCTGCAGTGTTGGGAAATTTCGGTGAAAGATTGGTTTGTTGTAAATTTCACTGAAATGTTTCACTAACACATTCACTGAAATGTATTTTTTATCATACCCGATTACTTGAATCATAATCCTGGTATCTCGAACGCATTTGAATGTGAAATCAGGCCTTTAAAGCTCGGCGTGCTTTAAAGTTGCTTTATTTAAAATTTAGTGTTTTCAATAATATAATTATTAATACGTAAAAAAGTAAAACGGTAAGTAGAACAAAATGGTAAAATTACTAAAACTTAAGTTAAAAGTTTTGTTCAGAATGAGAAATTAAAATTATTGAAGTCAACGAATTTAAAATTATTGAATTAAAAAATAATGCACAAAAACAAATTAGAAGCATAGATAAACAAAAAACAAAAAGTAAAAGGTAAAGAACAACAACATCGGTATTCTTATTTTGATATTTTGTTATTTTTATTCTTGTAATTCCTGTTTTTCTTTGTCACTATTATTTTTTTCATAATTTTCTGCATCGTTCTCCATAATAACTTTTATGTATTCATAATCTCCTTCTTCTTCATTATTCTTGTTACTTATTTCTACTTGATCTTCCACACTCCCTGTATCTAATATTTCCTTCTCTATATTGTCATATTTTTTATGTTCATCATCTTCTGTTCCAATTATATCAAGACTATCTGTTTAAACTTCCTCAAAACTATCTAAGTCAATATCGTCATAATCATTTATCTCATTAGTTAAACCTATAACAGTGTTGGTATTGAATTTAATAAATGATAATTCTTCGACCCGTTTACAATCCAATCGATTTCTTTTTTTGGAATGTATATGACCCATACAGCTAAAACTTCGTTCAGTGGAAGCTGAGGAAGAAGGAACAGTAAGTATTTTGAGAGCCACTCTAGATAACATATTTTTCTACAATAACCCTTCCACCAAAGGTATCCCGTCATATTTTCAGCATCTAAAACATTCCATAGGTAGTCGCTTTTGAAGCGAGCTTCTTATGCCCGAAAATTGGCTGTTTCAACTGCAATATCATGTTTTGACAAACCCATCTTTTCCCCAACGACTTCTACGAAAAACATGTCGGAAACAAACTGGTGCTCATTCAGATCACCTCCTTCTGTTTTTGGATGTGATAAATTGCTTCTTGTTTTCGGTTTTGTAATGTATTTTTTATATCACTTTCATCATTTTCTCAAATAACATGATATATTGTTGCATCTCTGTAATGACATTTACGACCAGATGAGCATTTAGGAGATCGCTCTTTAAAATATTTATACCATCAACACATGGTTCCAAAATCCTTATAGTTTCGGCAATAGCTTCATAGCCATCACCTAATACATACATAGTTTTTAATTTTTAAGAAGTCCTTCTTTTTTGATGAATCAGTTAGTGGCTGTTGTATTTTTGCATATTCGTCGCTTATAACAACATGCTCTAAAACAGATCGAGAAAAAATTAAACTCCTTATGCAGTTAAAAGTTGATCCCCATCAGAACTGGCATCATTAATGCACAACCAGTTTTTTTATTCTTTTTTTGTCAAACAAAGCCTTCAAAACATGAGTATTGTTTATGAATGTAATATTTTTTTTTGCTCTTGTGATAACTTTTTACTCGAAGAAGTTCTATTATATCTCCTACAAAAAGATGAATTAAGTGCGCCAACCATCCTAAAGCAATAACATAACCTGAATTTGTAACTTCCACTTCAAGATATTTCGTAGGCAAACTTTTCAGTGAAACTTTCAGTGAAAAGTGAAAATTTCACTAAGAGAGAAACTTTCTCCCAACACTGCCGATCAGCAATTAACGAGAAAATTAATAATTCTTTACAACATACAATAGATTTTAATATCAGCGTAGGTTTGGTTTACCATGAAGGCTATAAATAACAACGGTCCTAGGTCAGAAACCTATGGGACACCAACTATAGTTAAGAATTCCTGTGAACAGTGGCCATTATAATAAATTATTGTTTATACATACAGAAACAGATGAAAACGTTAAAAAACCTAATTACTCAAAAATACTCAGTACCGAAACACTAATAAATGTCTGGGAAACAGTTGCATAATATTCAAATAGACTACCTGTTTGAATATGATACGACTGATTCCCAAACATTTATTTGTGTTTCCGTACAATGTATTTTGACGAATATCGCCTGCTAAGTTAATCTCTTGTTTTTGTTGTTCTTGTTGTGTTACATAATGAAGTCATCCTTGATATTGCTTGCAAATGGCTCAATATATACAGTATGTTAGATTTTATGTGTAACAGCAAATATCTTGGCTATTGTATAAATGATTTAAAAATGACGTGTAAGAAAGTTATTAGATTTATTTTTAATAATGAATGAAAATTGGTAAAATAATTCAACATAAAATAATTTAATAATTTAGGTAAAACAAATAAATTTCATATTTTTAAATGGAACACACCCAGTATTACTGCATATCTGAAACTACATGAATTTATCATTACAACGGTATATCCCATATTGAACTTACTTCATTAATTTACCGCGTAATAGAAGAAATAACTGAGTGCCTTTAAATCGTAGACAATTCAAAGAAAAAGGTTTTATAAGCCGTTGCCTTTGTATGTTCTGTTAAGCAGTGACGAGGAATGGTATCAGCTGAATTGTTATTACTATTGCTAGCGTGTCGAAGTGACAGGAAATTGATATTGTTCATTTTCATCTCGTGGCACATAATGGGGATAATTATTATTCTAATAATGAAAAAATACATATGTTGAGACCGTTCATCAGATGTAACGACATTTCTAGAGAAGCTTCTGCATTGTATAAAACCTTGTATCCAGAAAGGGTACAGCCATATCTTTGCACGTTTCCAAGAATTGAACATAATTTACGAAGAAACGGAAGTCATAGTGCTAAAATACGATGACCAAGAAATGAACGTGCAGCAGTAGTCGACGTAGGAATAAGTCACCATAGAGTATTATCCATTCTAAAAATATATAAAATGTCCCCTAATAAATTAATTCACGGTTTAAGAGCTGGTGATTCTGATAGGAGGTTAATATTTTTGATGTTCAATTGTTTTTCAGATTTTGACACATTATTAAGAGATATATTTGTTGTGACTCATAAAATCTAACACACTGAGAATTATTTCTAGATAAATTTTTGAGGTCCGGCAACAACAGTTAAGTTGGTTATAATAATGTAACGAAACAAGTGCACAAAGAAAGGCAGACTTTGCGAGCGACAATAAAAAGAGGTTGTAAATCATCTCGACGCGACTGGTAAACATCGTAAAGCAATAAAAAGCAATAAATCATCCGTTTGCGGCACTGAGAAGAGACAGAATGTCTATCGAATGTTCTACAAACATCGAGAGGAAGATGGAGTTTACGCGAATGCTTCCAGATGTTTCGTATGTGTATATAAGGCGGTTGGGTCACCGATGGATGAGTAATTCCGGAATAAGAAGTTCGCCGAACAGACCAAAGTAGAAATAAATATAAGAAATAAATAAATAGTTCTTTAAGTGGTAGCCGAAGAAAAGACATAAATATTAGAGTGTTACATAAATAGCAGTGATATAAATACGGTGCAGTTTTTATTATAGTGCAATAAAGATATAACTATTACAGACATATAAATAGTACTGGTAAATAAATACATGTGTTAATTTAAATCGTTGTAGTTTAAGTGTGATACATTAGTTTTATATTTTTATATTGTAATTAATTTTAAGTGTATGAATATAGAGACTGTTTTAAATAAATAAATTGCTCGAGTTGTTTATTGCGAACCCGAAAACGTTACAATAATATACTACCTGATATTATAAATGTCGATATTCTTTGGAATTGTAACGGCAGTACATATATATTTATTATATTATTATTTTTATTATGATCCAACACAGAATTGGTATACTTTTTGTGAACGTACACGTGGTAGCTATCGTTCTGTATAAGAAGTGAAGTGTGTTGTCTCAAATAACTAAATTGATAAATTATGAATATTTGCTACATGATCCTAAATTCTATTGCTCTAAAATCTGTTTTTATACATTTTACAGGCAATAATGAAAAAAAGATATAATAGTAATTATGTTTAGTCTTGCAAATAATATACCTAGCTCATTCGCAATGATAATTGATACTATATATAGTCCAGTCATTTTGTTAAAACTTTGACAAGGAAAGAAAAGTGAACCGAGAAGTGTAAATACTTTCTTATACGTAGTATAAGGAAATATTGTGATGATGAAAATGTTTGACCTCGAGATTTTTGCAGATGTCCACATTTTGAAGTCCCTTGATACGAGAAAAGTGGTTTTTAGAAAATGTCTCTCTCTCTCTCTGTGTGTGTGTGACTGTCTGTCTGTGTGCGACCACGATAGCGAACAAACCGTTGTAGATATCAATTCCAACTTTTGTATTTACGTGTACAATCTCCCTCTTGAGATCTGATTAGTTTTTCAGTAAAATCGGTAGACCGAAAGTGGTAGTTTACTTCAGTGAAAAAATCAAATTTTGCCAATATTTCGTCAACTACAAAGGTTAAACAAATTTATAAAGAATTCATATGTATTTAAAATTAAAATGGGAACAATTTTATTTAGATAGTTTTTCGAAATTCTTACCGGAAGTAGGTCAGTTTTTTGCGAATATTTCACAAGTCATGCTTTTTAGACAGGTACGTTACAAGTATAAAAGTATTTAGAACTTAATTTTCAATACCTTTTCTATAAATCAATTTTCAAAATTCGGACCGGAAGTACCACTTTTACTCTTACGGAATAGCGATTTTTTGCAAATATGTCGTAAATTATGTATTCTATATTGTTATATATTTATGAAGAGTACAAAAGTATTTTGAGCTAGATTTGCAATATTTTTTGTATACATGAAATTTCAAAATTCGGACCGGAAGTAGCACTTATACTATAGTGATTTAAAAGAATGGAAATACTTAAAATAGGGTTTTGAATAATTTTTGTATAAAAAAATTCTTAAAATTGCATACCTTGTAACGCTCATACGTATAAGAAAGCCGTGTGGTGGTCACACCTATTTTTTTATATGTTGTAGGGGGCGCTTAGAAAAGATTAACTTGAAGTTTTCGACCAAGATTTCTTATGTGCATTTTCCGCCATCTTGAAAAATGGGGAGAATTTTGGTTTTTGTTAAGATACAGGATTGTTGTTTGGCCATTTTTTGTTCCTCTTTCGATGCTCTACAATTTAGATTTTATGAACTTTTCGCCTATTATTGTTAGTTGTTAAGATATCGAAAGAAATATATTTATTGAAAAAATGACTATCATCAAACTTGCAGTGTATGCTCAGATAAAAAAAATGAGGTGTGGCCACCACACGACTTTCTTATACGTACGAGCGTTTCAAACTATACAATTTTAAGAATTTTTTTATACAAAACTTATTCAAAATCCTATTCTAAGTACTTTCATTCTCTTAATAAATCGCTATAGAATGCATACTTTGCAAGATATTCGAAAAAAAGTGCTACTCGCTAAGAGTAAAAGTGCCACTTCCGGTCCGAATTTTGAAATTTCATGTACACAAAAAATATTACAAATTCAACTTTAAATACTTTTGTACTCTTAATAAATATATATAGAATGCATAATTTACGACATATCTGCAAAAAATCGATATTCGGTAAGAGTAAAAGTGGTACTTCCGGTCCGAATTTTGAACTTTTTTTATACAAAAGATATTTAAAAGTATGTTCTAAATACTTTTATACTCGAAATGTACCTGCTTAGAAAGCATGACTTGCGAGATATTCGCAAAAAACTGATTTTCGATAAGAGTAAAAGACCTACTTCCGGTTGGAATTTCGAAAAACTTTTTTAAGATAATTTGTCTCAAATTTAATTTTGAGTACATACTTTGCAAGATATTATCAAAAAAGTGCTCCTCGCTAAGAGTAAAAGTGCTACTTCCGGTCCGAATTTTGAAATTTGATATATACAAAAAATATAGCAAATCCAGTTTTAAATACATATTTGCAAAGAATCGCTATTCGATAAGAGTAAAAGTGGCACTTCCGGTCAGAATTTTGAAATTTTTTTTATACAAAAGATATTGAAAATTATGTTTTAAATACTTTTATACTCGTAACGTACTTGTCTAAAAAGCATGACTTGCGAAATATTCGCAAAAAACTGATTTTCGATAAGAGTAAAAGGCCTACTTCCGGTAGGAATTTCGAAAAACTTTTTAAATAAAATTTTAATTTTAAGTACATATGAATTCTTTATAAACTTGTTTAAACTTAGTAGTTGACGAAATATTGGCAAAATTCGTTTTTTTCGCTGAAGTAAACTGCTACTTCCGGTCTACCAATTTTACTGAAAAACTAATCAGATCTCAAGAGGGAGATTATACACGTAAATACAAAATTTGGAATTGATATCTACAGCGGTTTGACCGCTATCGTGGTCACACACAGACACACAAACACACAGACACACAGACACACATACAGACACACACACACACAGACATTTTTTAAAAACCACATTTTCGGTATCAGGGGACTTCAAAACGTGGACATCTGCAAAAATCTCGAGGTCGAAAATTTTCATCATCACAATACTTCCTTATACTACGTATAAGAAAGTAAAATTGTTTCTGTTTTTTACTTTCTTATACGTAGTATAAGGAAGTATTGTGATGATGAAAATTTTCGACCTCGAGATTTTTGCAGATGTCCACGTTTTGATGTCCCCTGATACCGAAAAAGTGGTTTTTAAAAAATGTCTGTGTGTGTGTATGTCTGTGTGTGTGTGTGTGTGTGTGTGACCACGATAGCGCTCAAACCGCTATAGGTATCAATTCCAAATTTTATATTTACAAATATAATCTCCCTCTTGAGATCTGATTAGATTTTCAGTAAAATCGGCAGACCGGAAGTAGTAGTTTACTTCAGTGAAAAAATCGAATTTCGCCAATTATTCGTCAACTACTAAGTTTAAACAAATTTATAAAGAATTCATATGTACTTAAAATTAAGTTTGAGACAAATTGTCTTAAAAAAGTTTTTCGAAATTCCAACCGGAAGTAGGTCTTTTACTCTTATCGAAAATCAGTTTTTTGCGAATATCTCGCAAGTCATGCTTTTTAGAGAAGTATGTTTCGAGTATAAAAGTATTTAGAACATAATTTTCAATATCTTTTGTATAAACAAAATTTCAAAATTCAGACCGGAAGTACCACTTTTACTCTTATCGAATAGCGATTTTTTGCAAATATGTCGTAAATTATGCATTCTATATATATTTATCAAGAGTACAAAAGTATTTAGAACTGGATTTTCAATATTTTTTGTATATGTGAAATTTCAAAATTCGGACCGGAAGTAGCACTTTTACTCTTAGCGAGTAGCACTTTCTTGATAATATCTTGCAAAGTATGCATTCTATAGCGAATTATTAAGAGAATGAAAGTACTTAGAATAGGATTTTGAATAAGTGTTGTATAAAAAAATCTTAAAATTGTATAGTTTCAAACGCTCGTACGTATAAGAAAGTCGTGTGGTGGCCACACCTCATTTTTCTCTCGGGTGATAATTACTAGTTTTAGCGGGCCGCTAGGTCGACGGTACGCATGAATCACGATCTAACTGCTCATTCGTTGGATTTCAAGAGAGTTATCATAAATACTCTATTATATTGCTTGTCGTAAAACATCTCCCGTTTCGTAGCATTTCCGTGGCTTCGAAAACTTTAGAGTAAGCATACGCGATTGAGAACTTCGTGAAAATAGGCGATTGTGTTATTTGCAACAAACCTTTGATTTAGGACAGTCATATGTCCAAGAAGAAAGCTGTTCAAGGTCTCTTAGCAGCGAGCATTAAAAAGGACATGAGGAACATAAACGGATATTAAGTGTTCACTCAGTGAATGTTCAAAGTACGTGCTTTGGAAACAATGGGAACAATAGACTAGCATCATATGCTTCTCGTCGAATTAGTGGATCTGCACCGAGAGAACTGGAAGGACTGGGGGAACCCGAACAATTGGAAGCTAGCTAAGAGAATTTTTTTGCAAGAAACATAATAAACCAAGGTAACATTGTTCGCTTCGCCTTCATTTTGCAAAAGTCTAAATCAAAGTCGAACAAGCTTTTGAGGGCGCGGATACTCTGGTCGTAACCACGGCACATGAAGAAACATGAAATTATGACTCGGTTGAAATCGAAAACCAGCAAAATGAATACTCTCCAGCTAATATCAAGCATGATAGGTTTGTTCTTGACAACATACTCTTCCTTCATGTTTTAGGGGTTGTGATACCATATAGCCTCTTTTCAACATTGGCAAATTAAAATTTATTAACACTCTAGAAAAGCACACGGAACTGTTATCATCGGTAGAATTATTCAAAGTAGGAAACCGATTCCTCATCCACCTATATGGTAGTGCAAAGCAGAGCGAATTCATCAGAGCTACGCAAAATCTGTCACCAGAAATAGGTGCAACCTCTGGGGCTTGCGATGAAGACACCATGGACTGGAGCCGATTGTGAACACTGCTGAAATCGTGGCACCCGAGATTTTGAAGCTTATGCCATGTATATGCGGAGTTGCTTGTGGGTTCAAAAAAGCTGGTATTGCGTGTTCCATTATTTGCCTAAATAAGAATTTCTATTTACAGAAGAGCTTAAATCTGTCATACTTTCGATTCGAAATACCAGGTCATCTGGCACCGATAATATACCTGTGCATGTTCTTAAAGAAAGTGCTGATATCTTCATCAAGCCCCTATGCCACATAATCAATAATTCCTTCAACACAGAATATTTTCTGGATTTTTTAAAACACGCAATTGTGATTCCTGTCCACAAAAAGGGTTTTCTAAATTATCTAAGTAACTACAGACTAATTATCCTCTTAACTAGTTTTTCAAAAGTCTTTAAAAAAAAGTAGCATATACTTGTCTTTATAACTATCTTAATGAACATGATCTCGTCAGTCAATATCAACATGGTTTCCTCAAAGGAAAACGCATCGAAACTGATTTTTTTGACTTAATACAGGCTGCTTTATTATCCATTGTAAACTACAAGATTCCTTGTGGAATTCTACTGGATCTGTAATAGAATATTGTAGACTGCTCGATAAGTCGAACGGTATGGAATCAGAGGAACCGCTCTATCAAAGCTCCGGTCTTATTTAAGAAACAGGAAGCAAACGATGCCCATTAACTTCGAAACAACAACAGGGATTTTAAAAGAATCAGTTATCGTCAGGGGAGTACCTCAAGGAAGTATATTGGGTCCACTCGTATTTCTGCTTTACTTTAATGATATATAAAATGTTAGGTACATGCGCTTGCTTTGATGGTGGCTTCCTAACTGTGAATTATGCTGACGATACGACTGTACTTGTGGATGGTAAACATTTAGGTCAGGATATTATTTTTAGAACTAAATCGCAATCCTATCCATTGCAACTGAAATTTAACAATTTCTTCTACTGTCTCTTGGATGCTGTTCGTCAACTGGGTCTTGCAGTTGATGGATGTATGAAATGGAGGGAACATATCGATGCACTTATCTACGAAATTAAGCGCTACTTGCTATGCGATCCGTCGGTTGCGTGGACTATTTAGAGCAAACAATCTTATTACAGTTTACGCAATCTATATCTTGAAATTTTGGTATTTCATTTCAAAAACCCATCAGCGTTTGTAAACAATTTACCGTCACACGCCTTGCAATTACAGAAAACAACATAATGTACACAACAAACTTTACAAGTCGCCGATGCATATTAAGTCAGTCACTAGTCCATATATTTTTCATAAAATGCTTTTTAATTTAACGTAATTTAGAGCCTTATGCTATTATGGATTTTTTTACTACTGTATTGTACGTTAATGTATGTGTATGTACATGTAATAATTTTGCATTTATTGTATTTCTAATCTAATGTATTTCCTGTTTCTGACCTTTGCATGTATAAAGTGTATATATAATGCATGTTATTAAGATATGTTGTTATGCTGTAAAATTCACTTTTGTATATAGTTCTCGTAAGTTTATGTGTTTTTGTTTAAGTGCGTAGAATATGTCTGAGCGCGAGACTTTTCGAGCGCACCTTGTATATCTTTTGGTTCACCGTGTGAAAAAGATCGTTTGCTGTATATCTGTGCGTGTGCTAAACCTAATATTGTGCTCTCGGAGCCCTAAGTCATGAACCGTGTAACTGACAGATAAGTGATGTGTAATATCGGGCAAATATGTATACCCTTTATGTGTAAGAATGCTGTATCTTACGTAACTACTTCTAACTATCTTATCTCTAGCTTATTTTAACCTACCTGTAAATTCGTATTTTCTGCATTTGCAGTTACTTTTTACGCCTTGTTTAGGCTTTATCAATATCTGCTTATTTATTACTTCCGAACTCTACGAAGTGCATTTATTTGTGGCTTTAAATTCTTCGAGACAACAGTCAGGCTCGTTGTATTTACTGTCTCACGTGTTTATGCGTATCCCTAGACACAGACTCTCTTGTACGTCTGATTAATATTCTTCCTTCGTAATTATGTCACTAAAAAGGCAAGGGGTATTAAATAGAGAAATCTTGTGTATTAACGGGCATACTTCAAATTGTTATCGTGAACTGATTTGTTCTCAGCAATCATCCACCTTTCTTGGTTGCCTTGTGAGCATCTGCTGCTTTCCTTCCCCAGGAGGTTATGTCTTCGCGGATTTTATCTGCAAAACATTGCGAGGTCGGTTCTTTAACCGCCTGTTCGGAGCGCGATTTGAGAGTTTGGAAATTTCAATAGTTACCTGCAGAATCCGGTTTCTTCTGTAATGATTTGTGTTCACATCTAAGGTTTGTTTTGTTTGCTATCTGTCAAGTGTTAGTGCATCGTCGCCGTGTGACGAATGCTTCACGCATTGCCAACTGTCTAGCGAGTATTTTCCTTTCACATTGTCTGACTTATAAACTCTACGTACTTTGAAGGGGGTTTCAGTTATTTTCTCTTCGTCTAAGTTATGTGCAGGTTGGGTTTAATTATATATAAGTCACGGTGTTGACTCCCTTTATTGTCAAATTTAGTTTTGTGCCTACTATGTTTATTTGAATTCTCCCGCCTTTCATTCTGAGGTATTTCCGTGTTCTGATACTTTTGAAAGGATGCGTGTAGCTGACGCGCATTAGATATGGAGGGAAGCTCACGTTTTCGACTTCACTTACATAGTCTCTTCTCGTGTGAGAACATTGTTGCAATCTGCTTATTTTCCTTTTTTAGTAACTTTGTTACTTTATCTGTGTAGATATTACACGTAAGCGGCTTTAATGGAATAAGCAGCGAATATCGATACCTTAGTTTTGGTTATTTATCGTGAATTTTTATCGAAATACCGTTACCTAAAATTTACGAATTGCCACGTGCTGGTTTTTTTTGAATCTAAAATTTTGCACCTTTGAGTGACTTGTGTAGTCGTTATCGCGGAATCTCCAATACCATTTGGGGTAAGTGATTGAAACTTTGTGTTAATTTTCGGGAATTTATCTTTGTTTCTTTTCTCTTCTAATTTAATAGGATTTTTATTGACGGGCACAAGATAGCCCACAGTAGCCATTTTCTGGTATTGTCACCCCACATTACTGTTGAAGGACGTAGTGGTTTCCATCGTTGCTGCAGTAGTTGCACCTATACGTCCATCTTGTCTGTCGAAGTGGAATTTTCATCGTCCAACGAGGGGGGCCTCCGCCATCTTGGTTACCGTTAGCGGGCCTACCTGCGTCCGTCTTGACAGATAAGTGCAACTATTGTTGTAGTTTTCACCGAAACTTTCGACTGATTGTCGACGTCTTTATGCCAGAGATCTGGACATTATCTTACCTATATTTGACCTAAGAATATTTGAGTCGCTAAAATACCTGATGCACCACTTAGTTAACTGCAAGGTCACGTATAATCCTAATTAAATTACCGTTATTTTTTTGTTATTTTTATGCAAATTGATATTGCTGTATACAGAGTGACCCTAAGAAGATTTGATAAGGGCTCTCATTGTTGAGTTGAATATTTTTGATTTAATAATAATAATTCTAGTAATTCATTACCGTAATACTAAATCTCTTTGAAGTGTTATATCTTTAATTTAATAATAATTCTAGTATTTTCATTACCGTAATAATATTTCTCTTTGATGCGTGGAATATTTAATTTTATAACAAATCTAGTAAATTCTTTACCGTAATAACGTTTCTCTTGATGTGTTGAAATTTTAATCTTTAATATGTTATTAATTCTAGCGTATTCATTGCCTTAATTTAGAAATTTGACTGTCATGTATGTTTTATTAATTTCTGAGCTATTAAGATTATTTAAGTCATTGTAAAATTCAATATCGTAAGCCCAGTATATTCTTTTGTGCTAATACTGGAATTTCCTTTGAAACTTTTAATAGCGTCATTTGTCAGGATAATAGATGTAAACAGTTTATTTAGTTATTACAAAATTTTGTCTATGTAATTTCACGTTTTACCTTTCACTTAATTAATTAAATTATTTTAAGTCCTGTGCGCTAACTTAAATCAATTTTATTTTCTTGTAACTATTTAATTTGGACCATCGCCGTTGGTGGCGTTTAATAACAACAAATGTATATTGGCCTGGAAGGCAAGGAAACGTTTCTGACGCCGACCATCCTCCTGCCGAGGCGCAGAGGTTCTATTGTTATTTTGTCCTTTAAATTTTCATTACTTTATTAAAAAAAAAACATACTGTCAACATTTTAATTTTTCAAAAAAAATAATATTAATAATATAGCACCTTTCTTCACATCGTAATTTCTATTTTTTTTAATACCTCAACATACCTTACCTTCATCTATTATATTTGTGACAAGCAGTTGAATAAGCGTAAAACCTATACAGGGTGATCCGTAGGAGTCCCGCTGGAGGGACACAGCCAGTGGCAGGTCTTAGGATACGCAGGTAGGTTACCATAAGGTAGCATAGTGTCCTGGTGCCCGGACAACGTCGCTTGCGTCGTCGCCGACCGACGCTCATACCTTAAGTATAGTTTTTCTGAACCGACACGCCATCTGCGATTAGAGCTAGCTCGGCCCTGCGTTTTCCAATACATTCTACCTCACTTTAGGATCTCCCGTTATAACAACTTTCATATCATATTATTAAGTTTCGACGTTGTTGCGGGTGTAACAATGTAACAATGTCGCCAAAGTCGTCTGTGACAGCGAATAGACTGTGGCGATGATTCACGTACTCTCGATAAGTATTCTGAACAGAGAGACTACGAACCACGACCATCGAAAAAAAGGAAGACATAGGTAACAAAACAAAAACATAGGTAATAATAAATTTCATACGTACGAAAAATAATCTCACTGTTTTTGTTATCCGAATCCGTTGCAACGTACCTGTCCAACCGTACGAGAGATAAATTGAAACATCGCAAGAACCTGCCAAATTTGCGGCGCGGTAGAATACGCAATTATCACAAAAAAACAAAGACACCAGATTGTTCGTATGAGCATGATCTACAAGCTTGATGATAGTTATTTTTTCATTAAGTATCAGGGGAAAGGAGAAAACACGAAAAATCAGTTTCAATCTCTGAATTCTGGTCTATTTTGTTCGATATCTCAACAACTAACAATAATAAGTGAAAAATTTACACAAACTAACTTACAGAGCGTCGAAAGAGGAACAAAAAAATGATAAAACAATTCTGTGTCAGAACGGGGAACTGAGATATAACAAACACCAAAATTCAACCATTTCTTCAAGATGGCGGAAAGTGCACATCTTGAAGAAATCTTGGTTGAAAACTATAAAGCTTTTCTAAGCACCCCCCTAGAACATGTAAAAATAATTAAACTTCTCGGTTTACCTTTCCTTTCCAAATGTATATCATGACTGGGTTACTAAATAAATACAAAGAGCAATGATTTATTGTAATATATGTGTGTCTTTTCTATTGTAATATAGTTTAAAGAATATGCTTTGCAAATTATATTATTTAAAATCCGCTACTAAATTTGTTGGCGTTTAGATGATTTGAATGATACTGTATTAGACAAGAAAATCTATACATAGTTGTTTATTAGTAAAGTCTTTGGAGATAATGTTTTCATTTTGTTGAGTTGAGAACTAATCTATATAAACAAGGTACCTTCTAATTCTGGCCGTGTAGGTATTGGATTCGTCTTCTTCCTTCTTTTGATAAATATGTATCTCTATCTACAACACTGATTCACTTACTAGGAATTATATATGTATAATAATTTAGTGCGATATCCAAGAGTAGAATCTAAAAATAATCTTTTCCCTGATTCACATTTCTTTTGATACGCAGCGGTTAAAATCAAGTGTAAAAATAAACGATTTAAGAGCTTTTTAAAAATAATCCAATTGAGTTGTTGATATAAATTCTTTACACATTCACTACTATATACAATTTGTTTTATAAACAATTGGACAAGAAAGTTAATATATACTATACATTATCTTTTATAATTTTGTGGGATTTAAAATAATATGTCTCTTTGTAACAGTTTTTAGATTCACTTAAAACAAAAAAATTTTCTATGACTAGTTTTAAATATATATTTTGGGTAAAAGACTTTATATTTTATGCCTATTAAATTATTCTTTATCTGATTATTCATAATTATTAACTAACAAATATATAATAAATTATACTATAGAAAAATATTTGATTCTCATTTCTTTTGAAGTGTTAGAAAATTTTGTCACAAAATTATTGAAAATCATACAAATAGTTATATGAAAACCAATCATGTTTCTCAGTGCAAAAGAATTTTTGATAATTATAATCTTCCCATTTGCGACTGATACTATTAAGTAGCAAAATAGAATTTCAAAATTTTCCTCTTTATTTAAAATTACGGTTCAAAGATTTGCCGGGCCTACGTGCCAGTAACTGCACCAAGACGGGACGTGAGATGAATTCATTTTTATCTTCTAAAATTGTATTAAGCGATACATCTATCATCTGTTGCTTTATAGACCTCAGGTCTCGTCTTGGTACAGTTGGTATACACAGGCCGGCAAGTTTGAATGTCAATTTTTGGAATTTAAATTTGTTAAGTATACACATTTAGATGCTCACCATTGGTGTATCGGTGATTAGAACGTTTAAATGGGGAATGTTTTGCTGAATTCAATGCTCGCAACAATTTTCATTTCAAATTCATTCGGACTTTTTATAATTTTGATATATTTTGAAAAAACCAATATTTGCCGATTTAAATTTTCCTCTATAACTCGATAACGCCTAAAGTGAACGCTTTTAAACTCGAACATTGTTCAGACACTTGTTTAAAACAATTTTTTGGTGTTAACAGTAACCCCCGATTTTCATTTGTTTCCAAGTTCTTAGCGCTATCTTTTGTTTTTCTTATGACGGTCGTATTGGATTCATAATTAGTTAGTCCTTAAAAATATCTTTTCAATAATGTACAACATGCCTAATAAATCTGTATTTATACGAGCGATATGAACATTTAAATAAATGTTTACTCTAATAAGAAATTAGTTGGCTATGAAATTAAATGTTAGTGTAAAACAGACGATAAATAAGCTCTGTCATTATTGACATGTCAAAGTGCAGTACGATTGGTGGGAGATTTAGAACTTTGTGTCGGAGCCTACTGTTAACAGCAAAAAATTTGTCATAAAAAAGTGTCTGAACAATGTTAGAGTTTAAAAGCGATCCCATTAGGCGTTATTGAGAAAAATTGAAATCGGCAAATATTGTTTCTTTTAAAATATCTCAAAATTGTAGAAAGTCCGAATGAATTTGAAATGAGATTTGTTGCGAGCATTGAATTCTGCAAAACATTTCCCATTTAACCGTTGCTATATCTCCTTTTTCATTCAAATAGTTATTAGTATTGTTGAGAAACTTATTTTCAGTGTATGAAGGAATAACAGGACAAGAGAGGAAGGAAAAAGAAAACTGAAACGATGGAGATGGCCTAATTCCGTAACAATGCTAAGGTGTGAAGGTTGCAAAAAATTATAAATTATCAAATAAGATGCAGAGCATCCGCAAGAGAAAGAGTAGTATAAACTAATATTTGAGATAGTTTGGAAATCTGTTAAGAATGGAAAGCAAATTTATGAATGGCATCAAGGAGAATTACCAGAGGCAGACTGCGTCTAAGGTTACATGGTTGCGCGATTTCCTCGTTAATCTTTTGTCTGCGTTCGACCGATGGATTATAAGTGAATCTGTCCGGATTCAAACTCACAAAGGTATAACTCGTATCATTCGATACCCTTTACATTTAACTTGGGTCGTTACTTTTGAACCGACTTCTAAATAATCAGTGTTTATTTACAGTCCCTCCTATATAATAATCTTACCCGCCTTAAATTATAATTGTTCTTTTTAACCGTAATTTCCTTTTAAATTTGTTATCTATTTAGTTAAATAAAAACTTTAAAGACAACTCTGTTCCTCTTTTATGAATACTTTTTTTTACAGCACAGTATACCGGACCTTTGATGAGCAACTACGCCGATATTACTTAATTAATGTTTTTCATTAATTAATCATAATTTATTGTAACAATTTACAGACAAATGCCCTAGCAAGTGTAACAATTTGGCACACATCATGGGGGCCCTTTGTGACAATTTGGCACCCATCATAGTGGCGTTTTAACAGTATCAATGACTTAGATTTAATCTATACATTATTTGCTCAACTCAAGTAAAAATAAAAAGCAAAAACTATTTTAAAAAGTTTTAATGTTGCTTTTAACAACATGCCATGCGAGCATTAATTTATTGAGTTTTCACGTAATAAATGGTGTTATTCTCGCTTGTTTTCCAATGTCTGTGTCTTAAATTCAACTTTAATTTCAAAATTAATGATATTGAATGTAATTGTGCCAAAGCTAGAGTACTCAATGAAAATAGTTTAGTTTGGATTGTGTACTATCACAAGTATGATTTCTTAACTAATTAGTACGATGCAAACGATAAAGACTTGAATATGTAAATGGTTTTTACGGTTTTTGCAATTTTTGAGTGCTACTGCCATTGAAGATTATTGTCATCTGTTTAAACACCAGAGAACTTCGGATATAAAAGTTTTCTCAAATCCAATCAAATTGATGTATTAACCAATAGAATTATAGTCATAGTTTAAAAAAACGAAAGCTCTGTGACCTCGTTACTATTTCTTGTAAAAAAGTATCTTTCACGACAATTTCATATGTATTCTTATTTGACTGTTACATACATCGATAGATGATAATTAGACAGCGGACGTGCCAGTTTTAAATTACGACGGAGCAAAGAAATAATGTAAACAACACGCAGTTACTGAATAGCACTATTCATATGGTGAACTGCAGCATCTGTTTACGCCAGAGAATAAGAGCAAAAAACAGTCCATTTAACTCGTAAATTTCCTATCTCATCGGCGTAGACATGAGCGTGAGGGGTTTTTAAAATTCATTATATTTACCTTATATTTCGTATATATCTATTCATACTTATGTTAGTTTTGTTTTTTCATTGTTTTGACTGTTAATTACGTACTTTGTAATTTCTGTAATGCTGTTTAATACCGTTTCATTGAATCTACTTTTCCCAATTATCTCGACGTAAGTGTGCATTGGATTATGTTAAGTTTCAATAACATACGCATACATTTTTAGTTATCATTTATTTAGATCTAGAACATTGTTTATGTTAGTGTGATATGGAAGAACGTCGAGAATGGCATCGTAAAACAATGGCAAGTTGGATTAAGGATCATACTGATTGTATGTCCTCCATTGTCAGTGATTCCGAAATTTATTGCAAAGTCTGTCAAATATCGTTACAGAATGCCCAAAAAGGCCACGTACAACGTCACTTAGCATCGCTAACACATACACAGAAATTGGACCTGTTGGAAACTGACAATTTTCACGAAGAACTCTGTGAAACTTTAATGGCGGTTAATATCCTGTTAAAGAAACTTGATAATCCCACTTTCAAAACATTTCTTCAAAAATATACTGGTCGAAATGTTCCTGATGAATCCACCTTACGCAAATATTAGGATATATTAGGACGCTGTGTGGTAAATGTTGTAGCTGGTGTACTACATCCAACTATTCCATATAACGCATATGTAATAGCATCTAAAGTTATAAATACAGTTAATGCGGAAACAGTTACTAAAACCACTGACGAGAATTTGCACAAAATGCTTCATTCGGATGACAGGTACAGGGAAAAAATACTTTTATTTGTTAGTGACAGTGCCGCATATATGTTAAAAACTATTAAAGGAAACATATCCTTATATGCTGCATATTACTTGTGTAGCACTTGCTTTCCACAGAATCTGTGAATATATCAGAGGCAGGTATCCGGAAATTGATAGACTTGTATCCGCTTTTAAGAAAGTTTTCAGAAAAGCACCATCGAAAGTAGCTCTTTACAGGTAAAAACTTCCATCTTTGTCACTGCCTCCCTCGCCACTAATAACTAGATTGAGAACATGGTTGGAAGCTACTAGTTTTTATGCAGAGAATTTCGATAGTTTACAAAATTTCGTTACATGTTTAAATGACGATGCTCGAAGTATTTCTGAGTGCAAGGAACTAACATAAATTCCAAATTTAAAAAATCAATTGTTATTCCTTCAGGAACACTTTGAAAATTTGCCTAAACTAATCACATATTTTGAAAATCGAAATCTCAGATTAAAAGATGGATTAACCACATTAGATGTGGCTATTAATAATTTCAAAAGTATTCCAAGTGACTTCGGATGTGGCCTTCGGCAAAAGTTAGACGCAGTTTTTAATAGAAATCCAGATTAAATAACATTTCGGCAATTGTGTATAGGGACAATGACACAGAATCTAACTGCTAAATACGCTGAAACAAAAGAATATTTCCAGTACGCACCTATAACCAGTTGCGATGTAGACGTTTTCTATCTACAAGGATGTACTTCATTCAAAGAGAACAAACCTTACAGAAGAGAACTTTGAGAAAGTATTGCTAGAAAATATTAATACTCCTTTACTCGACTGAACTACAAAATGAAAAAAATAAAAAGGTATTTTGTATTTTATAGATCACCAACCACTTGTTATCCAATTATATAAATAAAGGTAAAACCTCTTTAAAAATACAACATTTCAATAGTGCGCCCATGGGTGATCAGTCATCAACCTTTCGTGTCCGCTCCCTAATGATAATATAAAGTTTGTTCCCCATGTAGTGCAAGCCTTTTGGAGTTAGTGTATAGTCTGTCTCAAAATATAGTAACCTGTGGGAGCCTTCATTTGCACTATATCTTGAAACATACTATACATATATGTATAGTCTGTTGCAAGATATAGTAACATGTGTGAGCTTGCATTCGCACTATATCTTGAAACGGACTATACATATATATTATGTTTCCAGATATAGTGCAAATGAAAGCTCCTACAGGTTACTATATTTTGAGACAGACTATAAGTGGTATACTTAAATATATTAAAATTCTTAGCCGACTATACATATAATATATATATAATTAAACTCATGTCATTTTGACTTAGCAACTATAGTGATTGAAACAGTAATAAATAAGAAAAATGACAAATAGGAAAGCATGCTGCCATCCAAACAGGATGCATTTTAACGCTTTATATTGATTGTTAAAGTTAGTTCCGATGGTTGATCGCAACTTTCATTTTTATAATGAATAGTAATGCCGGTGAACTCTTACAATACACTCTTGGTGGTGGGTAAGTATTTTTTCATCAACGTTATCTACGCACATTTATTATTTAATTTTATATCTTGTCAGTGTTGTTAAATAAATTGTGGATATATCTAATGCGAATGAAATATTATACATCTTATGAAACTGAAAGACTAAATGTGGCATTAAATATTATACAGCAATAACATAATGGGTATATTAAAATGTTTTTACGATTTGCTATACTTATTCCCCTGATACCGTAAAAGTGGTTTTTGGAAACATATCTCTCCCTCCCTCTAAAATCGGTAGACCGGAAGTAGTAGTTTACTTCAGTAAAAAATCAGTATTTACTAATATCTCGTCAACTACTAAGTTTAGACAAATTTCTAAAGAATACAGAAGTACTAAAAAATGAATTTTAAAAAGATTTTATAAAAAAAGTTTTTTGAAATTCCTACCGGAAGTAGGTCTTTTTGTCTTAGCCAAAAACAGTTTTTTTGCAAGTAACTCGCAAATTATGCATTGTATACAGATTTATCTGGAACATAAAAGTATTCCAAATTGGCAATTTTTGTTTATAAAGCATTTTAAAATACGGTCTGGAAGTCTTATCGAATAGCACTTTTTAAAAAAAAATCTCGCAATTCTTGTATTCTATACAGATTTATTAAGAACACAAATGTCTAAAGCTGCATTTGAAATAATTCAAAATACGGACCGTAAGTTTTCTTTTACACAGAGGTTTATTTTATTAAGAAGATACAGAACTTAAAACTTAATTTGGAACATCTTTTGTATAGACATTTCTCAACGCTCATTATGTATTAGCAAGTCGTGTGTTACCCACACCTTATTTTATTTATATTGAAATTACAAGGTTTAAATGCTTTTTAATTGGTAGATACTAGTTCGACCTAATACCCATCTTCACGAGTGAAACAAAAACCCATTCTTGCTTTATCGCGGCAAACGCTACATTTCCCAACCAATCAAGAAGCCATGATGCAATATCGTAGGTACTCTCCAAACCATGCGTTTGTTTAGTTGAAGTAATTATTGTAAAATATATATTAGGTATCCATAAAAATTTAGAATTACAATTTTTATAAAACTTTGAATATATCTTTGAATCTGTTGGAAGTTTTGTATTAAATTCTTTTTAATTAGATTTACAAATATAAAAAATTTGCAAGGCTAAATCTTACGTTTTTGATGTACACCCTAGACAACTATTATGTTTTGCATTGACAAAAATAGTCTGATTGGCACATTTAATGGATTATGACTTTCTGAGTTATTTTAGAAAACTTTCTCGTATGTCCTTTTACATTTGTTCATTTCGAGAATTTAAGGATGACATACATATGATACACTTCCTCTTCTATATAAACAACATCCATTTTCCTTCATTTATTTTAATATACTCTCTTAATAATTCAAATATTGTTTCCATTTCTTGCTCTTTGCGTGTTTAGCTAATTTAATATGATTATATGTTTGTTAATTTGAGAATGTTTACTTGCGTAGATAATATATTATTGTTTAAGAAAATCTATCTACCGCAATATGTGTAGTATTCATAAAAGTAGGACAATTTCGAATAAATACATCTAATTTCTATTGAATTTGAATAATCTATCGTCGAGATAGCATTACAGGTTCGTTTAGGTTTTTGTTGATTGTGATAAATTCGCTAATTTATCTTCATTTGCGTGCATTGAGTTTTTACCAGACACGCAATAGCTTCCTTAATGTTCTTCAATGATATTCTTTAAACGAATATTTCTAAAAATAAATGCTGAAATGAATTTTCAATTTACTTATTGATTAAATATATTACACATACATATATAGGAATGCAGATTTTCTATGTATACCTGGTATCCCAACGGAGCGGCACAGGCCATTATTGGTATCTAATAACGCAGATAGCAAATAATTATGAATACAAAAATAATAGGCGTAAAAGAAATTGAATTCCATACGATTCGCAAAAGTTACAGATTCAAAAAAAAATTAAATGGAAGAGCTTGTATATTTACATGCCATCAAATAGTACCAAAAATGTACTATTTCTTATTTCAAATATTATCTTTTTACAAATAAGTAATTTTTATTCAAATTTGAAAACTCATGAAATGAAAAGTTTGGAACTTCATGACTTAGCAATTGTTTAAAAAATATTGGAGTAACTGTGCGTCAAAAATAGTTTAAACATTTAAGTTAATAATAATAATAATAATAAAAGCTATTTATTTAGTAATTCATACATAGTGTTGAATTTGTCAGAAAGTACCCCATTCGCAAATAACGCAATAAAACAGATTCACATTCATATGGGTCAAAATCTATAATTAGAATGCTCATCTATGCTATAAAAACTTTTTTGATGAGTATCTCAAACAATACAGTTCTTTGCCTTTTATGAGGTAAATATTTTATGTGTGAAGGTAGATGATTATATACTCTTATTATTTGGGAGATACAACTCTCTTTCACAATATTTTTTGTTGTTTATAGAGGCATCAAATGTGAACATACCATACCTCTGGTCTCGTAATAATGTCGTAATTTTTGCTCTTTGAAAACTCATAATTCTCATACAAACTCCGCACACTCAAGAACATATAAGCCCGTCAACGTAAGTATTTTTTGTCCCTTAAAAATTTCTTTGCAGGAATAACTCTTTCTCACACCACAGACACTATATAGGCACGACTTCTGGAGGATGAACACCCTGGATGCGAGAACCGATGTTCCCACAACATGATACCACAACTAAGCCTTGATTGCACATAAGCATAGTATGCAGATAGACTTGCCGACTGATTCACAAATTCAAGTGGTCAATATGCTTCTTCCAGTTCAATTGAGGATCCATCCACAATCCCAAGAAATTAACTGCCATATGTTCCATATTTAGCTGTTGATCTCCATAAGTAATTTTTATTGGGTTTTATTTATAGCCAAAGTTCAATACATTGGTCTTTTCAATATTTAGCTTCAGCCTGTTTTTGTCAAACCATGAACCACAGTCCTCAAAACTAGTCAGTGTTTCATTATATGTTGCACCTTTTTTAATTTTTACAATTACCGAAGTATCATCAGCGTACAGTATCGTTTTATATTTAGTCCTGCGAGGGAGATCATTCACATAAATAAGAAACAATAAAGGGCCCAGGACAAGGCCCTGGGGCATTTCCCTTTTCAGCGTCCCCCAGTCAGAAGCATCACCCGCACCACTATCGACTACGCACTCCTTTCTATTATCTAGATAGGACTGTATCAATTACAAATAATTTTCCCTTATTCCAACTCTTTCCAATGTTTCAAACAATACACAGCATGCGAATGGCATGTAATTCTAAAGAGCGTGCGTAGACATGTCGAAATAAACATTAATTTCACGTACTGAAAAGATATTTCTACTAATTGGTCCCACAATATGTCTTTCATTTTTATCGTTATTTCATAGCAAGTTTTCAAAAGTTGTATGATTTTTAACGGAAAATCGCCATATCTCAAAATAGTTGAAAATCGAGAAATACAAATTAATGTCCGTTTAATCAGCTCTTCAAAGGCTATCACAAAATGTAAAAAAATGCATAGCATTTCTTAAAGAAAAAACATAAGTTTGTGTTAGCGAACATTCTGTATAAATGAAAATATTTTTAAATTGTCGAGTTTATGATTATTTACATTTTTTATATTAAAAATTATTCGCTTTCAATGTTATTAGAAGATACCAATAATGGACTTTGCTGCTCCGCTGGGACACCCGGTATATGTAGGACATTATATAATCTGTTTTAATAATTTGAAATATAAAAGTTTGTCTAGATATACAATACACGATACTATTTGTGGTGCTATTGTATTTTTTATTTGATAATAGAAATACGTCACCATTAGCATTGTATTATTATTCAAAGCAGTATTTTACAGTTGGCTTTGTATGTGTTTATAATTGAATATGTTTGATAATTTTATTCCTTTCATGAACATAAAAGGCACGGACATATGTGCGCACTTTGCTAAATATATACTGTAAATGCGTTTTATTTACCGGTAATGCCAGTATTAATTATCAAAAGAATGCTCGTTATGTTCCGAACAAATTTTTCGGCGGCTTTTTCACATACGATAGTCTTTTGATTAATATTCCTATGATATCAAAAATTATGTATAAAAGGGTGCTTAATTTTTATAACATATATATTTATTCTAACAGAATTATTAAATTTGGGTTGGCGAAATTATAGTAAAAAATATATGTGAAAATTATTTACGTAGTTAACGAAGTACTACGTGAATTGATTTAATTTGTGTAGTTTAGATCCCTCCAATCCTATGTAAATTTACTTATAGAATTCGAGATAAACATACATGACACGTTAAAATAACTTCCTCACCTTCCTTATCTAATAAGGAATCACAGGCCAAAGAATGCTTATCCCTTTAATACCGTATAATAGTACATTATAGAATTATTTAATCTGTGACCTTTATTTTTTATATTAATAGTATATAGAAAATATTCTGAAGCAAATGTATTACATAAATTATTTTTTATATATTCGTTGTATATACCTATGTCACGGTAAATAGGAGAAACTGAGGATGTTTGATACACTTAACACTTACATCGAAATTTCAGAATAATCATCAGTTCCATAAATGATCTGTGTGATGCCCAATGTAACCAATGTAGATAGTTTACTGTAGATAGTTGAAAGCTGCCAATTCAGAATGTGGTTGAAACTAGATATATGTTTTTTAAAAGTTGCAAAGTGTATCAAACTTATTGGGGCCTTGATACATAATAATAACTACGACTGCAGTTCTATAACTGTTATTATTATTTAGTAAACATTATGATCAAAATTTATAGAAAATGTTATTTTCCTTGTGGATCTAGTAGTTCAACCTACAAAACTTGGTGACGGCAACTTTATAACGTCTTCTTCAGATACTAGAGATTGATCCTCCACGACAGGATATACAAAATATGAATAAATAATTTAGCAAATATTCTTTATTTTCATTTGTTACTAAAACTTTGCCAACATAGTATCTTACAGCCTTTTTTGTCAAAAATCGTACCGGCACGTAATCATCAACGTTTACCGTCTCTGTAACAAATTTTTCTTCTTCTTTTACTTTCTTATACGTAGTATAAGGAAGTATTGTGATGATGAAAATTTTCGACCTCGAGATTTTTGCAGATGTCCACGTTTTGAAGTCCCCTGATACCGAAAATGTGGTTTTAAAAAAATATCTGTGTGTGTGTCTGTCTGTCTGTCTGTCTGTCTGTGTGTCTGTGTGTGACCACGATAGCGGTCAAACCGCTGTAGATATCAATTCCAAATTTTGTATTTACGTGTACAATCTCCCTCTTGAGATCTGATTAGTTTTTCAGTAAAATCGGTAGACCAGAAGTAGCAGTTTACTTCAGTGAAAAAATCGAATTTTGCCAATATTTCGTCAATTACTAAGTTTATAGAAATTTATAAAGAATTGAAATGTACTCAAAATTAAATTTGAGAAAAATTATCTTAAAAAAGTTTTTCGAAATTCCAACCGGAAGTAGGTCTTTTACTCTTATCGAAAATCAGTTTTTTGCGAATATCTCGCAAGTCATGCTTTATAGGTAGGTACATTACGAGTATAATGGTATTTAAATTATAATTTTAAATATCTTTTGTATAAAAAAAAATTCAAAATTGGGACCGGAAGTACCACTTTTACTCTTACCGAATATCGATTTTTTTGCAGATATGTCGTAAATTATGCATTCTATATATATTTATTAAGAGTACAAAAGTATTTTGAGTTGAATTTTCAATATTTTTTGTGTACATGAAATTTCAAAATACGGACAGGAAGTGGCACTTTTACTCTTAGCGAGTAGCACTGTTTTTCGAATATCTTGCAAAGTATGCATTCTATAGCGATTTATTAAGAGAATGAAAGTACTTAGAATAGGATTTTGAATAAGTTTTGTTTAAAAAAATTCTTAAAATTGTATAGTTTGAAACGCTCATACGTATAAGAAAGTCGTGTGGTGGCCACACCTTATTTTTTCATTTTGAATTTGGTCTTCTATATCAATTAGTTCATCAGATGACGATCATTGAAACACAGAATCTTGTGATTTAGATTCCTCTTCAATGACCACTTTTCCTTTTTGAACAACCTTCTTCATTACTCCACCAATCACTTTTTCGTCCATAATGTTTTTCTTAACTTTGTTCTGCTCCTTTGTTCTTGTCTTCTTTCATGGTATTTTTGTTTTTCTCCCATGTTAAGTGTATCTGTTAAACTTTCGGTATTTACAAGTTTTCTTTCTGTTGTTTGATGTTTTCTTGGCGGGACCTGAGGAAGTGGCTTGTTTCTTCGGAAGCTTTATAATAATTGGTCCCGGATTAGGTTTTAGCGTACGCTCTGTATCAACAAAAAGAGAGGGGCTTATCTTTGGAGTATAATCTCGCAGGGAGGAATCAGGGCGTCTGTAACTCTGGCAGTAACAAATTCATAATCGAAAAACAGCTGAGCATTGAAGGAGTAGATGAGAGTTTTAGAAAACCCTTTAATTATATTTAACCAAATAAAAGCCAGTTGATAGGCGTTGCTAACAAGTTTTGCAAAGTCTTGTAAAGTGATAGTTCGACTAAGATTTTGAACCATGATATCATCGCAAACTTCATTATAATATGTTTTAAAAGGACCATAAATGCCAACTTCCAATGGTTGTAATTTGTGACTAATATGATTGTCCAAAATTAATAGACTCGTATAAATATTATAAAGTACGATAGATATATTTCAAAATTGTAGCTTCTAATCCAGCCACTTGGATGAGTCATTGTCTTAGATCCAGGTGGCGCTCCAATTGACATATAATCTTGTTCGCGAACACGCGGAAAAAACAAATAGTGGGGAATTGAATTTCCTATTGCCTGATAGTACACAAAACGGTGACCGTCTGCCATCTTTCACCTGACGTGACTTTCGATACTTGCTCTTGTTTTTTTTTGCGAATTATATTTCTTTGTCACAATTATAAATCGGCTCGGCTTCAAAGTGTTCTGACTACTTCGCCCACTAAATTGTAAAATTCCCCATGTGCGCCGATTAATGCGTATTCCACAAGATATATTTCTTGGTTCTTATAGTGTTCACAGTGACAGTTCTTTGTTTCTATTCAGGAAGCCAAAACCATTCATATGTAGCTCTTTCATTTGTTTTCTAATTTTGGAGAATTCTCTTGTTATTCTGAATAGCATACAAATATGCAAATTTTCTTGTCTCTTTTTATGTAAAGTCATAATCAGGGCGCGGACGTCCCAGGTTTAAACTACGACGGAGTTACAACGGAGCAAAGAAATAATGTAAACAACACACAGTTACTGAATACACAGCTGAATAGCAATATTCATATGGTAAACTACTTGAAAAGTTATTGAATACGTCGATAAAAAATGCCCATCAAAAAAGGAATTTATAACTAAAATCCTTTCTTCATCGGTCTAGGTAGAAGCGCGAGGGGTTTCTAACATTTATTATCTTTCCCAAGAGAAATAAAGTTACATATTTGTATATACCTATTCATACTTACGTTAGTTTCGTTTTTTCATTGTTTTGACTGTTAATTACGTACTTCGTAATTTATGTAATAGTTCCTGCTTAATCGCGTTTCATTGAATCGACTTCTCCCAATTATCTAGACGTAAGTGTGCACTGGATTTCGTTAATTTCAATAAGATACGCATACATTTTTAGTTATCATTTATTTAGATCTAGAACATTGTTTATGTTACTACGATATGGAAGAACGTCGAGAATGGCATCGTGAAACAATGGCGAATTAGATTAAGGGTCATACTGATTGTATGTCCTCCATTGTCAGTGATTCCGATATTTATTGCAAAGTCTGTAAAATATCGTTACAAAATGCCCAAAAAGTGCACGTACAACGTTACTTAGCATCGCTAACACATAGACAGACATTGGACCCGTTGCAAGCTGACAATTTTAACGAACAACTCTGTGAAGCTTTAATGGCGGCTAGTATCCCATTAAAGAAACTTGATAATCTCACTTTCAAAACATTTCTTCAAAAATATACTGGTCGAAGTATTTCTGATGAACCCACCTTACGCAAATATCATGTATCTAAGTGCTTCACGAAAACAGTAGAATGCATTAGAAGACATCTTTCAAATCAGTACCTATGGATAAGTGCCGACGAAACTGTTGATATATTAGGAAGCTGTGTGGTAAATGTTGAAGCTGGTGTACTACATTGAACTATTCCATATAACAGTTGATGCGGAAACAGTTGCTAAAACCATTGACGAGAATTTGCACAAAATGCTTCATTCAGACGACAAGTACAAGGAAAAAATACTTTTGTTAGTGACAGTGTTGCACATATATGTTAAAAACAGGCAGACTTTTAAAGGAAACATATCCTTGTATGCTGCATATTACTTGTGTAGCACATACTCTGCACAAAATCTGTGAATATATCAGACACACCTATCCGGAAGTTGATAGACTTGTATCCGCTTTAAAAGAAGTTTTCATCCGCTTTAAAAGAAGTTATCAGAAAAACACCACTGAGAGTAGCTCTTTACAAGGAAAAACGTCCATCTTTTTAATTGCCTCCCTCGCCAGCAATAATTAGATGGGGAACATGGTTGGAAGCTACTAGTTTTTATGCAGAGAATTTCGTTACATGTTTGAATGACGATGCTCGAAGTATTTCTGAGTGCAAGGAACTAACACAAATCCCAAATTAAAAAAATCAGTTGTTATTCCTTCAGGAACAGTTTGGAAATTTGGCTAAACTAATCACACAATTTGAAAATCGGAATCTCAAATTGAAAGACGGATTAACCACATTAGATGTGGCTAGTAATAATTTCAAAAGTATTCCAAGTGACTTCGGATGTGGCCCTCGGCAAAAGTTAGACGCAGTTTTTAATAGAAATCCAGATTTAATAACATTGCGGCAATTGTGTATGGGGAGAATGACACAAAATCTAACTGCTAAATACGCTGAAATAAAAGAATATTTCCTGTACACACTTATAACCAGTTGCGATGTAGAAATGACGCGTTTTGTATGTACAAGGATGTACTTAATTCAAAGAGAACAAGTCTTACAGAAGAGAAAATGAACAAATAATAAGGTATTTTGTATTTTATAGATCACCAGCCACTTGTTATCCAATTATATAAATAAAATTAAAACCTCTTTAAAAATACAACATTTCAATAGTGCGCCCATGGGCGATGAGTCATCAACCGTTCGTGTCCGCGCCCTAGTCATAATTTATTCTTGCTGCACTTACTAAATATTCATGTACGCGCTTTTCTTCTTTGACATTAAACATTTGTGAAGATGCAAAATTTAGGAAAAACTTTGTGTCCTTCCCCTTGTTCTTGTATTTTTTAACATCCCTTCTCACAGTCATCTTGCCTAAATTGTATTTCTTAGTTCCTACAGCTTTTTTCATTCGTTCAGGTAGAGCCGGTAATCTGTTAGTTTTTCTTCCCATTTAAAGGGCATATTGAAATTAGGAAGAAATAAATACTGTTTTAAGGAACCACAAGTCTCGGAGAGCCGATACGTGTATAAAAGACCCCTAAAGTAATGTATCAACCCTCCACATGACATGACACATAACACATTTACAAAAACTCCGAATTTTAAGAAATCTAATCTATACTGTAGAATAATATTTACGTCAAATTAGAGCTAACGCTACACACTATCCCATCCATGTTCCATAAACAGGTAAAGTATAACCAATTTTGGATTAAATGCTTATACTTGCCTTCCCAAAACTTAAAATTTCACCCAAATGGCATTTTTTCTCAGTTGACTCTTCGAATACATACAATATATTACATGTGCTAACTATATGCTAGCATTCTACTGGTAGAATATGTTCCGCGTTCCATACACTCTTGGCAGTAAATTCAAAGGTATAGCAAGGCTCTGGTATCTAACCTCCCTAGTCTCCTCACAAATTATTTTTTAATAACTGCATTGTTAAAATAGCTATTTATGATTAAGGGCAAAAAAACCTTTATGGTTTGAAGTGTTATTTCGCCTGAGAAACTATTTACTCTATGGAGTTATTACTTAATATTAAAAGCTACGTTGCACCACCACTCACTAAATATTAAACATGACTAATCCTGCCAACTATTTCTCAATATTAATACTTGGTTTTTGGCTAAGATGTAATCTTAGAAGATATGCTCTTCACCAAATGACCAGTGGTATAACAGTGTTATCCCACCAAATCACCAGTGTTATCCCAGTGGTGATTTGCTGAACAGCATATCTTCTAAGGTTAACACCTAAGCCAAAAATACTACGTTTAACACTCTTTTCTTTTTTCTACAGGTTTCTGCTGAAGATGCCAACTTAGTTGCCGAAATACGTATATAAATTTGTATGTCTTTTTAATTTTTGTGGTAAGGGATTTTTCCTTTTGCATTGTGTTACGAAACCTTAGCTAGGAAATCATTTTCACGCATTTTACACTTACAAATTACAGTTCACCTGTAACTTGAAAGCGAACAATTAACAATTTAAAAGTATATTTTCAGATTCAGTGTAAATTTACAGCATAATTGTAAATTGAAAGCGTATAATTGACATTAATTTAGATCTAAATTGTAAATTTACATTTCGACCGTCCAGTTTAATAATTTATAGTTTATGTGTAAATTTAGAGTTAAACTGTAAAATACCCGCTTTTAATTTACATCTAAACAGTACATACGCACTTAATCTGTAAATTTACCGCTAAACTGTAAATCGTTCGCTTTCAATTTACAGTTATACTGTAATTTGTATGTGAAATACGTGAAAAGTGATGTCCTAACTACGCTTTCGTCCTTTATGGTACCCAGGTCATAAGAAATGTTAATTACAAGTGGCTAAAATTATGTAAAGATAAGTTTGGCAATAATAGTCTAATTAATATAATTCATTATTAAAAATAAGTATTTCTATATATGTATAAATATAAGAGATGATTCCTATGCCTCTGCTTTATTTCCAGATGGCTCACATTTTAATTTTCATAGCTTAATAAAGTTGAGAGGTTATAAAAAAATAGTAAAAAAACGAATGTATGACAACGTTAAATGTACATACTTAATTTTTTAACAAGACATAAAATATTTATAGACTTTTTATGATATTATTGAACAATGTATAGGAATATCATTATGAAAAATACAATTACAAGCTGGTAACTGTATTTAAAATAATTACCGACTGCACATACTAATGACAACTAAATAATCAGAGGTAATTATACTTTGTACTAGAATGCCAAATATATATAAAATTTAGCTTCGTTTTCTATGATAAGAGGACGATATAATTTGATTTATAGTAGAGTGCCTTTATAATCAGAGTAGTGACAAAGATGATATTATTTCTGACACAAACTGTACTTACATAATGGCGTTTTTTTTCCAAATATGTATTACATTTTTTACAGGTACATTAATATCTTCATTTATCACGTTTTTTTAAAATACATATCCATTTAACACGTCAATTGCAGGTTATTATATCAACTCATATTTAACAATACTGAATTACTTATTTGTTATTATACCATTTGACAGATACCCACAGGGTACCCAGGGTCGATTTGATTTCTATGGATTTCCTATCTTTTGTAAAGAAAATTGTTTTTGGTGAAGAGAATTTAGAAAAATGCGTTGGAAAAGCTGAATTGCCAAAATCTAAGAGAGCAAAATCGTCAGACAAACATGTCATTGAAGTGAATGACTGGTACTGCTTTTTATATTCTGAATCGGTTGTCGAATCTCTATGTAAAAAATGGGCACATGAAAAATGCACGGGAGGGTCTTTTAGTACATACATATGTGATATCTGTATGTGATGTTTTTCCCTTGCTTATATGCAGTATTTTAATTTTTTTTCTAGCGTTGTTTTTCACTGAAATTAAACGGTCTCAATGAAACTAACATTAACCTGTACTCAAAACAAGAAAACATAAGTGAGGTAATATAATGAATGGTACGATTTAAAACACCCTAGGTACGATTTAGGAGCCCAGGTTTCCAAATCGTACCATTTGTAGGGTTCCAAAAAAAACTGCCATAAAACATAGTTTTGCCTATGTATTTCATTCTTACTATTTTTCCAGTTATAAAACACCACCTGTCAAATAAAGCAAAAATATCAGTCACTACAGAACACCATGTTTGAAGAAAATGAAGAAAATCTACTAAGTGGTACGATTTCGGCGACCTTACCCTACATCTAATTATAGGACAAACATATATTTCGATAACTCAAAGGCCATGGGAGAAAAAGACAATAACATAAAATAGGTTATTATACATCAACTATAAACAAAATATTTACTCATTAGTAGCGAAAGTATAGAAATATTGATATCTAATTCATTTCCACAAATAACTTGATATCTAATTCATTTCCACAAATAAAATAAAAATACATACAAAAAAAAATCAGAAGAAAAAAATCTAACGTAACAAATGTTCAAAATGTCCATCATTATCTACAGCACAACATGTTGACTTGTCATTTAGTAGAGAGCAACATGCCAATTGAATTTCCAAAGCAGAAATTTCATTTATCGCATTTGTAATTCTCCCAAACATATTTTAATCAGCTTGTACATTTTGCGAAAAATAAGTGGGACATTCATCATATTGAAACCACATATTTACCTTATACTCGAGTGACACGTTTTTTAATAGTGGAAGAAAATTCTTTTCAAGAAAAAATTACAAATGCAAGTAATTTCTTTTATTTAACTATTCGTTAAATACAAGAGGTCCAATGACTTTGTTTTCCACAATTCCACTCCACACGTTTACTCTCCACTGTTATTAATTGTCAACCTCCTGCATCCACTTAGGATTGTCCCTTGACCAAATATGCAAATATTTGTATATAAGATTTCAGACAAAACGTTCTTCTTTTCTTGCCTTATGTGTGTAACCAATGGCAATAATCCATCCTGATGTAGTACGTAGTCTTTATCTGAAATGGCTTGCAACTTGTGTTCCATTAATATATTTATTATATTTATAACAAACCAACTTGTTAGACCAATATCTCTTGACAATTCTCTGATACTTGAACGATGATCTGTTTCATCATAAACTAATACATTGACAACACTCTTTTCGTTAAGGCTTCTATGAAATCTTTATCGAGCAGGAATAGAGCGAACATTGTCCTGTTTCGTGTAGACATCTTGCAAGATATATAAAAACTATAGGGGAATAAAGTCTCGTTCGAGATAATTTATGGAATATTGCTACCTGCAAGAATTGCATTTTCAAAGCATTTAAAATACTTTCTAATTATGCCATATGCTTGAGTTATACAAACTTAATTATGCGATAGTGTTTAAAAAGGCTTAGTATTCTTAATATGTACAACGCGCTTAACTAAAAGTGATTCTTTGACATTTCAATTTTCATGGTCCACTTGCAGAAATTAATATTTAATAATTTAATTTTTCTTGAATCTCTTCTTTGACTATAACTTCGTTACAAAAGAAGGTAGCAACTTTCGGTTTTTATCATTCCCGTTCAGTTTTTTATGAAGAACAACGCCCCCTGTTATTTTTTTGTAAAACTACATCCTACTACATACACTTCAATTCTCCGTAAAATTCTCTTTCTAATGAGCCTAGAAACATTAATAGTCCGGGAGGTAGCGTTGCAAATGAAAAAGTCATAGTAAGCCGGCTGATTTTGATATCGGTAGTTGATCTCGTACAACTAATCAGTCAACCGACCGTCAGCTGCTCAAGTAGAGGTGGGTCTGGGTATGGGGGGCCGTGAAAGTTGTAAAAAAAATTTAAATTTTAAGTAATAGTACGCCGGCTGAAACTTTTTTTTATAAATAGTTGACATCATAGTGAGTTGAATTCAAAGCGTCAGCTGCATCGTGGAGGGGGGATTATGTGTCAGCTGCTCGCATGAACTTGTAAAAAAACACGTGAAATAAAGTTATAGTACGCCGCATGAAATTTTACTAGGTGATTGTTTAAATAATCAAAAGTATGAAAACAAGAATCAGCCGAGTGTGTAATGGTGGAAAGACTGACGCTGTAAAAGCAAATATCATTCGAGCTACGCACGGTATCTTTCAGGGTCCAGCTGACAGTACTCCCCCCTGCTCGCACTCTGCTGACTGCTAATATCCCAGACGTAATTATTAAACTATGGTATTGTCAAATTTCAACCGGGGTAGTGACAAATGAATGACAATATCGTGAAAAAAGTAATATCTGTAAAACTATCTAAATATGTATGTGACTTACATACAGGGAGGACGCGCGGGTTGGAATAAATTCATTTAAAATTTTTGGTTTTGTTTTATGCAAAAACGCTCGGATAGGTCGATTTTTATTTTTAGCTGCGGTTTTCTTGATGGTAAATTGATGTACAAAGGGTAGTCCAAAAATAAGTTACGACCATCAATTTTTTTTTCAAATGGAAACATGTTTTTTATTTAATTTGTTAATTCTACATCGAATTCTAAGTATGTTTCATGTACTATGTCCTATACTCAAACTCAACAGTTATCGAGAAATGTACAATTGAATATCAATAACTGCATGTTCAATTGTAAATTTCTCGATAACTGTTGAGTTTGGGTATAGGACATGGTACATGAAACAAACTTAGAATTCGATGTAAAATTAACAAATTAAATAAAAAACATGTTTCCATTTGAAAAAAAAAATTGATGGTCGTAACTTATTTTTGTTGTTTTTTATTTAATTTGTTAATTATTTAATTTGTAATGTTTTTTTTCGTAAAAAATAATAATTCTTTCTTTTTGCCACAGAATACACAAAACGGTTGAAATTTAAACATATTTGCACATGCGTCCGATCTTTAAAAGAGTACACTCGAAACTGTCACATATGTGAAAGAGATGCGAACATTCCTTATGGTCTACCTAGCAACATGAAACGCAGATGCACCCTGCACATTTGATGAAAGGGGTCCGAATAACAATGTTTACTGCGTCGGATGAAGGTCTTTTCACCACTATAGACACAGCAGATTTTTTTTCCTACTTTTAATTATGTAAACAATATCCTAGTTAATTTTCGCCAGGCGTACTATTACCTAATTTGACGTTATTTTCTTACAAGTTCATGCACGCAGCTGACGCATAATCCCCCCTCCAAGATGCAGCTGACAATTTTATTTCAACTCAGTATGATGTCAACTATTTATAAAAAAATAAATCCGCCGGCGTACTATTATTTTATTTGAAGTAATTTTTAAACAAGTTCATGCGCGTAGCTGACGCATAATCCGCCCTCCACGATGCAGCTGACGATTTTATTTCAACTTACTATGATGTCAACTATTTATAAAAAAAAACAGCCGGCGTACTATGACTTTATTTAATTCTTTTTTTTTCACGTTTCGCGGCCTCTTACAGCTACACCCACCGCGGGTGCGTCAGCTGACGCTTGGTTTAGTTATTAGTAATAACATACTTATCGAAAAATATAACAATCGATCGGCGTAAAATCACTACCTAAAATGCAACGCTACCTCCCGGACTATAAGATCTGTTAAGCCAAATCGAAATTATGCTCAGTTGTGTAAGTAGACATACCCTCTCCACCCTCCCCTTCGTATGGGAGTTAGATCAAAAAGCTTCAACTGAAAATTGTATAAAAACGTTTGAAAATGTCAGTAAAAATTTTAAACTATTTTAAACTCGAATTTAATGAAAAATTATTGAATTTTTAATTAAACTTGAAACTTAAAAATATGTTTGTTGAAATTCCCGTGGTCATTCGTCTTCTTGCCTTTTTTTTTAATTTAGTGTATTATAGAAACTCACCATTAGTAATTCCTGAAGTTTTATGGGTAAGGCAATTACGATATGTATATTTGCATTTTTTCTATATATTTTAATGAAATTTACTCTTTTAAATGTTTACATTTACCAGATTTAAGCTAAGTTTATTTAAAGCGGTCATATATCATTTTTATTATTACATAAATTTTCATACCATTGCATTAAATCATAAGTTCTGTATTTCAGATACAAGTAGCATACAAAAGATTACTATATATAGCTGGGCGGCTGTTGTATGTCGATGACATTACTTTCAGAACATATTTATCGAAAGTTTAAGATGTCGTTGAAATTAGCTAGAAATATGTGCATAAAATCGTTTTGTAATTGTAATTGTATAAAACCATATACACCTGTTATAGAGTATGCTAGTATCATTTTCTTAAAGAGCTTATTAGTCTAAATAATTTATATATGGTGGAAACGCGTTACATTCAATTGTACGTCATACTAGATCCATGACGTCTCGTCTTGTTTATGTTGCCGGATCTATTTTTATTTCTGTCAGTGACATTTGGTATAACCAAAGAAAAAAATTATTCACAATAAAATAATTATAACGTAATATATTTAGTAATTGAAATGCTCTAGGACTTCAGCCTTTCTCAACTTATTTATTATATTGATTTAGATTGTCGAAAAACCTTAAATGTTTCATAATGTACGCAATTCTCGTTAATCAGATGATTATAGAAATGTTTGTAAAAAGTTTCGATTGTTTAAAGAAAGCTTTCGGTATTATATTCAAAGGATGCAAATAGATAGATAGGATGTACAGTTCTAAGAGGAACTGTTTTTATACAATTTATATCAAAGCAAAAATAAACAAGCAAATTTGACAGGCAAAATATACACAATACACCCATTTTTGACAGATATGATTTATCTGACAACACTGAATTGAACTATTAGTCTATTAAAAATATATAAGAGAGAAATTTAATATTGAAACGGAAATTATGTGTTTATTTGCCATGAATGCGTATATTACGATCAATGTATACATTTTCTATCTAAAGTAGTGAAATAAAAGCCCTCAAATATAATTTCACAAAATAACTTTTTTAGTTTGAATATTGGAATAATTAAGTTATGTAAGGTAACTTATTTTTATGTTGGCTGTAAGACTAAGTTATGCCAATATCCTGAGATACAATGCCTACTTTAGTAATTAATTAACTGTTGAACTGACGAGAGAAATTTTGCCGATAGCTCTCATAGGATCAGCACCCCAAAGACAAAATATGGATACAAACGTTGTGAATAAGACGGTCAGATACAAAATTCTCGAACATGGTTAGTTGAACTCAACATCAATCGAAAGGCAAAACATTTCCATAGAGAGTATTCTGAATTGTCGAAGTTTACAACGAACTTATTAAATAGGAAAGTCATCAGGATATTATGATAATTATGACGATTAATTATAATTATTAATAACAGCTGTTTAAAATGTAGATATCATGTTAGTAGTGTGACCTTTTTCCAATAAAACCGCAATATTAGTTTATTTTATTCGCAAATATAATCGTTACATCCTAGGAAATAACTTTTACGATAGACAAACCACAGACGAACTGTAAACATTTATTACTAATAGCACACTAATAGCTATACAAATCAATGCAACCTATGACATACGATATTTGATAAGGTAATATGAACTTCAAATGATAAATATTTCACAATATATTATTCTTTCCTATTACAACAACTATATGTAGAACTATGACTTATATAAATTTGTATTACACCTAAGGAATACTTTTTACATTGCTGGTATTTACGTAGAGGATATTGACTAACATTTTTAAATTTCCAAATATAATTATAATAAAATTAAGTTGTCATTATCATGGATTATAAATAAATATTTCACACTAGAATAATCTTTTGCTTCAGAAAGAGGCTCACGTTTGAATTACTTTTATATTTCAGTGTTTACTATTGGAAAATATAAGAAAGATTATTTTAATGTGGATTGTCTAGTTAAAGATAATACAATTGGTATGAAATTAATTTCTATCAATGAGACATACTGATTAATATCTTCGCCCCCATTGAAACCTCAGATTATATTATTAAGGAAACATTTGACAGCCAGAGAAGACGTTAATGAACAGAGAACAGTCATATAACTTTGAATCGTAGTAGGAAACACAAACGCTTCATTAGTAAGTGAATATAATGTTAGTTTGCAATACAAAAGAAAAACTTAGATGAATTAAGGAATTATGTCGATAAAAATATAACAGATTTTGTGATAAAATATATAATTTTTGTTACATGTGGATTTACCCCATATTATAAACTAAAGTAATCAATTTTAGTCAAATAATAATCAATTGATATTGCACTGAGGGCACAAGACTACAATATAACAGTGTTTGCGGTGAGACCATTTTTCTAATTACATCACATCATTCCCATAGTCTAGCGGCTTATTTATAATATGACTGTGAACTATAGAACTAGTAGTCTTCTAATTAAATAATTCGTGTATCTTTATTAGTGATGGAATATAACACCCTTCTCTTTTCCCTAACTCCTGCTTGCTTTTTAGGTTTTCCTGTTTCTTCAATTTAACCTTCTCAACTTTTCATGGACTTTTTTTAGGGTAAAAACATGTTGGAGTAGTTCTGCTCGCATCTCTATGCTGCGCCACTCACCATTCATTTCGCCTCGCACCTCACATCTCGGCATGACCTATAGCATAGTGAAGCATTTCATCACGCCGTGCATCAAGTAGTTTTATGTCATTCGTCGAGATTCATTTGTGTGCTGGGTTATAAAGTAATCTAGAGTAGTAATAATATTTACCAGTGCTAAAATTGTTAAACGTCTTTGCCAGTAATAGTAGCTTATCCACAAGTATTGCCACCAAATGGTGGTTCCTCTCAAATAAGAGAGTCCGTGTGGGGATTACCTTCAAATAACCAATGCATCTCAAAAAATCAAACTGATTCGATTCTTTGGTGAACGGCGAGCGACGCGGCAATGTGAACAACTCCAATATGTTTTAGTGAAAAGGTTTTGTGTAAGTAAATCAAAACATGGTAGCGATAATTTGTGTTAGTAGCTACAGACATATATGTTTCTACCTTGTTTGGTTTCGTTAGTGTAGCATAACTGAGAAGATGTATGTTAAAACAATAATATGTGTAGATTTTAGAAAATATATGTAATATTACCTTAAAATGTAAATCCAAAGATGTCCAAGTGTAAAACAACAGTATATTTTATTAAATCTACACATTTTATATTTTAACATACACCTTCTTACTATGCTACACTGACGAAACCAAACAAGGTAGAAACATATATATCTGCAGCTACTAACACAAATTAAGACTTTCATGTTTTGATTTACTTATACAATTCTATATTATATCTTGGACACATAGTATTGTTGTGTGACAGGATTAGTCATTCGCCAAAGATTTATCTTGGCTGTCTAATTGACTCGCATAAAAGTATACCACAGTTCTACTCGAATTTTTAATAACATAGTTGTGTCGTTATTATTTATTTAGTTACATTAAATGCATGTTTGTGGTAAACCTAAACCTTTTGATGGGACTGCATAAGTAATACTGGCTGTCCTATGCTTATTTGTTTACGTTTTCACTTATAAATGTTTGATTTTACATTCTATATTTGTCATTGTAATTTTCTTTAGATGACAGCTAATTTGTCATTTTGTCATTATTTACTGATAATTTGCCGCTACTGCCAAGAAAGTTATAGACCGTCTCAACCTCAGTATTCAGTATGTGTCTTATGGAGACAGATAACATAGTTGTCAGTTCGATATGACAGGTTAGGGTGGTAACTCATTATAATGATACGACATTTTAAATACTTGTTGGTTGGGACATTATTCTAATATATTATTATATTATAATATGAATTTGACACTTGACAGGAAGGTTGTGTTGTGATACTTACACCACACGGATAATACCTACCATAAACATAATAAATCGAACTGACAACATTGCCTTGAAGTAAAAAAAAAGACAGTTTATTACAAATTGCTTACTGTACTAAAAGAGGTATTATTCTATAAGAGACTGTACTGAATACTAAGGTTGAGATGCTCTATAGCACATTCATTTTTTTATTACATATACCGGTGTCTCAGTTAAGCGGTAAAGTCCATTATTGGTATCTACTAATGTAGATAGCGAATAATTTTATACAAAAAATGTAGATAATCATAAGCTCTACAATTTAAAAATATTTCCATTTATACAGAGTGTTCGACAACGACGAGCCAACACAAACGTATGTTTTTTTAAATGGAATACTATGAATTTTCTTACATTTTATGATAGCCGTTGAAGGTTTGATTAAACTGACATCAACTTGTATTTGTCGAATTTGAACTGTTTCTGAGATATGGCAATTTTTCGTTAAAAATTGTACTACATTTGAAAAGTTGATATGAAATAACGATTGATGAAGAAATACATAATATGGACTCAATTAGTAGAGATATCTTTTCAGTGCGTCAAATTAATGTTTATTTCGACATATCTACTCATGTTATTTAGAATTACATACCATTCGCTAAAGTTAATAATTCTAAAAAAAAAAATTAAATATTTTAGTATATTTACATGTCATTGAAAAGTACTTCAAATTTACTAATTAAAAATATTTACTTTCTAGTGCCTGTGGGCGATATTGCAAAAGTTATAGGATATTATATCTGAATAAACCCGACTACGATTTAAAAATATGAGTTGCTTTGACTTAATTCACATAGCATAATTAATATTAATCGAAAAGTGTTACTTCTAATATTTTCTTTTTACAAATAAGTGATTTTAATTAAAATTTCATAACCTATAAAATGAAAAGTTTGGAAGTTCATGAATTAATAATAGTTAAAAGATGCCAGTTGCTTTGTGTCATAAAATTGTCTATTGTCATACTTAGACCAAATTTTAAATTACTTCACTTGAAAAACAAACCGTCACTACAAGTATTTAAATGTGCGTTATTGAAAACTTCTATAACTTTCGCAATATCTTGAAGAACATATAAGTTACTATTTTCAAGCATCACAGTAATTATAAGTCATATAACAAATTAAAAAATCTTTTTTAAAGTTCTCTTAATAAAGTTTTTGCTAACACAAGGACTCTAGAAAGTTTACGCATGCCTGTATAAGGATTTTCTTAAACGCATAGCAAAAGAACCTTTTCTGCATCTACGTTTTCTCCGGCAGCAGTAACACGGCTCCTTTTACTTTCTCCACGTTTGAAGTCCCCTGATACCAAAAAAGTGGTTTTTGAAAAATGTCTCTCTCTCTCTCTGACCAAGTTAGCGGTCAAACCGCTGGAGATATCAATTCCAAATTTTGTATTTACGTGTACAATCTCCCTCTTGAGATCTGATTAGTTTTTCAGTAAAATCGGTAGATCGGAAGTAGTAGTTTACTTCAATGAAAAAATCGAATTTTGCCAATATTTCGTCAATTACTAACTTTAAACAAATTTGTAAAGAATCCATATGTACTTAAAATTAAAATTGAGAACAATTTTATTTAAAAAGTTTTTCGTAATTCCTACCGGAAGTAGGTCTTTTACTATCGAAAATCAATTTTTGTGAATATTTCGCAAGTCATGCTTTTTAGACAGGTACGTTACGGGTATAAAAGTATTTAGAACTTAGTTTTCAACACCTTTTCTATAAGAAAGATTTCAAAATTTGGACCGGAAGTACCACTTTTACTCTTACCGAATAGCGATTTTTTGCAAATATGTCGTAAATTATGCAATCTATATATATTTATCAAGAGTACAAAAGTATTTAGAGCGGGATTTGCAATATTTCTGGTATACATGAAATTTCAAAATGCGGACCTGAAGTCACACTATTTTACTCTTACGGAGTAGCACTTTTTTTCGAATATCTCGCAAAGTATGCATTCTATAGCGATTTATTAAGAGAATGGAAGTACTTACTTAGATAGGATTTTGAATAATTTTTCTATAAAAAATTCTTAAAATTGTATAGTTTAAAACGTTCATACGTATAAGAAAGTCGTGTGGTGGCCTCCTCATTTTTTCATATGGAATACTGCTAGTTTCTTCAAATCGTTAACAATTTTTGAAAAGCACTCATCGATGGCCGTCCCCTATTTGGTTATTTTTGGTTGTATATCTTTGTGCCAGCAAACAATCACTTTACCCCAACTATTAATTCCAATTTTAAATAATTCATTTTACACTTAACGTAAATTCATATACTTACTTCCCTTTAAACTGATGCTGTAAATCTAAGTTTAACGTTTAAACAATTTTTGACTCACAGTGTCTGCGATATTTTTTATATTATTACTGATTCATGAACTTCCAAATTTTTCATGAATTTTCAAATTTTAATAAAAATTACTTATTTGTAAAAGGAAAATAGAAGTAACTCTTTTCGACTAATTTTAGTTAAATCGTAGTGCAAGTCATGGCAACTCATATTTATAAGTCGTAATTGGGTTTATTCAGATATAATATACTATAACTTTTGCAATATCGCCCATAAGTGGAAGAAAGTCGATATTTTAAATTAGTAAATTTCAAGTACTTTTCGATGACATATAAATATCCATTTAATTTTTTTTTAAGTCAGCTATATAAAATTATTATATATTAAATATAAAAAAGAGGATAGCTTGGAAAATATCGAACAAAGACATCATAACAAGAGCCCGGTATATTTTACTAGAGAAATAATACAAGAATCCATAAAAAAGCTAAAATCACGAAAATCTCCTGATCCGGATGGTATATACAGGGTGTAACAAAATACGTGTAAAACATTTCAGGGGGTGATTCCTTAGCGAAAAAGAGATAGGGTCTTTCATATAAAAAACTTCAATGGAGCATCCCTTGTTAAGATACAGCCCCATAAAGGGGGTACATAAAATTTGTTTTACAATTTTTCTCACAAACACTAAAAATGTAATTTATTTCCAATGTAACTTTTTGTCTGATTATTTGTTTACCATTTAAAAATCTATTTTCAATACCTTGTTTCATTCGAAACAAAAAATGTCTCTTGAATTTTTTGCCCAAAAGTAATCAGTTCGCAGCAAAAAATTATTTTACGAACAACTACAGAGATACATCGTCATAAATGCGAACTGGATTAGTATTGTTATTTTGTAGTTACAACCTGCATCAAAATACATATGATTAAAGATGAATAAACAAAACTAATTTATTAATAACAAAGCATAAAACATGTAGAAATCATAGTAAATGTTCAATATGTCCACCTTCAGTCATTACAATGCGTCTAGAGGTCGGCGCATTGAGCCACGTATTCGCTCAAATATTCCTGGATTCTCTCTAATTACCCTGCACGCATCGATGATGCGGTTTCTTAAGTCCTCTACATCGCGAACAGGAGTAGGATAAACCAAAGCCTGTAAATGGCCCCAAGTAGAGAAATCGAGAGGATTGAGATCCGGGGATCGAGCGAGCCAATTCTGTGGTCCTCCTCGACCTATCCAATGATTTGGATATGTTTGGGTTAAATGCTGACGTGCTGCTTGACTAAATTGGGCGGGAGCCCCATCATGCATAAAAAACATATCCCTTCTGACGCCCAAAGGAACTTCCTCCAGCAGTACTGGATGCACTTCTCTTAAAAATTGAGTGTATGCCTCACCATTTAATCGAGGAGGTAGAAAATGAGGGCCAATTAAATAATCCCCAATAACTCCGAGCCACACGTTAAGAGAAAAGTGTTCTTGATGGTTAGCTTGTAAAATAGCGTGAGGGTTTTCATCAGCCCATATGTGGTTATTATGAAAATTAATTATCTTGTCCCGAGAAAAAGTACATTCGTCTGTGAATTCAATCGTCTTCAGAAAGTCAGGATTTCTTCTAATCATTTCCAGCATCCAATTGGAAAATTCAAGACGGTTCGGAAAATCTCGCTGTAACAGTGCCTGTACTCGTTGCAGATGGTAAGGGTATAAGAGTTGTTCCTTTAAAATTCGAAATACCGTCATATGATCAACATTTAACTCGAAAGCAATCTTTCTAGTACTGCTAGTAGGTTGTTCTTCAACCAAATTAAGTACTGCTTCTTCAAGATGTGTTGTTCTAACTTCTCGATGTCGACCACAATCCTGCGTTCTTTTGTCGAATGAACCATATTCTCGTAATCGTTGATGAAGTCGGGCAAATATTCTATGCGAAGGAAGCTGCCGTTGAGGATACATTTCAGCATATCTTCTAGAAGCTTCTAACCCATTCCCCTGCGACAGACCGTAAACGTAATGCATATCAGCCATTTCCTCATTTGTGTATGCCATTTTAATAACAAGTGAATTATTAAACTAACAAATTACGAACAAAACAACGACACACAATTAAGTATTATTCAATTTCAAAAATTTACAAACTGACAGCGTGATACCACTACTAGCGGCCTACTAAATAAATTAGTTTTACATTTTCGTTTTATGACGATGTATCTCTGTAGTTGTTCGTAAAATAATTTTTTGCTGCGAATTGATTACTTTTGGGCAAAAAATTCAAGAGACATTTTTTGTTTCGAATGAAACAAGCTATTGGGAATAAATTTTTAAATGGTAAACAAATAATCAGACAAAAAGTTACATTGGAAATAAATTACATTTTTAGTGTTTGTGAGAAAAATTGTAAAACAAATTTTATGTACCCCCTTTATGGGGGTTGTTTTATATGAAAGACCCTATCTCTTTTTCGCTAAGGAATCACCCCCTGAAATGTTTTACACCTATTTTGTTAAATGGTAAACAAATAGTCAGACAAAAAGTTACATTGGAAATAAATTACATTTTTAGTGTTTGTGAGAAAAATTGTAAAACAAATTTTATGTACCCCCTTTATGGGGCTGTATCTTAACAAGGGATGCTCCATTGAAGTTTTTTTTATATGAAAGACCCTATCTCTTTTTCGCTAAGGAATCACCCCCTGAAATGTTTTACACTTATTTTGTTACACCCTGTAACTTAAGTACGGTGGCGATTGCTTGGAAAAGGCTCTGCATGGGCTGCTGTCGAACGTGCTGGTCTCTAAAAAGGTACCGGAGGACTGGAAAAATAACGATTCCGTTACACAAAGAAGGGGAGAAGAAGACACAGGACAATTACAGCGGAATTACTCTGTTGAATATAATCCTTAAATTGTTTACATCCATAATTAGAAAGCTATTGCCAGAAACAATACAAATATCAGAGGAGCAACAGGGGTTCAGAAAGAATGGTAGTACAATAGATGCCATTTTCATCATACGCCAATTGGTAGAAAAATCAATCGAATATAACAACCCGCTATTTATGTGCTTCGTGGATTTCAGCAAGGTTTTCGACCGTGTGAGAAGAAACGACGTGTTGAAAATTTTACATTAATATGACGTTGACGTACCACAAACCCTTGTGGAATTGGTCAATAATATTAACACTAACACGTCGACTAGAATCAAAACATCTGATGGAATTACGGAACTAATCAAAATAAACATTGGCGTACGACAAGAAGAATCGTTGAGCCCCTTCTTATTCAATTTAATAATGGACTGTATGAATCAATAAAGGGAAAAGATGGTTACCCTATGGGAAGACACAACGTGAACATAGTATGCTACGCCGATGATGCAGTGCTCCTAGCAGAAAGAGAAGATAACTTACAAAGATTTTTGCATCAATCCAACATTACCGGCAAAAAGTATAATATGAACATCTCCAAAGACAAGACTAAGTGCATGGTAATATGTAAGCAGCCAGTTCGTTGTAAACTAGAAATAGACGGGTCCGTCGTTCAACAGGTAATGAGCTTCAGGTATCTTGGTGTCGAGGTAACGTGTCAAAGAGACCTGCGGGCGGAGGTTCAACAACAGGCAATGAAGGCGACACAAGTAATCGGGTATCTAAACACAATGGTCTGGCGGAACAAATACCTTACTAAGGAAAGTAAAGTACGAGTATACAAAGCTATGGTTCGCCCAGTACTAACATACTCCACGGAGATAAGAGCAGATACCAAGAAAACTAAACAAAATATTAGAACAGTAGAAATGAAGATTCTCAGAAAAATAGCGAATGTCGCGTTACGAGATATACAGACGAGTAGATACATAAGAGAAGGATGCGGAGTGCAGGATGTGGTGAAGTGGAGTAAGCGAAGAAGGAAGGAATACAATGACCATGTCGAGAGAATGCAAACCAACAGACTAGCATATATATGCAAACATGAGAGAACAAAAGGAAAGAGACAACAAAAACGACCTCCCAAGAGATGGGGACAAAGTTGGTTTTCCTCATCCGCTGAATAAAACAGGCCAGGCAAACAAGGGATGACCCTAGCTAAAAGAAGAAGAAGAAGATTTTTTTTTAGAATTCCTAACTTTAGCGAATGGTATGTAATTATAAAGAACGTGCGTAGAGATGCAGAAATAAATGTTTACTAATTGAGCCCATAATAGGTACTTAATCATCTATCGTTATTTCATAGCAACTTTTCAAATGTTGTTCAATTTTTAACGAAAAATTGCCATATCTCAGAAACAGTTCAGAATGGACAAATACAAGTTAATGTCAGTTTAATCAGCCCTTCAAGGGCTAGCATAAAATGTAAAAAAAAAACATTAAAAAAAGGTAAGTTTGTGTTGGTTCGTCGTTGTCGAACAGCCTGTATAAATGAAAATATTTTTAAATTGTAGAGCTTATGATTATCTACATTTTTGTATTAAAAATTATTCGCTATCTACATTATTAGATACCAATAATGGACTTTACCACTCCGCTGGGACACCCGGTATATATAATCGTTGGTGTGTCTGCACTCAACTATTTTTTTTTTGATATTCTCAGACCATATAACATCAATGCTCGTAAAATAGACTATAAAAACATTCGATAGGTGGCGCTGAAGTCACGTTACTAACAAATTCTATATTTATGGACCAACATGACTCATATTTACAGTATATATTAGTTTAGTGACAAAAAGAAAATCACAAAATATGGACACGATAGGTAGCTATGGTCCACCTATTAATAAATTTTATATTTACAAACAGAAATGATCCCTATTCTGCAATCGCACTAAGGTCCTCTTGTATCCAGACTTTCTTATATAGGGACTTTAACGAAATCAAACTCATCACGCCACCTACAGGAAAGGGTAGAAAAACGTCTGCCGGGTCAGCTAGTTGTTTCATAAATAAAGGAAACTATTAATTTTGTTTTTGTTTGAAAAGTGTATAAAAATGTATATAACTGCAATGCGATGATAAATAATATGTTGGCAATACTTTTAATTTAGTAATTGTCCTGTTATGCAGTATCAATTACATACCGCTAACTATATCTTCTTTCTTGTATTAGTCGAATATTATGCAATAATAATTAGTTCTACTACAACACCAAGGCATATTTAACAACGTTGTATAGTATTCTTTTAAGAAAATGACCTTTACAACATCTTATTGAAGCACACAAAATGTTGAATAGTTATATTTTGTAAAATGGCGGAATTAGATTTTCAAATATTTGTGACCACATATAGGTATGTACATATTTCTCTCAATAGACATGCTTTGATATAGTCTACATTTGGAGGCGTAGACACATAAATAGAAAACCTTACCATTGAAAAGTCGTGTCATAAGGTTCTTTGTAAAACTTATCATATCCCATTCATGATTATTTAATTGAAAGTTGAAAATTAACGTACATTTTAAAAATTATTTTCGTAAAAAATGCAAGAGGATGATCGGGAACGATGTGAAGAATGGTTTCCGATAATAATATGCCATTTTCTTTTTCTAATCTTTACGCTCAAATATCTCTAGAATGAAAAGTAATAGTAATCTGTAGTTTCCTTACGTTATGAAAAGCAGGATCATAGAGATCACTGTTATAAATCAGGTATATACGAATGGCAGGACGATTTAATTCGTTGCGATGCACACTTGAAACATGATAAATTTTGCAAATATTTTGCTATAATTTTCAATAATCTTGTGTGTTCCCAAATTATGCGAACAATAACGGGAGCAAAAAAATCAACTTTTTGACAATACAAAGTTAAAATTAGGTTTGGAGACAAACATGGTATTACCCACGCAATATTAGGAATATTTTCATCATATTTTCAGTTTCTTACGTCATTTGTTTTTCATGTAATGACGTCACCGACTTCTTTTAAAATAACAATCTATAGTTTTTTTAATTGATTTCGATAGAACTTTCAATTCCCTATCCAACGATATAAAACTTTTTATGTTTCATTTGAAAAAAAATGAGAAAAAGAGTCTTAAATTTCAAATAATAAAAATTCACTATATTAGCAAAATGATTTTAGTTACCGGTGCATAAAACAATACACATTAGCTACGGCTGTTAGAATTAATTAATTTGTAAGTCTCACAATAAAATAAGTGTTATTCCCTTTTCTAAATTAGAATAATTTACCTTTTTGCAAACTATTTATTAATAAAAATCGTACTACTGAGCAATATCCTCAGAAAGTTAACATATGGGCAGGAATTATTGGTGACAGAATTCTAAGTCCATTCTTTTTTGCTAACAATTTGACTGGAGAGATATACTTGTAATTTCTAAAGTTCGAATTGATGCCTGAATTAGGTACATTATTTTCTAATGCAAACAGCCCTGACCTACCAAATAAGCTCAAACTTTTCAGAATGTGAGAAACTTTTATAATCATCTTGGGTATTGTCAGATGGTACATGGTCGTTATTTTGAACAGTTAGTGTAAATGTGATTTGAAAAGTGTTATTTCTAGGCTTATTTTTGTGATTGATGTTATTCTTAGAGTTTTTTTCTGGTTAATCAATTTAGTTTTAATGTACTTATTTACTTTGTATGGAGTAGGTAGTAAATTTATAGTTCGGTTTTTCTACATTTTTCTAATTTTATAATAAAAACGAATGTGCTGTCAATCTTGTCCTCAAATTTATGTGACTAGATTTGTTTAATGAATTTTTAATATTTCAACTTTAAGACTCTTTTGCTCAATTTTTTTCAAATGCAAAATATTAAAAGTTTTGTACCGTTGGATAGGGAATTGAAAGTACTATAAAAATCAATTAAAAAAAATTATAGCTTGTCATTTAAAAAAAAAACCGGTGACGTCATAACATGAAAAACAAATGACGTAAAAAATTGAAAATGCGATCAAAATAATCTCCTTAGTTAAAATCGTTATACCGCTACGAGATTTTTTCAAAAAATAAATATTAGCGAAGTCTATACCTTTATCCGTTCCTTTATTTTCACACAGTATATAATACTACATGTAATAATTTGTTCTTATATTAATAACGAAAGTTTATGAAATTTACCTTTTCTTTATCAACTTCCAGGCTGTGTTTCTAAGTGCCGGTTATTTCAATTCGGATTAAAATGCCAATTAGCATAATCATTGACTAAAACACGTGTTAGTACAAAGTTGCGTTTTGCCAACAACGGTTAGGGGATTTTTGGTATTAAATAATTATTATATTGCTTCTTTTATAAATGAAATGAGCATTATAATTAAAAATGAAAATAACATAATATTGAATATGTGTGACTTTAGCTTACTACAAATGTATAATTAATTGTTAACCACAAATACATTGTCTTTTCTATGATGACCATTAAGTTTTAGAAGTTTTTTAATTCTACTACAATTCCGGGACTTATCTCAATTTGACAAGTACCTAAATATTCTATTTGACAGAAGCTGGCGGGTTTTTTTTGGGGTTTGGATGAATAATGTACATGCTTGTAAAGTTGACATGCAGTTAAAATCTACACTAACAATTACTACTGGCACTTTCAAGTTCACTTCGATTCCTCCAGAACTCACATTTTTTTACGATGAAATCATGTAAACCAATTTGGAAATAAGGTATTCTCAATCAACATTCTTTGATTAGATGAATTTGTGAATAAAATTAGTTAGAGGGTATTGTTTTTAATTAACAACTGATATATGATCTTTCAGTAAAATTATCTGTATTTTACTGAAATTTGATGCAAGTTAAATCGTCTCAGATATGGCAATGAAAAGTGCACTATCTTATAATAATAATAATATGTCTTTATTATCCAACAGAATACTACACATACAGGATAATTATTACAAAATAATTCAGAGCAGCTGGTCTATACAATGTAAAAGTACAACAAAATAAAATAAGAAAGAATTATATACCATTAGAATGTGATAGATAATTATAATGCCACTTATGACCCTAGATGCAGGCTTTTCTTTTCAACAAACTATTCCTACTTTTATTTTTGTTATTGGTACCTATTAATTTCATATCAACATATGTATATATATATTGTATTAGCTTTTTGTTTTTCAAAATATTTTTGTATTACTCAATAGCAGTAAGCAACCAATATATTTGTTTCAGTATCACTCATTTTTGTAGCACTTTGTTATTAATTAATTTATAATAGACATTTTGCAGATATGCTATGTACACAAAAATTTGCAGATGCTATATTCACAAAATAAATGCTTACAGTTTATTTACTAAAATGAAATTTCTAATTATATAGAATATAATCTTTAAAAAATGAAATAAGGTCAGAAAGCACAGTGAACAAATTCAAATGTAAATAACGGTGCCGTATTTCTTTGCATTGAAAAACGCCGGTTAGAGATAATCAGTGATCAGTGATTAATCAATGATTAGTTAACTGAGTATTTTAATCGGAGTTGGAAAAACCAGCCCTAAGATTCATAACATGGTTAAGTTGATTATATGCTAAAAGAGTTTCGAAGTTTAATGTAAGATTAAATTGTTACAACTATTATTATTATTAAATTTAATTAAGCTACATTGTTTTAATTTAAAGAAATATAAATCTATGGATTGTATAAACAATGCGATGGCCAATGTGTAGAATGATTCATTTTAGATTATTCTCCTTTATTTTAGAATACAACAAGATACAATTATCAAACTAAGGCAAAATTTAGAAAACTTAATTAATACTGCACGTATTTTCAACATTTATTTCTGAAGGTACTAGTACAGAATCTAATTGCAAAAGAATTAAATTGCTTCTACGTTTGTGTATACATGTATCTTTTAACAATTTCTATGCAATCGCTAACAGAATGGATAAAACAAAATCATCATCAACGCGTTTTAATTATTTCCTGTTTGTTCATAATTACCATGTAGTTATTATTTATTTAAGCTTATCTGGAAGTAAATAGACCTGCATATACTACGTTTTTATACTTTGAACTATTGTTTGCTAATATGTGTTATTTTTAGTAAAGCAACGTCTTCCTTGTAATAACTAAGATCTAAAATCTTTTACGCGTTCTTGATATCGAGCCTTTTCGTAATAAAATATCACCCCGGGTCAGGAAAACATCTTAATTATCTCCAATTTAGTTAGATGTTTTGTGCCGTAAAAGAATAAATTTATGTCGTGCATCGAAAACACACGGTACTCGCAGCCTTTAAAGTGTAAATAAAACATCATAATCATCGTATGATATAAATATTAAAAAATATTACATAATATTACTTCTAAATTATATAATACATACATGTATATGTACATAAAAAATGCATAGAATTTACTTATATTTGCTTAAGGAATATATGTTATATATAGTTTAACATTTTTTATTTATACATTTGAGTATAGACATAAAGTAATAAAATCAATCAATAAAATAATTTTAATTTAAAACATTTGTAGTACACACATTAAACTTACCTTGTAAACAAATTAATTCATCTAAATATTTACAAACACAACGTTTATGGTACACGGCGGTTCCACAATAGAATTAATTTTATTCTGAATTTTTATTTACTTAATGTTATCGCCTAGTATTTTTTCGTATTAAACAGGAAGCAAATAAACTGTTAAAGCGACTTGAATAGCTCATGTACAAGAGAGGAGCTAACGAAGTTTCATTCAAGACAGTCAACAGTGAATGAATGAATGTATAAGGCAGACAGCATGAACTCAACTCACTCATTCAATTTCATTACATAGACTGAGACATCCGATACATTAAAGCTCTTATATATGAACAGTTCTGAACGTAACAAGTTCCAAATTTTGTGTTTTTGACGTTATCACGATCGTCGTTTCTGTTAAGTCAAGAGGCTGTATATGTACGAAATTATTTTCTTTCCCTTGATGGAGGAGCGGATGTGTTTGATGACTCTTTCATTTTGTAGAAACTTTTGTCTACTCAGAACTTGCGAAGAGGTCCATCAGAAATATATTTACATGATAGTAGTCCCTTCAGTTTATAGTATTATTTAATAAGCAAATAAGAAGTTTATGTTATGAACTATTCTTATCGCTCCAAAGATAAATTGTTATATTAAATTCTTCTTTAATAAACCTTTCTACGTGATAACTTTTTAAACTGATATAGCGTTATTCACAACAACTTAGTAGCAATGAATTTAAATAATATAGCAGGTTATTCAACGACATGAAAAAGTAAATTAGCTCTTCAATCTACTAAAATTTGCATAAGACGTTTTTAAGGATTAACGTTTATGTAAAAAAAATAAGGTGTGGCCACCACACGACTTTCTTATACGTATGAGCGTTTCAAATTATACTATTTAAAGAATTTTTTTATACAAAAATTATTCAAAATCCTATTCTAAGTACTTCTATTCTCTTAATAAATATCTATAGAATGCATACTTTGCGAGATATTCGAAAAAAAGTGATACTCGCTAAAAGTAAAAGTGTTACTTCCAGTCGGAATTTTGAAATTTCATATAAACAAAAAATATCGCAAATCCATCTCTAAATACTTTTGTACTTTTGATAAATATATATAGCATACATAATTTACGACATATTTGTAAAAAAAATCGCTATTCGATAAGAGTAAAAGTGGTACTTCCGGTCCGAATTTTGAATTTTTTTTTATACAAAAGATATTGAAAATTATATTTTAAATACTTTTATACTGTTAATATACCTGCCTAAAAAACATTATTTGAAAGATATTCGCAAAAAACGGATTTTCGATAGGAGTAAAAGTTCTGATTTCAAAAAACGTTTTTTATAAAATTCTTCCAAAATTTTATTTTGAGTACCTTTAAATAGAATGCATAATTTACGACATATTTGTAAAAAATCGCTATTCGATAAGAGTGAAAGTGGTACTTCCGGTCCAAATTTTGAATTTTTTTTATACGAAAGATATTGAAAATTATATTTTAAATACTTTTATACTGTTAATATACCTGCCTAAAAAACATTATTTGGAAGATATTCGCAAAAAACTGATTTTCGATAGGAGTAAAAGTTCTACTTCCGGTAGGAATTTCAAAAAACTTTTTTTATAAAATTCTTCCTAAATTTAATTTTGAGTACATTTAAATTCTTTATAAATTTCTTTAAACTTAGTAATTGACGAAATATTGGCAAAATTCATTTGTTTCACTGAAGTAAACTACTACTTCCGGTCTACCGATTTTACTAAACAACTAATCAGATCTCAAGAGGGAGATTATACACATAAATACAAAATTTGGAATTGATATCTACAGCGGTTTGACCGCTATCGTGGTCACACACAGAGAGAGACATAGACATTTTTACTTTCTTATACGTAGTATAAGGAAGTATTGTGATGATGAAAATTTTCGACCTCGAGATTTTTGCAGATGTCCACGTTTTGAGGTCCCCTGATACCAAAAAAGTGGTTTTTAAAAAATGTCTGTGTGTCTGTGTGTCTGTGTGTGTGTGTGTGTGTCTGTGTGTGACCACGATAGCGGTCAAACCGCTGCAGATATCAATTCCAAATTTTGTATTTATGAATATAATCTCCCTCTTGAGAACTGATTAGATTTTGAGCAAAATCGGCAGACCGGAAGTAGTAGTTTACTTCAGTGAAAAAATCGAATTTTGCAAATATTTCGTCAATTACTAAGTTTAAACAAATTTATAAAGAATTCAAATGTACTCAAAATTAAATTTGAGAAAAATTGTTTTAATAAAGTTTTTCGAAATTCCTACCGGAAGTAGGTCTTTTACTCTTATCGAAAATCAGTTTTTTGCGAATATCTCGCAAATCATGCTTTCTAGGCAAGTACATTAAGAGTATAAAAGTATTTAGAACATACTTTTAAATATCTTTTGTATAAAAAAAATTTCAAAATTCAGACCGGAAGTATCACTTTTACTCTTATCGAATAGCGATTTTTTGCAAATATGTCGTAAATTATGCATTCTATATATATTTATGAAGAGTACAAAAGTATTTAGAGTTGGATTTGGAATATTTTTTGTATAAATGAAATTTCAAAATTCGGACCGGAAGTAACACTTTCATACGTATAAGAAAGTCGTGTGGTGGCCACACCTCATTTTTTAAAAACCACTTTTACTTTCTTATGCGTAGTATAAGGAAGTATTGTGATGATGAAAATTTTCAACCTCGAGATTTTTGCAGATGTCCACGTTTTGAGGTCCCCTGATGCCAAGAAAGTGGTTTTTAAAAAATGTCTCTCTCTGTGTGTGTCTGTCTGTGACCACGATAGCGGTCAAACCGCTGGAGATATCAATTCCAAATTTTGTATTTACGTGTATAATCTGCCTCTTGAGATCTGATTAGTTTACCGGAAGTAGTACTTTACTTCAGTGAAAAAATCGAATTTTGCAAATATTTCGTCAACTACTAAGTTTAAACAAATTTATAAAGAATTCATATGTACTTAAAATTAAAATTGAGAACCATTTTATTTAAAAAGTTTTTCGAAATTACTACCGGAAGTAGGTCTTTTACTCTTATCGAAAATCAGTTTTTTGCCAATATTTTGCAATTCATGCTTTTTAGACAGGTACGCTACGAATATAAATGTATTTAGAACTTAATTTCCAATATCTTTTGTATAAAAAAAATTTCAAAATTCGGACCAGAAGTGTCACTTTTACTCTTACCGAATAACTATTTTTTGCAAATATGTCGTAAACTATGCATTCTATAGATATTTATTAAGAGTACAAAAGTATTTAGAATTGGATTTGCAATATTTCTTGTATACATGAAATTTCAAAATTCGGACCGGAAGTAGCACTTTTATTCTTAGCGAGTAGCACTTTTCTTCGAATATCTTGCAAAGTGCATTCTATAGTGATTTATTAAGAGAATTAAAGTACTTAGAATAGGATTTTGAATAAGTTTTGTATAAAAAAATTCTTAAAATTGTATAGTTTGAAACGCTCATACGTATAAGAAAGTCGTGTGGTTGCCATACCTCATTTTTTACTTTATTATACGTAGTATAAGGAAGTATTGTGATGATGAACATTTTCGACCTCGAGATTTTTGCAGATGTCCTCGTTTTGAAGTCCCCTGATACCAAAAAAGTGGTTTTACTTTCTTATACGTAGTATAAGGAAGTATTGTGATGATGAAAATTTTCGACCTCGACATTTTTGCAGATGTCCACGTTTTGAAGTCCCCTGATACCAAAAAAGTGGTTTTTAAAAAATGTCTGTCTGTCTGTCTGTGTGGCTGTGTGTCTGTGTGTGTGTGACTACGATAGCGGTCAAACCGCTACAGATATCAATTCCAAATTTTGTATTTACGAATATAATCTCCCTCTTGAGAACTGATTAGATTTTGAGTAAAATCAGCAGACCGGAAGTAGTAGTTTACTTCAGTGAAAAAATCGAATTTTGCAAATATTTCGTGAATTACTAAGTTTAAACAAATTTATAAAGAATTTATATGTACTTAAAATTGAAATTGTGAACAATTTTATTAAAAAGGTTTTTCGAAACTCCTACCGGAAGTAGGTCTTTTACTCTTATCGAAAATCAGTTTCTTGCAAATATTTTGCAAGTCATGCTTTTTAGACAGGTACGCTCCGAATATAAAAGTATTTAGAACTTAATTTCCAATATCTTTTGTATAAAAAAAATTTCAAAATTCTGACCGGAAGTATCACTTTTACTCCTACCGAATAACGATTTTTTTGCAAATATGTCGTAAATTATGCATTCTATGTATATTTATGAAGAGTACAAAAGTATTTAGAGTTGGATTTGGAATATTTTTTGTATAAATGAAATTTCAAAATTCGGACCGGGAGTAACACTTTCATAGGTATAAGAAAGTCGTGTGGTGGCCACACCTCATTTTTTAAAAAATGTCTGTGTGTCTGTCTGTCTGTCTGTGTGTCTGTGTGTGTGTGTGTGTGTCTGTGTCTCTGTGTATCTCTGTGTGTGTGACCACGATAGCGGTCAAACCGCTACAGATATCAATTCCAAATTTTGTATTTACGAATATAATCTCCCTCTTGAGAACTGATTAGATTTTGAGCAAAATCAGCAGACCGGAAGTAGTAGTTTACTTCAGTGAAAAAATCGAATTTTGCAAATATTTCGTGAATTACTAAGTTTAAACAAATTTATAAAGAATTCATATCTACTTAAAATTGAAATTATGAACAATTTTATTAAAAAGGTTTTTCGAAATTCCTACCGGAAGTAGGTCTTTTACTCTTATCGAAAATTAGTTTCTTGCAAATATTTTGAAAGTCATGGTTTTTAGACAGGTACGCTACGAATATAAAAGTATTTAGAACTTAATTTCCAATATCTTTTGTATAAAAAGAATTTCAAAATTAGGACTGGAAGTATCACTTTTACTCTTACCGAATAACGATTTTTTGCAAATATGTCGTAAATTATGCATTCTATGTATATTTATGAAGAGTACAAAAGTATTTAGAGTTGGATTTGGAATATTTTTTGTATAAATGAAATTTCAAAATTCGAACCGGAAGTAACACTTTCATACGTATAAGAAAGTCGTGTGGTGGCCACACCTCATTTTTTGGTATCAGGGGACTTCAGAACATGTACGTCTGCAAAATACTTCTTTATACTACGTATAAGAAAGTAACAATCATGTACGAAGACAAACTTGGCTTGCGTACACATACTTACTCAAGGAGAAATTTCTTTTCTGTTGTTAAAGCGGCGGTAGTCCAATAAAAACCTAAGACCTGTTTACTTTCTTACGTAGTATACGGAAGTATTGTTATGATGAACATTTTCGACCACGAGATTTTTGCAGGTGTCCACGTTTTGAAGTCATCTGATACAGAAAAAGTGACTTTTGTAAAAATCCGTCTCTCTGTGTATGGGGGTGTCTGTCTTTTTGTATGTCTGTCTGTCTGTTACCACGATAGCGGCCAAACGTCTACTTTTATACAAACATCATATGTTAGACAGAAATTTACTTATGATAAAGTGGACATTTCCATTATATTAAACGGACTAAGGAAAATGAAAATACCTAACTCAATCTTGTATTGTATAGACCAACCATACTCAGTGACATTAGATGTGTTACACCTAGACGGAATAATTCAAATTTATTTTTAAACAATGTGATAGTTTTACGTCGTAAATGAAACGATAACATTTACAAGAAACCTTAATAATAAGTAATACAAAAAAATATATAAATGTGTTGGGCGACCTCATAGCTGAGTACTCTTCTCTACACGTCTAGGCATCGACAAAATGAGTTGGTCGATATCTGCTTGTGGCACTTCGTTCCGAGAAACTTGAACTTGGTGGATTAACTGTACCAGAGTCTGTGGAGGATAGTGAAAAATGGACAGTCTCATCCCCATGATATCCCACACATGTTCGATGGGGTTTAAATCACGGCAAAACTTTAACGTCGGCTTCTTGGAGGAAGTCTATAGTTCGACGAGCAATATGGGGACGTGCGTTGTCTTGCTGAAAAAGGACGTGTGGACGGCCATCTAGATAAGGCAATAAAGTGGTTTGTAGGACGTCATGTACATAACGAGCAGCTGTTATATTGCCTCGAATATAGAGAAGTGGTGATCTGCTACTATAGGTAATAGCCCCCCAAACCATTACTCCAACAGTCCTGTGTTCATGCCTCTCAACAGTTAATCCAATATCACGTCGCTCTCCATGCCGAGGTCTTACCCTTCTACGGTCAGCGTGCATACCCTGACAGCATCGCGATTAATCGCTGAAGACGACAGTATGGCATTGTGCCTCTCAATGCTGCCGTTTTCTGGACCAGTTCAAACGTTGACGACAGTGGTCCGCAGCCAAAGGAAGCACTAATCGGGGACGGTATGAAAAAAATCCAAGGCTCGAATGCGGTGATATAGTGTACGTATAGTAACAGGTCTACCTTCTTCTCCAAACCACTGGTCATCAATTTCACGCGTAGTAGTAAAACGGTAAAGTTAGTTGTCTGAAGCGCCTATCCTAACGCTCTGTGATACGCCTCGGTTGACCAGTTGGTCTTCTTCGTGTTCCTCTACCTTCTTCTGCCCACACACGATACACACGCATTACCGTCATTGCAGTACAATTAACAAGGCGGACAATTTCGCGTTAGGACGAAGGTAGTTTGGTTGTTTTCAACACCTGGTTTTGTTCAAACCATATTAAATTGAACATCAACAAAACTAAACGTTTGGCAATTAATGGGGCGGAGAATCTAAAAGTAGTGCATGGTGGGGAACAACTCATATAGTGCCGCGAAACCTTTTTACTTTCTTATACGTAGTATAAGGAAGTATTGTGATGATGAAAATTTTCGACCTCGAGATTTTTGCAGATGTCCACGTTTTGAGGCCCCTGATACCAAAAAAGTGGTTTTTAAAAAATTTCTCTCTCTCTCTCTCTCTCTCTCTGTCTGTGTGTGTGTGTGTGTGTGACCACGATAGCGGTCAAACCGCTACAGATATCAATTCCAAATTTTGTATTTACGAATATAATCTTCCTCTTGAGAACTGATTAGATTTTGAGCAAAATTGGCGGACCGGAAGTAGTAGTTTACTTCAGTGAAAAAATCGAATTTTGCAAATATTTCGTCAATTACAAAGTTTAAACAAATTTATAAGGAATTCAAATGTACTGAAAATTAAATTTGAGTAAAACTGTATTAAGAAAGTTTTTCGAAATTCCGACCGGAAGTAGGTCTTTTACTCTTATCGAAAATCAGTTTTTTGCGAATATCTCGCAAGTCATGCTTTCTAGGCAGGTACATTATCAGTATAAAAGTATTTAGAACGTACTTTTAAATATCTTTTGTATAAAAAAAATTTCAAAATTCGGAGCGGAAGTAACACTTTTACTCTTACCGAATAACGATTTTTTGCAAATATGTCGTAAATTATGCATTCTATATATATTTACGAAGAGTACAAAAGTATTTAGAGTTAGATTTGGAATATTTTTTGTATAAATGAAATTTCAAAATTCGGACCGGAAGTAACACTTTCATACGTATAAGAAAGTCGTGTGGTGGCCACACCTCATTTTTTTTACTTAGTCTAAACAAATTTATAAAGTATTCAAATGTACTCAAAAGTGAATTTGAGCAAAATGTTATTAAACATTTTTTCGAATTTCCTACCGGAAATTGGTCTCTTATCGAAAATCAGTTTTTTTTGCGATTATCTCACATATCAGGCTTTCCAATATAAAAGAATTTAAAGCTTGATTTTGAATACTCTTTGTATAAAAAAAATTGGCAAAATTCGGACCTGAAATAACACTTTTACTTTTAATAAAGAGCACTTTGTTGCAAATATCTTGTACATTATGCATTCTATACAATTTATCAAGAGTACAAAAGTATTTGAAACTGGATTTTGGAACAATATTTATATGAAAGAAATATCAAAATTCGGATCAGAACTAACACTTTTACTCTTAGTAGTACTTTTTTACAAATATCTCGCAAATTATTCATTCTATACCTATAGATTTACTAGCTGGCCCGGCAGGCGTCGTTCTGCTCTTTCCGATAGGTAGCGCGATGAGTTTGATTTGGTTAAAGTTCCTGCATTAATAAAGTCTGAACAGAAAAGGTCGTTAGTGCGATTGCAGGATTGGCATGAGGACCGAAAATTACTTATGTTGATATTTAAAGAGAAAGGACGTTTATATGTCAAAATTCAATTTTACTTAAAAAATAGCGCCATCTAAGTACATATAAACCATTTCTGTTTATAAATATAAAATTTCGAATATAGCGCCACCTATCGTGTCCAGATTTTGTGATTTTCTTTTCTGTCACTAAACCAACATATATTGTGAATATGAGTCATGTTGGTCCATAAATATATAATTTGTTAATAAATTGACTTTAGTGCCACCTATTCATTCAATAAGTGGCCTATTTTATTAGCATTGGCGATATAAATATGGTCTGAGAATATCTAGAAAATTTTTTGAGCCATTAAAATGTTATTGAATAACGTACAGAGTGGCGCATTAATGTGGGGAAGCACTATTTATTTGAAATTATAAAAGTTATGAAAAAAATGTATTAAGGAAAGGTGTAAGTATTCTTAAGCTTCATATTTTAAAATTAGGTACGCATATACAGCCTGTTTTATAACGAAGTTGTAGACTTCGTTCATATATTTTTAAAAGGAATGCTATACTTTTTTGCTTATATAAAACCTGCTTACTTTTGCGAGCCTCCTCATATAGGGTTTGCCTGATCTATTTCATGTGTTTAAAAAGTTATAACTATTTTTACGGTAAAACTAAGGTGTTTTAAGAGGGTTAGTTCTGGCAAGGAAAAAATTATACGACCTTTTTCGCAACGTTACTTGCTTTGGGTACGTTTTCTATTTTTGATGGTTCGTTAAGTTAATAAAAAAGAAATATCTTGTATACAATGTGAGTCAAAACTAGGATCCTTAACTTTGGGGTTTAAGTAAAGATCCTGTGAGATTAGCAACACATGTTACATCAGTATGCAGAACTTGTCATTAGCTTTTACTATATAGTTATTGGTCGACTTGTACCTGCTACTGTTTTCTGAAAAAAATTAAGTTTAAATATAGCAATGTAATAATTTAACCCCGGTTTGTGCGGTAATAACGCAATTTTTAATTTTTAATTCGAAATATCTACTAAACAGTTAGGAATAGAGAATGGTTAACAAAAATGAAAGAAAGATTTCTTTTTTATTAATTTCACGAATCAGAGAAAATAGAAGACGTACCCAAAGCAAGTAACGGTGCGAAAAATGTCGTATAATATTTTCATTACCAGAAGTAATCATCTTGAAACACCTTAATTAATAAAACGTAAAATGGTCATAACTTTTTAAACACACGAAAAAGATCAGAGAAACTTTATATGAGAAGGCTCGCAAAAGTAAACAGGTTTTAAATACGCAAAAAAAGTATACCATTTCATTTAAAAAAAATTATAAGTTAAGTCTACAATTGCGTTATAAAACACTCTATATATGTGTATCAAATTTTAAAATATAAAGCTTAAGAATACCTATACCTTTCCTCAATATTTTTATTCATAACTAAGCTTCGGATAAATATGCAATTGCATAACTGCATATTCTAATGCATAATTAAGTCATTTTTGAGTTGAAGTGCATATTTAGTCATTTTCAGTTTCATTTGCATATATCCCAGTTAAAATTTTGTTTTAAACATAATGTAATGGTTTTTATGGGTCCGAAAAATAATAAACAATTCATTCACTATTTATTTTTAAAAGTCTATATTTAAAACACCAAATAAAATATAATTGAAATTGAAATTAAAGAACATTCTTGAAACAAAGGAACTATACATAAACTAAATTCAGTAAAACTATAACTATTGAATCAGAGTAACACAAAATACCATATATGTACAAGTTTATCCAAGAATATTTATGTGACAGATTTATGTAAGAGTATTTATTTGGTACACACGTATTTACATAACCCACTCTGAATGAATGAATGAATGAATGCTTTTTCTGCCCGGCTGCCTTTTTATGGCGGTCCTATTATTCTCGAATTACATTACATAAAAAATCTAATAGATCCGTCACCGTCCTTCGAAAATATATTTGGTAAATCCCAAACAGCTTTTATGACCGATTATCAGGTACCCAACCCACAAGGAGTGAAATATTCCATAAGTTTGTTGTTTGATTTTGAGAAGCGAACATCCCAGTGTTAAAATGCCGAAAGAAAAACGATCAGTTAGCGCAGTTTTAAACCAATTTGTCAAAGATTTCAGCGATTTTACCACTGATGGAAGTGTGCTGTTTTGTAAATACTATGAAGTGAATGTAACAGCAACAAAATAGTGCCAAGTGACGCAGCAATTACAATCCAGTAAGCACCAAAAGAAGAACCGAAGCTTTGGAAGTAAACAGCAGATGTTAGTACCAGTTATATTAAAACCTGGTCCCAGTCGTTCACCATTTAATGAGGAATTGTGTGAAGCTCTAATTTCTGCTGGCATATCGTTGGCGAAATTAAAAAGTGAAGCATTTAAAACATTTTTGGAAAAACATACCAAGCAAAATATTGGAGACGAATCAACACTGCGAAAAAACTATGTTCTGCCATTATGGTATAACTCCACAATACAAAAGCTGCGGGGAAAAGCTAAAGATAAAAATATTTGGGTATCTTTAGATGAAACAACGGATGTAGAACAAAGAAGCATAGCAAATTTTGTTTTTGGTATTTTGGGAGTTGAAGAAGAAAGAAATAAATCGGATCTGTTAACAATGAAAGTGTTGGAAAAAGTGAACCACATTTTTCAATGATGCGCTAAATTTTTTGTGGCCAACAGGCATTTGCTACGAAAAAGTGCTCGTTGTGTGTACGGATGCTGCTTCATACATGTGTAAAGCAATGAGTGGTTTGAAAATACTTTATTCAAAAATGACTCACGTTACTTGTGTGGCGCATGGCTTACATCGAGTGGCCGAATTAGTGCGTTCCGTTTACACAAATGTATATTTGCTAATATCATCGACCAAGAAAGTGTTTTTAAAAGCACCTTTTCGCGTTGCCAAGTTCAAAGAAATTGCTGGTGGTGGGATTTCACTTCCGCCGTCCCCGATTCTTACAAGATGGGGCACCTGGACTGAATCTGCAAGCTATTACGCTTAACATTTTGAGCTTATTGCCCTTATTGTGAACGATTTCGATCCAGAAGAAGCGAAAAGCATAGAGGATGCTCAAAACGCTTTAACACAAAAAGGATTGCGCGAAGATTTGATTTTCATTATATTAAATTTTGCTTGTATTTCCGAGGCTATTTTGAAATTGGAAACCAAGGGACTTCCTTTAGAAAACAGCATACAAATTGTTGAAAATGTTTTTGATAGGTTAAGTAACTTAAAAAATTGTAGTTTTGCAAAAAAAAAAAATTCGTCTGTTTTACATAAAAATACTGGATATCAAATTTTGAAAAATATTTCTAAGATTTTACAAAATGAGGAAACTGCTGTTGCTCCCAGTAATTTGAATCTCACTGACACAGTGGATTTATCATTCACTCCTATTGTATCACGTGACGTGGAACGATGTTTTTTAGAATTTAAAAATATTTTAGGTGATAATAGGCGTAAATTTATATTTGACAATTTATTACATCATGTCATAGTGAAGTGTAATAGTGGAACTCTGTAAATTTATTGTAAATAGACCAATATAACCTTTAAAAAATGTTTTATTTAAAACTAATAAACGATTTTTAAATGCATATTTAAATGCATATTTTTAATATTTTAAATGCATATTTGCATGCATATTTTGTACTTTTTTAATGCATAATTATCCGAAGCCTATTCATAACGTTTATAATGCCAAATAAATCGGGCTTCCCCACACTAATGCGCCACCCTGTATATAAAGATAAATAGTTTTTGTAACAATAATTCAAATAATTAATATGAAAAATACCTTACATTTTTGCGTAGAGAAACTTGGTTTTATTAAACAATAGCCTGAGAAATACCTTTTAATATTACTTCTCAATTCGAACAAATTGTACGAAGTAAATATTGAAAAATCTGTGTGGTTCACTCTTATTACTACTATGTATATGTAGCATTATAGTTTGGATTTATGTTTATACAAATCCAAAATATTGCTGCTAAATTATTAGAAAGATTGGTTGAACCATTAAAAAGTTATTGAATAACTTACAAACCCATCAATGATTATATATTTAAAGATTATGAAAATAAAAGTACTCAGAATAGAATTTTATATCATTTTTGAATGAAAAAATTTTCAAAATTCGGACTTGAAATAACATTTACTCACAGTTTTATATTTTTAAGATAGAAATATTTAAAACTTAATTTGGAACAATTTTTGTACAATTTGAAACACACACACGTATAAGAAAGTCGGTTGACGCCAATACCTCATTTTTTGCATTGAGATAACACATTGTATGTACACATATATTATAAACATATGCTTATTATAGTTACTTAAATACCATAAAATGGAAAAGATAATTTTCAAACTACAATTGAGATTCTGATAGTGGCTAAAATATATGAAGAAAAGTCCGACTTTTATTTAAAATTTCTTTTTACTATGACTTCAAAATACTCACAGTAATGAGATGTGGCCACCACATGACTTTCTTATACGTATGAGTGTTTCAAAGTATACAAAAGTTGTTCTAAATTATTTAAATACTTTTCTCTTTTTGAAAAATTAACCTGTGAGTAAGTGTGTTACTTCAAGTCCAAATTTTAAGAATTTTTTTTATACAAAAATTATTCAAAAATTGCATACTTTGCAAGATATTCGAAAAAAGTGCTACTCGCTAAGAGTTAAAGTGTTACTTCCGGACCAAATTTTGAAAATTTTTTTATGCAGAAGGTATTGAAACTTATGTTTTAAATACTTTTGGAAGACTTTTTTGATATTTTTTTTTTCAAATGTAATTTTGAGTACATTTTAATTCTTTAAAAATTCGTTTAAAATTAGTAGTTGACGAAAAATTGGCAAAATTCGAATTTTCACCGAAGTAAACTACTCCTTCCGGTCTGCCGATTTTAATGAAAATCTAATCTGATTTCAAGAAGGAGATACTCATAAATACAAAATTTGGAATTTATAGATATAGCCGTTTGACCCCTATCGTGGTCACACACACAGAGAGAGAGATAGAGAGAGACACACACACAGAGAGAGAGAGGGGGGGAGCGAGAGAGAGAGGGGATAGCGAGAGAGCGCGAGGGAGCGAGAGAGCGAGAGAGAGAGAGAGGGACAGCGAGAGAGAGAGAGAGAGAGAGATTCTTTAAATCACTTTTAGTTTTATTCGTGTGTACGTATTAGCAATTTTATACTTAGTTTTATTCGAAAAAATGCTACTGACATCTGGAGCTAAACTGAAGAAAATATAGTATAAATAATTTTGTGATTGTGGATAAGTAAAGAAAGATATCATATAAACCATCAAATAATAAGAAAAATATTAAACTATTTAAAAAATAACTAAAAACGGACACAGGAGTAATATCATCAATCCCGCCGATGTTAACCAGCAATGTAATAACTTTATTGAAACAGTTATCAATAGTTTTCAAATTGCGTTTCCAATAATACATATGAAAATTAAAGATTCTAAATCTAATTCGTAATTCAGTAATGGAATAAAAGTTTCCTCCGCTAAATTGAAGGAATTGCATAAATACACTTTGATCGATAACTTTGAACATATAAAATATTATAAAACATATAAAAAATATACAAAATAGTAATTGCAGGCTAAATTATTGCATAATAGTCGTCTTATGTCCCCATCATTAAATAAAACAAAATGGTCAATTATAAGTAGTGCTAGCAAATCGATCAGTTAACGTAATATTATGTTAACTATAAATGGTGAAAGTATTATGGATCTATTAGTAACACATTAATAGTCATTTTTTTAATTATTATTGTGGATCGTTTAGTTTTATCAGTTGACCGAGGTTTCCTATTACATCGTTTAAATAACTTAATGCACGTAAATTTATTTTGTTTAACCAATTTGTGACAATCAAATAAAAAATGTAATCCTCAAATCAAATTACGTCCCCATCTGGTGATGATCAAATTACCACAAATTTATAGTGTCCACAAATTTGTCAATCAATTGTTGTTGCAGTAATGCTACTACTCGTTGGTTGTGTTTATGAATGATAACGTTAATTAATGGTTTTTTCTTTTTGATTTTAAATTGTTGTTATTTTACAGATGTGTTGAATAGTATCAGACAAATGTATGATATATTTAAAATGTAATATATTTTATGACTTGTCCTATATTACTTCTGTAGTCCAAAGGATCAATAAAGCTGTATATACTATACTATACTACGCTATACTATAAAAGCAAGTTACTGGCATTTTTGTGTACACCTAGATTACTATTGCGAAATTTTACACAAATTACTTCATTTTACCACTAGAGTAATAATGCCCAGTGTTGTTATCAGTTGATGATGACAATTTAGTTAATTAAGAAAATTTAAATTTAGATCCTGAAGAACAAAAAGGTTTGATAAATATTAAATAGATGTCGATCACTACATTTTCAAAATTTTGTTGGTCACAGAATTATTTAATTTTCTGCTTAAGTATCAGGCTAAGGCTACGCATGTCCGTTTAAAAATAAAGTATTATAATAATAGTAAAATTCATAGTTATATATTTAATACAACATAAGATCTATAGGACTACAAACAACAATTAATTGATAAAACATACCTTGAAATATAAAAGGGAACAGCGTCGAAAACCAAACATAAGAGGGAATGGAGAAGAAAGGCAGTGTGAACCACATATTTACTTCACTTTGAGGTATGTTTCAAACCAACGTCTTCGATCGAAAATACTATTTATTTCTACTACAGCTGAATATATATGTAAGTATATATTTATACAATAATTTAACAAAAAAGTTAAATAATTCTATATTGATTGGTTTATTTAATTAGTCAATCTATTGTAGAAAGTATACCTCCATATTAGTAGCATTATATTTTTATTTGTATTTCCGTCTCTGTTTAATGTTAAGATGTACGTCTGCCAGTTATATCCTAAAATGTGTATATTCATAAATAATTATATTAAAATAGAATATATTCATGATATAAAAATGTTTTCGCTACGTGCGACTGATAAATATTGCCTATTATTGGCAACGCAATAAATTATTTTATACATATTCAATTATAGTTATGCTTTGTGATCTCAAGGTTTATGTCAGATATATGAATTTAATCAATAGAGTGATGCAAGACTACCAAACTTTTACACATATTAATATTTTTTTATAATATTTATATTAGTATAATATTTATTTTAATATTATTAAATATAGCTAATGTGAAAGTAAACAAGTTGATATCTTTTATCCATATTATACAAGCTGTGACCAGTTCTGATATGTTTTTCTAATATAGATCTGTATATGTGTATATAAAGAAGTTGTTAGTAAAAGCTGAACTAGTTTAAGCATATCTTCTACTCTTTATTATCTAGTAGAGTTTAGTCTAAGAACACTTTCTCTGTAAGTCTACTAACTAAATATAATCCCGATACTGGAGCATTCCAGTGTCACATACGGGACAAGTGTACGCGATAATTTAGAAATATCTTTTAATTTTTTTTAAGAACAATAAATGCAATTCATTTCCTACACATAGTAAACTTTTTGTGTTATACAAGTTTGTAATACACTGTTATATATTATTTTATTTTATAATACTTAAGAATTATTAATAATTTTTGTCACGTACGGGACATGCAAAACTACCACGTTTATCAAGCTAGTTAAATTAATCTATTTTTCAGCTCTTCTTGCGGATAAATGTTAACAAAAAATACTACAAACTCTAGTCGAAGTATTTTTTTTGTTTTGGGGAAACTACGGTTTTATAATGTTTGACAAAAAAAAATTGTAGAGCTTTTATTTTACTGTCATGTACAGGACAGCGATGTCACGTATGGGACAACTTACGATACTGTTGTTGATTTAATCAAATTTATTACAACAGAAACGTACAATAATACTTATAACTACATAACAAACAGAAAGAACTTTATTTTTACACAATTTTCGCCGTTTACGGGAATCTGAACCGGATAGAATAGCCATTTCTGATTTTAAGGCATCCTTTTTAGAGTAACAATTTCCCTCAATATCGCATCGAAGTATATATAAAGACGAAATTCTTGGTACATTTTTAACATCTTACCAGTAATTACTTTTATTAATAAAGACTTTTATATCTTCTTCGGATACATAGAAAACTTTTGTCTCCTTCAAAAGTTTGGCAAATTCTTCTGCAAACTGTTTGGCGTTTTGAATTACTGTTTCATTATTTTTATTTAAAATCTTTGTACGCACAAGACGTTTAGCATTGCCTCCTACCCCGTCGACAACCCTTTGCCATGCGAAGTAGCGAAATATTTCCAAAAAAATGATTTGGCATATTTTTGAGACAATTCCTTCAGCACTTTCACCATGTATTTGTTTTTAAATTCTGATGCTGGTCCGTCACTCCAAATAATTTCAGTGTGCATCTTTTCCTCATCTTTTTGAAAAATTTCATCATATAATTTAGTTATCATAGCGAATATCGTGTCCTTATCTTTTTTCTGACAATCTGAACAAATAAGAAATGTTTTACAAGTACCGTTCAAAAAAGTGGCAGCGGTAAACAGCATTACACTATTTCGAGACCACAAGGCACTTTGTATTTTGTTTTGATATTGGCAACTAAAAGACATAGCAAAATCAATTTGAAGTATGCGCACATCTTTAGTTTGTTTATCATTCTCAAATTCATAAGCTTGCACACGTTTTGTATAAACATGATTCATTACATTTGGAAATTCTCGAAGAATTTCTTCCTCCAAATCGCTAGCACACGTGAAATTTCAGGATTTTTATTTTTAAATATTTCATATGCTTCCTTCAAAAACATTGTCATATAATGCTTCTGCACAATTTCTTTTTTTCCCTGAATCTAGATAGTTTTACAGGCTTTCATTCTTGGACATGTATACACTATATCGGGACGATGATAAAAAATTTATCATTTCACTGAGGGAATTTTCAGGAGTCTTGGAAGTGCTAGGACGTTGCGTTTCTTTAATGGATGGTAATATTTCTAACCCCATCTGCTTAACTAAACCCGCAATAACAACTTTTTTCTTATTAGGGGAGGACGGAAGTGCAATTAAAGTTTTACGTATGGTTTTACCATAAGTTTGATTACATTTGTAGGGATTTACAATTTCCGCAACTGTTGAACTTGAAGTCGGCAACTTCTTCTTAGCTCATTGTTGTCTTTTTCGGTCTCTTTCATATCGTCTCTGCTCCTTTATTTGTTTTGCTGTCATTAATCGTTTTTTATTTTGCCGCAACAATTTCATCCGTTCTTTTTCCTTTTGAAGAAGATCTGGATCTTGGAATTTTTTCTTACTCCTCCATTTACGCATTCTGCTAGTGCTGGTAGATTTTAACTGTAAACGTTCCATTACGAAACTAGAAGAAAAAACACATGTAATATCACGCAATATTTAGGAAAAGCACATTGACGAAAGAATTGTACCAGACTCTGTCACGTACGGGACAAAAGATTTTTAGTAGGGACAACCAGAAAATTAAATATAAAAGCAAAAATGGCTAGTGTCCACTGAAAGAAGATAATTCAAAGTTTGTTATCCATTGTGAATACAAATTTGAAATTACATTCGATGATAGATCGAAAGAAATGACACATTTTTGTCATGTACGGGACAACGCATAAAGCAGTTATAAAAACGACGATTCTCAAAAACTAACTGTACCAGGTATGTAAAAAAACATATAAGGCAAATATTTATTTACTTACCTTATTACTCAACACGTTAGATCTTGAAGAAGTCGTAATAAAGAACAGAAAAATTGCAGAAGAGAAACACAAATTTGTGCCTCTCAAGATCTGTCGCGGTGACAGGTTAAAACAAAAGTCAGACCCAACGTCTTTCGTTAGAAAAGAACTAAATAAAGTGCATGACGCTTTTAAACAAAGAATAAGCGAACGCGGGAATATATTTTACTACTTCAAAAATGTATTTAAAATAATGAGGATTTTTTACGTTGTTTTCTGGAATGCTCCTACTGCAGAATACTGATGACTGGACATTAATTCATATTGCTGCGATCATAATAATCTTTTGGCACAAGTTGATCTCCAGCCAGACTACCAGGTGTGTGTAGCTAGGGCACTGAGTATAATTTGCTGTGTAGTTGTTTTCACAGTGGGCCACACTGTCAATAGAAGAGGCAGACGTGAGTCAAGTATCGTGACGGCTGTGTGATCAGAGTTTTTCACATTTTAGCTGCACGTATGCAAGCATCAGACCAATTTCAAAGCCAAATAAAGAATGAAAATATGTGTATAAAGTGTTTCAGTCATGAGATTTGTTTATTTATATTTCTTGGAACACTACCGTATATTTTCAGTTATTGTTATTTATTTCTTGTACATTTTATTTAAATTTTGAAATCCATGTTACAAGTATAAAGCAGACACGTTAAGATTTAGAAAACGCATTACGTGAGTAAACTTTGTCAATTACAACTTCATAGCAGGAAGATGTGTTTTCATGGACGTTACTTTTGATTTGTAGTAGATTTCACACGAAGCGGACACTACACTATATTCTCACCTTACGAACACCTGTAGAAATAATTTTACATGCATGTGATAAAGTGATACACAAAAAAGTTTTTGTCAATTTTGTGCTAGTTATCCAAACATCTTTTGTTTCCTAAAGTGTATCATTCTTAATTATATGGGTCCCGATAAATATCTACTACCACTTGATTCCGAAAACCAGAAAATACTTGATTTTAGTGTTTTATTCATAACCTTTTAAACAACAGTTTATTGGAACTAGTTAATTCTATCTGTCAACCGCTTCGCTCCAACTACTGTTTCTTTTCCGCATCAGGCGCAAAATGGGTTCTAATTTTACATAGCACAAATCATAAGATTGTGCAATATCTCTATGGAAAGGGAAACTCCAGTACTACATATAAAACAATTTTATAATATAATTGATATATTAATAATATATTTTAAATAATAGTTAAATGCCTTCATAATTTTCTTTACCACATAGAATATAAATTAACTTTTTGTTTTGTTGGGTATGTGGTATATACCTATAATTAACTAATAAAACTAAAACATGTCTTTTTAACTTTTTTATATGTTTAATATCTTTATCAAAAAATAAACCACAATATGGTTTTGGAATTTCAATTTAAATTCAAAATTGAATATATAGGGCCTATAAACTGTAAAAAACCTTGAATTGTCACAAGATAAAAAAGTAGACAATAGATCGTGGACGTAAAGAAGATTATTCTATTTATAACATTTGCAGAGTACTAGCCATGAAACTGCTTTTGGAAAAGTATAAATCTTGTCAAAAATACATTGTGTATTCTCAATTACAACAATGAAAAGAGAAAAAATTTTTTTTTTCTTCAACCAAAAAAATAACTAGCTTGTTCCTACAATAGAATTAGACCATTAGATATTTTAAAATAATATAACTAAACTTGCATGCAGTAAAGGCACAAGTCTAAAAATTATGTAAAACAATCTTTTACCTCTCTACACATAAAATTTGGATTAATGAAGAAACTTCTCAGTATTTTAGAAGACAATTTCCACAGATCAGTGGTGTCAAAGTTAAGGAAGGTATTTTCATTGGCGCCCAGATTCATCTTCTTTAAGATGAAAACTTTGATCAAGTTCTCCAGGGCCGTGAAAAAGCAGCATGGGAGGCATATAAAGTTGTTGTGAATGGCTTTTTGGAAAACCGAAGAGTTAACAACTACGTTGTGATTGTGAATAATCTTCTAGAAAAGTACTATCAATTAGGCTGCAATATTTTTGTCAAAAATCATGACTAAATTCGTACAAACACCACCACGCTCTAGCAACACAAAGTTGCTAGAGCGGAAATATATGCAGGCACTGTATTGGAATTATATTTATTAAAGATTAACAGAACATTTGGTGAAGTAATAGGACATATTCAAGATGTAATAGATTTTAAATCGAAATCAAATTTAATAAATGGTAATAAGTGATAATAAATAAAACTAGTCATACATGCCGCAAACTTCTTCATACTAACCTCTTCATACTAAATTTCATCGCCAAATTATCTACATCTGATGCAAATAATCCCACAAAAGAAAAAGTTTCATAAAGAGTAGACTTGTAAATTGTATATAGGGTGATATGATGATTAAAAGTCCAATGGAGTGAAGCCTTCTTAGAAATTCAAAGTATTACAATTATGCAAAATTTATATAAATGTATTTAAACATCTGGAAGATAAATTAACATTTAATAGTAGCTCCAAGTGTCTTTTAATCATACTAAATCATATCAAGTAACAGATGGATATATGTATTGTCGGCAGTTCGATGTATGTACTAAACTTTAAAATTAGTTTTTCTCAGTGTTGAAATTTCATATTATAATTTTCTGGGATAGAACTCATAATTATTTTTTTAAATTAGGTGGCGCAAAGGTAAGCGCGCCTGACTAGGAATTGGGAGGTCGTGGGTACGAATCTCACCCGTGGATAAACTTTTAAAAACTAAAAATTTACCTAATTTAAATAAATAATTATCAGTACTAAAGCAGAAAATTATAATATGAATTTTCAACACTAAGAAAAACGAATTTTAAAATTATTTAAAGTTTAGGATTTAAAAGCAACATAAAACATGTAATCAAACGAAAAATTGGGTGTTTTCACCGTGTAAACATTTCAGATTACATTTGTATGTAAGAAAGTTTATAAATTATACAGATGACAAATAATTACAATGACTGTTTTCGGTAAGAAATTTAAATTCAAGATCTGGTTAATCTTGAATTTGGGTTACCTGAAATTGTGTAAATATAATTATGAAATTTGGTATAAATAAGGAAAACATAAATAAACAGGCCCATTATCAAAAAGAAAACTACGTAAACAGTATAGATAGCGGTTTAGAATCATTGATACCTATTAACAATGATCACCTGCTTAAATAAATATTGGTGAATTAGATAAGCTATTAAATTCATATACACATCTTAAACATAATTAATATAATTGCAAATTTTAATCGTGAGTTAATAGGACAAATATTGGTTATTTCGTTCATGAGGCGACAACTTTTCAAGTGCCTTAATTTTTCCTATTTTTTCCGTGAAAATTGACTATTTTGTGGCATAAGCCGATCAAGTAAAACCTCCCCCCCCTCAACTCTAATTTTTATTCTATACTCTCTAACATATTTGCGTTTATTGAAGTGCTAAAATAATTTTAAAAGGATATTTCAAAGTTCAACTGAGAAAGCGAGAAGTCGAGGGCAGTACATAAACGTACAAAAATATTGCGTAAAAATAACACGTTATAATTATGGATAAAAGACTGTTCGCATAATTAAATTTGTTAATAGTAAGCATTATGCACTATATACTATACCAATGTTGTAGATATATCTTTTATTAAAATATACAACGTGCAATTGACAGTCAAATGTTCAAAACCCTAGACTGTCTTTTTATTCTTTTTTAAACCTTTAAATTCTTGGTAAGGAGTATTAGCGTCCAATTTGTGACACTTTGTATACCTAGCGTAAAAAGGATTAACTAAATCCTTAGCGTTGAGTTTGTTTTATTTCCCGTTTAAAGTAAATAACTAATTCTTTCGAACTTTACCATTGCTTTATAAAGAACTAAATATAAATTTTGAAATTTCATACACGTAAATATTAGGCTAATAAGATACACAAAACTTCACAGTTGGTATTAACAAATATGGTAGATAGGTATACACCGTGTTTCATGTAACTAGCACATTAGAAGTTTTTGTGCTTACAACGCGAATTTTTTCCAGAAGTTTTACCTTCTCACATAATTGACCGCAATCTTTCAAGTTAAAATATTTTTAAACTCGTGCAACTTCCGGTTGCACCGGAAGTAGGCGCCATCTTTGTTATTTTAAATGTGAATTGCTTATTTAAATAGAAGAACAGAGATACCGGGTTGGATTATGTCAAAGTCAACCGTTTCGGAGTTATTCAACTGTTTTCCATTTTTAGGGCACTTGAACGTAAATTTTAAAAGTTCTTTATCTGAGACATGAAAAAAGATAAACAATTGAAATTTGTTCCTGAGATAGTCAAAGTATTGTCCTATTCGAATATCACCAGGTTTTGCAATAATATTACACAGGGTGTTCTCTAATTAATTTACAATTATACACATTTCAAATGCAAGAAACTCAATTTTTTCAAATGAAACACCCTGTATATTTTCGCCTTTTCTGAAGCAGAAAAAAATTGTCTTTCGATCCACTATTACATTCCCTATACCTATCTCTAGAGGTTTTTGAGTTATTGGGGAGATCAGCCTGAAGGCCCGATATTTTGCCAAATAAAACTGAAAAAATAATAGATTAAGTATAGGAGGAGTGGATTAATAGTCATTTGTAAGCATGTTATGGGCATGGAAAAAAAGTCTTCTAGTTCAAAACCAAAAATTTATTAATTGCGAAAACATTTTTGATCTCACGGTATAAGTCAAACAAAGAAAACAAAAAAAAATCTAAAACCAAATCACAGCAAGTGCTCAATATGTCCACCGCCTACTTCAATGCATTTATTTAACCTTGTTTGGAGCTGGTCAGTCGTTGCACGTTCAATCATTTGAACTTCAATTTGGTCAAATGCTCTTCGCACCCTATCCTCTAGTTCTTTCCTGGAGTTAACTGGTGTTGCATAGACCTCTTTTTTTATGTAACTCCATAAAAAAAAGTCAACTGGAGTTAAATCCGGAGATCTAGCAGGCCAAAGACATGGTCCATTTGGACAAATCCACCTATCCTCAAATAGCTGGGTCAACTCTTGATATACAGCATGAGTAGAGTGAGCTGGAGCTCCATCCAGTTGAAACCAATAAAGTTTGGTGTGGCATGTCATTGACTATGTTTGCCACCACTTCCCTAATGATTCGCAAATATCTTTCGGACGTTAGCCTTTCATCATAAATATGATAAAATACCCTTCCCCACCCTATTATGGCGAATACATTAAAACTAAATTGATATTGAAAATGGCTTACTCGTGAAAAGTGGGGATTTTCATCTGCCCAAAAATGACAATTTTTATTATTTACAACGCCTTGCCTGGTAAACTTGGATTCATCCGACCATCTTCCGTAACATGCCCGGATCTTCCTGTTTACGAATAGTTAGCCACTCACAAATATCAATTCTTCTCTGAGCGTCTCCTTTTCTCAGTTCGTGGACTTTCCTTGTGCATATGGGTGCCATTTGTTCTTTGCTAGCACGCGTTGAATTGACGTCATACTAATATCTAAATCCACCTTTGCTTTACGTATCGAAGCATGGGGATGAGCTGTGAAATATCCCAGAATATTAATTTCGTTGTTTTCTTCACCTGTTACTGGCTTAGTACAATTTCTTTTTGTGTTCATATTCCAATGTCGCAAAAAATGTGTTTCAATTTTTGCAAATTTGAATCGATTCATCGGAGGCAAATTAGGGTATCTCTGATTGAACACACGGCAAGTTCTACTTATTATGCGATTACATTCTCCGTGTATGTAAAATAAATTAAGGATACTTTCATTTGGATAATTATTATTATAGCCTTCCATTATGCACTAATCAAATCATTCAGTAAAGTACAAAAAATATCCAAGCATCAAATTAATAACACTGACAGCGAACGAAATTTTGACAACTAAACATTTTGTTACTTCCAAGGCATTCTTGAAATTGTGTGTGATAAATGGCAAAATATCGGGCCTTCAGGCTGATCTCCCCAATAACTCAAAAACCTCTAGAGATAGGTATAGGGAATGTAATAGTGGATCGAAAGACAATTTTTTTCTGCTTCAGAAAAGGTGAAAATATACAGGGTGTTTCATTTGAAAAAATTGAGTTTCTTGCATTTGAAATGTGTATAATTGTAAATTAATTAGAGAACACCCTGTGTAATATTATTGCAAAACCTGGTGATATTCGAATAGGACAATACTTTAACTATCTCAGGAACAAATTTCAATTGTTTATCTTTTTTCATGTCTCAGATAAAGAACTTTTAAAATTTACGTTCAAGTGCCCTAAAAATGGAAAACAGTTGAATAACTCCGAAACGGTTGACTTTGACATAATCCAACCCGGTATCTCTGTTCTTCTATTTAAATAAGCAATTCAAATCTCGAATAAAATACAGGGTGTCACATTTAAAATAACAAAGATGGCGCCTACTTCCGGTGCAACCGGAAGTTGCACGAGTTTAAAAATATTTTAACTTGAAAGATTGCAGCCAATTATGTGAGAAGGCAAAACTTCTGGAAAAAATTCGCGTTGTAAGCACAAAAACTTCTAATGTGCTAGTTACATGAAACACGGTGTATATGAATGTACCTAAACGAATAAACTTACCTAACATAGGAAGGAGTATTTGTTATTCTACGTGAGTTATGAAACTGAGGTCTCCTAACCTTCACTCCAATTAAAGATTGCAAGAATAAATATTAATAAAGGTAAATTCTACTTGTTCGAAATGCATGTTTCCTGAATGCGACGTTGGTATGCTAGTTGATTCGTACGGTATGCACTGTAAATTAAGCTATTACGAATGCAAACATGTTCTAATTGTAATTCCTTTAGACACGTCTTTCACAAATACGTATGTTGCAAAAATAATCGAACTTTTTGAAAATAAGACAATAAACCAATAGAACGAACATTTATTTCTTCAAAATATAAGAATGATACAATTAGTAGTTTTTGTATTTTCCTGATAAGTCTAAAGTCTTTATATTAACATAATGATTGTACAAAAGCGACTTTTTAGAATAATATATAAAATCTATTCAAAATTTCGGGAAAATCATAAATAAAATAAAATGACAACAGATTGGAGTACCTTATTGTTTTTCGAAATAATCACCCTTAAGTTCTAAAACTTTTCCATTCGTATAAACCAATTAGTAGAGCATTTATCCCACTCAAAAGTTGGTATGCTTGAAATATGTGTTTCATATGTCTCAACTGCCTCTTCAGGTGATGCAAATCTTCACGCACTTTATCTTTAATTTTGGGGAACGTAAGAAGTCATTGGGGGATAGGTCGGGGCTGTAGGGACAATGGCAGAGTAATTCAATGTTGTTGTCGATCAAATAGTCGAGTGTTAGTTTCGCGATGTGCGAACACGCATTGTAGGATGCGATGATTCGGATTGCTTTTTCGCAACTCTGCAATAACTTTCGGCAAATAAATGGTAATACACCATTCTGCATTTACAGTTTTACGATTTTCCAAAGAAATCGCGACCACGTGACCAGTCTTAGATACAAAACAAGCCATAATTTTTTAGAAAAACTGCGCGCTCGAACAACTTTTTCGGCTTTACTTCATTTTGAAATATCCCTATAGCATATTGTAACGAACGGAGATTGGGCGACGACAAACACAGAGACCATAAATCATCTCGACGCGACTGGTAGGCATCATAAAGCAGTGAATCACGTGTGCTGCGGCGACGGAATGTCTGACGAATGTTCTATAGGCATCGAGAGAGAGACGCGAATGCTCCAGATGTTTCGTATGTGTATATAAGGCGACTGGGTCACCGACGGAGGAATTAATTCGGGAGTAAGAAAGTCCGTGAGAAGTAGCCGACGCGACTAGAAATAAATATAAGAAATAAATATACGCCGTACGGTAGAAATAGTTCTTTAAGTGGTGCATGTTATATAAATAGAAGTGTTACATAAATTTACGGACATATAAATAGTAGTAGTAAGATAAATAATACCAGTGTTAATTAAATTGTAGTAGTTTAAGTGTGATACATTAGTTTTACATTTTTATACTTTTATAATTTTAAGTGTATGAATATACAGACTGTTTTAAATAAATAAATTGCACGAGTTGTTTATTGGAACCCGAAAACGCTACAAATTGGTGTCAGTGTGGGATAAACAAAAGAAGTGCAAAAAAATAAATAAATAAATAAATAAATAAATGGCTACCAAACGTTTAGAAGAATTAAAGGTCTCCGAGTTAAGGGCAGAATTGGAAGAAAGGGACGCATATACGTCTGGAGAAAAAACAATTCTCCAGGATCGGCTTCGTGACCTTTTAATAAATGAAGGTGAGGATCCCGAGAAATATTTGTTTCAAGTACAGCATGATCTAAGCTTAATAACGGATGAAATTGCAAAACAATTTGAGACACTAAGAGGTGAAGTTGCAAAACAATTCGAGACTAATATGGAGACTCTAAAAGAAATTGCAAATAATTTAAAAGTTTTAAATAATGAAATTGCAAGTAATTCAAAACAACTCGAGGAAGACATTCAAAAAAATTCATCGAATGGGAGACTGGAATTTTTTGGGGCCATCGAAGCCGTAGAACAGAAAGTTGAGGAGTGCGTGTTCGGAATGGGGGACGAGTTTGGGGTTCAGCTTCAGTTGCCAGCGATGAACGACTGCGGCCCCCATGACGCCTCAAGCGGAAGCCTGGAGATCTCCCGAATAGCAAAATCAAAGGTAAAACCTCCCACCTTCGATGGAAAGACGTCATGGATGACGTACCGGAAACAATTCGAAGCTGCAGCAGGAGCAAATGGGTGGACGTCCCCGGAGAAAGCTACTGCCCTGATTGTGTCGTTAAGAGGAGAGGTCAGTGACATTCTGCAGACCTTACGTCCGGAAGAGTGTCAAGACTACCTTAAATCAATCAAGCGTCTTAAGATGAAGTATGGGCATGCACACCTGCGACAGGTAGTCAGACGATTAGTGAATAAGGTGCAACCTAAGAGAAGAACGCTCCGATGCTGGAATTGGAAATGGAAATGGAGATGGAAATGGGCCATGCGCATAGTAAATGCGGGAAGAAGCCCAAGAAAACTATAGCGGAGCAGCGAAAAATGAAACGGGTCGATGAGAAGAGGCAATCGTCGACCCAGTATCGCAGAGCCTCAAAATAAATAGCGCGAATTGCATCTGTGCAACACCAAAACGCTGATGCTGTTGCAAGGAGACCACGTCCAGAAGACTGCAGGCATAACAACCAACTAGAAGAAAAATCGGCCAACACATTTAGAACTACCGTGGTTGACGATCAGTGGCAACCTGACAATTTGCGGATCGGTCAAGAAGCTGATGAAGACCTTGGTTCATTGATGGTTTGGAAAGGTACTGGTCGCGGACCGGCTTGTCAAGAAGTGGCTCCTCGCTCACAGGGACTGGAATCCTACTGGGCTCAATGGGACTCTCTGAAGGTGGAGAATGGCCTACTTAAGCGTGTTGTTGAGAGCCCAGATGGAGAAGGGCAAAAGATACAGGCGGTCATCCCTAAGAAAAGGGTACCTGATGTACTGCAATAGCTCCACGATGACAGCTCCGGAGGACACTTCAGCGTACATAAGACACTCGGGAAAGTGCGCCAACGATTTTATTGGGTAAATTGCACACGAGACGTGAAGGAATGGTGCCGAAAATGTGCAACTTGTGCCGCCAGCAATGGACCCAAAAGACGTCGACGTGCCCCCATGAAGCAGTAGGTACAATGTAGGAAGCCCATTTGAAAGGATTGCCATAGATGCCGCTGGGCCATTTCCTGAGACTGACAGTGGGAATAAATACATAATTGTAGTAATGGATTATTTCACTAAATGGGTCGAAGCCTATGCCCTGCCTAATCAAGAAGCCGCAACAGTCGCAGAAGTGCTCGTAAAGCAATTTGTTAGTCGGTTTGGCGCACCCTTGGAACTTCATTCTTACCAAGGGAGGAATTTCGAATCAACTTTATTCCAGAATATTTGCGATCTTCTGGGCATTAGGAAAACACGAACGACGCCGCTGCATCCGCAGTCAGACGGAATGGTGGAACGCATGAACAGGACAATGCTCAAACACCTGTCGAAGGTAGTGGCAGACCATCAAAGACTCTGGGATGAACATCTACCCCTATTCCTCATGGCTTACAGAGCTGTGGTCCACGAGACTACCAGTCAATCTCCAGCAAATTTGTTATTCGGAAGAGAGCTCAGGCTGCCGTGTGACCTGAAGTTCGGCTGTAAGCCTCGAGAAGACCTGGCAGGAAAAGACTACGGAGGTTGGAGGATGCCCACGGACGAGTACGCCTACATATTCAGGATGCCAGCGACAGGATGAAGGATAGTTACGACGTGCAAGCCGAGAAAGGTGGTTATCGAGAAGGGGACCTTGTTTGGTTATATAATCCTCAACGTCGCCGAGGCCAGTCCCCAAAGCTCCAACAACACTGGGAGGGACCATGGGAAGTACTAAAGCGAATAAATGACGTGATTTATCGCATAAGACGAACACCCCATAGCAAACCAAGGGTGGTACATTTCAACCGGTTGGCCCCATACCATGGACATAACAACGGCGAAGTAACGGATGTGCGACAAGTTACCAGTAAAGATGGAGAGCCATATAGGAAGTTCATGCAAGAATATTCTGGTACCAAGAAGGCTCGTTTTGGAATCACCACGGAAAGGCAACAGGATCTTTTTACGGTACCCTGTGATTATGCCTTAGCTCACTGTGTGGCCCAGGACCTATGTATGCGCAGAGGGATTGCCGTGGAATTCAAGAGGAGATATGGCGGGGCCAATGAACTGACCCAACAACTGCCAAGGGTTGGTAAAGCTCTGGAGATAAAGCGTGGCAGGAGATCTATCTTTTACCTGGTCACAAAAGAAGTCTCCAACGAAAAGCCGACCTATCGTGCATTGTGGGAATCCCTTGTTGATTTGCGAGGACGTGCACTCGAGCAAAATATAAGGGGGCTGGCAATTCCGAAACTGGGCTGTGGATTAGACCGTTTGGAATGGAGAACCTTAAGAAACATGCTGGAGGTGGTGTTTCGGCATACTGGTATGGAAATAGTTGTATGTAGCTATCAACCCAATCAGCCCGTTATACCACCTAAGACGGTGGATTGCCATTTCTACAAGACAACTGGGTGCACCCGTGGGTCCCAATGTAGATTCCGTCATCCGCCAACAAGAAGAACATGGAATAGTGTGTTTCGGGACGAAACGCAGTTTTTAAGAAGGGGGCAATGTAACGAACCGAGATTGGGCGACGACAAAAACAGAGACCATAAATCATCTCGACGCGACTGGTAGGCATCATAAAGCAGTGAATCACGTGTGCTGCAGCGACGGAATGTCTGACGAATGTTCTACAGGCATCGAGAGCGAGACGCGAATGCTCCAGATGTTTCGTATGTGTATATAAGGCGACTGGGTCACCGACGGAGGAATTAATTCGGGATTAAGAAAGTCCGTAAGAAGTAGCCGACGCGACTAGAAATAAATATATGAAATAAATATACGTCGTACGGTAGAAATAGTTCTTTAAGTGGTGCGTGTTATATAAATAGAAGTGTTACATAAATTTACGGACATATAAATAGTAGTAGTAAGATAAATAATACCAGTGTTAATTAAATTGTAGTAGTTTAAGTGTGATACATTAGTTTTACAGTTTTATACTTTTATAATTTTAAGTGTATGAATATACAGACTGTTTTAAATAAATAAATTGCACGACTTGTTTATTGGAACCCGAAAACGCTACAATATTGTATTTTTCTTTCAGGTTCATATGAGCGGATCCTTGTTTTAGCGCCACTGGCGATGTTAAAAACGAGTTTTGATAAACCTGAGTGGAAGCGTTTCAATGTTTCTTTGCACCACTTCACACCAGCTTCTTTTTGGTCTGCTGACAGATTATGTGGGATACACGGGGCACACAGTTTCCTTACATTTAAATGATAATGCATAATTGTTGTATTGCAGTCATGCCAATGCCTAAAGGTTGAAGCACATCTAACCGGCCCGCATCGGCTCGGACCGGTACGGAAAAATTCGTGAGCGGAAGAGACCGCGCACACTTGTCCTGCCGGAATCGGCTCTATCGTCAAATAATTAAGTATACCTACATAATATAAACACCGTGGTATACAGTTGTTAAACCAACGCAAATATGGAAACAAGTAGCTCTGAAGAAGATTTACTTCTGTCGTTATTAGCAGACGTAGATGCTGCAGAAAAAAAAATTAGGTGTGGCCACCACACGACTTTTTTATACGTATGAGCGTTTCAAACTATACAATTTTAAGAATTTTTTATACAAAAATTATTCAAAATCCTATTCTAAGTACTTTCATTCTCTTAATAAATCGCTATAGAATGCATACTTTGCAAGATATTCGAAAAAAAGTGTTACTCGCTAAGAATAAAAGTGCTACTTCCGGTCCGAATTTTGAAATTTCATGTATACAAGAAATATTGCAAATCCAATTCTAAATACTTTTGTACTCTTAATAAATATATATAGAATGCATAATTTACGACATATTTGCAAAAAATCGTTATTCGATAAGAGTAAAAGTGGTACTTACGGTCCGAATTTTGAAATTCTTGTTATACAAAAGATATTTAAAATTATAATTTAAATACTTTTATACTCGTAATGTACCTGCCTAGAAAGCATGACTTGCGAGATATTCGCAATAAACTGATTTTCGATAAGAATAAAAGACCTACGTTGGAATTTCGAAAAAGCTTTTTAAGATAGTTTGTCTCAAATTTAATTTTGAGTACATTTCAATTCTTTATAAATTTGTTTAAACTTAGTAATTGACGAAATATTGGCAAAATACGAATTTTTCACTGAAGTAAACTGCTACTTCCGGTCTACCGATTTTACTGAAAAACTAATCAGATCTCAAGAGGGAGATTATACACGTAAATACAAAATTTGGAATTGATATCTACAGCGGTTTGACCGCTATCGTGGTCATACACAGACAGACAGACAGACACACAGACATTTTTTAAAAAACACTTTTTCGGTATCAGGGGACTTCAAAACGTGGACATCTGCAAAAATCTCGAGGTCGAAAATTTTCATCATGACAATGCTTCCTTATACTACATATAAGAAAGTAAAAAGCGAATTAAACAATATTAATACAAAACGCGAGGTGCGAACTACTTTGGTCATATAGTTCTTTATAGTCTTGAACAAGAATTATTAATTTCTCCTCTATTATGTTTTAAACATTATTAGTTAAATAAAACCACTACCAAGTTAATGTCGTCGCACACCGAACAAGTAGGAGTATACACAATATTTAAAAACATTCAATGTATGCTGGAAGTACAAACGCACACTTGTTCGGTCGGAATCGGCCCGCAAAGAAGTTTTGCCGATGAATGCTAGTTCGAGCATTCCCTCCCGAATTTCCGAAGCTCCTTAATTACGGTCCGATTCCGGCCGGTCTAGTGTGCGGCGTTTGTATTGAATACTATAAACTAGATTTACCGGAATTTTTCCGTGCCGGTCCGAGCCGATGCGGGCCGGTTAGGTGTGCTTTAACCTTAAGGATGCACGAATTTCAGCATACGTCACAACACAACAGGCGTTGCAGGTCGACCTTTACGCAATTTATTGCTGAGACTATCACGCCCAAGTTTATATACTTGAAACCAGCGATATATTGTAGTTTTAGAAAGTGTTTTACTACAAAAAGCAGAATTCATTCGCTGGGCACGTTCTTGTTGACTTAAACCACTTCGAAAATCATAATAAATCATCGTACGAAAGTGTTCTGTTGTTAAATTAATTTTGTTAAATATTCATGGCAGACTATGAAGAAAAGCTGTTTAAAAGTAATAATAAATACATCAAACAAATAAAGCATTGGGTCAGGTACGTAGATGACATTTTCTGTATATGGTCAGGCACTGAAAGACAGGCACGCGACTTCGTAACTTATCTAAACACTATTCATGAAAAGATCCAATTCACTATAGAAATAGAAAAAGAAACAAAATTAAAATTTTTAGATTTAACTATCAAAAAAGACAATAAAAAGTTAAAATTCAGTATATACATGAAACCTACATACGCCGATACGATCATACCAGCTAATTCGAAACAATCTTGGCGCACAAAAACAGCAGCTCTACATAGTTTCGCTTACAGACTGATTATTGTATATTGTATATTGTATATTGTATATTGTATATTGTATATTTTGCAATTAGACCATTACAGAAAATTGTCATTCTTTTTTTTTTTGTACATAGCGTACAACTGTCGATAATATATATAGATATATAAAGATATAGAAACACAAATATAAACATAAAATCATGATATAAAGATAAACACCAACAATAAGAACCAACAAGACATAAAACGAAGCACATACAGTCAATATTTATGTATTAAGTGTCCAGGAATTTTTCAATCGTGTAGCACTCCCTATTCACAAGCATTTCCTTAACCTTTTTTTGAAACTGGTCAAAGGCAAATCTTTCAATTCTGCCGGCAATTTATTATATAATTTGCACCCCCAGTAATCAATAGACCTCTGAGTGCAAGCCAGCCGATGATGAGGCGTTCTTATCTTCTGTCGCTGACGAGTAGGGAGTAGGATAGCTGTGATGATGACCGTTCAAGGAAAATCCTTCTTTATTCTGCTGGACGTGAGTAACTACAGAGAGGATAAATACTGATGGTAGAGTGAGTATCTTCTCCTTTTTGAAGTGTGATCTACAGCTCTCCCTACATGTCAGGTCGCACAAAAACCTAATCGCCCTCTTCTGTAGGACAAATATCCTGTCCGCTTCTGCAGCCATTCCCCAGAAGAGGACATCATAGGACATCACGGAGTGAAAGCCTGCAAAATATGCTGCTTTCGCCGCCTCACGAGTTGCAATAAATGTGAGTCTTTTTATTGCAAATAGAGCAGATGACAATTTCTTCGCTAGGTCTTCTATGTGGAGAGTCCATTTCAGACTTGTGTCCAGGGTGATGCCTAGAATTTTTACTCCCGACGATCGTTCTGAGCTAGTTGTACAGAATAGAAGATTTTGCGTTTTATTACTATTGATTTTCAGTTTATTAGCAGCAAACCAATTTTCAACGTCCGTAATTGCCCCTATCGACTTCTGATGCAGTGCTGCTGGATCTATGTCCTGCATCAAAAGAGAGGTATCATCAGCGTACATACATACCTCCACCCCGCCTATGTTAGAAGGAAGATCATTCATATATATTATGAACAGCATAGGACCGAGGATCGATCCCTGTGGAACTCCATACTTTATTATCCTAGGCTCAGACTGTGTGTTATTCCATTCCGTCAGTTGATATCTGCCTCTAGAGACTTTCAATAGGCTAGGAAACACACCTTGTTCTATACATTTGTTAAAAATGCTCGCCAATAGTGCGGATATCTGCATGTACACCTCTTTTAGAAGACATGTCGAAATATCATACACATCTTTAGTATGCTTACTTTTAATTTTTTGAATCGTTTGTTCTACTTCTACGGGCGTAATGGGTATGAAGTAGAAGGAGGATGCATTTCCCAGTTTGTGATTATGAAGAAACTCTGTTGATGAGTGTCTGGATTGTATTCCCATCGCAATGGTTTCGCCAACTTCACAAAAATATGTATTCAAGCTAGTAGCCGACAAAGAGGTATTACTATTTTTTTGTTTATCTTCAGGTTTGAGTTCTCTCTTTATTACGTCCCATATTGCTTTGGTCTTGTTGCTTGATCTCATTATGTACTCTGAGTTTGATTCTTGTTTGATTTCATTTATCCTGCACAAATAATTTTTTTTGAGTTGTCGATATTCTCTATAATAATCTGGATTTTTTGAAACCTTTGCCATAACAGCCCATGCATCCAATGTGTGCCTTAAACTGTTAATTTCTGGATTGACGTAGTTGTTTCTCGTAGCTGTCGTCGTAACTTTTTTTTTTTTGGAAAACAAGCCTCAAATGCGGCCATAAAAATATTATGGAAGTAATTAAATAATTCGTTGGCATCCAGGATATTGTTAGGTAAGTGCAGTTCCACGTCTAAGACTTCTTTAAAGTGTTGTATACTACACTGAAAAAAATCTCCTTAGGAATTTTAGCTACAGCCCTGTAACTATCTTTTTGTAGTAGTAAATGTTACAATTGTAGTAGAACTATGAACACGGTTGTAGGAGAATAATATTAATCTTTGTAATTCTTTCTTGTATTAAAAACACTATTTCGAATGTAGCAAAATGAACTAATGTAAAGAAATAATTTCAAGAAGCAGTTTTTACTACATCTTGTACTAAAATATGTTCCAATATTTGGTGAAAGTTTGAATGTATAATAATATGTTTTTTAAAATGTTATTGTGTCTAGTTTTCTCCTTTAACTTGATATCTTGGGAATACAATATTATATTGAAAATTTGCACAAAAAAGTCTATTCTAAAAATAGAAGTGACATGTGCAATAATGGGCATTACTATTCGTATTATATAGAGAGCAGGCGGACTGGACGGGCAAGACTGCACGAAAAATTGTTCGCCCTTAGCTGATCAAGACCCGCGAGACCCCAAGTTTTAGGGCCTTTTATTTTTGTTGTGCGCGGAATATCATTTGGCTTTGTTTTATTATACAACTTTACATTTTATATATGCCGTGTATTGTGCTTGTGTGGTTTTGAGAGGTACGCACGTTGTTTATTGTAAACAATTACGGGACCTTTTTTTAGAGAAGTAAATTTGAACGAACCAATATTAACATTTAAAGGTAAGTACTTTCAATACATTTTTAGAATGATTTAGTTTATGTTATTAAATATAGTAATATGCGTACTACATTTTAATCAATTATGGAATATTGCATATACCTAATTTGATATATCAATTAAAATAGATATTCAATTATTTAACTTAGAGTATATGTATGTTTAAGTAGAATTGTGTATTTTTTTTTATTTTACCTTATGTAAGAACATATTCATTCTCTTGTATAGGTATTATAATTGTGAAATACTTATTTTTAGCATTCTATTCCTCATTCATGTTCTATAAGAGCTTTTTACTCAAAGTCAAACATTCTACTTTGTAAGTGTCATCTAAGTTGGACAAAAATTATTTTTTATTTTGAATATTACAGATATCCAGTCAGCTAGAGCATTAAGGCTATTGCCCCACCTATTCAAAACATCTGTACTGAAAACCAAAAGTTGGTTTGCAATGGCGGCCATCGAAGAAAGAGGTGCAGGATGGAGTTTCTGTCTGCTTGTGGGTGAATCTAGTGATGTGAGTGCGGCTTTAAAACTGAGAAGAAATAAATTATCAAATTACCTGTTATCGTGGCAAGTACATCCTTCAAAGTATTATCGAACTACGTAAGCGTAAATGACATTGTACATAAAGTGAATGCGACATACCCTAATGAATGTGATTGTGTGTAGACGTTTATACCTAAAAATATATATAAAATAACACCACAGAATAAAAATTATGTTTCTGTAAATGAAGTGATTTCTAATATTAATATGATGGGCGATTAGTTACAAACAACATATATATGTGCAAGTATAAAGACTATAATAGAAGCCACCTCAAATGAAATACTTTTTATAAACATATTTATTGCAAAATCTTTAGATATTAGTGACAAAACATGGAACTTTGTGTGTATTTCTTCTTTAAATCATAATTTAACATCAAGATTGATGTGTTTGGTCGACAGAATCACATTTGTAGTGGATGGAGATTATTTTGTCGAAATATGTTTTTGAGTATGTGTTTTTATTTCTAAAATAAAAATGTAAAATCAGAAATTACTTCTTTGATTTTTTTGTTAACAAATAGATAATTGTGGTGATAAAGTTCTACATTGGCAAATAAAAGACTACAATGGCAATGAGTTTCTTTTTCTATGGACAGGTGTCAAAGACAATAGTGTAGTGTAATATTTTCATAAAATTGAAAACACTACAATATTGTAGAGTATTATGCATAATCTAGTAGATTACTGCTAAAATACTGTAGATCACCATTAGCATTGTAGTTAAGAGAAGGATAATTATGTGAGGGTAAGTATTACATTTTATTATAAATATACTGAATAATTTGTAGTGAATACAATAAAGTTACTGTAGAACATTTATCTACTACGTTTTAGCATTTTCTGCTACAATTTTGATTACGGAATACTGATTTTCTGTATCAATAAATAACACTATTTGTAGTATTTACTGTTACAATATTGTAGAGTATTTCATAGATATCATTTTAGCAAAAAATCCTATATGATGTAGTTAATTTAAATACATTGTGGTTACAACAAATAAATAGCATTATTTCCTACAACTTGTACTTGTCACTATATGAGCTGCAAATTTTATGGAAATTTTCTACAATTCTAGTAAAAATCTCTACAGATTTTTTTCAGTGTATTTGAATCCATAGGTCTAATAGTATTTGTGGTTTTCGCAGCTCTATCATGTTTTGGATATGTGTATCTCAGAATCTGTGAGAAGTGATCGGAAAGATGCATATTGACTGTATATTCCTCAATCTTAGTAAGATCAACGTTAGTAAATATGTTGTCTATTAAGGAACTAGTGGTATCTGTTTGTCTAGAATGTTCATGAAATACCCGTTTCATATTATAAGCATTCAGAATGTCCGACATTTTCTGAGTTACTTTTGTTTCTGTTTCCATGTGAATATTAAAGTCGCCTGCAACAAACACATTTTTTTGTACCCTTTCTTCGTTTAGAATAAAAATAATGCATAATTAAAACTATTGCTAGAAATAATGGATTTAAAGAGAAAATAGTAGATGACATTATCAAAGAGAAAAACTCAAAATACACTTTTACCCTAAATAATAGAAAAAGACAACACGAAATGGCACATTATACAATACATTCCACATATTAATTATAAAATTAACAGAATATTTAGAAAATAGGAATCAAAACAGTTAACATAAATAAAAACAATTTAGATGGTACTTATTATATATATCATTAGCATTAGTTTCAGTAGCAGCTGTTAATATTTTTAATTAAATTTCGTGCCAAATAAGAAGGAATTTTACTGTTTGACATTACTTATTAGTTATATCTATTTCAAAATACATTTCAATATATAAACAGAACAAAAAGAATTACTAGGCACTATTTAAGATCTTGTGCAAGATAATTCAATGTGTTTCTCTTTTTAATTATAATTGGAGGCATACTAGTCCTCTTTTTATATATAACTAGAGTTGCCTCTAATGAAAGATTTTCATTTTCAATAGAAATTGCTATACTGTTATTAATTTTAACAATTATTAGAGTATTTGCCCTAATCAATAATGAACAATACTTTTCTAATATTAATAATATAAATCTAGAATCCCTAAACAACCCCCTAGATTTCTCATACTCCCTAAATAAATTTTTAATAAGCCTATAAACCTTATTATGTGTATACTAATCATCTACCTACTTATTACTTTAATTGCTGTAGTTAACATATTCACTAGATTCAAATTTGAATTTTAACCGCCTTCTTTTACCGCCGCTAGGTGATCGAGCGAAATTAATTTTCGCTAGACAAGGTAACCACCGCTAGCTCCAGCGCCGGCACTCAGCAGTCGCGTTCAGGACTCCGCTGGACCTAGCACAGCTCAGCGCTAGCGGAGCCGTAACTCCCTGAACGCACGGGTTGAGTATATCGTCGACAAATTGTGGGTAGTTGGTATACGGGACCCGTTGTCATCGTGGCTTGAATCCTTTTTAATGGATAGGCGGATATCTGTAGTCCTATCCGGTTATAGCTCTGTTAAGGACGATGTCAAAATAGGGGTGCATCAAGGGTCTCTGTTGGGCCCATTGTTTTTCTTGTTGTTTATCAATGATTTTCCATCGTCTTTCGTATTGCTATCTGTGCGGATAATCCAGAATTATTACAACAGTCTATATCTCTTGTTGTAGGTCAGTTCTCCTCATGGTGTAGTGCAAATCGTCTTGGACATCAATTTTAATAAATCATGCTACTTTTATTTTCACCAGAGGCGACCTTTAGATTTCTCGATGGACTTAGAAATACCCAGGGAGCAAGCAATCTGCGAAATTCTTCGGTACATATCTTGATGCTAATATTAATTTTGACAAGCAGTTTGGCGATATCTGTGGTAAACATAATAAGTCCTATTACGCTATTCTAAAACTAAAACCTAATCTTTCTCGCACAAATCTGCTTAATGTTTACTACGCCTTCGTACATTCTGTCCTAAGTTATAACATGTTAATCTGGGGGCGGGAAATCAACTGGGAACGGGTGCTTGGGGGAATGAAACCGATTATTCGTCCGCTTTTTGATGTGGGGCCGAGGGATTCCTGCTAAGCCGAATGGGGTACTCATGTTTCTATGTACTTTTATTTACAATATGGTAGTATTGTAAAGAAAAACTTTGATTCATTTGTTCGGCCCGATACCGCTGGTACACGTAGAACAAGTTTTATTGCCCTTCCAAAGCACAAAACAGCGCTATTTGAAAAATCTCCATATTGTTCCAGTGCTAAGCTGTTTAATAAGTTGCCGTGCGATATTTTTAAATTTAAATTAAATTTTGTTTAATTACTTTCTTATACGTAGTATAAGGAAGTATTGTGATGATGAAAATTTTCGACCTCGAGATTTTTGCAGATGTCCACGTTTTGAGGTCCCCCGATACCAAAAAAGTGGTTTTTAAAAAATGTCTGTGTGTGTGTCTGTCTGTCTGTCTGTCTGTCTGTCTGTGTGTGACCACGATAGCGGTCAAACCGCTGGAGATATCAATTCCAAATTTTGTATTTACGTGTATAATCTCCCTCTTGAGATCTGATTAGTTTTTCAGTAAAATCGGTAGACCGGAAGTAGCAGTTTACTTCGGTGAAAAAATCGAATTTTGCCAATATTTCGTCAAATACTAAGTTTATACAAATTTATAAAGAATTCATATGTACTTAAAATTAAAATTGAGAACAATTTTATTTAAAAAGTTTTTCGAAATTCCTACCGGAAGTAGGTCTTTTACTCTTATCGAAAATCGGTTTTTTGCGAATATTTCGCAAGTCAAGCTTTTTAGACAGGTACGTTACGTGTATAAAAGTATTTAAAACATAGTTTTCAATATCTTTTGTATAAAAAAGATTTCAAAATTCGGACCGGAAGTAACACTTTTACTCTTACCGGAGAGCGATTTTTGGCAAATATGTCGTAAATTATGCATTCTATATATATTTATTAAGAGTACACAAGTATTTAGAGTTATATTTGCAATATTTTTTGTATACATGAAATTTCAAAATTCGGACCGGAAGTAGCAATTTTACTCTTAGCGAGTAGCACTTTTTTTCGAATATCTTGCAAAGTATGCATTCTATAGCGATTTATTAAGAGAATAAAAGTACTTAGAATAGGATTTTGTATAAGTTTTGTATAAAAAATTGTTCAGATTGTATAGTTTGAAACGCTCATACGTATAAGAAAGTCGTGTGGTGGCCACACCTCATTTTTTTTACTTTCTTATACGTAGTATAAGGAAGTATTGTGATGATGAAAATTTTCGACCTAGAGATTTTTGCAGATGTCCACGTTTTGAGGTCCCCTGATACCAAAAAAGTGGCTTTTAAAAAATGTCTGTGTGTCTGTTGTGTGTCTGTGTGTCTGTCTGTCTGTGTGTGACCACGATAGCGGTCAAACCGCTGTAGATATCAATTCCAAATTTTGTATTTACGAATATAATCTCCCTCTTGAGAACTGATTAGATTTTGAGCAAAATCGGCAGACCGGAAGTAGTAGTTTACTTCAGTGAAAAAATCGAATTTTGCAAATATTTCGTCAATTACTAAGTTTAAACAAATTGATAAAGAATTCAAATGTACTCAGAATTAAATTTGAGAAAAATTGTTTTAATAAAGTTTTTCGAAATTCCTACCGGAAGTAGGTCTTTTACTCTTATCGAAAATCAGTTTTTTGCGAATATCTCGCAAGTCATGCTTTCTAGGCAGGTACATTACGAGTATAAAAGTATTTAGAACATACTTTTAAATATCTTTTGTATAAAAAAAATTTTAAAATTCAGACCGGAAGTACCACTTTTACTCTTATCGAATTGCGATTTTTTGCAAATATGTCGTAAATTATGCATTCTATATATATTTATGAAGAGTACAAAAGTATTTAGAGTTGGATTTGGAATATTTTTTGTATAAATAAAATTTCAAAATTCGGATCGGAAGTAACACTTTCATACGTATAAGAAAGTCGCGTGGTGGCCACGCCTCATTTTTTAATATTATATTGTTTTTGACCACTTTACAGTCATAATTTGAACTCTGTTTACTTATGTTATTTCGACGTTGTTTGTACTTCCTTATATATTGTTATATTTATGCGTTATATGTGTGATTTGACTATGTAAATATCTGGAAGTCAGATCTACTACAATAAGGAATATTATTATGATTATTATTTTCTTCTCAACCTGATAATTTAATCTTTTTCTGTTAGTAAAAGTTTCTTGTATACCGGGTGTTTCGGAATTGCACGGCACTAGTGTAGGTACTTGTTCTCTAGCATAAAATAAACAAAAAAGTCCATATAAACATATGTCTCAAATTAACTTAATACTAAGATATTGGAGCATAAAGATATTTATTTAACAATACAACATCCAAAAGAGCTGTTTAAAGTGGCCACTGTTTTGTTGAATGCAGCATTTAGCACAACAAATTCATGCTTTTTTGGCACTTCGTATAGCATCAGGACGATTCTTGATAGTTGCTGAGGCTTCCACCATGCGATTACTAAACGCTAATGACTCCCGATCGCCCGATCTAACGTCGTTAGATCGGTAGTTTAGTAATCGCATCGTGGAAGCCTCAGCAACTATCAAGAATCGTCCTGATGCTATAGGAAGTGCCAAAGAAGCATGAATTTGTCGTGCTGAATGCTGCATTCAACAAAACGGTGGCCACTTTAAACAATTCTTTTGGATGTTTTGTTGTTAAATAAATATCTTTATGCTCCAATATCTTAGTAATAAATTAATTTGAGACATATGTTTATATGGACCTATAATAGTGCCGTGCAATTTCGAAACACCCTATATATCTGAAATATAACATATACAGTGCAGAAATAAAGTAACGAATAAAGGCATTAACTTCGTTAATATTCACTTTTTGAAAAAGAAATTCTAAGGGGTATAGCGATTTTAACTAAGGGGAATATTTTTATCGCATTTTCGGTTTATTATGACATTTGTTTTTCACGTTATGACGTCACCAACTTTTTTTTAAATGGAAACCTGTAATTTTTTAAATTGATTTAGATAGTACTTTCGATTTCCTATCCAACGGTATAAAATTTTTAGTATGTTATATTGGAAAAAAATGAGAAAAGAGTCTTAAAGTTCAAATATTAAAAATTCATTATATTATAATAATTTACCTTTTGCAAACTATTTTATTCATAAAAATGGTACTCTTGCGCGAGAGATAGAGAATTGAAGTGTTCCAATGGAATGGCCGGCTAGATCTCCAGATCTAACACAATTAGATTTCCTGCTATGGGAGTACTTAAAAGTTAAAGTGTATGAAAATGAACCTAATACTTTAGAAGATCTCAAGCATAGAATTCGACATGAAATTTGATTAATATCAGTTCAAACTATTCAGAATGTGAGAAATGAGTTTTATAATCATCTTGGGAATTATCAGATAGTACAGGGTCGTCATGTTGAACACTTAGTGTAAACGTAATTTAAACAGTGTTATTTATGTGTTTATTTTCGCGTTTGATGTTATTGTTAGAGTTGTTTTTCCTATTTAATCAAAAAGAAGAGGAATAATTATTAGTATTATACGTTATAATAATCTGTATTAACAGATTCATATTAAATTTGTGTAATACTGTACATTAATTTTTTTTGCTGTCACTATACGTAATACAAAATTTAATACTTACTATTATATTTCTAATAGCCTGTATTATACAGTTTTCTCTGTGTGAATTTTTAATATTTGAAATTTAAGACGCTTTTTCTCAATTTTCTTCAAATATAACATATTAAAAATTTTATACCGTTGGATAGGGAATTGAAAGTACTTTCGAAATCAATTAAAAAAAATTATAGGTTGTCATTAAAAAAAAAGTTGGTGACGTCATAACATGAAAAACAAATGACGTAACAAACTGAAAATGGAATGAAAATATTTTTCTTAGTTAAAATCGCTATAACCTTTCGAGATATTTTCTTAACGAAGTTAATGTCTTTTCCGTTACTTTATTTCCACACTATACAGGGTGGCTGACAAAAAACGCCCCAAGCCGTAGCTCCGTTATTTATTATCCGATTTTAAAAAACGAAATATCAAATAAAATGGTTAAGTAAATACTATCAATTGGCGTAATCAAAATATTATTAGGAACAAAAAGTTTGAACATGCGATAGTCAATTTTTTTTTTTTAATGGCAACGAATATTTTTAATTAATGTTTCGGATAAACAATGTTTTCCTGATTTTGATGATGTATAACACGTCAATTTTTCAACATAAGTTTCAAGTGTGCCGTGGATAGCAATCAAATGCATCAAGTAATAAATACTGTCAATTAGAATGTAAATGTTAATAAATACTGTCATTGTGACATTTGTGTATCGGTGTGACATTAGTTCAACGTTCTGATTCTTTCTGTGAGTTTGATTCATCATTAACATGGATAGCAATCAACTGACCGACATGCTGCAAATATACTTTGAATGTAATCGAAATAGTGCTGAAGCTGTGAGACTCTACAGTTATCGTTATCCGACAAGAGAGGTTCCAGACCGTCGTAAATTCGGAAGAATCGAATAGAATTTAAGAAAATATGGAGCCTTCAAAATGCCAAAAAGTAAGAGTCGACAGTTTAAGGAAAATACAGAATTGGATGTTCTTTTATGCGTGGAAGAAAGTCCATGGACTTCTACTCGGAGAATTGCAAATGAGGTCGGCGTATCGCACCAAACAACACAAGCGATACTCAAAAAGCACAAGTTCATACCATACATCTCTCAAAAAGTACAAGCACTATTGGAAAATGATCATGGTCTAAGAATGCAATTTTGCAACTTTTTCTTAAATGTTACACAACGAGATCGTAATTTTTATCGAAAAATTATTTGGTCGGACGAATGCAGTTTCAGTAATAATGGCATTTTTCTCAGAAAAAACAATCGATGTTGGAGCTAAGAAAACCCAAGAATTATAATTGAGAACAATTTTCAGCAAAGATTCAGTTTAAATGTATGGTGCGGTCTTTGGGGTGATCGATTAATTGGCCCATTTTTCATAGATGGCATCTTAAATCAAGCAAAATACCATCAACTATTGCGTGAAAACATTACAAACTTTTTAGATGATTTGCCAATTGCCGAGCTAAACAGAATGTACTTTCAGCAAGATGGCGCCCCTCCTCATAATGCCTTAATAAATGTTGAATGGTTAAATGCGACATTTGCTAAGAGGTGGATAGAGACCAATGGACCAATTCAATGGCCCGCTCGTTCGCCCGACCTTACGCCGCTGGATTTTTGGTTATGGGGCTATCTTCAAGATCAGGTTTATTTTACTAGTCCGGAAAATATAGACATTTTACGGCAAACAATTCTGAATTCTTGCCGCGAAATACCTCCTAATTTTATACTCAACGCCACTAATGGAGTAATTAGAAAGTGTCAACTATGTCTTCAACAAGGCGGCAGACAATTTGAACAATATTTGTAGATAAGTTTCGTATTTATTTGTATTTTTTTAAAATTTCCATTCCAATAAAATGATATTAACCACGGCACACTTGAAACTTATGTTGAAAAATTGACGTGTTATACATCATCAAAATCAGGAAAACATTCTTTATCCGAAACATTAATTAAAAATATACGTTGCCATTTAAAAAAAAAAAAATTGACTATCGCATGTTCAAACTTTTTGTTCCTAATAATATTTCGATTACGCCAATTGATAGTATTTACTTAACCATTTTATTTGATATTTTGTTTTTTAAATCGGATAGTAAATAACGGAGCTACGGCTTGGGGCGTTTTTTGTCAGCCACCCTGTCAGTATATGAACATGTGGTAACTATGATCAGTTTTTGATTAATACTTACTTGAAATGAATGAGTTTCAAAAATCTCTATAGAGTTGCTCGGTTCATCTATAGTTATTTCTGCAATGATTTTATTATTTGGAAAGGTGTTTACGGATTTTATTTAATAACACAGCCAAGAATAATAAACCAAAACGAAAATGTAAGAGTATATAGGATATAGATTGGTTACACTGGTCAACAGTGAAATTGCTTCTTAGGTGAAAGTACCCAATCCTGAATGAATTCAACGTGCTGAACACGAATATCACATTGAAAACAGTTGATTGGCTCACGTTCAAGAGATATTGACGTTTTGTCCATTGTATAGATGCTATTGCATAATGTAATGCAATTTAGTGAGAAATTACGAAATTTTGCGTCATATTGCATCACCCCTTCATGCAAGAAGTTAATGCAGCATTTACTGTAAGTTTCCATTGAGAGTGTTGCGAAATTGATTGCGCAATATCAAGCAATAGCTAATTATAGTTTATTTATAAATGGCCGACGTGACAGTTAACTCGTGCAATGTCCGTTCATTCGCGCATATTTTTCGAAGCTCTAGCATACATAAGTGATTGCTATAGTGTAAAGTAACTAAACAGTAGCAATGCCTCGTAACTATGTTAATAGTGCAAATAACTTCTCTTATATTTGCGGAGAAGTGACATTTGCTGCACAGAAAAAGAACATCAGTGCAACAGTTAAGAAAGCGTATCATTTGTATTTTGGTTGCAAGATAGGCGACCAGGACAAAGACTGGGCCCCACACGTATGCTGCCGCACTTGTGCCGTAAATCTTTCACAGTGGCTTAATGGCAAAAGAAAGGCAATGCCATTTGCTATGCCCATGATTTGGAGGGAGCCCACCAATCACGTTGACGACTGTTATTTCTGTATGGTACGATCAGCTTCTGGAGGCATCACCAAGAAGAAGAAGTGGGCAGTTGAATACCCTAACATACCATCTGCTCTGCGACCTGTCTCTCATGGCGAAGGACTCCCAATTCCAGAACCTCCTACAGATTTTTCTATCAGTTCAGACGATGAGGATGGCCATGCGTCGGCGAGTTTTCCTCAACGTGGCAGTAAGGATGATGACTTTTCGTGCTTTGACGAAACATCTGCACCACATAAAATTACCCAGGATGAAATGAACGATCTTGTTCGCGATTTGGATCTGTCGAAAAGCAAAGCGGAGATACTGGCCTCAAGACTTCGACAGTGGAATCTTCTGGAACAGAATGTCCGAGTGACTTCATTTCGCACTCGCCATCAGCTCTTCGAATCTTTCTTTAAGAAAGAAGAAAGCCTTGTGTTCTGCTGCGATATTGATGGTCTACTACAAGCTCTCGGTATTGCACATGATCCCCACGAATGGCGGCTGTTTATAGACGCTTCAAAACTGAGCCTAAAGGCGGTTTTGTTGAATAATGGGAACCGGCTTCCATCCATACCTATTGCACATGCGGTCTACATGAAGGAGACTTACGGCAATCTAAAGCAGCTACTGGAGACGATTAACTACAGCAAGTATGGCTGGCAGATATGTTCTGACCTGAAGGTAGTATCTCTGTTGATGGGTTTGCAGCAGGGATATACAAAGTACTGCTGTTTTCTTTGTCTGTGGGACAGCAGAGCAATCGATTTGCACTACATCAAGAAAGACTAGCCTCCGAGAGCATTTTTTAAGTCTGGAGAAACGAATGTACAGCACCCACCATTGGCACAGCCACACAAAATCATCATTCCTCCTTTACACATCAAACTCGGTCTTGTCAAAAACTTGGTAAAAGCCATGGATAAGAATGGACCAGCATTCAAGTACCTGCATGACAAATTCTCTCGACACAGAGAAGCCAAAATTAAAGAGGGCATCTTTGTGGGGCCTCAAATTAGACAGCTCTTCCGAGACCCCAAGTTTGAGGAACTTGGGGTCTCGGAACTGGTTGAGGATATGTTGGCTTTGTTTCATGAATTCGGCTGCAATATGTCCTTAAAGATCCACTTTCTTGATTCCCACTTAGATTTCTTTCCTGATAACTGCGGGCAGGTCAGCGATGAGCACGGCGAACGCTTTCATCAGGACATTGCCACTATGGAGCAACGGTACCAAGGCAAATGGTCTACGTCAATGCTAGCTGACTATTGTTGGACAATCAGTAGAGATGCTCCACAAGTCCACTACAAACGGCAGGCCAAAAGAAGTCGAAAGCCGGAAGCAGACTAATGTTTTCTTACCATGTATTATAATATTGACATAAGTACACTTTTTCTGAAATATGCGTAAATGTTTTCTTACCATGTATTATAATATTGACATAAGTACACTTTTTCTGAAATATGCGTAAATGTTTTCTTACCATGTATTATAATATTGACATAAGTACACTTTTTCTGAAATATGCGTACATATTACTGAAAACCCGTAGCCAATTCAGCTTTTTCTTAGTCATTTTCGTGTTCAGCACATTGAATTCATTAAGAAATGACAATTTTCAGCTTGGAAGCATGAACTTTTCGAAAATTTGTTGCCCAGTGTTATAAACATATAATGGTGGATTTGACGGACTTATTTTTCCATATTAATCTAGCCTATTCAAGAACCAATCAAATCTCATTTTTTCTTATTCTGAGACAAGGTATAAATCTATTCAACTCTAGAAAGGTTTGCCTTATGCTTTCTAGATTTTATTATGTAAAAATCTAAAAATCGAAAACACAAAAATACAAACTTGTCATCACCTACATACTTGACACTGTAAAGTACATAATTGTACTTTATATTGCCATAAATGCCGTATGTGTGCTTCATGACTTCTTTAAATTCTATGTCTTAAATTATTAAGATATTGATTACCTTAGGGTCGGTGATCCAAGAATTGTCTATTAAGAAGATTATGTTAAAATTATTTTGCTGATTCGATTGGCTAGAAGTGGTATGTCTTAACAGAGGGATTAATAAAGGTGTATCGTTACACTGCAAAGTAGTTATTACTTTTAAAACAGTATGCATATTTTATATAGGTTTAAGTAAACGGATGTAGTTCACTTTCAATGTATGACGTAAAAATATCAGTAAAACTAAACTAAAGTCTGAAACAAAAATTAATTCTTGATATGTGAATAGAATTCACCTTGGTGTGCTGGTTAATGTGAAATAATAATGGATTAAAAATGAAAGAAGCTTTAGATTTCAGCCATTCTAATAGTCTTCTCTAGAAATATCTATAAGTTTCTATGACTTTCTTTATTTCCATTATGTAAATTATACTATTAATGAGTATACCTCAAAATACATTCTAAGATGAGGTGTGGCACCAACCCACCAAATTTTGCAAGCATTATTTGTGAGATATTTACAAAAAAACTGCTCGGTAAGAATAAAAGTGCTCTTCCGGTTAAAAACATTATTCAGATTCAAGTTCATCGTATTTTTATACTCTTAATATATTGTTATAGTACTATACTATCTTACAGTTAATTAATAGATATATAATGAACTACAACTACTCGTTAAAAATACATTATTATATCTATTTTCTAATTTTAAAGTTAAAATTCGTTCAAGAACTTAACAGATAAATTAATATTTAATCAGTAATTTTATGGTTGTTGTTTTATAAAAATACAACAGGTTATAATTATAAAACATTAATTCATTTTATTTTCCAATTTTTAAATAAATGTAGAGGGAATATTATTGAATGTATTCATTATAATATATCTAAATTTATATCAAATAACCAAACATACACAGAATCAAATATAGTTGCATATATACAACAACCACATGTTCAACAGAAATAATCTGATGAGAAAAAGTTACCTAGGAAATAAAATATTCGGTGAAAACAATAAAACTAACGGACACTTATCTACACGATCAACGCGTGGGTAGCGATGTTTAACTATCGTCATTAAATTATTGTTGTTATTATAAGTAAATAAAATCTTATAATGAAATATGAAATATAATTTTAAAAAAAGCATTAAAATTTAATATAAGCATTACTATAAGTTGGCGGCAGTATTGTCCATGTTTTAGGAAGATACAGCAATTTGAAGATACCCTGATAGTAGAGAAATACCAAAAATTTGGATGTAATTTTAAAAGCAAGGGACAACTTTGTTTCTTTGTTGGGTGTGCCACATCACATAAACTCCAGCCGTTAGACGTTGGAGTTATGTTCGCCTTAAATACCTACTTGGACCAAGCTCTAGAAAAATGGATGAACAATCACCCTGGAAGGACTATCATCCCTTAAATACCTACTTGGACCAAGCTCTAGTAAAATGGATGAACAATCACCCTGGAAGAACTATCACCATGTTTCAAATAAGCAGCGTCTTTTGCGAAGCATACTTGAAAGCTTCTACACCGATAAACGCTATCAATGGAATTCGAAAAACTGGTATTGTTCCATTTAATCCAGAAACGTTTACGGATGTCGATTTTATAGCTGCAGACGTTACAGAAGAACAAATGAAGAACGAAATGCTCCGGTTTTAGATAATTTAGATGTGTTACAAAAAAGATGTCTAAAAAATCCTGTTGCAGGTCCAAGTTCGCATCTAGGAACGTCGTAGAAGAAAAACGTCAAAAAAGTCCTACTCGAGGTTCAAGTTCGCGCCCAGATACCGTCATTTTGGAACCCGAATCACAACAGCACAATAATAATTCTTCATTTACTATTACTACTCCCCCCGTTTGTCATCCTCTTCCAAAAATTGACAAGAAAAGAAGTATTAATAAAAGAAAGTCAACTAGTACTGTAATTCTCACGAGCACTCCATACAAGGATAACCGAGAAAACGAAAAGAGGGAAAATATGAAGCCGAAAAAAAGAAGAAGGAGCAAAAACAAGCAAGACTTGGCAGAATAAACCAATTAAGACTTCAAAAAGAACAAAGAAAAGTAAAGAAGACTTCTGGAAAAAATTCCAAGACTTTTGCGAAAAAAGGAAGAAAGCAAGTGGCATGCATTACGTCAGCTGAACGTGGAATATCTACAACAGCGGTCATTTGTATTTCAGCAGATGGAAATTTCATCAGCTCCGGGAGAGTAGTGGGAGTAGTAGTGACGATTCAGATGACACTGAATGCATATTGTGCGGTGGAAGTTTTAAAAGGTCTGTCAGTGGAGAAGGTTGGATCCAAAACACTACGTGTCGCGGATGGGCACATGATAAATGTGCAGCAGTTAGCGACGATGATGAGGATTATACATGTACCAGATGCATATTCTGTACTCAAGTAGCCCCTAAACTACAAATTAAATTTTAGTTTAATCAATATTTTATTCCAAAGTTTTTGAGTTTCTAAAGAATGTTTTTTTTTTGAGAAAATATATTATTTTTGTATTTGCAGTAGAAACAACTTTATTAAAAATCTTTAGCTAATGTGTTGCTATACATATAGTAAGTGTGTCAATCAAAAATACTATTACTGGGAGTGGGATCGTTTTATCCGCCTCATGGGATCCTTTTACCTCTACCCTTGGGGCAAAATGATACCTTTGCGAGGTATACATTGTATCTATTTCTATTAATGCTTAGAGAAGTATGCTCTATTCCTTAGAATAAATTGAATTTGTTTGCTTGTACCGTACTTCCCAACGACGTGTTTGTTGTTTTTGGGATCATTATACCCCACTCTCCCCTAACAATGGAGGAAATAGAAAGAGAAAACAGAAATCACACCTCAAGAAAGTTTTATCAATGCATAACTAAACAAAGAATACCAGTAATGAAAACAATAAAGAGTATCAAAAATAAATACGAAAGAGAGCGGAAAGCAGAGAAAAGGTAAATCAAATATGGGAGGATTCCCTAAAGATGTACTAACTGATAATCATGAAGAAGAGTATATTGAAGAAGTGGAAGAACCTGAAATTAATGAAGAGGAACCAAATTTAGAATAAATAAAAGACATATTAAAAGAATAATAAAAATGGGAAAACACCCGAAGATGACTACATAAACATGAAAATGATAAAATGTAGAGGAGAAAGATTGCAGGAAGACATTTTCTGGGTCCTCAACGCCCTCTGTTCCGTGGTGATTTTACTTGTCAATGTTGTTCGAGGGCTGGTTGTACGTCTCTGAAGTGCCGATTCATATTTATTTGTTTAATTGATTGAAGACGGAGATACGTGTTGAAACTCCATAATTTACAAGTAAAAATTGAAATAAATTCAAATTGAGTTCAAAACAGTTTTATTCAATTCACTACAATTGTTTCACCCTACTAGGACTTCATCAGGTGATGAATATTATAATCTTATAATATTCATCATGAATATGAATAATCTTATAATATTCATCACCTGATGAAGCCCTAGTAGGGTGAAACAATTGTAGTGAATTGAATAAAACTGTTTTGAACTCAATTTGAATTTATTTCAATTTTTACTTGTAATTTATTTGTTTATTAAATATTGCTTTAATGTGCCGTTTTCCGACTTTATAATTAAACTTATGTCTTGGTACAGTATCTTACGGATAATTTGTAATTAATATCTTAGGTTTAATACCTTAAAACGCAATAGTCGCTCCCTCTGATGTTGACGTTACGAATTCCGCGCGCGTTTGGTCTTCGAGGACATTTTTTTCCTTTCCGCATCCTCCTTGGCGATATACGTTTGAGCAGGGTATTCCGTTTGGCTGTGGCTAGAATCTGCATATTTTATTGGAAATATTATCGTTTATTTAACCACTATGTGAGATTAATAATGTAGATTAAGTTAAATACCGCCATCGATCATTAATTTGAATGTGTTATTGAAACATGATTCACTTTTGAACAGTTTAAACAACATTATCCTGGTGAGTTTTCTTCTTTTTCTTTATCGTCGGCAAGAGTATGTTATTTAACGCTAATTTGCATTTTCTCTACCTTTACCTAGCTTTTTGTACACGTTTGTAGTGTGCGGAAGTAAATTACGCAATATTAGCCCTGTTGAAGCCATGTGCTGGTACAATTTTCCCCAAGGGAATTCGTATGCGGTATCGTACACGTTTGTGTTGGAATTTTGGGGATTTAACGACAATTAACCCCCCTGGTCTCTTGTGTTTTCTGTTGCCGAGTGAGCGTGGAATATCTGTCGTAAATGTGAGATACCAGTTGTAGTCAAGGTAACGTCATTTTTATTTAATTAAAAAACACGGAATCTGATGATCCAATGTGGATGAATTAGTGCCAGTAATTCAGTAATTACTGCTCAGTTTGTCACGGCAACTATTCAAGTAATTCACTTGTTAATTTGTCATGAATGTAAATATGTAAGTTGTAATTTTTATCCTTTTAATGAACTGTCATCTCTATAGATAAATTGTGTATTGAAATTATACCTAGAGACAGTCTTGCAGTTTTAGTTGGTTGTTGTCTAATAAGAGATTATAGTTTAATTTCTTTTTTTTTAAGTTAACGTATACCAGGATTATTCATAAAATTTGTAATTATAAATCACGTGTGGACTTCCACCGTGGATATTTTGTACATGTGTCCATATACAGTGCGTTGTTCTACAGCTACCTTAAGCTTCGTAATTTCACATACTTGTGCAGATAGTTAATCTTATTCCCATAATCTTAATTTTAAATACGTTTCATTTAATGCCTGATAGATTACAGTCTATTAGTGACTCGATTGGTCACATATATATGAGATATTTTTATATCACATACGACCTCTAAATTGTGAGTTATTTATTTTGCATCCATTTTAAATGTTTTCAAATACAGGGTGTAGTGAATTTATGCACACTTGTAGAGCTTCAGTTTGATTTAGGTCTAAATAGCCTACGTTTATATAAATGTCTATGACTATTTCTCATGGTTTAAATTTTAATTTTTCTGTTTACGACAACTTAACATGTAAATTAGCATTACGTTAGTTCAACTTCCGTTTTTTTTAAACATTATATTCATTTAGTAATGAATTTTAACTCTAGTTTCTTGTAAGATTTACTATTTGATTTGATGTCAACGAATTTACAGACATTCGTATTTAAGCTTCTAACTTTTCTATCTATTTAATTTTAAAACTTGTGCATCAGCACGTTTTGATTTTCAATATTTTTTTTCCAATCAAGCTTGTATTTATCCAACTGGGTTCTCCAATAAATTGTTATTCTAGTTTTTTTTTGAAATTGTGGGCTTATTGTCTTACCCCCTTATCTTCCTCAATACTTTTACTTGGTTATTTCCCGAATCGAGATTACCATTTAAAGAACGAAACATACACAGGGAGTGGCGTCCCTAATATTATCCATCTAATTGTTTAGTGTAACATCCACGCCCTCACGGCTAGAGCAAGCGGCAGTCGGCCCTATAATATTTGTCAACTGTATTTGAGGCTGTGGCAGGTAAGCACTGTTGTCTGTGTAAGCTAGATTTATTGATTTTGTTTTTAATACTAACTTGTAGTAGCTACAATTCGACGCTACCGTCATTAGTCCAATCAGTAGAGGAATTATCGCGGATACAATAATAAAACAAGAGAAAGAGAATATTGGGTAAATTCCGCTGTAGTGCAAACGTAGACACGTGTTTCTGACTAATTGGTCGTCATCAGTACGGTGTAGCCAAGGAATATGGTGGGATAACCTTGGAGATGTAGGGGAACAGAAGGCAAAATGGCACCCTTAAGAAAATTCTTCAGTAAAAAAAAAACTACAAACTTTATTTATAAAATAAAATCACTTTTCCATAACGTAACATGTCTTCTTGCATATAAATATGTAAAATTCAACAATATTCGAAAGTATATGTTAAAAAAAATAAAACAAAATATTTGCGTTTGGGCCGTTCTGCCCACACGTGAAGGCACAATGGCACCAGTATGAGGGCAAAATGGGCTTGAATAAAAATGTCTAACTTTGGCAATTTTCACACGTAAAAACAGCTTCGTCATCCTCATCTTCAACTCCAGCGCATGAACAATGTGCCCAACTTAGGCACTGGGAACACTGGATCCACCCTTCTGCAGATTCAGAGTAGAAATAATGGCAGTACAAACAGTCTACGTCACTATCTTCATCGGAAGAATAATGTTTCTCAGTCTTTTTAATTCTCTTTTTCTTCATCTCTTTACTCTTCACGGTATTATCAAAAGCAACTTTCCTCTTAACTTTACTTGCATCGATTTGTGAGGCTTCTAGTTCTTTGTAATAAGGTGATGAAGTAATAATTGCAGTTTTGACCCTCTTTCGTGTGACTCTTTTCGTTTGTTTAGCTTTGGGTGTTGGCATGATTTGTGCAGGGGATACAACAAAACTCCTAGATGCATTTGAAGAATTCAGATCACAGGCAAGACGAGATTGGGCAAGTGATTCGTCGTCAGATTCATTTTTTTCATGTTGTTCTACAACAATTTTCTCTGGAGGTAACGATCTCGAACAACCCGGCTGAGGTTCTTCTATAATGTTCTCTTGTTCCTGGCGGTTTTGAACGCTGTTAGTTGTATCTGCTGTTATAAAATCTGCTTCTGTAAATACATCTGGGTCTAGTGGCCATATTCCTGTTGCACGAAAAGCGTTATGTGCTGTAGGAATTGTAGCTGACTTTTCAAAAGCTTTGCCAACTAGTTCCGCAATTTGAAATTGAGTAATCACTCGTCCTGGGTTGGTTCTCAACCACTGCTTTGCGGCATCTGTATAATATGCAGAAAATGGTTTCATGAACGCTACATCCAGAGGTTGTAGTCTATGTGTGCAATGCGGGGGGAAGGAAGTGATGTGCACACCATGTTCGTGAGCTAATTTAATCACATCCAAATTTTTGGTGTGAGTTGCATGGCCGTCCAACAGCAGCAACACTGGACTGTCTTTGGAAGCTCTAGAAAATGTAATAAACTTCTGAAACCATTTTGTAAATATATCTTTTTGGATCCATCCACTTTCGTGACACTGCGCCCAGGACCCTCGAGGGGCATTGTTCATTAGCTCTGGTTTGAATCTCTTACGCGGAAACACAAACATCGGAGGCATATATGACCCATCACCACTAAAGCAGCAAACAGTAGTGACTAGTTGGCCTCGCTCAGCAAAAGTTAACATACCCACTTCTTTTTTTCCTTTGGTACTAATTATTTTTGGCAAAGACTTTGGTACTGTTGTCATCTCAGTCTCATCCACGTTAAAAATTGTATCAGGTGTCAATTTGTATTTATCAGTTACCTCTAATAGCAGTGAAAAAAATTTCTTTACCGCAACTTGATTAAAACCACTTGCCCTGGCAGCAGAAGTAGCTTCTGGTTTTCGTAAGCTTAAATCTGGAATTCGCTTTAAGAAATTTTCCAACCAATACCTACCAGCCATTTTTGTGCTGCGATCTAAATTATGTTTTATATTATTTCTTTCTGCTAGATCATATGCCAAAGATCTCAAATCTTTGGTTGTGAGACCAAACAAGCGAGATTCCATATTTTTGACGTAAGTGGCCAGTTCTTCTTCCTGCTGTTTATTAAATACAGTAACAAACCGACCCATCTTCTTCGTTGTTACTACAGATATATCATTATTTTGATTTCTTTTGTATATCTCCACTCTGCGTTTTAATGTCGTTTTCGGTATGTTATAAGTCTCAGAAGCCTTCCTAAGGCCTAAGGCTTTGGTGAAAACCATTTGAATTGCGTGTTTCATAGAGTCTTCAGACCAGTTCTGTCTATCTGGCTTCCTTTTGTAGTTACTGACCATGGTAGCGAATAATGAAACCTAAAATAAGAATATGGAATGGCTCTTTTTTATTTAAGAAGGCAAAATGGACCACCAGAAGGCATAACGGTCCAAGTGGTCCGTTTTGCCCGGTCCGTTTTGCCTTTACACTATCTCGAACAAAACGCGATAGTTGTGAGGTTATGTAAACAAGCTATAGAATAACAAAATGGTCTCTGAGAAACTAAAACAATACTGTTTCAAACAGTACAGTCGATTACTCTCTATAATGTATGATACAAAAGTATAGCATGCTTAGAAAAACCGAATTTTACATGAAATGATATTGAAAAGAACTTACTTGCTAAAAAATGCCGGGGCGTGTTAACTGACTTACTAGTTTAGTGTCCGAAGTTGCCTATTTACAGTACATTTTAGATCCACATGCTACAGACAGATGGCGTTATAAATATGTAAAATTATTAAATGGACCATTTTGCCCGCTGGGTCCGTTTTGCCTGCGGTTCCCCTAAACATTCACGGAAGACCATCTGGTGACAGACTGCCATTTGCAGCTTCAGTTAGAAGATCTTCGGTTTTGAAGACAACAACTAACATCGCCACGAGGAAGACATTGTCAACCTGCGTGCCATCCGAACCCAGGAGAGATAATCAATAGAGGAATTATCACGGATACAAAAATAAAACAAGAAAAAGAGAATATTGGGTAAATTCCGCTGTATTGCAACCGTAGACACGTGTCTCTGACTAATTGGTAGTCATCAGTACGATGTAACCAAGGAATAAGGTGGGATAACCTTGGAGATGTAAACATACACGGAAGACCATCAGGTGACAGACTGCCATTTGCAGCTTCAGTTAGAAGATCTTCGGGTTTGAAGGCAAACCACTAACATCGCCACGAGGAAGACATTGTCAACATGCGTGCCATCCGAACCCAGTAGAGATAATTAAGAGAGAATATAAAAAAAATAAAGTATTTGGAGTACGATTAAAAAATCATGCACATAAATTATTGCTACCTTCAATCATATTAGATTTAACAATTATAAGAAGAGAGTAGTATAATATCTATAACTTTCACTTATCTAAGTGATAAGTGGAAAAATGGAGAAATACATAGGGAAAAAAACAACACCAACAAGGTTTTACAACCGAATAATATTCCCGCAATTATAAGATTTTTTATATTTCCGAAGAAGACAAAAATAATATATCGAAACGTAAAATAAACACAAATTTTATTCTACGAAAATAGCTTAATTTGTAATGCCGAAAATTCCCACAAATAAAAATATCATAATTTGTATATTGGACTTTTTCTTTGCTTTAATAGGTATGTTCTTTGGGAATAGCGGCTTGAATTAATGAAACTATAAATTACAGTGACGTTTCAACATATATTGAGTTTTCTTCAGACCATATAATTTTTTTACTTTTGTTTTTCTCATATTCAAAAAGGACGATCATAAATATGAGAAAAACAAAAATAAAAAAATTATATGGTCTGAAGAAAACACAATAGATGTTGAAACGTCACAGTAATTTATAGTTTCATTAATTCAAGCCGCTATTCCCAAAGAACATACCTATTAAATATATATATATATATATATATATATATATATATATATATATATTGTGCTAAAGTGAATATACAAGCTATTGTAAGTAACTCCACAATTAGCAAATCAATAATAAATTGTTATAATGTAAAAATGATATGATCTATAATTTAATCTCAGGGTAAGAATTTTATCATTTAGTACTATTATGATAATATTAAGATGCCTCGTGCTAATTCAGTACTCTTTATAATCTCTACTGTATATATTATTAATCAAATAGAACATGAGACTCAATCTTTAAATTATTTGAATTTAATACCTGCTGATGCTCTTAATCCGGTCCTGTATACTTCAGTAGTTATCTCCTAGTCATATGATTACCTTAGTATTTTAATATTTATGAAATTGGTACTAAGAGTTCAACTGTAATATCGATCTAAATAAATCATTTACTTTCTATAAACTTTACGTATAATATTTTTTTAAAACTGCTAAGATTTCATGAAATAACAACTTTAATACATCTTTAATATTTCAATGAGTAAGTATATCGCCATCTATTCAACATATACTTAGATTAATTATGTTCTTTATTATTTTTCCATTAAGAAATGTGTCCATTCAAAGATATACATAACCTCGACGATCATAAGAAGAAGAAACACCAAATAAATCAATTCATATATTGAATTCTTTTAAAAAAACATATACATATTTCCGAGACGATGTCATAAATCATTACATAAATCTCTATAAACTTGTCCAACTATGTATTAATGATTATTGAAGATGAGTTTTCTATAATAATAACAACGTAAGTATTCAAAAATGACAGTGATTGTTAATTTGTTCTATAAAATACTGGTTTTATAATATGAGTTAAATTGTTACTAAATAGGTATTTTTATGACTTTGTATGATAAAATAATAAATTTTTATAGTTACTTGATGTTAATTCAGATTAAATTAAGGTTTCAAATTTATTTCTTCTTAGATTCCCATAAATAATTAACGTAAAAAAATATATATATACGACCTTTTCCAGCTTGAATTATTATATTCTTCCTAATGTTATTACTGACACTTTGTAGTTACCCTGGACTCAAAAGAAAGATCTATCGATGTTCTGGAAAGACACTTTTCAACAAAGGAACTAGAACTTGCTTGGATATTTCCCGATGAACTTGAAATAGGCCTTCAACTTAGATGTCTCTTCACGGATATATTTGTGTAGTACTTCTGGTGCTCTGATTGGAATAATACGTCAAATACTCCTGGTGTTCTGCAAGATATTTACGTCAAATGCTCCTAGTGTTCTGGAAAATGTAAACGTCAAGTGCTCCTAGTGTTTTCTAATGCCCTTGGAATTTTCTAATGTCCCTGGTATTGTGAAGAATGTATATGCCCAGTACTTCTGATGACTCAATGAATACGTCTAATGCCCCTGGAATTGTCTAATTTCCGTCTACTGCTCCTGGAGGATCTACACGTGTTATTCTTCTAGTACTCCTTCAAATTTGAGTTGGCAATTTAATATCTTCATATAATTTAATTAATTTGGGTAAGTATTATTTTCTTTACTCCTCGTAAATAATTTATATAATTTTCTATATTCTTTTAACACTGTTTATCTTCTGCTAAGTTAGAATAACATATATTCAATAATAATTTACTCCAATATTGCTTCTATTTTATACACTTTTGCTGAATTAAACTTTAGCTCGAAAATTGCGACTATCTTTTGCAAAAATCGAAAAAATTCTTCTCTATTTATTTAAAATTACCTTAGTGATAATTCCCATTCTTTTTCAACCAATAAATTAATCACACATTAAAACCAAGCTCAATATAAATTATAGAAGTGTAATAACTTTTAAAATACCTTTCACAAGTCAATATTTCACTCATAATAAATTATTCCTCGAATTTAGTAAAGTTATCATGCTTCAATTACCAATTTAAGCTTTACTTCTTTATAGTAACAATTATCTGTCACATTGACAATTAACTGACACTTCCGATATACAATTTACGGCGGTATTTTTTTTATCAATTGTTTGTTGATTGTTTTCGTATTCCAAAAATCTTTTATCCTTTCCTCATCATTAATATAACTTGAACAAGTTTTTCACAATGCTAAATTACATTTCAAATTTACAATACTTATATAAAATCTTTCTTTACAGATTTTTGGTACATATACATGGATGAACAACTCCAATTGTAATAAATACTATTTCACCATGTAACTATAAAATTCTCCTTTAACTCAATAAACAAAATTATTTCAAGATTACAACCAGTTCATTAATATTCGCAAATTTAACTATCTCTGTCATAATTAAAGAAAAACCGAATCTTGGATAAAACTCATCCTTAATAATTTAAAATAGGCAACTCCTATTACATCATAATGTAACCTGAATATTTTATAATAGGCACTCTACCTACATCAATATATTATCTAATAATGTTTTTCTTGGAATGCGGCTTTAAGGGTAATAAAAATTAAAATTGACGTTTCGACATTCTTTTATTGTCTTCATCAGAAATTGATCACAGAAAAATCATCTGGAAATAACACTTACTGTACTTTTATAACATTTACAAATTTTAATTAATTCTAACACATTAAAATTGTATATCTAACATTACTAACAATTTAAAAATGTACCTCTTACATACCTGACTGTGACAAAAGTTTATTTCTTGTAATCAAAAATTTATTTCGTTTCATTTTAATTATATTATTCTATATAATTCGATGGATCTAAATGTAAATCTTCGGAGCGTGTCAGATTCTCAAAGCGAACACATGTTTATATTAAAAACTAACGATTCCACACAACAACTTATTTATGTGTATTCAAGCTGTTTCTTATATGCTATTGATATTTGATCAATTTTAAAAATATATATGTGGGACTTGGAAGTAGTACTATTGTTATCGAATAAGTGGAAAATATATTTTAGATAGATTATTTATTTCGTTTCTGTCATTAACTGCAAGATCTTCATGTTTTTTGATTTCAATTAATTCTAAAATTTCTCGTGATTTTGTGTTTTTTTCAACATGTAAGATTTTAGTTTTTTCAAAGTCAAATGTATGTGACATATTGTTACTATGTTTTTTTAATGCAGTGGCATTATTGGCGTATTTGTGGCCCTTTATTCTTTCATTAAGATATTGCATGGTCTGACCTATATAAACTTTATTGCATGATTTACATGGAATACTGTAGACCAAGTGGGTCATTTTGTTTTTGTCAATTTTATCTTTAAGTTTGGTGTTAATAAATTGTAAATTGTTGTAGCTTTTGTGAGCTATTGTAATATTGTATTTTAAAAACATTTTTTGAATTTTTTCGGACAAATCGGGAACATATGGTAAAGCTAAATATTTTTTACTATTATTATTGTTTTGTTGTTCGGTGGATGTGTTTGTGAGTCCATCTTTTTGTTGCCGTGTATTATTATTGTGTTTATAAAGTCTTTGTTTGATAATTTTTTCCACAAAAGGGGGTGGATAATTATTATTTTTTAATAAGTTTTTTACATTTTTTAGGGTATCTTTAATATATGTTTGGCTCGTTAATTTTATTGCCCTGTCTACTAGGCCTATAACCACGCTTTTTTTGATTGCTATAGAATGTGCAGATACAGATCGTTATTGCACAACTAGTGCTTGAGGATCTTGAAGAGACTGTAATCAAAAAAATAAATTTTCCCATCCCATTCTATAAGAGATACGTTGATGATTGTATACTTGCGGTACCTTTAGATAAAATAGATTATATCACAAGCCAGTTTAACAGTTACCACAAAAAACTGCAATTTACTAAAGAAATAGAGGTAAACAATCAATTGAATTTCCTAGACATGACTCTCATCAGGGTAGGCAGTAATATAGTTACTAAATGGTATGCCAAGCCAACAGCTTCTGGTAGATATACGAATTTCCTATCTGCACATTCTATAGCAATCAAAAAAAGCGTGGTTATAGGCCTAGTAGACAGGGCAATAAAATTAACGAGCCAAACATATATTAAAGATACCCTAAAAAATGTAAAAATTTATTAAAAAATAATAATTATCCACCCCCTTTTGTGGAAAAAATTATCAAACAAAGACTTTATAAACACAATAATAATACACGGCAACAAAAAGATGGACTCACAAACACATCCACCGAACAACAAAACAATAATAATAGTAAAAAATATTTAGCTTTACCATATGTTCCCGATTTGTCCGAAAAAATTCAAAAAATGTTTTTAAAATACAATATTACAATAGCTCACAAAAGCTACAACAATTTACAATTTATTAACATCAAACTTAAAGATAAAATTGACAAAAACAAAATGACCCACGTGGTCTACAGTATTCCATGTAAATCATGCAATAAAGTTTATATAGGTCAGACCATGCAACATCTTAATGAAAGAATAAAGGGCCACAAATACGCCAATAATGCCACTGCATTAAAAAAACATAGTAACAATATGTCACATACATTTGACTTTGAAAAAACTAAAATCTTACATGTTGAAAAAAACACAAAATCACGAGAAATTTTAGAATTAATTGAAATCAAAAAACATGAAGATCTTGCAGTTAATGACAGAAACGAAATAAATAATCTATCTAAAATATATTTTCCACTTATTCGATAACAATAGTACTACTTCCAAGTCCCACATATATATTTTTAAAATTGATCAAATATCAATAGCATATAAGAAACAGCTTGAATACACATAAATAAGTTGTTGTGTGGAATCGTTAGTTTTTAATATAAACATGTGTTCGCTTTGAGAATCTGACACGCTCCGAAGATTTACATTTAGATCCATCGAATTATATAGAATAATATAATTAAAATGAAACGAAATAAATTTTTGATTACAAGAAATAAACTTTTGTCACAGTCAGGTATGTAAGAGGTACATTTTTAAATTGTTAGTAATGTTAGATATACAATTTTAATGTGTTAGAATTAATTAAAATTTGTAAATGTTATAAAAGTACAGTAAGTGTTATTTCCAGATGATTTTTCTGTGATCAATTTCTGATGAAGACAATAAAAGAATGTCGAAACGTCAATTTTAATTTTTATTACCCTTAAAGCCGCATTCCAAGAAAAACATTATTAGATAATAATTATACGCAAAATACGGCTAAGAAAAAATAAACAAACAACCCTTAGTGGTTGAAATAAAATTATTATATATATATATATATATATATATATAGTAGTTGAAGGGAAGTAACGACCGTCACAACATTAGGAAGAAATAAGTATTGGGGAATGCGGTCAATTTAATATTGACCGCATTCCCCAATACTTATTTCTTCCTATATATATATATATATATATATATATATGTACTTGTACGTACAGGCACCAAATTCAGATATATATGGGCGAAGTGGCACCTATTAATACGTTCTGGCTCCACTTGAAGGTGCCAGAACGTTTTATCGCGTATTTGAGCGTTAATAAGTCGTGGGATCCGTCCTACAAAATTTGGGGATGGTGCCATTTCGACTATTTATATATAAAATCTCAATTTTAGTTGAGTTATATAATCTGCAGAGGGCGCGCGAATAGGAAATGTATAATGCTGCGTCGTGGCACCACGCACAATAATATGATGCTGCGTAGTGGCACCATGCACTGTAATATATTTGTGAAGATTTAACGCTACTATCTGGCACCTCAGACAGCGAGTTCTTACATTAGTGGAGCAAAATCGACCAAAAATGTGTCGTTTTTTTCGATATACAACCACGTGAGACTCTATATAGCATTTACAACAAAAGATTCTACATTCAAAATAGCTATTGACGACATTTTTCTGTGGTGCAGACCTTTTTTATTTCGGAAAAACATTAGAAATTGACAATTTCTAAAAATCGTGTTTTTTAACATTTACATTGTCATATCTGCCAATTTAATTAAGTTATCGACTTCATTTTTTTTAATTGAAGCACATAAATACGCGCTTCTAGAGATATTATTTCCCTATCGAAATATTGTATATTGATAATGGTTTAAATATCAGTTTACCTGTTATTTGGCTACGAAGGTATTCACATTTTCACTAAGAGACAAATATTTTTATTTGTAGAAATTTTTATATACATGCCACGAAGCAATTGTAGACAAAATAAGGGAAACGTTTTTGGGAAAAAACTAGACCTAGGACCAATAGTTTTTTAATTATGAATATTTTTCTAACGCACAAAATTGAGGCGCGCCTCTATTAGGACTTCATGAGGAGGTAACTAGACAAGATATTATGTATATGTAGTATTGTGTATTGCGTAAATTACCGTCATTTTCTTTAGGTGTCTCTAAGTGTAACGGTTGTGCATTAAAATTCTAAAATAGAGAAATTAGAAATAAAATATTTAACGAAAACAATCTGAAGACAAAGACCAGTAGAGTCAATTTTATAATTGATTCGTAGTTAATATTTCGTAGAATATTATGTGCTGCACAAGTCAGTGACATAAACGATATTGTCACATGAACTAACATTAGTACAAATGTCTTAGTTTCATGAAGATGCGTCTATGCGTAAAACAACAAAATCACATTGAAATGAATGCAGTTGCATTTTCAGCGGAGTTACCCCAATAAATTTCTTTACATGATTATCCTAAGATTCGCATTAATTTTTTCTTTATTTTATACCCTGTGGGTTCAGATGGCACGCAAGTGGACAATGTCTACCTCGCGGCGACGTTTAGATTCATCCTCAGTATCGAGGACATTCTGGCTGAAGCCTTAATTGGTAGGCTGTCTCCTGTGATTGTCTCTGATTGTTGCTTTTCATCTCCAAGGTTATCCTATCCTATTCCTTGGTTATACTGCACTGACTAGAACCAAGTTGTTTGAAACACGTGTGTGCAGTTGCATTTTAAGCGGAGTTACTCCATTAAATTTCTTTACATGATTATACAGTGTGTAAATAAAGTAAGGAATAATATTCATATTTTGTTTATTATCGCTGTTTGGGAGAAAATCTCGGACAGGTCAATTTTATTTTGTTCCTCCGGATTTTAGGGATGTCAATTTTTTTTCCGTTGGTTTACTACTCTGGGACCTATGATGTCATTGACTTCTTTTTCAAATGGAACCTCCTTTTTTTTTGCTAGAAATGAAAAGTATATTTTTTTCTGAATTCAGCAATACCCCATATGTGGTATTTAAAATTAGTAGTTTTAGAGTATTAAGTGTGCTAATAATGACAATGACATGTCAGAGTGCAGAAATGTAGACCAGGAAATGAGAGATAACGTTTTGGAAGGATTTCAACTCCGACTTTATCATTACCAAGAAACAAATGGGTGGCAATTTGAACATTTATTAATGTAAAATTAATAATAGTAAATTATTACTATTTGCTCTTTTGATTTTCAAGTTTAATTATTGTTGTCATTTTAATACCTATGATCCTCCGTATCTCTAAAACTACTAATTTTAAATATCACATATGCGGTATTGTTGAATTCAGAAAAAAATATACTTTTTATTTCTAGCAAAAAAATAAGGAGGTTCCATTTGAAAAAAAAATTGATGGTCGTAACTTATTTTTGGACCAGCCTTTGTACATCAACTTACCATCAAAAAAAACCGCAGCTAAAAATAAAAATCGACCTATCCGAGCGTTTTTCCATAAAACAAAACCAAAAATTTTAAATGAATTTATTCCAACCCGCGCGTCCTCACTGTATTTCAATATAGCTTTTTCTATAAAACGTATTAATCGGCATTTTCTAAATTTTACAACAGAAGCAAAAAACTTTGGTCCTTTGATTTTGCTAGTATCGTACATTTATATAATAGATGATATTGGTATTATTAAATACAATGTATTCAATACTATCAAGAATTTCAGTTAATCTACAGAAGAAATACCACACGACTTGAAAGATATCATCCAATTCGCCACGTACTAAAAATACATTAAAAAAATATTTGGAGAACAACTCCTCATACCCCATCCGCACCTGAGCTAACTTCGTGTTCAAAGAAATATTTAACATCTAATAAAGTGTAGCCCAAATCAAAAGCAAATGTGAATCTTGAAAAAGGAATGCGCACAATGTGCAACCTTTTATTGTTCTATTTCTAAATCACATTAATTAATAAATAAAATATTATCTATTTTATTTTGACTTATTATTTCAACCTATACAGAACGTCTTCAAATAATCGTAGAGTAATTATAACAAAAAACAGAACATGAGCGCCTATGGACGTGGATATATAGGACATATTATTGCTTCCCAGGCTAAGCAACATGCACCTACAAAAAGAACCTCAACGATAAAAATCTTACCTTCCTAACAAATTATCATTTTAGTATATATGGTGTCACAACGAATATATACATTGATAATATATAGGGTGCCACTTGCTCACATAAAGCGCGAAAAATTTTGGGCGCCTGAACATCAGTTAAGTGTTTGGTGTCACTTCGTCGTTTTACGTGTATATATATATATGAAAGAATAAGAAATTATCGCGGATACATAAAATATCAGAAAAAGAAAAATATTGGGTATAATCCGCTGTAGAGCAACCGTAAACACGTGTTTCTGACTAATTGGTCGTCATCAGTACGGTGTAGCCATATATATATATATATATATATATATATATATGTCAGAAAAGAGTGTTGGGGAGTCCGGCAATAAAAAGACTTATGTTTAAAGGAAGTCTAACGTTTTATTTCTCAATATTTCGCACATAAGGTATTTGTGCTTCCTCAGGATAAACTAATTAAGAACAAGATAATGAAACAAAGTACAGTTAGTAAAGAAGTTATTGACAGAAATTTTTAAAAAATACTTACAACTATGACTTCTTGGTGGGAAAAAAATATATTATGAATACACAGTAAGAAAACAAACTGTGAAAAATACCACAAAACACGGTGTTTTTCGTGACAAATTGTGTTTACATGTTAATTTAAAATGACAATTAGTTTGAAATATGTCAGTTATTGTTAGCTTGTGATATTTTATTAAACTTACTATGATCTAACAAATATGAATAAATAATACTAAGATTTTGGATGTCCGATCTGAAATTCATACTATTTTTGTTGCTGTTGATCGGACATCCAAAATCTTAGTATTATTTATTCATATTTGTTAGATCATAGTAAGTTTAATAAAATATCACAAGCTAACAATAACTGACATATTTCAAACTAATTGTCATTTTAAATTAACATGTAAACACAATTTGTCACGAAAAACACCGTGTTTTGTGGTATTTTTCACAGTTTGTTTTCTTACTGTGTATTCATAATATATTTTTTTCCCACCAAGAAGTCATAGTTGTAAGTATTTTTTAAAAATTTCTGTCAATAACTTCTTTACTAACTGTACTTTGTTTCATTATCTTGTTCTTAATTAGTTTATCCTGAGGAAGCACAAATACCTTATGTGCGAAATATTGAGAAATAAAACGTTAGACTTCCTTTAAACATAAGTCTTTTTATTGCCGGACTCCCCAACACTCTTTTCTGACATTAATACATAACGGCAAAGACTACTTCAAACCATATATATATATATAATTAATATTTTATATGTGTTTAACGTATATATTAAACACATATAATTCGTTTCTTTGCCGTATATATCTAAATATGTGAGAAGTTTCTTGAATTTAGCGGCGTATTAATTAATTGATGATAATTACTTGCATTATTCAAATGTTAATGATTTTTAAGGAAAAGAAACACACCACTCCGAGGACCAACACATATGCATTAGTTTCATTAACCACTACAACGTGAACATCCACCAGCTCGGCTCTGGTGTTCGTTTTTCTATCTACCGAAATGTTGTATATATAGTTTCGGGGACGATCTTTGCAAGCTTGAGAGATGATTTCTAAATTATTCTCATTTAACGAAGGAACCATATTAACTACTATGTTTTCCTTCTACGAAATTAAAGCACATTCAGTGCACTCTGTGTTGGAACACAGAAATCCTAATTTCATTCTGGATAATTACAATTAATATTTTATATGTGTTTAACGTATATATTAAACACATATAATTCGTTTCTTTGCCGTATATATCTAAATATGTGAGAAGTTTCTTGAATTTAGCGGCGTATTAATTAATTGATGATAATTACTTGCATTATTCAAATGTTAATGATTTTTAAGGAAAAGAAACACACCACTCCGAGGACCAACACATATGCATTAGTTTCATTAACCACTACAACGTGAACATCCACCAGCTCGGCTCTGGTGTTCGTTTTCCTATCTACCGAAATTTTGTATATATAGTTTCGGGGACGATCTTTGCAAGCTTGAGAGATAATTTCTAAATTATTCTCATTTAACGAAGGAACCATATTAACTACTATGTTTTCCTTCTACGAAATTAAAGCACATTCAGTGCACTCTGTGTTGGAACACAGAAATCCTAATTTCATTCTGGATAATTACATTAACATTTGAATAATGCAAGTAATTATCATCAATTAATTAATACGCCGCTAAATTCAAGAAACTTCTCACATATTTATATATATATAATAATTTATCTTAGGTCATAAATTTTAAATGTTAATGAAAATTGAATTTAAATTTCCTCTATAGCTATTTTCTCCTGTCATTGTACTGTCTATAAATAGTTGTGTACATGATTTTTTAATCGTACTCCAAATACTTTATTTTTTTTATATCCTCGGGCTAACTAAATAATGAAAATAGATTTACCCAGTAGGCGTTATAATAGGCAATGCAATAAAACTTCTTATAATATTTGTATATTGTGATTTCAACTTTTGCGATCGTGCTGACTCATTTTAAGGTTAACAAAAAAACACAATGTTTGTATCAGTGATAAAGTTTAATTGTGTGTGTTAATACAACAAGAAAAGGTAAGTAATAACCTAATTCGCTTATTTAATTTTATTTCAATAAATTCTTTTCATTTAATCTCTCATTCTTAACGGACACAAAAAAGATGAACAAGAATTCACCTCTCATAAATTTATAAACATTGAATTATAATTAAGTTAATAAATGGACTATCTTTAGAATCATATCTCAGATGTTCTAATAAATTATTTCTATTAAGAATATGAATATATGTTTTGAATACGTTATCTTGCAAAATGATTATATATGATAAAATGAATTACTTAACGTTTTTTTCCTCAATTACAGGTCTGTTCCTCTTCTTCGCGTGCTTTTGAACTGGAACCTTCGGTAACTTCTTCAGAATTTGTACAGCTTATTTGCTTCCTCGTCAGTTCTGTTTACCAGAATTTCTTCCTGTGGATTGTTCGTACTGGATTTCTTCTATTCTTGGTAACTATGGTATGTCAGTGTTTTAAATTATTATCTTTACGTTACAGGTATCGTCAGCATAATTCCAGTATAACAAATGGAAAACACGATCCCAGTGATACGGATAACACAATATCTTCTCCCAAACGCGTAGGAAATTGTGATAGTATAATAATTAAGGTATTTGTGACGTTTATAATTAAATTTCTTCTATAATTCTTCTTTAAAATTACAATTCGGCTTCTTGTTAATAAATCTTTCTTTCTTACTTAAAAATTAACGACCAACCTCCTTTTTTTTCAGTATCCAAGATATTCTCGCATTATTTTTCGTCTATACATATGCGATTTTCTTATAATGTAATTTTATGTAGCAATTTAAGTTGCCTATCTTACGTCTAGTAATTACGATTAATACCGTGACTTTAAGAATATTTCATTAAGATTGAAATTACAATAATGTATTACTTTAGTTACTACCTAACATTTTATACATTTCATTACTATTCTAAAATAAATTCTTCTATTTTATACACGAATGACTTTATTTTTATAACATATATAAATTAATTTTCTTGAGAAGTTAATTTTGACGTTATACTTATAAATATTGAAAATTTGAACGTACTTATTGAAACATTGCCACAACTACACATATACATAGATATATTTGTATAACATTTTCTGATTGAAATGCGTAAGTATAACAGAAGAAGTTATTTCAAAAGGATGTATTTGGTGTTAAGAATTAAGATTGAAAACAATGAGCTAGTCCTATACAAAGTGAATATTTAATATTAGAAGTTATATGAAAGAAAATAGATATCAATATTTATATAAGTTAAGCATAAGAGCATAAAATTCCTGTACGAAAAAATAATAAGTGCTAAAAAGATGCCTAAATTAACTGTCCATATCCTGTACGGTACGAATATTTGAAATATCAGCTATGTTTGTGACTTCTTCATAGTATCAACAATAACTCTTAAAGCAAATGTTAATGTGTTGTTCCAAGCATCAACCGTTTTCTTGTCCAATGTTTCTATAAGTTCTAAGAATATTTGTTTAAAAACCTGTAATAGATAAATAGTAGTTATATTTTTGAATATTATGGTATCGTACTATTATTTTCCATATAATATAAAAACATTTTAACCCTAGGACTACCGAGCGGGTCCGATGGACCCGAAATGATTTCTAACCATTGTTTTATCGTACTTATGGTTGGGCTAATTTACTGGTATTAATAGACTTTTTAAGTACGAGTTATAACTTTAAAATTTTGACAAAAAGAATTATTTTAGAAGGAATGGTTTTGGCAGTATAAAAATACTTTCGCGATTTACCAACGGGGTCCGTTGGACCCATATGTTGTTTAATGATTAAATGTGAACAAAGCGAGTATCTTTGTAGAAAGATAGTGGTTCGTTTATAAATTCCGGACTTCCCCGCTGCTGATAAACCTTTCTTGGTATTTTCCGATGTATATAGAAAGGAGATATGACTCTTTATTATGTAGATTTTGGGGACTTTACGTGTTTCAGCATATTTATAAGCCGTGTGGAGACAGTCCGCTTTTGGTCATTGAAGAGAACAGATCGTTATAATAAATGTTAGTAGCATTCGTTCCGAATGATTCCAATCAAGGCGATGGTAGACGAAATAAGTGATGTTGAATACAAGAGCGGATATGAATCTTCTGACGACGATGGAGAGGTAGATGCAGTCGAAGGCCTCATCGATGGAGGTGACACAAGCACAGCAGAAGAATCAGATAGCGAAGAATCTGCTGAGAGCAGCGATGATGATCACAATAGAAATCCGGCTGGAGCTAATTCTTTTACCTCAAAGAACAAACAAGTTGTTTGGTATCAAGATCCTATTTAACCTCATCGCAGAAGACAACCACGGCACAATCTTTTACGAGAACGTTCAGGCCTAACACGTTTTGGAAAAAGCAAGATCCATACACCTGCTTCTTCTTTTTTGATTTATTTTCGTAAACCTCTTCTTGAAATTATCCTAAAGTGGACGAACGAAGAAGGAAAAATTGTTTTCGGCCAAAATTGGAAACAAATGGATGTCCAAGAATTGAAGAAATTTATTGGAGTTTTGATACTAATAGGTGTATACAAATCTTACAACGAGGACGTAACACAACTTTGGAGCAAAAACGATGGTAGAAACATCTTTGGTACTATAATCAGTCGAAGTCGATTTCAAACTATACTTCGAGTACTTAGATTCGACGATGCAGCGAAAAGACGAAGAAAAAGGAGTAGCGACAAAATAGCACCAATACGGGAATGCTTCGAGTTATGGAATACTTATTTGCGAGATGCGTATGTACCAGATTGGTGTATGACGGTTGATGAACAGCTTGTAACTTTCACAGGAAGATGTCCCTTTCGGCAATATATTCCATCAAAACCTGGACGATATGGAATAAAATTTTGGGCCATTTGTGATAGTGTAACAACCTATGCATATATATATATAATGGCTATACACTCCACTAAGGAGTAATGCCTCTTCTTTCGAAGATCTCTAGATCCTGTTTTAACTAGGCGGATCAGTCCTTATGTGTTGCTTCATGCCATTAGGCTTATTGTCTTCCACAACGTTCTATTCATTGCCTTTTCTTGCCAATCTCTAACGCCTACGCTTTCTAGGTCCTTGACTTTTTTTGTCTTTTATCCACTTTGTCCTAGGCCGCCCTTTTCTTCTTGTGCCACTAGGTCTCCATGTTAACATTGCTTTTATGCTCTGTTCTTCTCCTGCTCTCCAAACATGACCAAGCCATTTTATTCTCTGTTTCTTGATTTTCTTCACAATATCCTCTCCTATTTCTTGTTGCAGTTCGTGGTTCATTCTACCTCTATATTCATCTTGCGATACCTTTACTGGTCCCATTATCGTTCTTAATATCCTCCTTTCCAGAATTCTTATATCTTCTTCGTCTTTTTGTGTCATCGTCATTGTTTCAGCAGCATACAACATTATTGGTCTTATTAACGTTTCATATATCCTCATTTTACTTTTTTTGGTAATGTGTTTACTTTTTAGCATTTTCTTGTTTGCATTATATGCTCTATTTACTGCTATTGTTTTTTCCTTTATCTCAGTTTCCCTATCTCCGTCATTTTCTATCATAACTCCCAGATATTTAATTTTACTGACTTTTTCGAACTCGTATCTACCCATGTTGATTACTTTATTTACGGTTATATTATTGCCAATTTCCATCATTTTCGTCTTATCTTCATTTATCTTTAGTCCCATTTGGCTACCTTCTCTTTCTATTTCGTTTAGCATACTAACTAATATACCCTTTGTTTTCGCTACTAGTACTATGTCGTCTGCATACGCTATTAGTTGTCCCCCTCTTGTTCTCAGCGTTCCTCTATTTACGTTTCTTGTCACATACTCCAGTGCTAAGTTGAACAGTGTTGCCGATAGTGCATCTCCTTGTCTAACCCCATATTAGTTACGAACGCTTCTGTTTCTCCTTTTAGTGTTTTGACAGTCATTTTTGTTTTCATCATTGTCATCGCTATAAGTCTTCTTAACTTTGCCGGTATCCCAAGTTCTTTAATAGCTTCCATTAGCTGCACCCGTCTAATAGAGTCAAAAGCTTGTTGAAAATCTATGAAGAGCATATATATATTCATTTTATGTTCGTATGCTTTTTCCACAATTTGTTTAACATTGTGAATAGCATCTGTTGTAGATCTGCCTGATATAAATCCACATTGATACTGTCCAATAATATTTTTCGTCATTGCCACCAATCTTCGCTGAATTATCGTGGATAGTATTTTATACGCCGTGCAAAGTAACGTGATGCCTCTATAGTTTCTGCATTCTTGTTGATCTCCTTTTTTATGTATTGTTACTACTTGTCCTATCTCCCAGTCCTTCGGTATAGTTTCTTCTCTCCATGCCCTCACAATTAGCCGGTGTATGTTTTCTTTCAGCGCCTGTCCTCCATTCTTCATTAGTTCATTCTGTATATTATCTTTTCCTGGAGCTTTACCATTACTACTCTGTCTTATAGCTATTTCCACTTCTTTTAGAGTTGGTTCCTCAATTGAAATTTGATCATCCTCATTCTCTACTGGTATTCCATTTTGTATCTGATTGTCATTTAGAAGTTGTTTGAAGTAATCGTACCATACTCTCTTATACTGCTCTTCATCTACAACTACTTCCCCAGCGTTGTTTTTAATTCCACTTACTCTTTGTTTATATGTTTGATTTTGTTCCCTAATCCTTTTGTAGAAGTGTTTTGTGTTTTTATTTCTGCTGTCCATTTCAATTCCTTCTATTTTACTACTTATCCATTGTCTCTTATTTCTTCTTATTATCTTATTACATTCTTTTCTTCTGCGCTCATACTCTTTTCTCTCTTTTTCTCTATTCGACCTTATCCATTTAAGTCTCGCCCCTATTTTCTTCTCTACCATTTCGTGACACTCTTCGTTGAACCATTCTTTTCTCACTTTCTTTTCCTCCTTTCCAATATATTGTTCTGCGATATGGCTTATGCATGATTTTACATCTTCCCATTCCTCCTCTATCGTGTTTCCTTCGATCCTTTCCCTCATATGCTTCTCCATTTGTTCTCCATATTCCCTCGCTTTGTTATCCTTACTTATTTCTGCTACATTCCATTTCTTTGACTTTCTTCCCCTTTTACCTGTTTTCTGAACCTTCTGTTTTACCACTGCGGTCACCATAAAATGGTCCGAATCTGCACAGGCTCCCCTGTATGTTCTTACGTCCATTATTGAAGTCTTCTTCATTTTTGTGACCATAACATGATCGATTTGTGTTTGGTACGTTTTATCCGGTGCTGTCCATGTAACTTTATGGCATCTTGGGTGTTCATATTTGGTGCTGCTTACCATCATATTTGTTCTCGCTGCTAGGTTGCACAGCCTCTGCCCATTATCATTTGTTTTGTCGTGTATGGTGTGTTTTCCAGCTACTTCTTTAATATACTCCTCCTTTCCTATTTGCGCATTGAAATCTCCCAATACTACTATAATATCTTCTTTATGTATTTTTTCCATCTCTTCTTCTACTCTTTCATAAAATCGTTCCTTTGTTATTATTTCAGCATTTTCTGTTGGAGCATACACATTTAACAAAGATAACTTGAATGGTATCGCCTCTAGTCTCAAATACGCTATTCTTTCACTAACTGGTTTGAATGCGAGTATCTTTTCCCTCAATTTCCCTCTTATTATAAATGCTATTCCATTCTGTCCTTGCTTTCTATCTCCTGAGTACATTAACGTAAAATCCTTCTTATCTATTCTTCCACTTCCGCTCCATCGCACTTCTTGTATAGCAGCTATGTCTATGTTGTATCTTTCTAACTCTTTACCAATTTCCTGCATCTTTCCTGGCACCAACATTGTCCTAACATTCCATGTGCTGATTCTAACTTTATTTTGCTGTTTTCCTCTTCTTTTCATACTTAATTTACTCTTCCGTCCCTTTCTTCCATTGGTTCTATTCCTTTTCGTTGCCATACCGTTTTCCTATGTTCCAGTCCAATATCTTCTCTATTCAGTTTTTTGTTATCTTTCTTTCCAGATTATCCTCTTCCTCATTCCATATCATGTCCTTTCCGTCTACAATTAATTTCATATGTCCCCATTTTACTTCTTTTCCCTCTTCTCTTAGTTTTTTCGCGGCTATCCTCATCTTCTTTTGAATTTGTCTTTCCTGTGGCATTAAGTCGCTATCAATGTAGAGATTTTTGCCTTTCAATCTTTTTTTACATTTAAATACTTCTAATTTCGCCTCAAAAGTTTCCATTTGTACTATTACCTTGTTTTGTGATATCCTTTTAGCATCTTTAATTTTCTTAACTACTCCAATTTCTTGTTCCATCCACTTCTCTATCTGTTTAGCTGTTTCGGTATATCCTTTTTTTATTTCTAACCCCGTAATAACAATGTTATTCTTGCGCTTCTCCTTTTCCACACTTTCCACTTTCTTTTCTAGTTTTTTCATTTTTTCCTCCAAATCTTTGTATTTTCCTTCCCATTTTTTATTTATTAATTTAATTTCTTCCCTAAGTGCCTTCACTTCCTCATTGTTGATATCAATTTTTTCTTTCCTCTCCTCCTGATCTTTTCTAAGTTTTTTTATTTCTCCCAGCATCTGTTTACATATTTGCATAATATCATCTTCACTTTTTTCTTTTTCTACTTTTGATGGTGTTCTTGTCGTTTTTTTACTCCTCTGAAATATTTCATAATTATCTCCTTTTCGTTTCTTTGAATCAGATAATGTTTCCTCAGAGTCAGACATTTTAATTTTATCTATTTATTACTGGTACTAATACGCCCCTGTCTTTAACTTTTATTCGCGTATCCACACAAGGTCAGTCCGGTCAACCCGTCGAAACTATCCTTGCGCCGGTAACTCGTTTCTCCCGTTTGACAGTTTACACTTTATTATTTTTCCCCTTGTTATTAGTATTTATTCATTCTTATGTGTTATTTAATATATCTGACTCACCCTTCTCTTATCTACACAGTTAAACACTTTTAACCTGTACGTACGGTCCTGGCGAAGTAGTGAGTAGTATAGTGAGATAATGCTCGTGGTTTGAATCGTGAAAATATTAGGAATTATAACAACAAAACAGCCTATGCATGGAAACTGGAAATTTATCTTGGAAAGCAAGGAGAGGAAAGAGATAAGAATCAAGGGGAGGGGGTTGTAAAACGTTTAGTAGAAGAAATTGAAAACTCTGGAAGGAATGTCACTTGCGACAATTTCTTCACTTCGTACAATCTTGCGAAGTACTTGTTATCAAAAAACCTAACATTAGTTGGTACGATCCGTAAAAATAAACCCGAATTGCCACCTTCATTTGTCGATCCAAAAAATCGTCAAGTGTTTTCCACGAAGTTTGGTTTTACAGACGATGCGATGATTATTTCGTATTGCCCAAAGAAACGCAAGCTTGTAACGTTGCTTAGTACTCTGCACAGTGAGAAAAATGTTGACAATGGCCTAAAAAAGAAACCTCAGGTAATCCTGGACTACAATAAAACAAAAGGTGGCGTAGACAACATGGACAAAATGACACGATCATGCACCGTGAAAAGGATGACGAGGAGATGGCCTCTTGTTGTTTTTTATAATATGATAGACATCAGCGCCATGAACGCATACATACTATGGAAGCTCTTGAAAACTAATTCAGCTTGTCATTTGAAAAAGAGAAGACACTTTCTAATTGAGCTAGGAAAGGAGCTGGCAGACTACAAAGACCCCGAAAAACCAGAAGCAGAAGAAGAAGAAGCTCAAGCATCTACTAGTTCTGAGATTCCAAAAAAGAAAAAAAGATGTAATATTTGTCCATCTTCGAAAGACAGAAAAACAAGAACAATTTGTGCACGTTCTAAAACCAATGTGTGCGGTGAACACTCGGTAGTTATATGTAAGAAATGTGTTTAACCTACTTTTACCTTTATGTAAGTCATTTATATATTTTATTTCACAATATTTATGTCCTGTTATTATTACTGCTTCGGTTGAATAAAATAAGAGTCAAATATAATAATGCTTATACCATATTTAATTGAAAATGATCGCCGAATATTAGCTCAAACCCAGCATATTATAGTAATACGGGCCCAATGGACCCGCGCGGTAAGTAGCAATAGGCCGTTTTCTTGGTAGTCCTAGGGTTAATTTGATATGAACTGTTCGGTAAATCAAGGATAAAAATGAAATTTTCGTATGTATAATCGGACTCTAAACATAAAGCTGAAACTTCTTCCATATATGTCTTCGTTTAATTAAAGGAAAAACAGTATACTTTAACGACAGACGTAGAAGTCTACGACATAGATTTGCAGAGATGAAAATTTATATTAGAGTGTTATCATTTCGACATCTCTACATCAGAAATAATATGAAATACAATCTATAGAATAGCTAAAACAAATATCCTCCATTTTCCTTGTATAATTAATTTTTATTTACTCAGAACGTTTGGAAGTAATAAGCTATCTTCAAGGCAGAAGATTAAGGCAGATTAAGACTTTATAAGAAAAGATATTTTGAAGCGGTTTTTTTCTATGATAGCCACTCATTAGCAGTACTTTTTAAATTTATTTTGGATTATAGAGAGTGTTTCATAACATGGTGGCTGGCTAGTTTTTTTGGGAGGAACCCCTGTATATTACCACATTTTTGTATTCCCCGTATAATTCTTAGTAAAAAAAGGAAATGATAGTATAGGCTCAAAGTTTTTGAATTATTGCCATTTTCCTGAAAAATTCAATGTCTTTATGAAACTATATTTCTCGAAAACGACGTATTGGATGGATACAGTTTTTGGTAATGTTGTTCATATAAAAGGCCTTAACTACTAATTGCGTAAAACTTGATCAAAATTACATGACACGTTTTTGTCTAAAAGTTAATTTCTTCGAATGGAACAACTTGTATATCTGTTTATTTTTGAATTACTCACTAAATTTCGCACCAACAATATGTAAGACGTTATTACTTTAAATTGACCAATTGTCGTGTTTTGACATAATTTTGCCAGCTTTATATTTTTTATTTGAATACGGAATAGTGAACCATGATATTTTCCTCTAAATTAGCACTTGAATGGATGCCATTTAAAACGTTGCTTGACAGTTGACAAATATTTATAATGATTTTCTTCTAAAAAATGAGGTGTGGCCACCACACGACTTTCTTATACGTATGAGCGTTTCAAACTATACAAGTACTTTCATTCTCTTAATAAATCGCTATAGAATGCATACTTTGCAAGATATTCGAAAAAAAGTGCTACTCGCTAAGAGTAAAAGTGCTACTTCCAGACCGAATTTTGAAATTTCATATATACAAAAAATATTGCAAATCCAACTCTAAATACTTTTGTACTCTTAATAAATATATATAGAAAGCATCATTTACGACATATTTGCAAAAAATCACTATTCGGTAAGAGTAAAAGTGGTACTTCCGGTCCGAATTTTGAATTTTTTTTTATACAAAAGATATTTAAAATTATAATTTAAATACTTTTATACTAGTAATATACCTGCCTAGAAAGCATGACTTGCGAGATATTCGCAAAAAACTGATTTTCGATAAGAGTAAAAGACCTACTTCCGGTTGGAATTTCGGAAAACTTTTTTAAGACAATTTGTCTCAAATTTAATTTTGAGTATATTTGAATCCTTTATAAATTTGTTCAAACTTCGTAATTGACGAAATATTTGCAAAATATTTCGTTAATTTACTACTTCCGGTCTACCAATTTTACTGAAAAACTAATCAGATCGTAAGAGGGAGATTATACACGTAAATACAAAATTTGGAATAGATATCTACCGCGGTTTGACCGCTATCGTGGTCACAGCCAGACAGACAGACACACAGACATTTTTTAAAAACCACTTTTTTTGGTATCAGGGGACATCAAAACGTGGACATCTGCAAAAATCTCGAGGTCGAAAATTTTCGTCATCACAGTACTTCCCTATACTTATACGTATAAGAAAGTAAAATGAGTTTAGAGATATGATTTTTGTATGTATGGGGAAACTTACAAAAACTTGGATATATCTTATTTGCAAAACACTCTATACTAGTAATATATTTCATAAAATTTGTCGAATATGGCACAATAAACAAATTTTAAAACCAAGCAAATTAATAACTTGATTTTAGTAGGTGTAGAAACAGGAAGCGTTACGTGAACGGAAGAGTAATTAGTGGAAAAGAAATTCTAATGTAACAGTAAATATGAACATTAAAGTAGTTAAACATTATTTCAACAAGTATGTAAATGAATATTCATTAACTTTGAAACAAGTTTAAACACGCTTCTGAGATGATAAAGCTCTTTTAAGTATCCCTATAAAAAAATTAATTTTGTGATATCCGAAAGACTTTGCAGGCTAGTGAAAACGAGCTAGCCACTTCTCCGGAAATATTCCTTTTAAAATATTTTGTGCCTCTGGCATAGAATGTCGCGGTTCGCAGACTTGTTGCATCGATATCTCTTCGTATATGTAGTGGAACATCTTCCAATAATTCCTCTAAATTGCTGGACAGAAATACCTTATTGGACAAGCATATAAGCAATTTCTATCCAGCAATTTCGTGGATTTGTAATTATATATAAATAATACCAAAGAAATGTGGGCCTATCATCCGATCACCAAGAATGCGTCCCCATACATTAATGCTCCATGAAAAGATGCTTCATCCGTAAATAACACATTATCAAATAGAATTGGCTGGGAATTAATTTTAGTTATTTCTGTATTCATTACGGATGACTTTTATTTTATTTGAAAGTGTTTGCAAAGACGGTTTGGCAAATATCCGCAAACGACTTATTTCACGGTAACTGACGTCTGGATTTTCTGTTGTTGCCTTTAGAATTTGTAACTTGTTTTTATTTATCACATATTTAGATTTCCCTAGTATTGAATAAGCAAAACTAGCATTAGTAATGAAAGTATTTATTATTCTTCTAAAGGCATCTGTTCTGGAACTTCTGGCAGAGTAATGCTCGTGGGCTACTAAATAACACCGCCATACAAAATTTAAAAAAAAGTTTGTTGCCAAGTATTTTTGAACGAATTTAGGGTAATTCAGGTCTGCTGAATTCAAAAATAAAAGCAGTTTTTCCAAATTGGCTCTAGTTTTTGAATTAATGGATACATAATTTTTTAAGGAATTCAGCTATAACATATGCTTTTTATTTTTTAAGAATAATTTACAAACAAGAAATTTACGCAGAAACGAGAGTTCGGCCCTGTTTAGTGAGCGTACCACGTGCCGACTGCTGATCACGTGATCAGTGCGTGCACTTGTTTGTCTTGTGTCTCTTGATTTTAACTGTCAGTTCAGCGTAAGCAGTTGTTCTACTAAGACTTAGCGTCGCGGTTATTGTGCTTTTCTTATGTATTTTGTGTATTTAGTTCTTACTGCCTACCTAGTGAAGTTATTTAAATTTAATAGACGTCAAGTGGAAGGTAGGAGTACATGTGACGAATATTTGTACCTATATTTTTAACTAAAGTTACTCTTTTTTCAGAGGAATGAGTTCTTCACGCAGAAGCTGTTTGAACAGCCCTAATGTCTTCTGCTACATTTGTGGCGAATATACTGTAGCGAAGCAAAGAAAAAATATCACAGATTTTGTTAGACAAGCTTATCAAGCTTATTTCGGCGTACAGCTTGGAGACCAAGACAAGTTCTGGGCTCCCCATATAGTGTGCAAAACGTGTGTCGAATGTTTACGACAGTCCTGTGGTCAAACGAAAAAAGAAAAAGTTTGAAATTCGGTGTGCCCATGGTGTGGAGAGAACCTAAAAACCACCATGATGATTGTTATTTTTGTTTAGTTAATGTAAAAGGTTTTAACAAATACAAGAAAGGCAAATGGGATTATCCTGATTTAGAATCAGCACGAAGACCTGTGCCACATAGCGAAGAGATTCCCGTACCAGTATATACAACACTGCCAGATGTTCTGATGGCGGAAGAAGAAGAAGAAATTAAGGACCAGTACAATAGCAGTGGAAGTGAATATGAGCAGGAAATACAATCAACACCACAGCAGTTCTCTCAAGAAGAACTGAATGACCTGATACGGGATCTCGGTCTATCAAAGCAAGCATCTGAACTTCTGGCATCCAGATTAAAAGAAAAAAACTGTCTACAACCAGATATAAAAATAACCATTTATAGAACACGAGAGGTGGAACTTGTTTCTTACTTTAGCCAAGATGAAGATCTTATTTATTGCAACAACATTCCCGGACTTTTTCGTCAAATGGGAATACAATTTGTTCCAGGTGATTGGCGACTATTCATAGACAGTTCCAGTAGAAGCTTAAAGTGTGTTTTGCTACACAATGGCAACCGATATGCGTCAATTCCTATCGTCCACTCAACAAGACTTAAGGAAGAATATCAAAACATCAAGTTGGTATTACAGAAACTATCCTATGAAGAACATCAGTTTTCCATTTGTGTTGATCTAAAAATGGTCAACTTCTTGCTTGGGCAGCAAGGTGGGTACACAAAATACCCTTGTTTTATCTGCTTGTGGGATAGTAGGGCGAAGCAAGATCATTGGAATATGGTTAATTTGCCAATAAGACAAAATATGACTGTAGGAACAGCAAATGTCATAAACGAACCATTGGTTGACCGTGAAAAAATCATTCTCCCACCGCTCCAGATCAAGTTAGGACTAATGAAACAATTTGTTAAGGCTTTGAGTAAAGATGGCGAGTGCTTCAAATACATTTGTAGATCGTTTCCTAGGCTAAGTATGGAAAAGCTAAAAGCGGGTATTTTTGATGGCCCTCAAATTCGCAAACTTATTAAGGACTCTAATTTTACAAATCACATGACGACACTTGAAGCTGCTGCTTGGTGTAGCTTTGTTATGGTAGTTAAAAATTTCTTGGGTAATCACAAAGCGGACAATTACGAGGAATTAGTGCAACAGATGTTATTAAACTTTAAAAACTTGGGTACTAATATGAGTATTAAAGTACACTTTCTTCACAGCCACTTGGATAAATTTCCCGACAATCTTGGCAATTTCAGTGAGGAACAAGGGGAACGGTTCCACCAGGATATAAAGGAGATGGAGGTAGGGTATCAGGGCAGATGGGATCATCATATGATGGCAGACTATTGTTGGAGTCTCCAACGTGATGTACCTGACGGTCCTCATAAAAGAAAATCCTACAAAAAGAGCTTCTTTCCTACGAATTAGATGTAATTTTTTAAATTAAATTATTTCTTTGCTGTTATACCTAATCAATAAATGAATTTTATTATTTTTTCGTTTCTCTTTTTTGAAACCACTTTAATATTTTTTACTAAAAGTTGCTTATAAGGGCCATTGGTCTATTAAATTGATATTTTTCTCTATTTTATCATATTTTGATAATATATCTCTAAAATTAGAGCCAATTCACCTAAATGGACTTCAAATTCGTGATCAGCACCACGAAATTACCTAGAAATCGCCCAAACATTGTTGACAATAAAATTAGTGTTGATCAGTGTAATTTCTTTAAGATTCCTCCAGTAAAAAATACCGTATTTAAAACCATGAAATTGGCAAAATTATATCAAAAAATGACAATAGGTTAGTAATGGTCACTTTTAAAATAATAACGTTCTAAATGTTTTTGGTAGCAAATATTGTATAAAGTCACAAAATGCTTTTCCCTTGGAAATGACTCACCCAGTATATATATAATGTGTCCCAGCTAAGACTTTCGGGTCATATATCTCCATTATTATTGAACAAATATTTTTGAAATTTAAAATGTAGATACTTTATTGAATGAGGGTTGTTCTATTATTTTTGAAATTAGTGAAAGTTATGAAATGTAATTTTCACTCATCGTTCTTTTTTTCAAATTTCACGAAAATATCTTTAAATGGTTAAGCACCAAAAATCAAGCCTCTACAGAAAAAATGAAGTAAAACAAAATTTTGGTTTCAGAGAAAAATTAAATTATGTTGATAAAAATATAATTTAATTATTAAGACAATTACTGCATAGAGAACTTTGAGATCAATTGAATAACGTTGCCGGGATTTAATATGTACATCCCTCATAATTTTTGAAAAAGTCAGTAAAAAGTGTTAATTTCGATTTTTTGTTTTCCCTTTCGAATAAAAATTGCTGAATTGTCTATGTATCTCAAAAAGGAGGTTATTTTCAATCCGCACTGGGTCTGGCATGTTGATAACCAGCGTATGTGGTCACTTAATGTGTGGGGTGCTGTGATCGGAGAGCATGTAATAGGGCCTCACTTTTTTTATGGAAATTTGAATGGCGCCATGGACCTATCATTTTAAAATAAATTCCACAATTTAATTGGACATCTACCACGTATACTTCGAAATGAAATGGTCTTTATGCAAGATTGAGCGCCGCCACATGTTGCTAGACCAGTCCGCGCTCATTTAGATACAACTTTTGGACCTCGATGGATAGGAAGAGGAGGCCCAATACCTTGGCCGGCCCGATCACCAGATCTCACGCCCTGTGACTACTTCCTGTGGGGATACGTCAAAACAAAAGTTTATTCAACACCGCCTACAACTCCTGAAGATTTGCAGAACAGAATCCGAGAAGCATTTGCATCAATAAATCCTAACGTGTTGCGAAACGTAATTCGTTTTCTGGTCGTTCTTTGTTATCAAGTTCTGTTATTAAATTGACTACTTTCAAATCTGAAATTCAAAGTTTTAATGCTCTTGTTGCCCCGAAAACCCTTCTTAACCTTTATTGGCAGTTTGGTGGAGTATCTATGGGTATTCTGTGAGTTTAATTGTTTGCACACTGTGAAGGCATTAAAAATAAGATTCACTGAAAACTGGAAAGTCGCCTGAATAACAGGAAATAAAAGCTAGTTGAATTCACATTTTAAAGACTACGGTTGTTTCAGTATAGCGCAACGGTTCTTCACTTAATAAATTGTCTATATTCGAAATTTTATAAAAATTCGTTCAATAATAATGGAGATATATGACCCCAAAGTCTTAGCTGGGACAGTCGGTATATGGAAACGACTTTTTATTTCTTGAGTATGTGGTATTATTTAAAATAATGACACTAAAGCATTTGTCATTTCAAATATGTTTAACATCTTTCTCAAAAGAAATAAAATCAAAACTGAAATACAAAGAAAAATCAGTAGAAGACTATATTATACGTAATTTAAATAAGTAATTAATAAATCAATTTACAAGTCATAATCTACAACATTTTATGATCACCAGTTTAATTTTCATATACGTAGTATAAGGAAGTATTGTGATGATGACAATTTTCGACTTCGAGTTGTTTGCAGATGTCCACGTTTTGAAGTCTCCTGATACCGAAAAAGTGTTTTTTAAAAATGTCTCTCTGTCTCTGTGTGTGACCACGATAGCGGTCAAACGGATCTAGATATCAATTCCAAATTTTGTATGTACGAGTATAATCTTCCTCTTGAGATCTGATTAGATTTTCAGTAAAATCGGTAGACTGGATGTTAATGTAAGTTATACAAAACATTTTTAAAATGTAAATGCCCTCGTAAAGGTAAAATATGGCATTAATAAATAGTACTAACATTGAAATGTTCCTCAGAAAGTCCTCGTTTGGCATGTGAAACACCAAGAGTTTGCAACAGAATACCTGCAACCTCACTATTCTCTAAATTTTCTATTATGCTCGTTAAAGCGTTCATGATTATTACGGCGTGTGCTTGAAATCGAGGTGATGACGGAAGGTCCTTTAACGGAATGTCTTTGAACGTGAAGTATCCCTGATATTCTGGTTTCTTATTAAACAACCTATAAAAAATATTTATATTAGTATTGTGGGGTACTAAGACCAGCGATATGGAACATATCCCTTGTCAACTGCAGTGGATTTTAATACCAAATAAACAGAGATTGTATTAAACAAAATGTAGTAAAAGAATGTTAATATTCAATATTCTGTTCGCTTTCAGAATGAATTTTTCAAGAGCGAGAACGAATGTTTTATTAAGATATGGGCTTTATTTTTCAATTATTTTAATGATATTTGGGAGAACGAACTAGGTAATAATTTTTAATCTGGAATAAAGGTACAGTATTTTTATTATTATTATTTAATTTTATGACTTGTTAATATGAGCAATGTGAACACCAAATTGTTTTTGTCTTATTAAATATGACAAAAACAATTAAGTGTTGTAACAGTAACATTGCCTCCTATTCTTATAAATGTAAAAATATTTTTATCCTCTAATAAGCGAATGTTTTGAATCAATGAATATTATATTCTTTCGATACTGATCGTATTAATTAGACAAATAAATTGTAAATATGTTGCCGATCAAACCACCCGTTTCTTAAATCGCTGTTTGAAAAGGTTTTGGAGGAAAAGGAATATACCCAATAGAGTTTTTCTGGCGTTAGAAGGCAGATGTAGTACAGCGACCCACTTTTAATGATTACTAACAGGCTGAATTTTCGAGAGTAGTTTTGTTTTTACGAGACACCAAACTTTTCCCCCTGCAAAAATTCTCGTTAGTAACTAATAAAGTGCGCATGGGTGCATATATGTGGATTAGGTGATTGTTCAAATTTTCTTACTAACCGTTAGTAAAACCGTTAGTGTTTTAACTAAATTTGGAGATAATTTGATAAGAAACACGAAAAAACATTTGTCCTACAAAATCGATGGTTCTACCGAAGCGTCCCCCATCCCCTAACATGTACAAATAACGAAGTCACAAAAATGATTACTAACCAGCTGATTTTATTACTATTGCTTAAGAAATGTTTTTAAAATGAAATGGCCACATTGCCCTACAAATTGAATGGTATGTTTCTCCGCTCCGAAATTGTCAGTTACACACTTTTCTCACTACTCTGTAGGACACAGCTAACACATGATAGGTTGGTGTATTCTCTGGCCAAATAAAATATTGTCCCAAGCAGCAAACTTTTTGTCGAGTATAAGAGCCAGCGATATGGAAGGTATGTCTGGTCAACTGCAGTAAATTGTAATACCAAATGCACAGAGATTGAATTATTTTTTTGAAGTGTAAACTTCTTTGGGCGCGTTGCGTTGATTGTGGGCTCTGAACAAAACAGAGCCGTCACGCTCGGCTATGTAACGCTCGTTCGGGTAATGTCGTCTCGAGTCGACTAAGGGAACGAGACAAATATATCATATAGAGGTATTTAATTTCAATTAAATTGAAATTTAAATGAATAAATAAATGCATGTCCCCGAGCAGATTCGATCCCCAGCCGCACGGGTGAGAAGCCGGCACATTAGCATCAGACCAGCGCGGGACTCGTAAGCGAGTATTCATTTCGCCTATTTATATGTATATACATGCGTCCGAACCGATCCAGAAGCGTATTGGAAAATCTCTCCGTCGAGGAACCCTTTAAAGTTGTCCGTACACCCACGCGATTATATTTCGCGGACGCTGCCATAGCAACGGCCGCTAAATTGTATTTCGCGGACTGTGCTGCATTCGCTAATTGGTAACTTCGCGAGCGGTTAACCCAAAAATTTGTTGTGTGTGTATGAGACATTGCTTTCATTCAGCAGGAGGATCGGGAACCGTTCCCCCTCCAACCGTTCAATTCACAACAGCTGAGTGTTCGCTGGACAGGACCGCTCATTTTTATGTGATGATCTAGTACTTTTCATTGCTGCCAATGTTAAAATTATATAAATTAAACCGAATAAACAATAATAATAAATTATTTTTCTGCATTAAGTTTTGGCGTAGTTTTAAGTGTAAGGGCTGGTTTTTCCCACCCCGAATAAAATACTGGGTGCACTCCAATATTATAATAAATTTATTTCTGCACAATACCTTTAATTTGCTGTATCTAATTTTTCTAGTAAGTTTCATCAAAATTATGTATTAAGTTGGTCTTGGAATGCATCAATGGCGCATGCGTACAGAATACGCTCACTAAGTGCGCGTAGAATTTTCCGCTCAAAAAAATGGCGGCCGTTCCTGAACATGTTCAGAGTGAGCGGTCGTCTACTGCACATGATCACTGAACAGTTGCGCAACTGTTGTGTATGGATGACGCGTAAACAGATGAGTATATTCCGGGTGTTAAATAACGTCCACACTCATTTATTATAATTTGTCTACCAATGCAAAACAGAAACGTTGAGAATAGAGCATTGCTTTAATTGCTCTTTTATACGAATTTATAAGCATTTAATTCTTTTCTGTTACACAGGATGGATGAAGAAAATCAAATCGATGACAAATTAAAACGAAAAAAGGAATTGTCTAATGCGCGCGTGAGGAAATATCGTCAAAAGAAGCACACTAAATCTCAGCAACTGAATTCGTCGATGCAGGATGACCCTAATGTAATATGGAACGAAAAAAAGTTAGATTTCGTATTATTAACCTCGCCTTGATGAAGTTTTCACTTCTGCCGTATGGTTTTAAGCACACCCATTTTCTTGTTTAATAAGTTTTTTTTTATTTTTATGTCTTGCAATTTTCACCCCTGCTAGAATTCAAATTATTTGTCAAATCTGTACATTAATATATAATCCCATAAGCGCAGTTAAAAGGCTTTTCTAGCAGTGACTTTGATAATTATCAACATAAATAATCAACTTTATCAGAATATTAATTGGAAATTAAAGGCTATGAGTGCTAGTTAGTAGTAGTAGATTATTAAATATGCCTAATGGTACTTTAATTACACTTTCTATTTGCCTAGTTGTTTTTATGTTTTAATCTATATTTCTTTAATTTTATTTGATTTTGGTTAATGGTAACCATCTTTAGGATGGTCCAAAATGTAGAATATAGTGTTGTACATAATTACCAGTATTTGGAAGACCGTACAAGATCCACAAATCCTCACGGTCACATGACAGGTCTAATTTTTCGAATTTGAATTCATATTGTGTCTCTTTTAGGAATATTAGTCCAGTTGTTAAGATTTGTCAACTTAATATCGAAGGTATATCCAAAGAAAAATGTAACTATTTAGCGAGATTGGCGAAGGAAATGGAATTCGATGTTATTGTACGTCAGGAAATGCATGTAGCATCAGTGGATCACTGGTTTCAAGAGAAAAAAATTCTGGTTTGACTTTGACTGACTACATCCTTAGTCCTATCTATGGATCGGCAACTTATGTAAAATCAGACATATCAAACACCAAGGCAATTGAAAGAAATACTTTAAGTGACACTTATATTATTACTATTAAAGTAGCCGAAATATTTATAAACCACCAAATATTCGATGACCAACAAATTTTAAAGTTAATTACCAACATCCTGCTGTTTTTGTTGAGATTTCAATTGTCTTCTTCAAATGTGGGGATATACTGATAGCGATATGAATGGAATTTTCTTAATGACTTGGTGTGAAGCAAATGATTTGCATCTGGTTTTTGATGCAAAACATAGGAAGAGTTTTCATTCGGCTAGATGGAGAAAATACTATAATCCCGAACTTTGTTTTGTTACTTCTGATGATAAAAATAACTCATTGTCTACAATTCGGTCAGTTTTAAACGACTTTCCGCGAAATCAATATCGTCCAGTTTTAATTAATGTTGGAATACAAATTCCATTAGTTAAATTTACGGAAAAACCTCGGTGGAATTTTCAAAATGCCGACTGGAATGAATTTAGGAGACAAGTTGATTCGAATTTTCGATTGATGCCACCTTTACCTAAAAATTATTTAAGGTTTTTGGGTGTCATTAAAGGGGCAGCTAAGAGATCTATTCCAAGAAACTGGTTGTTTTTGATGTGACGTAGGCGTTTCTTGTTAAGCCTATGGAATATATAAAACCGGGATTCCAGACGAAAAGTTAGACTTTTGATACATGTGAACAACCGATCCTACTACTCTCACTTGATAGTCTTTTGCAGTGGCGGAGAGAGTTGAAGAACTGGTCAAAGACCGCTTAAATGAATTTTTATGAATAATTGATTATAATTACAGTAATGTATACTTGATATTTTAGATTAGAAAGCAAATAAATTGGATTGTCTATGATGTGAATGATTTGGTGTTCAAAAATTTAGCGAAATAAACCTTACACCAATTATGAAATTCATATTATTATTCATACTATTAGAGCTTAATTTAAAATGGAAGCATAGAAGGGAATTTAGAAAAGATGTAGGAGAAGTCGACAAGAATTGAAATTTGTGTATATTAATAAGAAAATCAAGAGCCGGCCAATTATGGCTTTAATTAAAGGATTTTAAGAAAGAAGAATAATAATCAATACACAAAACATTCAAAACAGCCTTGAATATATGTATCCTTAATCATATAAGCATTTCTAAATTTTATGTGTATCCTATCTCTTCTTTTATTAACTATAAAAAGTAGTCATTAAATTTGTATTATTTATTTGTAAATTTAGCAGACGTCTTTTCTTTTCTTTCGTTTTGTTCTCTCTGTATACATACTATCTCTATCGGTAACTGTTGCAGTTTAAAATGACATGTAATGGCGAAACTGCGATCGCAATTAGTGAGTATGGAAAAAGTAAAGTTTATTGTTTGCAATGGATTAGCACAAAGTAACTGCTTCCAAAATTGATTTTTCAGTTTATTTAATATTCGATTGGAATATTCAAAAGAAGAGAAGGTATAAAGAAAAGCGTAAAATGTATTAACATGAATGATTAGATACTCAATAGATTTTATAAAGATTACTATTCAAAACGACATTCCGAATTTCGGGATCTTTTACTTAATCAATATAATAATGTAATTAATTATTATATTATAATACAATTATAATATTATTAATGTACCTTTTCTGTGTGGTTGATGTACTAGGATTTCTTAAGAATATCCTATATTTGTATAATTTTATTTATGTATCTAACGAATGTTACACTTTTTAAAAAAAATTATGAAAGTATTTACAATGTTGACATCAGCCAAAAAAAAAAAGAAAATTTAGAAAGTCTTACTTAATGAGCAATTCCATCCCTACTGCTTTTTTATCCTTTGCGATTACATTGTAGGATGTTTTTACCAAATCTATTGCTTGTGCTGTGAGATGTCCCTCGTTTGAATACGAAGTACTCGTCATTATAACTGCTATTTTATTTGATCTACAAACAGAATTATATTTAACATATATATTTAATGTGGATTTTGAAATTTATTTTCACATGTAATTACAATTTAAAAATTTTGAATTTGAATACGAAGAAACTTACATGTTTCAAACGATTGTTTATAGCAGTCACTGCTTATTATATACGATATCGACGCTCAATACTCTTGACTATACCACAAAAGGTATATGTTTAAAGAATTACTGTTTTAATTCAGTAGCGCACTTTTTATATATAGTGATACCTTGAAACATCTGTAGTAGGGTGAATCATGTATAGAAAATTTTAAATTGTACGAGGTCCAAGGATTTTTAGATAACATTTTAATTAAAATATTCCATTCATTTTAAATTTATAACCGTTCTTCAAGATACAGAAGTATTTTTCGTTAAAAACTATCAACACATACCTTAATTATTATTAATAATAATAATAGCACTTCATTTGTATTTATAAATTTCCATGTTATTAAATCGACAATTTAGAAGAGTGTGTGAAGTTAGCCCCCCTTTTTTCGAATATCGGAAATCTGACGGTTGTTCCAGGTTGTTCTAGGTTTGTTCTAAATTGTTCCAAAGTATTTCAAAAAAAAAGTCAAAATTGGCCGAGATAATTGAAAAAAACGACTTTTTCACCCAGCCCCCCTTTTTTCGAAAATTGAAATTCTGAAGGTTGTTCCAGGTTGTTCTAGTTGTTCTAAACATTGTTCCAAAGAATCTCGAAAAAAAAATCAAAATTGGCCGAGATAATCGGAAAAAACGAGTTTTTGCCAGCCCCCCTTTTCTTGAAAATTGTAATTCTGATGATTGTTCTAGGTTGCTCTAGGTTTGTTCTAAATTGTTCCAAAGTATTTCATAGAAAAAATCAAAATCAGACGAGAAAATGGGAAAAAACCAAAGCCAAAAGTATGAAGTCGGACCCAGTTTTTGCAAAAATTAAAATTTTGGCGGTTGTTCTAGGTTGTTCTAGGTTTGTTCTAAACATTGTTCGAATACGTCAAAACCGTATCTCTTATATATCAAAAGATATGGCAAAAAAACAAAATCCAAAAGTGGGAAGTTAGCCCCCCTTTTATCGAAAATCTAACTTCTGACGGTTGTTCCAGGTTGCTCTAACTGTGTTCTCAATTGTTCCAAAGTATTTCAAAAAATTAATCATAATTGGCCGAAAAAACGGCAAAAAACTTTTTTTTTCTGGCGGCCCATTTTTCGAAAATCGAAATTCTGACGGTTGTTCTGGGTTGTTCTAAATTGTTCCAAAGGATTACAAAGAAAAAATCGAAATTGCCCAAGATAATAGGTAAATCGATTTTACCTATTATCTATATTTTAAAATGAATAATAATACTCATTTGTGATTCAGAATAAAGCAGAAGCAGTAAATATACATATATTTTCCCAAGTAATATAATTCATTTGTTTGAAAACAATATTGTTACTAAATGCTGATGCTCCTAACATAAAATAATATTAGAACAGTGACGTTAGTTACATTATTAATGTAGATTAAAAACTACCTCATAAACATATTGAGAATGATTATACCTTGCTCATAAAAAGATTAGTGTTTTTCTCATGAGCTGCTAGGTTGATGTTTCTTTGTTTATTTTTATTAGAGTTCATGCTTTAGTTTATCCCTAAAATCTAAAATATATATTTTTTCTGTAAAATTTATTTATTGATATTATTATATTATTTGATAACATTGACATAAATAATATATTTTTTTATCAATTTGGTATTGTAAAACAGTAGCCATTCCCAAATCGGCTACTCTTTGACGGATATACTATCTTATATTATCTAAATAGGTACCTATATAATATTTTTTCCAAATAAAGTAATAGTAGCCTTTCAATCGGTTTAGTGAGAAAATTAGACAGCATATTTCAACATGTTTACGAAGAGGGGCTACAAAAAATAAGCATACTTGATAGGAATGTCTACACGTGCTTGCATTCCCGGAGCAAAAACCATGAAAAAAAGTGGCCAGACCACGGCTAGACAAAATAACGTTGTAGTGGTTTACTATAATTAAAATTTTCAAACTTCAAAATCAGTATTTTATTTTTATTATTATTAGACAAAATAAAATAACAAAGGGAGCCTGATAGACTTCCCCATTTTGTTTGATTTTAGTTGGGTACCCATATCCAGCGCTTTTTTTTTGTAATACTTTGAAACTGTAAGAATTTCGATTTTTAAGAAATGGGGACTGGGGAAAATATCGTTTTTTCATAACCGGTTTTGATTTTTTCTTTGAAATAGTTCATCAGCATTTGGTAACAATATCGTTTTGTAATAAATGAACATTATATTTCTTGCGAAAATATATATTTATTGCTATATTAGATGTTTATTTCTTTAAATAGAACTGCATCATACAAAAACTTCCTTCAACACAGTAATGTTCGGAAAGTGCATTCCGCCCATTGTAAAATCGTTTTTTCCTATTATCTCCGCCAATTATGATTTATTTTTTGAAATACTTTGGAACAATTGAGAACACACTTAGAGCAACCTGGAAAAACCGTCAGAAGTTAGATTTTCGAAAAAAGGGGGGGGGGGTAACTTCACACTTTTTGAAAAAAGTTTTTTGCAATATCTTTTGAAATATAAGAGATACGGTTCTGATGTATAAGAATAATGTTTAGAACAAATCTAGAACAACCTGGAACAACCCTCAGAATTTCAATTTTCGCAAAGAGGGGGTCCGTGGGAAAATCATTTTTTTCTATTATCTCGGCCAATTATGATTTTTTCTTTGAAATCCTTTGGAACAATTTTAAACGAACTTAGAACAACCTAGAACAACCGTCAGAATTTCGATTTTCGAAAAAAGGGCCGCCAGAAAAAAAAAGGTTTTTGCCGTTTTTTCGGCCAATTATGATTTATTTTTTGAAATACTTTGGAACAATTGAGAACACACCTAGAGCAATCTGGAACAACCGTCAGAAGTTAGATTTTCGAAAAAAGGGGGGCTAACTTCACACATGTTTAAAAACGTTCTTTTGCAATATCATTTGAAATATAAGAGATACGGTTCTGATGTATAAGAATAATGTTTAGAACAAATCTAGAACAACCTGGAACAACCCTCAGAATTTGAATTTTCGCAAAAAGGGGGTCCGTGGGAAAATCGTTTTTTTCTATTATCTCGGCCAATTATGATTTTTTCTTTGAAATCCTTTGGAACAATTTAAAACAAACTTAGAACAACCCAGAACAACCGTCAGAATTTCGATTTTCGAAAAATGGGCCGCCAGAAAAAAAAAGTTTTTTGCCGTTTTTTCGGCCAATTATGATTTATTTTTTGAAATACTTTGGAACAATTGAGAACACACCTAGAGCAACCTGGAACAACCGTCAGAAGTTAGATTTTCGAAAAAAGGGGGGCTAACTTCACACTTTTTTAAAAACGTTTTTTTGCAATATCTTTTGAAATATAAGAGATACGGTTCTGATGTATAAGAATAATATTTAGAACAAATCTAGAACAACCTGGAACAACCCTCAGAATTTGAATTTTCGCAAAAAGGGGGTCCGTGGGAAAATCGTTTTTTTCTATTATCTCGGCCAATTATGATTTTTTCTTTGAAATCCTTTGGAACAATTTAAAACAAACTTAGAGCAACCCAGAACAACCGTCAGAATTTCGATTTTCGAAAAATGGGCCGCCAGAAAAAAAAAGTTATTTGCCGTTTTTTCGGCTAATTATGATTTATTTTTTGAAATACTTTGGAACAATTGAGAACACACCTAGTGCAACCTGGAATAACCGTCAGAAGTTAGATTTTCGGAAAAAGGGGGGCTAACTTCACACTTTTTTAAAAACGTTTTTTTGCAATATCTTTTGAAATATAAGAGATACGGTTCTGATGTATAAGAATAATGTTTAGAACAAATCTAGAACAACCTGGAACAACCCTCAGAATTTGAATTTTCGCAAAAAGGGGGTCCGTGGGAAAATCGTTTTTTTCTATTATCTCGGCCAATTATGATTTTTTCTTTGAAATCCTTTGGAACAATTTAAAACAAACTTAGAACAACCCAGAACAACCGTCAGAATTTCGATTTTCGAAAAATGGGCCGCCAGAAAAAAAAAGTTTTTTGCCGTTTTTTCGGCCAATTATGATTTATTTTTTGAAATACTTTGGAACAATTGAGAACACACCTAGAGCAACCTGGAACAACCGTCAGAAGTTAGATTTTCGAAAAAAGGGGGGCTAACTTCACACTTTTTTAAAAACGTTTTTTTGCAATATCTTTTGAAATATAAGAGATACGGTTCTGATGTATAAGAATAATGTTTAGAACAAATCTAGAACAACCTGGAACAACACTCAGAATTTGAATTTTCGCAAAAAGGGGGTCCGTGGGAAAATCGTTTTTTTCTATTATCTCGGCCAATTATGATTTTTTCTTTGAAATCCTTTGGAACAATTTAAAACAAACTTAGAACAACCCAGAACAACCGTCAGAATTTCGATTTTCGAAAAATGGGCCGCCAGAAAAAAAAAGTTTTTTGCCGTTTTTTCGGCCAATTATGATTTATTTTTTGAAATACTTTGGAACAATTGAGAACATACTTAGAGCAACCTGGAACAACCGTCAGAAGTTAGATTTTCGATAAAAGGGGGGCTAACTTCACACTTTTGGATTTTGTTTTTTTGCCATATCTTTTGATATATAAGAGATACGGTTTTGACGTATTCGAACAATGTTTAGAACAAACCTATAACAACCTAGAACAACCGTCAAAATTTTAATTTTTGCAAAAACTGGGTCCGACTTCATACTTTTCTATGAAATACTTTGGAACAATTTAGAACAAACCTAGAGCAACCTAGAACAATCATCAGAATTACAATTTTCAAGAAAAGGGGGGCTGGCAAAAACTCGTTTTTTCCGATTATCTCGGCCAATTTTGATTTTTTTTTCGAGATTCTTTGGAACAATGTTTAGAACAACTAGAACAACCTGGAACAACCTGGAACAACCTTCAGAATTTCAATTTTCGAAAAAAGGGGGGCTGGGTGAAAAAGTCGTTTTTTTCAATTATCTCGGCCAATTTTGACTTTTTTTTTGAAATACTTTGGAACAATTTAGAACAAACCTAGAACAACCTGGAACAACCGTCAGATTTCCGATATTCGAAAAAAGGGGGGCTAACTTCACACACTCAATTTAGAAACGTATTCTTTCATTTATTCCACCCCTAGAGTCGGGCCAAAATATGAAATTTACAAACTAAACTTGATTTTTGTATTTTTTTCATATTCTAGTGAGCTTGAAGTTGCTACCGGTGCACCACAGGGTTCAGTACTTGCTCGACTCCTTTTATTTTGTATACCGCGGATTTTAATAACAATCTAAACTTCTGCTTTCCACATACATATGCAGATGATGCTCAGATTTATTGTCGCTTTACCGTAGATGAGCTGCCTATGTACACTAATAGAATAGATTCAGACTTAGGTCCATTGCTCAGTGTATCGGCCAAACATTGCTGTATGAGTGTGAGCCACCCCAATTCACAAATATTAGTACTTTCGAAAAGAAAACATGGGGCAGTGCACGATTTGGGAGTATAGATTAATGGTCACGCACATGGACTCGCATAAGTTGTATAGAACTTGGTCTTGATAATTGATAATAAACTAAGGTTTGAAATGCATATTCATAAACTTATTTGATGTCCTTCTTTGCAGTAAAATGCCTTTAGAGTAACAGATACTTCTGTGTACTAGACTCTCTATCTAGGTATGTGCCTTTTTGTTTTTGATCGAGTCCTTCAGATCCCCGCCAATCAAAGTCGTTTTCCTTTTAATCTTAGACTCCTCATCTTAATTAGGTTCACATTTTGATTTTAATCAAAAATTAATTTCCAATAAGGTAAAGTGGGGCAAGTGGGCCCACGGGGTAAGTGGGCCATCCCCTTCTAAAATTCTTCCATACTTAGATATCAGGAAAAGGATATCACAGTGGCAACACTGTTATGCTGTTGTTTGACAAGCAACAAGTGACTTTCAAGGTTATCGCGTGTGCCGCCCGAACGACGCATAATAATAATTCAGTGCTGTTAATCTTTTGCAAATGAGTATTCAAAACACTCATAATCAAGGCCGTAAGTAGAAATTTCGTGTTTGTTGTGATTTAGCAGGTTTAGTAGTCAGGGTGGGTAATATTAAGGCAAAATGATAGAGTTAGGTTAGGTTGGGCAGTTGGCTTGTTTTTGTAGGGGCTGGTCCACTTGCCCCGAAGAATTATAGAAAACGGGGCAAGTGGGCCATGGCATGGTCCACTTTCCCCGTGTGCTTTATATCATGTACTTACTTAATTGATACTATTCAAAACGACATTCCGAATTTCGGGATCTTTTACTTAATCAATATAATAATGTAATTAATTATTATATTATAATACAATTATAATATTATTAATGTACCTTTTCTGTGTGGTTGATGTACTAGGATTTCTTAAGAATATCCTATATTTGTATAATTTTATTTATGTATCTAACGAATGTTACACTTTTTAAAAAAAATTATGAAAGTATTTACAATGTTGACATCAGCCAAAAAAAAAAAGAAAATTTAGAAAGTCTTACTTAATGAGCAATTCCATCCCTACTGCTTTTTTATCCTTTGCGATTACATTGTAGGATGTTTTTACCAAATCTATTGCTTGTGCTGTGAGATGTCCCTCGTTTGAATACGAAGTACTCGTCATTATAACTGCTATTTTATTTGATCTACAAACAGAATTATATTTAACATATATATTTAATGTGGATTTTGAAATTTATTTTCACATGTAATTACAATTTAAAAATTTTGAATTTGAATACGAAGAAACTTACATGTTTCAAACGATTGTTTATAGCAGTCACTGCTTATTATATACGATATCGACGCTCAATACTCTTGACTATACCACAAAAGGTATATGTTTAAAGAATTACTGTTTTAATTCAGTAGCGCACTTTTTATATATAGTGATACCTTGAAACATCTGTAGTAGGGTGAATCATGTATAGAAAACTTTAAATTGTACGAGGTCCAAGGATTTTTAGATAACATTTTAATTAAAATATTCCATTCATTTTAAATTTATAACCGTTCTTCAAGATACAGAAGTATTTTTCGTTAAAAACTATCAACACATACCTTAATTATTATTAATAATAATAATAGCACTTCATTTGTATTTATAAATTTCCATGTTATTAAATCGACAATTTAGAAGAGTGTGTGAAGTTAGCCCCCCTTTTTTCGAATATCGGAAATCTGACGGTTGTTCCAGGTTGTTCTAGGTTTGTTCTAAATTGTTCCAAAGTATTTCAAAAAAAAAGTCAAAATTGGCCGAGATAATTGAAAAAAACGACTTTTTCACCCAGCCCCCCTTTTTTCGAAAATTGAAATTCTGAAGGTTGTTCCAGGTTGTTCTAGTTGTTCTAAACATTGTTCCAAAGAATCTCGAAAAAAAAATCAAAATTGGCCGAGATAATCGGAAAAAACGAGTTTTTGCCAGCCCCCCTTTTCTTGAAAATTGTAATTCTGATGATTGTTCTAGGTTGCTCTAGGTTTGTTCTAAATTGTTCCAAAGTATTTCATAGAAAAAATCAAAATCAGACGAGAAAATGGGAAAAAACCAAAGCCAAAAGTATGAAGTCGGACCCAGTTTTTGCAAAAATTAAAATTTTGGCGGTTGTTCTAGGTTGTTCTAGGTTTGTTCTAAACATTGTTCGAATACGTCAAAACCGTATCTCTTATATATCAAAAGATATGGCAAAAAAACAAAATCCAAAAGTGGGAAGTTAGCCCCCCTTTTATCGAAAATCTAACTTCTGACGGTTGTTCCAGGTTGCTCTAACTGTGTTCTCAATTGTTCCAAAGTATTTCAAAAAATTAATCATAATTGGCCGAAAAAACGGCAAAAAACTTTTTTTTTCTGGCGGCCCATTTTTCGAAAATCGAAATTCTGACGGTTGTTCTGGGTTGTTCTAAATTGTTCCAAAGGATTACAAAGAAAAAATCGAAATTGCCCAACATAATAGGTAAATCGATTTTACCTATTATCTATATTTTAAAATGAATAATAATACTCATTTGTGATTCAGAATAAAGCAGAAGCAGTAAATATACATATATTTTCCCAAGTAATATAATTCATTTGTTTGAAAACAATATTGTTACTAAATGCTGATGCTCCTAACATAAAATAATATTAGAACAGTGACGTTAGTTACATTATTAATGTAGATTAAAAACTACCTCATAAACATATTGAGAATGATTATACCTTGCTCATAAAAAGATTAGTGTTTTTCTCATGAGCTGCTAGGTTGATGTTTCTTTGTTTATTTTTATTAGAGTTCATGCTTTAGTTTATCCCTAAAATCTAAAATATATATTTTTTCTGTAAAATTTATTTATTGATATTATTATATTATTTGATAACATTGACATAAATAATATATTTTTTTATCAATTTGGTATTGTAAAACAGTAGCCATTCCCAAATCGGCTACTCTTTGACGGATATACTATCTTATATTATCTAAATAGGTACCTATATAATATTTTTTCCAAATAAAGTAATAGTAGCCTTTCAATCGGTTTAGTGAGAAAATTAGACAGCATATTTCAACATGTTTACGAAGAGGGGCTACAAAAAATAAGCATACTTGATAGAAATGTCTACACGTGCTTGCATTCCCGGAGCAAAAACCATGAAAAAAAGTGGCCAGACCACGGCTAGACAAAATAACGTTGTAGTGGTTTACTATAATTAAAATTTTCAAACTTCAAAATCAGTATTTTATTTTTATTATTATTAGACAAAATAAAATAACAAAGGGAGCCTGATAGACTTCCCCATTTTGTTTGATTTTAGTTGGGTACCCATATCCAGCGCTTTTTTTTTGTAATACTTTGAAACTGTAAGAATTTCGATTTTTAAGAAATGGGGACTGGGGAAAATATCGTTTTTTCATAACCGGTTTTGATTTTTTCTTTGAAATAGTTCATCAGCATTTGGTAACAATATCGTTTTGTAATAAATGAACATTATATTTCTTGCGAAAATATATATTTATTGCTATATTAGATGTTTATTTCTTTAAATAGAACTGCATCATACAAAAACTTCCTTCAACACAGTAATGTTCGGAAAGTGCATTCCGCCCATTGTAAAATCGTTTTTTCCTATTATCTCCGCCAATTATGATTTATTTTTTGAAATACTTTGGAACAATTGAGAACACACTTAGAGCAACCTGGAAAAACCGTCAGAAGTTAGATTTTCGAAAAAAAGGGGGGGGGTAACTTCACACTTTTTGAAAAAAGTTTTTTGCAATATCTTTTGAAATATAAGAGATACGGTTCTGATGTATAAGAATAATGTTTAGAACAAATCTAGAACAACCTGGAACAACCCTCAGAATTTCAATTTTCGCAAAGAGGGGGTCCGTGGGAAAATCATTTTTTTCTATTATCTCGGCCAATTATGATTTTTTCTTTGAAATCCTTTGGAACAATTTTAAACGAACTTAGAACAACCTAGAACAACCGTCAGAATTTCGATTTTCGAAAAAAGGGCCGCCAGAAAAAAAAAGGTTTTTGCCGTTTTTTCGGCCAATTATGATTTATTTTTTGAAATACTTTGGAACAATTGAGAACACACCTAGAGCAATCTGGAACAACCGTCAGAAGTTAGATTTTCGAAAAAAGGGGGGCTAACTTCACACATGTTTAAAAACGTTCTTTTGCAATATCATTTGAAATATAAGAGATACGGTTCTGATGTATAAGAATAATGTTTAGAACAAATCTAGAACAACCTGGAACAACCCTCAGAATTTGAATTTTCGCAAAAAGGGGGTCCGTGGGAAAATCGTTTTTTTCTATTATCTCGGCCAATTATGATTTTTTCTTTGAAATCCTTTGGAACAATTTAAAACAAACTTAGAACAACCCAGAACAACCGTCAGAATTTCGATTTTCGAAAAATGGGCCGCCAGAAAAAAAAAGTTTTTTGCCGTTTTTTCGGCCAATTATGATTTATTTTTTGAAATACTTTGGAACAATTGAGAACACACCTAGAGCAACCTGGAACAACCGTCAGAAGTTAGATTTTCGAAAAAAGGGGGGCTAACTTCACACTTTTTTAAAAACGTTTTTTTGCAATATCTTTTGAAATATAAGAGATACGGTTCTGATGTATAAGAATAATATTTAGAACAAATCTAGAACAACCTGGAACAACCCTCAGAATTTGAATTTTCGCAAAAAGGGGGTCCGTGGGAAAATCGTTTTTTTTCTATTATCTCGGCCAATTATGATTTTTTCTTTGAAATCCTTTGGAACAATTTAAAACAAACTTAGAGCAACCCAGAACAACCGTCAGAATTTCGATTTTCGAAAAATGGGCCGCCAGAAAAAAAAAGTTATTTGCCGTTTTTTCGGCTAATTATGATTTATTTTTTGAAATACTTTGGAACAATTGAGAACACACCTAGTGCAACCTGGAATAACCGTCAAAAGTTAGATTTTCGGAAAAAGGGGGGCTAACTTCACACTTTTTTAAAAACGTTTTTTTGCAATATCTTTTGAAATATAAGAGATACGGTTCTGATGTATAAGAATAATGTTTAGAACAAATCTAGAACAACCTGGAACAACCCTCAGAATTTGAATTTTCGCAAAAAGGGGGTCCGTGGGAAAATCGTTTTTTTCTATTATCTCGGCCAATTATGATTTTTTCTTTGAAATCCTTTGGAACAATTTAAAACAAACTTAGAACAACCCAGAACAACCGTCAGAATTTCGATTTTCGAAAAATGGGCCGCCAGAAAAAAAAAGTTTTTTGCCGTTTTTTCGGCCAATTATGATTTATTTTTTGAAATACTTTGGAACAATTGAGAACACACCTAGAGCAACCTGGAACAACCGTCAGAAGTTAGATTTTCGAAAAAAGGGGGGCTAACTTCACACTTTTTTAAAAACGTTTTTTTGCAATATCTTTTGAAATATAAGAGATACGGTTCTGATGTATAAGAATAATGTTTAGAACAAATCTAGAACAACCTGGAACAACACTCAGAATTTGAATTTTCGCAAAAAGGGGGTCCGTGGGAAAATCGTTTTTTTTCTATTATCTCGGCCAATTATGATTTTTTCTTTGAAATCCTTTGGAACAATTTAAAACAAACTTAGAACAACCCAGAACAACCGTCAGAATTTCGATTTTCGAAAAATGGGCCGCCAGAAAAAAAAAGTTTTTTGCCGTTTTTTCGGCCAATTATGATTTATTTTTTGAAATACTTTGGAACAATTGAGAACATACTTAGAGCAACCTGGAACAACCGTCAGAAGTTAGATTTTCGATAAAAGGGGGGCTAACTTCACACTTTTGGATTTTGTTTTTTTGCCATATCTTTTGATATATAAGAGATACGGTTTTGACGTATTCGAACAATGTTTAGAACAAACCTATAACAACCGTCAAAATTTTAATTTTTGCAAAAACTGGGTCCGACTTCATACTTCTCTATGAAATACTTTGGAACAATTTAGAACAAACCTAGAGCAACCTAGAACAATCATCAGAATTACAATTTTCAAGAAAAGGGGGGCTGGCAAAAACTCGTTTTTTCCGATTATCTCGGCCAATTTTGATTTTTTTTTCGAGATTCTTTGGAACAATGTTTAGAACAACTAGAACAACCTGGAACAACCTGGAACAACCTTCAGAATTTCAATTTTCGAAAAAAGGGGGGCTGGGTGAAAAAGTCGTTTTTTTCAATTATCTCGGCCAATTTTGACTTTTTTTTTGAAATACTTTGGAACAATTTAGAACAAACCTAGAACAACCTGGAACAACCGTCAGATTTCCGATATTCGAAAAAAGGGGGGCTAACTTCACACACTCAATTTAGAAACGTATTCTTTCATTTATTCCACCCCTAGAGTCGGGCCAAAATATGAAATTTACAAACTAAACTTGATTTTTTAATCAAATAATCATACTTACCTACGTGCAACTATAACATTGCCAATATGTATAATAAAATAGCATTAATAAAGTGTAATTTCGAATTCATATGCGGTTTAAAAACGCTTTAAACTGCGGTTATATGACTATAATGTCAAATTTGAGAATTAATTGAATTTAAGCAGGGCGAACATTGTAAAACGTAAAAATCGCTAACATGAAAATAAAGGATGCGTAACTCAATAAATAAAATGAATATTTATCCACAACAAGTCACAATATATAAATACAAGATACTAACAAACATAGAATAGATACTCTTATCTAAGGTATTCCTCGATCCCATAGCATTTCATATTTTTGCCTTAAATCTAGTTGGAGGTGGCGCTTTTACTTTTTTATACGTAGTATAAGAAAGTATTGTGATGACGAACATTTTCGACCTCGAGGTTTTTGCAGATGTCCACGTTTTGTAGTTCCCATGATTCCGAAAAAGTGATTTGTATAAAATGTCTCTCTGTGTGTATTAGTGTGTGTGTGTGTGTGTGTGTGTGTGTGTGTGTGTGCGCGCGCGTGTGTGTGTGCGCGCGTGTGCGTGTGCGTGCGCGCGCGCGTGTGCGTGCGTGCGTGCGTGTGTGTGTGTGTGTGTGTGTGTGTGTGTGTGTGTGTGTGTGTGTGTGTGTGTGTGTGTGTGTGTGTGTGTGTGTGTGTGTATCTTGAGATCTGATTAGATTTTCAGTAAAATCGGTAGACCGGAAGTAGTAGTTGCCAATTATTATTCAGGCATATGGTCATTTATTTTTCTATATTACTCTCGTATTTTCTTTTATTTGTGTGAATAACCCATATTCCCTAATAAATCAAAAAGTAACATTTTGTGAATATGTTCTGACAAAAATCCATGTTTGAATCGCCAAACAGTGCTATATGTTCCGAGTACTAGACATCCAAAGATTAATGGTACACGTGCTTGGCAAATCATTATAATCGAAAGCATGTTCATACATAAGCTAAAAGTGTCTATTAGTAGAATTGTGAAAATTTAGAAATTAAATATTTACGTCATGTACATATTATTCGTACAATTTTCTTTTACAGAGATTATTATGGAAATATCTCCTAATATATAAATTAATATTCATTGTGCACCTACATATAACTATACTATTTTTTACAAGGATGATTTTAAAATCTTCAATTCTTGTCTATTTCCTTATTGATTAATATAATACATATTTGTTATTATGAGAGAGTAATACTTTCAACGAATATTTTATTTATAATTAACCCCTAAAATTCTCTAATGAAATAGATTTTTGGTTTAATTTTTTTATTCATCAAAAATAAAGCGGAAATTACACTGACAATTATGGTTAATAACATGTCTAGACAATTTAATACAAAAAATACATAAACCCAAAGAATATATAAAGTCAACTACAGCTGAGTGCAAGTGAGTATAATTGAAAACAATCTGCCATTTAAGGAGAAGTAATAACTATTTCAGAAAACAGTGATACAAGCTAATAAAAGAAGTGTAAGTTTTATAAAATATAATAAATATGCCACATACTGGAGCGTAATGTAAAAATTGTAATTATAGTTGAGAAATGTATTATATATATTCAACCACCGTGCGGCTACAGTATGTAATTCTTGCGACAGGTGGTCAATAGGAAAGTGCTGAAAAAAGAAGTATTGTTTATACGGCACTAATATTTAACTTATTTTTTTGTAAATAAGCTTTTCATTAATAATAAGTGGTAGTTAAGCTCATATATAATTCAATTTATTACTTTCTCACATGAGGAATGATTGTGATGATAATTTTCAACCTCGAGATTTTTGATATATCCATATTTTAAAGTAATCTGATAGCGAAAAAATGGTTTTTGAAAACTGTCTTTCTCTCTGCCCCACTCTCTCTGTATCTCTCAGTGTGTGACCACGATAGAGGCGAAATGGCTAAAGCTATCAGTATCATAATTTATATTTGCAAATATAATCTTCCTCGTCAGCTACTAAGTTAAGACAAATCTCCAATGAATACAAAAGTACTCAATTTGAGAAACCTTTTATAAAAAAGTTGTTGTAATTCTTAGCGAAAGTAGCTCTTTTACTCTCATCAAAAAAACAGCTTTTTGCTCCAAAGAATTTTTATCAGCAATTCATATTCTAGTGAGCTTGAAGTTGCTACCGGTGCACCACAGGGTTCAGTACTTGCTCGACTCCTTTTATTTTGTATACCGCGGATTTTAATAACAATCTAAACTTCTGCTTTCCACATACATATGCAGATGATGATCAGATTTATTGTCGCTTTACCGTAGATGAGCTGCCTATGTACACTAATAGAATAGATTTAGACTTAGGTCCATTGCTCAGTGTATCGGCCAAACATTGCTGTATGAGTGTGAGCCACCCCAATTCACAAATATTAGTACTTTCGAAAAGAAAACATGGGGCAGTGCACGATTTGGGAGTATAGATTAATGGTCACGCACATGGACTCGCATAAGTTGTATAGAACTTGGTCTTGATAATTGATAATAAACTAAGGTTTGAAATGCATATTCATAAACTTATTTGATGTCCTTCTTTGCAGTAAAATGCCTTTAGAGTAACAGATACTTCTGTGTACTAGACTCTCTATCTAGGTATGTGCCTTTTTGTTTTTGATCGAGTCCTTCAGATCCCCGCCAATCAAAGTCGTTTTCCTTTTAATCTTAGACTCCTCATCTTAATTAGGTTCACATTTTGATTTTAATCAAAAATTAATTTCCAATAAGGTAAAGTGGGGCAAGTGGGCCCACGGGGTAAGTGGGCCATCCCCTTCTAAAATTCTTCCATACTTAGATATCAGGAAAAGGATATCACAGTGGCAACACTGTTATGCTGTTGTTTGACAAGCAACAAGTGACTTTCAAGGTTATCGCGTGTGCCGCCCGAACGACGCATAATAATAATTCAGTGCTGTTAATCTTTTGCAAATGAGTATTCAAAACACTCATAATCAAGGCCGTAAGTAGAAATTTCGTGTTTGTTGTGATTTAGCAGGTTTAGTAGTCAGGGTGGGTAATATTAAGGCAAAATGATAGAGTTAGGTTAGGTTGGGCAGTTGGCTTGTTTTTGTAGGGGCTGGTCCACTTGCCCCGAAGAATTATAGAAAACGGGGCAAGTGGGCCATGGCATGGTCCACTTTCCCCGTGTGCTTTATATCATGTACTTACTTAATTGATACTTATGTTAATTATTTAAACGTAGTTAAGTATGTATACTAGTCATTAATTATTAATTACTTATATCTGTGTTGTCTTTAGATGGTTCGTAATTATATACGCAAAACCGGTCGGGGTGCTGATGGTGCAGCATACTCACAGGAAGACTTGCAAGCAGCCATCGAAGATGTTAAAAATGCAAATAAGACAGCAAGAGGTGCAGCCAAGTTGTATGGAATCCCTAGGTCTACCTTAAGGCATCATCTCGATGGTACTCGGGGACAAAGGGGTAGTCCTGCAGGAAATGGTGCGGGTGGTGGCAGAGCGACTGCTTTAGGGAAAGTCGAGGAAGACCAGCTTGCTTCGGCTTTAAAAACTCTTGAAAAATGGGGATTTGGTTTAAGCCAAGTAGAGGTGTGTGACGTAGTACAAATGCACGTCAAAAGTAAGGGCATTGAAAGTAAATTTCCAGGAGGTCGGCCTGGTGCGGATTGGATGATGAGTTTCCGCAAAAGGCATAAGTTATCAGTCAAAAAACCCCAAGGCATTGAATATGTTCGCTGTAATCAAAACAATCCCTTCACCATCTACGGCTTTTACGACCTTTTGTCTGCAACTCTTGATGAATTGCAACTCCAAGATAAACCACATTTAATCTATAACTGTGATGAAACGTCGTTTTCGAATGATCCCAGCAAACCAAAGGTGGTAGGAGCTGTTGGACAAAAAAGTACAAGAATTATTAGCTCATCAGGTCGCGAAAACACAACAGTACTCATGTGTGTATCCGCTGCAGGACAGAAAGTTCCATCTTTATGTGTGTTTAAAGGAAAACACATTCTAGAATCATGGTTAAGCACAGACGATATTCATAAAACATCTTTTGCAGCAAGTAAGCGAGGCTGGATGGATAGTACGATCTTTTGTAATTGGTTTACAAAGTGCTTTATTCCATCCCTACCTGCTGAACGTCCTGTTCTGCTTGTATACGATGGCCATGTTAGCCATGTGTCCTTGGATGTAATTAAAACAGCTCGAGACGCTAATATTCATATACTGAAACTACCACCCCACACTACCCACATATTACAGCCTCTCGACGTATCAGTTTTTAAAAGTCTTAAGGTAAGATGGGATAAGTCACTCTGTAAATGGCAGCGAGCTAACCCTCGAAAACGCCTTCCAAAGAATGAATTTGCCAAATTAATTAATCAAATATATGACGAATTACCAGAACAAGTTATAATCAACGGTTTTAAAAGCACAGGGATCTACGATGCAAATGTAAAAGGGGCTAATTCCCTTGCAGTACCTACTGATATTTTCAAACCTTCTGATCTGACAAGATATAGACGGTCCCAAAAGGCAAAGCAACAGGACAAAATTTCAAATGATAGTCATGAAACTGAATCACATAGTAACGATACACCTCAGGACCATATTGAACGTGTTACTACAGAAATTCAAGAGGTTTCAGAACAGAAGAATATTAAGGAACCATCTACCTCTTCAATTACTGCATCACTGGAAGAGAAATCATTCGAACAGATTATAATTGAGTACATACAACACGACAAAATGGAGAATAAGAACACTGCACCAAAACGTAAACGTAGCTGTTTGGGAGCAGCTGTTATTACCAGCGATCAGTTTTTAAAAGAAAAAGAAAATCTTGCAAGGGAATCTACAAACAAGAACACGAAAGAACAAAAACCTCCAGCAAAAAAGAAAACCAAAATTTCGAAAAAGACTACTCTTCCTATTGTATCCTCTTCGGAGAGTGAATATGACGAAGAAGATGTTGTTGAGCCTGAGTCAAATGATGAAAATGATGTCATTACTGTTATCCCAGGAGATTTTGTTGCAGTTACTTATGATAATAATCAATTCCCAGGAAAAGTTCTCGAGGTAACCGATGACCAGGTAAAAGTTACACACATGGAGAGGAGCGGCTACAAAGGTTGGCGTTGGCCACAGACAGAGGATGTTTTATGGTATGCTGCAGAATATATCCTTAAAATTATTCCTCCGCCGAAACCTGCTAACAGACGAGGACTGTATACAGTCACTGGCATCCAGGGTTTGTTTGTCTAAACTGTGTAATGGTATTACTTATTTCATTCCTACTAAGTATAATATTAATATGTTAATATTACTTCGTTTAATGTTTTTTACTTAAGTTGCTATAACTTACAGTATTTTGTGTTTTTGTGTTTAAGTTCTTTGTTTTAAAGTTTAAGTATAGTACTTACTTACTGTAATAAGCAGGTTTACTATTGAATTATTCTGAATATAATTTTCTTTAAATACACGTTTGTATTACAACCTTAATATTGCCGCTTTCTGTTTGAGATAAAATCTTGAAATTAGGAGGGAAAATAGGTGAAGTATCAATAGGCGGCCCACTTCCCCAGATAACTCTATATGTAATTCCTGCTGTAAAATCAGGGAGGCGGGTCTACTTGCCCCAAAATTTGGGGTAAGTGGGCCCTCTGCACTATCAAAAAAAAATTGGTGCCAAATAAAAAGTATGTTATATAGGGCTTTGTACTTTTAACATAACATAGACAAAGGTCCTGGATATTTGTGTTTAAAATTTGAACTTGATACTAGTTTGTCACAATGAGATACATCCAATCAAAAATTTTAGTTGTAAATCTATGGCACACTTGCCCCACCTTACCTTAAAAATATTTATTTCCAATTTTTATAAATCTTAAAATTGCTGCTAGTATCGTATTTTTTCCTTTAATAGCAAAATATATAATTATTTCATTTTCTTGTGAATGAAATTATTTTACGAGATTAATTATGGATATGTATCCATCAGGTGGAAGCTACAATGTTATCAGTGAAAAATACACTGGGCTTAATGATTTTTGACATACTTTTTCTTTTTGACATAGATATCGCTCTTCCTTCATTGAGCACAGATGAAAATTAATTTACAACAATAAAGTGACGTATGTTTTCTATTTCAATCAGTATCATCTTTAAGTTGATGTTAATATTTATTTAAATAGAAATATGCTTTAATTTTTATACTCATCCACAATAGGAACATTTTAAAATTAATATTCAAATAAATAAAAACGTGTACGAACAATTTCCAAAAATTTAGCTTCTTTAATTGTTATAGCTATAAATTTATTTAGGAAGCATTTCAGCAACTGTTCAATGGGCAGCAGAGTTTGATTTTTTTGCTATTAATCAAACGTGTTAGTTACCGCAATTAAGTGCTACTTGGACCCTAATTTTGACCCGGTAATAATAACTGAGTACTTAATGAGTTAGTAGATTTACTATGGTTTAAATGTAATGAAAATAAATAAAGATTATTCCAGCTTCCGGTATTATAAAAAATTGCTAATAGTATATTAAGTATCAAGTTTTATAAACCTATTTTACTTACGATGTTATTAATTACGAGCGAAGCGTAGCCAGTGATTAATAAAACGAGTGACTAATGAATTCATAGAACGAGTTTCATACTACACTTTTGATACGGCAGCAAATAATCAAAATAATACAAAATTACTTGCGTGTTTTTGCTCTATGTCGATATATTTCGAGGTGTATTTTGACATATCCATGACAAGCTCAATCATCTTGTTTGGTTTCAATTGATTTTTCCATTTAAAAAATCTAGAATTCACTTCAGCGTGGCTAAAGTGTGTTTAAGAGGTCACCTGGCATCATAGAAACATATGCGATTAATGGCATTTTGAACACGGGAATAGAAAAGAGATCTATTTAGTTTAGCTAAAACACATTTTTATTCAATAAATAAATACAATTGGTAAAACCTATGATGATTTGTTACGCCCTACTTTTACTTTTGGCAATACTCTGTATAATTCCTGCATATCGTAATATGTTATACCATAGTTTTATTTTTGACCGTACCAGGTATGCTAAGGTATTTAAATTTGCCGTGACCCATGCCTATTACATGAACTCATTTACTTACTTAAAACTAGAGCTCAGATTCAAGGTTATGTAATTTTGCGTGCATCTAGAACGTTAATGTCACCCGTTTGGTGCTTATTTAGGAGTAGGATTTATGATTAATACTTCCTGTGCCTTGTACGACACTTTCTTAAGCTATTTCCCTACCTGTGGATGCCTATTGACCTAACTCCGATTAACGCTTCTTGCTTACAGGTGTCATGTTACATTTTCAGGTTACGTTGGCTACGTACTTTTGCATTTGTGTACCCCTGGGCTTTGCTTACTTCTCGTGTAACCCTGTCGTGTGGAGGGGAATTCTGTTTTGATGTATTCTTTTAATATGTACATCCTTGTGGTGCCTTATTTGTTTTGGCTGGTTGTATTTTGTATGTGTTTGTCGTAGATTTTATAACCACCTCCTGAGTTCTCGTGTCACTAAAAAAGGGGGATTCCTTGGAGTATGTATTCGGTCTATGTATTGTATCATACTTGTTCTCCCTCTCGTGCGATTGGGCCCGGTGTTTTGAATGTGGGCCTAGGAACGTATTCTGCGACTTTATGCTAACCTCGAACAGAACGTTTGGGCGATGGTTTTTTACCTGAAAGTACAATTACGGTCGGAAATATTTCCGCCGATATTTCGTGAGCGTTGCTCCCTTGTAATCAATCTAGTTACCTGATGTTTGGTCCATTTTCAACGTGCGGTTTGTCTTGAAACAGGTTTTATTTACCTGCTCTCTCAAGCGAGGTTATCTATCTGTCAACGCATAGTGCCAACGTTCTAGTCGTGAAATTGCTTCCCCGTCTTGTGTAACTTATGTAATTTGCGTTTCGTGCCGGTTTATTCTAAGTTAATTCTGTCGATAATCTGAGTTCTGAGGTTGCTCGTGTTTTAATTAGGGTCATACTTCTGTAGGCCTCTCTTATAGGATAATTGTTGTGTTCGTTAATTTCAAATTCTTCCCGCCCGTCTTAGGTATTTGTTTCCGCGTTCTATAATCTGCGTAAAAATTCGACTCGGCGGAATATCGGAAGCACGTTGTTGAATTCACTTTTAAGTCAATCTTCATAGGAAGAACACAAACTACAAAAACTACTTATCCTTGTGATTTATAATGTGTGTCTAGGAAGACAAATTTTGCTACGGCAGCTTTAATGGGATTTGTAGTTAATTTCGTTACCTTTTCGTAAGAATTTATGTGGGTGTTGCGTAATTTTCGTCACCCTTAAGTTTTTTTGCTGAACCTATACGGTCTTTTGTGCTATTGTAGCTTTTGAAGTTTGAATATCGTGTTCTCCAAAATCAGGGTAAGTCTAAGAGAGTTACATTTTGCTGGTTTCCAGAGTTTTAATTTCTTGTTTTTTTTGGGACTTTAGGAACCCGTTGTACGGTACCTGTTCTACGGTATCTGCCGTTTGACATCACTGTCGTACAGTAATATTTGATGGAACACTGATTCCTGTTTTGCTGAATTACCCGTTGTACCTTCAGTAAATGGCTTGTACATTTTAAGAGGTGTGAAGCTACCATCTCAGAGTCTTCTGTGAGGAATACCACCTGAAGGTCCAGAAGGACTCCGTTACCACATCACCTGCTAGTGGAATTCCTTCTCACCTGATTTCGCAAGTTAAGTACAACATCAATTTTAGACTACGAATTTATATTACGACTAATTTGTTAGGATCTTGTGCCAGTCGAGCTGGTTATTTCACATGTTTTAAGAACGAACGAGTGATCCGCAAATTTCATTTCTACCATCTTATCATGTGCTAGGTCTCAAATACCGCTGTTTAAATTTTGCTTTATATTTAAATTGGACTTCGCTGTATACTGGATGAGTCCAGTAGTAATTAATGTTAATGCTCTGATTGATTACGTACTCTTGTAACAACCTGAAGTACGACTCAGTTTAATTTTCTGGAATTAATCCTTTACAGTAAATTCATTAATTTTTTTTGTTATTCTATTTTACCTATGTCAAAGATGTGCTGATTAAATATCGTTTGTAAACATAAGCTTTTGCGAATCACGTAAATACCTAACTCAAATTGTCGAATATATTAACTTAACTATTTAATTTTCTTTTGTTGTAATTAAACCGCCGTTGCTTGGCGTCTTATCTGAATTGCATGTAATAAGTCTGTAAGGCTTATGAAAAATTTCTGCCGCCGACCTGCCTCTGGTAATAAGTGCGGAGGTTATGTCAATTTTTCTTTTTTTTACTAATTTATTTTGATATGGTTTTGATAATTAAGTAATTAAAAGTAAATTTGCTGCACATTTAAAATTTCTTTATAAATCAATAATTTTTAAATTTAAATATGTTTAGATGAAACTAATTATACCATTTATAGATATCTTTTAAGTAACATATTATCGTAAATCTTTTATATCATTGTTTTTTATTTATGTTACATATTTTCTTATATCATATGGTATAATTTACATTGTTATATTCAACATTATTTACTTTTATTATATTTTATAATAAAAAAAAATGTTTAATGGAAATTAGGACTTAATTAATACATAGAATACTGTCCAACTTCCTTTTTCTTTCTTCTTTTTATCCTTATAATTTTACAACGTGAGTAGCACTTGCATAAGGTTTGTGTAGCTGGTCCTTATACAGGGTGATCCAGTGGTGTATCCCGCTGGAGGGACACAGCCAGTGGAATTATATAGAGATTGCAGGTAGGTTACCTCCTAAGGTAGCGTAGTGTCCTGGTGCCCAGACAACGTCGCTAGCGTCGCTGCCGACCGGCGCTCAACCTAATGCGTTCTTGAACCGACACGCCATCTTCGACGTGAGTTAGCTCGGCCCTGCGAACCTCAGACATTTCCACCTCGCCACAGTGACCTTCCTATACCGGAACTTTCTCAAAGTATATTTATATTTCCGTCGCGACGTTGTTAAGCACGTAGCAAATCTTATATATAAAATTGGATGTGTGTGTATGTTCCCTATAGACTCCGAAACTACTGAACGGATTTTGATGAAATCTTAGGAAAACTCTAGTATAGTCTGGAAAGCGTTCCTGTGAAGTTTGCTGCCGATAAAATTTGTTTTTTTTTGAGCGGTTCAACGCGCGCCGGTAATCGCTAGTAATACTAATAAGAACAGTAAGAGTGCTTTGACTATATATCGTAAAACGTATAGGTATAATTGCCATTTTTTGATACATTCCTCTAATCAATTATTTACAAAAATATATTTCTTGAATTACGATTAATAATATTATTGCGACTCCTGATAATCCAAGAATTTTAAGATTCTGAGAACACGTTAAGATCAGCTACATAATATAATCTTGTATCACTAAACACACAAAATGCACGTAAAAGTTGACACTTTCTTCATGCAGATCTTTAAATAAAACATGTTCTCTTTCCAAGCAGAATTCTGTACACGACGTGGGTGGTTCAAGTTTTAAATATTTTTATACTCTCTGTTTAAAAAGTATATGAATGATTTCAGAAATACCGTAAGTCACAAATACCAAGTTTAGAAATCATTAAAAAAATCTAAATTACCACGACATGCATAATAACTCAAAAGACATAATAAAAGGAGTGGATGTAGGTTGTGTCAAAAAAGGCCAGAAGGTCAAATGCTACATGGAGCGTTTTCAACATTAAATTAAATAGGTCTATGTAGTTTTATTACTAAAACAGGGGGGAGTATATGAAAAACGTACATTAAGCAAAAGTGAAGTGTGAACGAAAATTCTAAACTGAAAAAATTGTGAAAATTAGGCGAGTTCGTCCTCTGGAACGGTGTTCCTATCTAAAATGTCCCTGCAAAACTTGTGAAGTTATTCATTTTGGTCCACAACCTTATGGGCCTTTTGATATACTTTATTTTTTTCGCAGAAGTTAGAACTTTTCTGTCAAGGATAGCCAGGTCTAGTGAAAAATCAGTCGTTATTATTCCTGGCAGGAGCAGTGGAAACATATTAGTGGAAAGTCCGCAAATATATTCTTTGACTACAATAACACTTTTGTCACTTTCCACACTGAAAAATAAATAATGAAATCTTGAGATATTAAAGCGTTTTTTTTTGCATTTCTAGGTACTGATCTGAGGTTTCTTCTGAAATTACATTTCGTATTTGATATATGAGGGGTCTACCACATGAACTCTGAAGTTACATTTGACGGAAGAACTTACTATAATCCAATATATTCCTTTAGCGTATTTACTCTCTTTGTCTTCTTTAACTTACGCGTTAGCAGAACAAAGTCCCTGACGGATGGCAAAAATACATGTCAGCGAATAGCCATAATTTTCGATTTTCTGACACCGGCCCCAGTCGAGAAAGGCTGAACAAAAACAAAAAACAGCATTTTTTTTTGCGCTGACTTGCTACTACTTATTTTGCAGGGACAAAAACATTTTTATATTTTTCATAGGCTTCACCTTTTGAACGAGCTTTCCTAAATTTTATTTCTTTTATACGATTCATCCATCCTCGTCCGTTTCTTGTTAGACGTCGTTGTTTCAGTCACTTGTTCAAGATTACCTATTACTTTAATAGAGAAAATCTAAAAATAATAATTCGGGCAACAAAATTGCTACTTACTTTATTTCACCTACAAATTTTAAAACGATGGATTATTTAAAATGTACACAACAACAACACCATCACTGTTTCCGTACAATTATAATAATAATTATGATTTAATGTTACAACAGCTTATATATGCCGTACCATCCGGACCTCTAGTGGCTTAGTGCAGAAACAACCTAAATCATGGACTAAGTTTAGTTCTACAATCAGTCGATATTTTGTGGCCGTGCAATGTATATTTCAGATATGTAAATAACGTTGGTTTTGCGTCCAATCAATAGGTCTGCGTATTTTATGCATTATGGTGGGTTTAAGCAGCGTGAATTAGTCCTAACTTAGTATTAGTAGTAGTCTTAAGAAAGTTCGATCATTGAGTATACGTGCGTTGGCGTTCAGTCAGCTGATCTTATGGTCGTAGGACCGCATTAGGACACGACCTTGAAAGTTCGTAATTTTTAACTCTTAGGACTAAGTTAAGACCTCGTTAGCCAAGATCTAAGCCTTGTGAGGGAATACGTACACAGCTACGTATCACTTACGCAGCGTAATTTGAAAATTTAATTTCTGTATAACGTGTATTTTTAAGGTTAAGACTAATTCTTAGGACTAATACTAATACTAAGTTAAGGAACGCTGCATAAACCCACCATTATCCAAAATGACAAATAAGACAAAAAATTGACTTAAGGTGTTTCTGAAGTCAGTGTTTCATATATAGATAAATGCATTATTTGCAAAAAATTAGCAAAAAGCAAATAGCAGCTTTATAGAGTAAACATACTATTTTCGATACGAATTTTGGATACAAAAATTATCCAACATCAGGCTTTAAATACTTTTTGACTCTGAATACATCTGTCTAGAAAGCATGACATGCGAGATATTCGCAAAAAAAAAACTTGGCCCTTGGAGTATATCACCAATAATAGACGAATCAGTCTTGTCCCATGTAATTGCTTCACCTAAACGAACTCACCAGCCGCGACTGATATACGTATATATAGCAGTGAAGAAGTGAAGTATTTGCGAAACAGTACATTAGTAATCTAGGAAATGTGTAATGTGCATATATTAGATAGCACAGTCTATAGTAACCAATTTACATACTAAAATGTAATAGGTATTACCGAAATGTCGTAAAAACTTTATGAAATTTTTTTGAAATACTTATTGTTTATCTATTGCTTATATATTAATTTTATTGAAACACATATTGATATGCACCAGGAATTAAAACGCCATCCACAAATGTCCCAGGGAATAACCATGCATTTGTAAACTGCCATTCTTCTTATATCACTTGAGCCAGCGTATTGCCTCAAGTGAAATACACATATCAAAATATCAAGAATAATTTCTAATTATTACGTGTGAGCTATTTATACAAATGTAACATATAACTTCATTAATTACCTACAGATATATATTTAGTACACTTCAATCTTATGCAATCCTAATGCCACGAATGTTTTGTCAATGCGCCTTACATATAATAATAATAATAATAATAATAATAATAATAATATAATAATAATAATAGTTTATTCGTTGTAATTACCATTACAAGAAAGTCAGTAAATTAATTAAAAATGCACAGTTAGTTGTATATGACAATAACACAAACAACAACAACAAAACAATAATGTGTTTATAATGCACCTTTCTAAGTATTTAATAGTTATTTACGAACCAAGTGCGGGAAGACTATTTTCCCGCATGAGCGCACATTGTAAGCCCGAGCGACCGCAGGAAGCGAGTGCTTTTAATTGCGCGAATGCGTGGAAGATGTCTTCACGCAAGTGGTTTGTACAATATTTTTTGTACGAACATTAAATTAAAAAAATATTATTGAATCTTGCTTAAGATGTCGCTTAAAATATCGTCAAATAGATGGCGCCACAATTTTTTTCAATGAATTTTTAATTATTACTCCTATTTCCCCAACTTTTAGTGAAGAATAGTTGAGGGAAGTAGCATTTTATAGACTAAATTTTATTACTATCAAGTTAGATTTTTTTTTAAATATCCCAAAGTGCCAGTGTTTTTTTCAATTTTTACAGTCGCCTCAACCAGGAAAACGTATTTCCCAGTCGAGCTACACGTGCGCCAAATGTGACTTTACAGGCGGCGAGTACAAAAAAGCCATTAATGTTCTAAGTCACACAGAACTCTTCTATTGAATAAAAACTGTGATTACTTAAAATATCCTCCACTTTTTTTATGAATAATTTTTCCCTCTCTTCAATATGGTTCTTGATTGTGTTATACAGTTTGGGCCCCCAATAATCTACGTAGCTTTGTGTCGTTTGCGTGATATGGAATTTGGAAATGATGCCCTCCATTTAATATATACTTTTCTTGTCTTTTTCTAGCGTATTTTATACATGTAAGTATAAATAGGCAAGGCAAGGTCAGTATTCTTTCGTGTTTAAAATGTTCCTTACAACCATCCGTATATTTCAGATTACAAAGAGGTCTAATCGCTTTTTTTTGCAAGCAGAAGATTCTTGTTGCTGCCGGTGACGTGCCCCAAAACAAAATTCCATAACTTATCCTACTGTGAAAGTTCGCAAAATAGGCAGATTTTGAAGTAGCATGGGTAGCAATAGTCTTCTTATAGTATATATGTGCATGTCCCAAGTGAGTTTATTGTCAATCGTGAGCCGCAGATATCGAATGGCGTGGGATCACTGTTCATTTCTTGCTGAGAAACAGAGATGTTGTGTTTATTTCATTTAATTTTGGTTCATTATCTTGTTATTTCTTCCATTACCCGTATACTTAAATATACACAAGTATATTACACAAGTTGTACTCAATTGGTGAATTCGGATAATGATCAAAATTTATGCCCATAAATCGTTCTGGACTTTGAAATATGCTCAGATCTCATTGATTTATTCCCATTGTTTCGGCCACTGTACTACTCACAACTAGTCACAACACGTTTTGGGCAAATTAACAAAAACAACTTCCCGATTTGACGACGAAAGACGAGGATACTAAGTTATGGGCAATGCAAAGAAGCCGGAAAGCGATGCATTCTAACTTTTTTTAATCGGTGTGCTTTACAGAATTAAAGTGTGTGTAAATATGAAAGATGTTCAGGAATATTTTGAAGCTGGATTAAATAAACTTTATATAGATCCGAATAATAGATCTAGATCTACACTTGTTTTGGAAGGTGACCATACATTATTATAAGCGAAGTTGGAGAAGCACAATGATTTCAAGAATCTGGGGACTCAGTTTTATCTAAACAACACCGCGGATTAAAGGGGTACGATTTCCTGAATATTGTACAAGGAGAAAAATTAATAGCCAAAAGATTTATACTGGCTACCAAATAGAAAGAGGTAACCGAATCTTAAATAAAATTTATATCTCTTTTTAGAAATTAAACATAGACTGAAAAAAAAGTTCTTTAAAATCACGCGAGATATAAAATTATTCAGTGTGTATGTGGTTTCCCATAGGTAAAAAATTTTGATATGAGTTTGTTGAAATTATGTCGAGTTGTTGATTTTAAATATGACTTAGTCCGAATGTTCTGTTAAATTATTAATGTTAGACAAAATGCAAATGTCATTTTGATAAAACTTTTATTTTTTTTGTGTTAGGTTGACCACTAAATTCTAACATTACATAATCTCCTCCACATCCAGCAACTATTTTTCTAAATTGTTTGTGAACTTTGTTCAACATTTTAACAACAATTTCTCGAACAGCCTCCGTAAGCCGCATTTTTAGATAATTTAAATCATTTCCAAGTGTTTTTCTGTACATTTTTACATTAGCTATCCCAAAGAAAACCTCAAAGAAATCCATGGGAGTTAAGTCCGGTGACCGAGGAGGGCCAATGTATTGGTCCATATCATTCAGTCCATCTATTAGGAAAGTGTAAATTTAAGAATTCTCTTACAATAAGGGTACCATGAATGCGACACACATCTTGTTGAAAGTAGATGCGTTGCAATTTCTCTTGCTCAAGTGATAGCAATAAAAAATTCCGAAGCATTTCCCAGTACCTAATTGTGTTGATTTAAATTTCCCTTAAAAAAACAAGGCCCTGTGATTCTGCTTAGTAACATTCCGCACCAAACAATGATATCGTTGATTTTGGACATTAATTCTAAAATTTGGATTCTCCTTTGACCATCATCTACAATTATGTGAAGGAACAGTACCATTTGTCGAAAACGTTGCTTCATCAGTAAACATAAAATTCTGATAAAAAAAAGACGATGTTCCATAGTGTTCTCACCAACCCATAAACAAAACTCGAGTCTGAAATCGTGTCTGCATTTTCTAAGGTGCCCCTAAATCTAGATTTATATGGATAAATTTTATTCGCACTATAAATTGTTTGCAATAATTTATGGCTAATATTGAGGTCACTTGATAGCTGGCGAAAGGATGGTCTGCAACTGATTCGATAGCCATAATGGTTCCAGCACCATCATCATTGTACGCTTTGCGAGGCTTCTTTTTGTCGGAAACGAATCCCGTTTTATCAAACTTGTCAATTAATTTCTTCAATGCTGTTCTGCTTACATTTACATTCGGGTATTTTTCATTAAATAACTGTATTGCCTATTTATACGAGACTTCTATACCATAACATTTCACCAGGTAGATTCTGTAAAGGAACAAGTAAAATGACCTTTTACTAAATTAAATTGAAAATAAATGAAATGTAAATAAACTAGAGAAAGCCGCAAAAGTTGGAAGCCATATTGTAAAAGAACTATCAATAAATTTATTGTTAATGGCATGTAAAAATGGTCCCACGTTGTCGCGTCATAATGTACAGGAACACCCTTATAAAAATGTCCTATGTTTTCTGTTTCTAGGACTTTTTTGTTGCCAACCCAGGACAGTTCAAAATGAACTCTTTGTATATTATAATGATAAATAGAAATAATTGAGTAGCGTAACAAAATAGATGCGTAAGGAACGAGAATGAGTGGCGTAGCGTCCGGAAGTGGCAACACTGTTGCCGCAACAGGGGTGGGGGATTTAAAGCTGCTGATTTGCCAAGAAAGAGCAAAATTCCCTTTTAAATGGGGGGAGGGAGCAAAATTCCTTTTGAATCTGTGCAGTAGTATTACAATGTTTCAATCCGTTGGCCAGTTATAAACATCCTAAATCAGGAGATAGAGGCCAGACTTCAAGAAAACAACCCAAATGTACTCAACCATTTAAGCAAAGTTTTAGTTGGAACTAACGTAGATATAAAAAGTGTTGTGTTGTGCAAATATTACACTTGGAATTTTTCTGAACTGAGATATTTTTACAATATGAAAGAGTCAAAAAACAAAAATATCCAAGAAAGAGCATTTTTATTGAGAAGTCAAGAAAAGTGTGTTCTCTCTACTTTTTGAACTTTTCACAATTTGTTTTTTTTTTTTACAATTCCAATGAACTCAGCATCCTGTGAGAGTTCTTTTTCTTACTTGCAGCAGTTGAAAACATAGAGAGACTATACTCGTTAGCTATCTTGGCTATCGAAAGGAGTGTTGATATAGACATTTCCAAAGTAGTTGACGACTTTAAATTAAGGCAGAACAGAAGACTTTATTTTGTATAAAACTAACTTGTGATGATGACTGAGTAAAAATTGAATAAAGGTTTGTTTTACTTTCTTATACGTAGTTTCTTATACGAGGTCGAAAATTTTCGTACTACGTATAAGAAAGTATTGTGATAACGAAAATTTTCGACCTCGAGATTTTTGCAGATGTCCACGTTTTGAAGTCCCCTGATACCAAAAAAGTGGTTTTTAAAAAATGTCTCTCTCTCTCTCTCTCTCTCTCTCTCTCTCTCTGTCTCTGTCTCTCTGTGTGTGTGTGACCACGATAGCGGTCAAACCGCTGTAGATATTAATTCTAAATGTTGTATTTATGTGTATAATCTGCCTCTTGAGATCTGATTAGTTTTTCAGTAAAATCGGTAGACCGGAAGTAGTACTTTACTTCAGTGAACAAATCGAATTTTGCAAATATTTCGTCAACTACTAAGTTTAAACAAATTTATAAAGAATTCATATATACTTAAAATTAAAATTAAGAATGGAAAAACACAGTAATATTACTATCCTCTTTTATTCTTTACAAAGGGTATCAGTTTACTCCGAGTACTAGTTTCAGCACATGGCCATCATCAGATCAGAATCTAGGTAAATCATTATAAAATATTAGAATAGACATCCTCAATTAAAGTATTACCAGTAAAAATCACAATTTAAATTTAGCAAATTAAAGAATACTTACAGTCAAAGAAAATCAAAAAATTCCATATATAATGCGGATGCATATGATATTATAAGAATAAAATACTCATTTTACTTAAAAATTAACACGTTAAAATTTCTTTGAAAAACGAATACAAAGACAAATATTACATTACAAGTTAAAAATTGAATACTTTTTGAAAAACAAAAACATGACAGGACAAAAGACGTTTCCAAAAGTAATTTGTAAAATAGAGGGAGAACCGAATGAATATCGCAAATCTAATCACATTAAAAATAGAACACCCTAACTAAAAACATAACTTAACGAAAATACAAGAACCAGAGCATATGTGCAAATATACATGAGAATCGTGTAATAGATAATGTAGTTAGGCAACCAAAAATACAGAGTTGTACAAGCTATCATGTCGTTACAGAACAAACCCTAAAGAATATAAAATTCATTTCAGTGTTTCAAGAAATGAAAAAAGTGGTTTATCATGTGTGTAGATTTGATTGTTAAGCAAATTGAAATGCTGTTTATGTCTTTCAATTTCCAACGTCTCGAGCAGGTTGAGTTTTAAGCTCTTCGGTTGTTTATGTAGAATTGAAATGTTATCAAAATCAATGTTATGTCCAGTTTGAAGTCTGTGTCTATAAATATTAGAAGAAAATTGATTTTTATGTTCATATATTCTGTTACTTAATTTACGACCTATTTGACCAATATATATTGATGTGCATTGACCACACCTCACAGAATAGACACCACTTTCTTCGAGGATATCGGGTTTTGGTTTGATATTGTTTAAAATGGTGTATAGTTGAATGTTAGTTTTAAATGAAAGCTGAATGTTATATTTATTAAATATTGGTTTTATTTTAGTAGTGATATTATTGTAAGGAAGAGATTTATATTGTGTGTCAGGTGAATTAGGTTTCTTTTTGTAAAGGGGATCTTGTTTAAGGATAATTAGTTTAAGGAGTTTATTAATAGTTTTAAGAGGGAATTGGAATTTCTTAGCCAGATCATATATGTAATTGATTTCTTTGTTTCTTGAATTTTGGTCTAAAGGATATGTGACAGCTCTGTTTAAGTAAAAATGAAAAGCAGAGAATTTCTGTGATGTGCAATGGTAAGACTTGTATGGAATAATGGTGGCAGTTGAAGATGGTTTTCTGTAAATATCTATCGAAATATTATTTATACCTCTTGTTAATGTGATATCTAGGAAGTTCAATTTTCTTTCTCTTTCTATTTCGAAGGTGAATTTCAAATTTTGATGCAAGTTATTTATATATTTAAGAAAGTTTTGTAGTTCATCCATAGTACCCGACCACATGCAGAATACATCATCCACGTATCTCATCCATTTTACAATTTTATTGTAAAAGGATTATTTATTTTGGAGATCTCAACTTGGTTCAAATATAAGTCTGCTAGTAAACCAGAGAGTGGCATACCCATTGGTAAACCATCATTAACTTTATAAAAATGGTCATTAAAGTTGCAATAATTTTGATTTACTATACTAAAATGGCATTCAAATTATTTATAAAATTAAGAACCATTTTATTTAAAAAGTTTTTCGAAATTACTACCGGAAGTAGGTCTTTTACTCTTATCGAAAATCAGTTTTTTGTCATGCTTTTTAGACAGGTACGCTTCGAATATAAAAGTATTTAGAACTTAATTTCCAATATCTTTTGTATTAAAATAATTTCAAAATTCAGACCGAAAGTGTCACTTTTACTCTTACCGAATAACGATTTTTTGCAAATATGTCGTTAATTATTCATTCTATATATATTTATTAAGAGTACAAAAAAATTTAGAGTTAGATTTGCAATATTTTTTGTATTCGTGAAATTTCAAAATTCGGACCGGAAGTAGCACTTTTATTCTTAGCGAGTGGCACTTTTCTTCGAATATCTTGCAAGGTATGCATTCTATAGCGATTTATTAAGAGAATGAAAGTACTTAGAATAGGATTTTGAATAAGTTTTGTATAAAAAAATTCTTAAAATTGTAAAGTTTGAAACGCTCATACGTATAAGAAAGTCGTGTGGTGGCCACACCTAATTTTTTTGTATGATATTTGCTTCATTTTTACTTACATGATAAAAGATGAGACGGACCACTTAATCAATTAAAAATTAACATACTCTTGTGTTGTGTGTAAATAATATCTACTTTACAAATGTAATCTTTTAGGGTATGTTGGCAATTATTTTATGGTGAAAATAGTATGAAAGAGCTTCAAAAACTAACAATTTAATGCTAGTTTTTTCAACTTTACCGGGAAGGACCCCTGGCCTCTATTAAATGTAGAAGCACTCCATACCTCCAGATCCACGGTACGCCTTGTCACCCCAGTTAAAAAGCTGAAATTACACCAATAGTTATTGTTATAATATGATTCAAAGAAACATAATAATTATATTTCCAATTTAAACAGCATCTTACACCAATATCTGTTTACTAAGTATCGCCCTCTACTGTTAATTGTCAACCAGCTCTTTGAACAAATGGGTCTTAAAACCTCACAAATATTTCATTATATCCCGATAACATATAATAAATCTTGATATTATAATTTCCTTCTTTCTTGAAAAATTAACGTTATTCATATATTCTTCACCATGATATTAAGTCGATAATACTGATTTTGAAAATATATTTGATTAGGTTATAATCAATTTGTCATATCATCAAAGATTCCAAACAATATAGATATTCATATTCCCCTTATCGTCCAAATATGTTTAAGAATACCCAAAAAGTATGTATGAATATAATATTTAATAATAATTTGTTTTCTAATACACAGTACACAGTAAAGAAATAAAGGAATTTCTTGCTCTATGCATTGCAATGGGAAACATAAAAATGCCCAGTCTGAAACATTATTGGTCGCGAAATCCTGTATATTGTCATCCATTTTTCAATCAAGTTATGGGTCGTAATAGATAGATACTACGTAACTTATGCTTTTATGACCAAAGTGATGATGCAACTAATCGTCTACATAAAATCAATCATGTTATTCAACATGTACTGCAGAATATACAAAAAGTATATTATCCCGATCGAAATATTTCAATTGATGAAGCCTTATTGCTGTGGCGAGGGCGATTATATTTTCGTCAGTACATTCCAAACAAGGCTGCCAAATATGGCATAAAATTGTACGAATTATCTACCCCCGACGGGTGTGTTTTGAATATTCTAATTTATTCTGGTAAAGGAACCATCCAAAATGAAAAAATAGGACATACGAGTAGTTATGGTGTCGTCGAAAAGCTTATGGAACCATATCTAAACAAGGGACATACTATTTTTCTTGATAATTTTTACACGAGTGTTCCTCTTGCCGAATCTATGCTAGAAAAAAACACACATATTGTGGGCACTCTTAGAAAAAACAGAAAAGATAATCCAAAAGATGTTGTAACAAAAAAGTTACCTAGAGGAGGAACAATATGGAGACGAAAACGTAGAGTTGTAGTGGGAAAATGGCGCGACAAGAGAGACGTTTTGATGATTTCCACTTGTCATAAATTTTCTATGATGGAAACGACGAATAGAAGAGGTACAGATGTTTTAAAACCAAACATCATGGCTGACTACAACAAGTATATGTCAGGGATAGACAGAGCCGACCAAATGTTGTCGTACTACACAACACCACGCAAAACCATAAGATGGTATTTGAAATTATTTTTTCATCTTCTGGACATTTGTATTTGGAACAGCAAATATATTTATGAGAAGAGCTCAAACAAGAAGATCAGTTATTTAGATTTCAGAGATGAAATAGTAACGTATCTTACTGAAGGAGTTAGGCCAAGCACTTCTTGCAACTCCACTGAAAAACACTTTCCTAAAAAATTAGCCAAGAGGATTCGGTGCCGCATGTGCCAGAGGTGAGATAAAAAACGTGTACAAACGTGGTTTGTTTGCAATTTATGTCGTGATGAGCAGAAAAAAGAAGTTGGCCTCTGTCCTGACAAATGTTTCGCTCAATATCATATGTAATTTGTTATTGTCAATTAATTTTTTTTTGTTTCCTATGTTATACATACCAAAAAATTAATATTTTTTTTACAGAATAGATCTTTTTTTACAATTTGAAATTTATAACTTTGTTACTTTTGCAATAAAAACTTAAAATTGGTATTCTATCTTATTTATATTTATTTACTACTCTTTGACAATTTGCGTGTAATTTCACTCGGCTCAAATAAGAGCCAAGCAGTCTAGTTTGATAAATTATTACCACAGACCACCGTCTCATTTATGAGCCGGAAGTAAATACAGCATAAACAATAATTTTTATCGACAAATTTGTACCAAACCTGTCTAAATTGAGTATTTCCTTTCACATTATAAAAAAAAAACGGGTAGTCTAATTTGAACGTTTCTTTTTCTTATGGGGGTAGCGAACGTGTTAATACATACATTTACATGAGCCGAACCATTGCTTCTTGTTTGTTTCTGGAGTACCGTTAGGAGTGTATGTTTAAACAACAAACTTTAGAATCCAAATTATATATTTTCAACAAACAAGAAAAACATGTCAAATAGTTTAATAATTACAAATGTTTGTAAAATATGTACAAAGTAGCACTCAAATAATATGCGAATACAGTAAAACAGCCCATCTATGTTTTCTGATATTGTTTAATGTTGTCATTGATAACTTTGAAAGATACTTCTAGTGTTTTGTCCCATGCATTCAGACCTTCCTTATTGATCTTAGATCCTAACATTTTTTCTAAAAGAGTCACTAGCACTTCTCTAAGAACCTGGAACAAATAAATATAAATCAAAAAATATAGAAATGTAAAACGGAATTTTATTCAAAACGTTCTTTGCAATACTGACAGTACAGTTGAATTATATTGTATCATATACAGAGTGAGTCATTAGTAGCCACTTCTTCGATTGCTCTTTTGTGTTTTAATTAAATAACAGAAAAAGCACTTAGTGGAAGATTCATGGTTTCTTTAGGCGCATATTCTAATTTTTATATCTTCAAAACTTTCTGGAAAATCTTCCTGAACATGTTATTGGTCATACGTGCTCTTAACATGACGGTGCGCCTACTCACTATAGTCATCAAGTTTGTTAATATCTAGATCAGGATCATCAATTTCAGAACAAGTAGATTCGGCGAGATGATTCTTACAAGGTCACCGGATTTGACCAAATTAGACATATTTTTGTGGGGACATGTAAAAGATCTACTTTATCAAATGTGCGTCTACAAGAATCAGTCGAAACGTTTTACGTAACGTTACTACTTCTGTGGAAAAAAGAATATGCACGTGCACTGCACATAATAGTGGTTATATTAAACACGTTAATTGATGAAATTTGTTTGTCTTACTTTAAGTTTGTTGTTACTTTGGTTATTAATTATTTAGGTTGTTTAAATTGCACTTTTATATTTGTTTTGTTTTACGTTATAAATTTATAATTTTGAAAAGCTGAAGCCATCTATTCTAAAAAGATTTAACCAAGTTAATGAATAGGATAAATCAGGCAAAGTAAATTGAAAAAAAAACTGCAACTGAACATTGACGGAATTAAAATATAACTAGTAATAGTAATAGTAGTTTGTAAAATTATGACTTTTGGAATAGTTTAACCTTTACTTTGTTTTACAGTTGACAAAAGCAGTCGAACCTTCCCACTGGATGAACGAATATTTAGGTGCATAGAACAACAATGCTATTAGTTCTTTATTTGACCGTTGATTACTCCTATAGTGATTATCTCAGAAATTACTATAAATAGGTATAGGACATGGTTAACAAAAATGAAAGACAATAAAAACAGCAACAAAATACCATAATAAAATACAGCTTGTTCCATTAAATAAAAAAATAAGTTTTTGGTATGCGAAAATTTGCAGAAGCAGGCTTTGAAAAACAAAGTTTCTTGAGGTATTGTCGAGTGCAACTTATACCAAATGAGGCAGAATTTTCGTGGCTACATCCACCACCAAAATTACTGTTTTTACTTTTAAAAACAATGCAAGTATTTTTTTTCTGCACACGTTTTTTGGTCAAAATTTTCCAAAAAAAATTAATAACCCAAACAGTTTTGGGGCTCACTTTTGAATAAGGAAAAACAATTGAACAGGCAATGTAAAATAGTACTAAAAAATCAAGATAAAATAGGGCGAGTCCTTTTAAAAATAATCTTTTCCGGCGAAGTCGGATGTGCGTCAGAGCTGAGAATATTTTTAGAATGTGCGCTTCATTAAGTCATGAATTTTCCACCTATTATTTTTTCCTTTATTTACAATACAAAAGAAGAATCGATAAAGCGACTACTAATGACTCACCCTGTATACTTTTGTTGTACAATTGTATATACCCTTACCACAGATCTTCACGATTTAATCATGCCTACAAACATGCATAATAGCAGTAATGAATTATACAGTCACGAAATGCAATCAATAAATTACACATAAACTGTAAAGTAATGATTTGTGTTTTTAAGTGTACATACAAGGTTTGTAGGCAGCGAATGTCGTAAAATGTGATGAATGGCTGAACAGGGTAATGATGGGAAGTTTTCATAGTAAAATACGATATTATAGGGTCGTACATTCCTTTAGCGATTGTGACCGCTCATTTCTGATTTAAGCTCTAGCAATTCGTTTCTTGTGGTGAGTTACTCCACGTTCTTCCATTCGTGTCTTATTCTAATCAGTTGGTCAACTTTGTTTCCTTAGTTATCCTCCTCCACACATTTCGGTCCTGGACCCTGCTCCTTCAATCTCGTATCTTCAGGTTTTGAATAACCTCTATCACCTGCTTCTCGGTCTTCTTCTTCCTCTACTTGTGTTTCTTTACTTTTCTGTTATTTTCCATCCTTCTTATGTGACCGCATACCATCTAAGTCTTTGTACTTTTATGAACCTTACAATCTCTTCTTCTTTTAAGATATTTTCTATTTCGAAGTTTATTAAGGAGCCCCACGCAACGACGAAACTAACGTCTTTAAAAGGTTTCGTTCAAGCAATAGTACAGCTTATACCTATGAAATATCAAAATGAAATATAGAACACAAATAAACAAAGATTCAGTGCATGTTTGATCAAAATTATTTTTTAATACAAAGTTTCTGAAACTGTGTTATGATGTTGTATACTTGGCCAACTTCGAGGGTAAAATGTAGGAGTAAATAATTTTTGTTATAAGAAAATACTCCCATCAAAACTTTCATTAATTCTTTGTATTAAATTCTCCCGCCTCTAGCTTGTATAGTGATATCGTCTGCATGCGCAACTGCTTGTATTATCTTATTGACTATTTTTCCTGGAAATTACATTCCTTGACCACTGCATCCAGTGCTAAAATAAACAAGGTTGCTTATAGTCCGTGACCCTGTCTTACCTCTAGATTAATTTCGAAGTTTTCCACCATTGCTGCTACTTTTGATTATTTCATCGTCACTTCTGTTAATCTCATCAGCTTTTCTGGTATTTTCATATCCCCCATGGCTTTTAGTACCTGCTCTCGCTTCAGATTATCAAGTGTCTGTTTAAAATTAGTATATACTATTTCCAGTCCGGTACTATATTCATAGAACTTTTATCCTGAATAATTTTTGCTTCTTTTATCAATTAAATTTTGGTCTATCTAGTTTCCTGTGCTTCTGCCAGGAACAAGCGAAGTTTTGTTGTATTTGGTACTGATATTTAGTGCTGACTATATTTAGTGCTGACTATGTTTCATTGTTGTTCGTTTCGTCAACATCGTTTTTTTCCCAGACACTGATCTCCAGTGTTCTTCTTTTCTCATCTTTGCGTTTAAATCTTCCAGAAGAATGAGCGTGTCATGTTGTGGTCTCTCCTCACAAACCTTTTCTATTCTTTCACAAAACTCCTCCTTTTCCTGTTCCTATGCTCCCTCAGTACGCGCATACGCACTTATGAGTGTGATATTAACTATTGTTTTTTAATTTTATATACGAAATCCTTCCATTTATTCTCGTAAACTCTAAGTTTCTTGACGTTTGCTTACATATCATAAATCCTGTTCCATTCTGCCTTTGTTTGTCCACACCACCATTCAACAGTGTGTGTTCTTTTTTATAGATCCTGCTTCCTCCCTTCCATCTTATTTCCTGCAGAGCCAGTATTTCTAATTTATCATTTCTCAAGCAATTATCTTTATTCTGCCTATAACTAGCACCCAGGTTCCATTCCTATTATTGCTTTTTATTATCCTCTTCCGCTGTCTCTTTTTCTTTGCTTACTAGCTTTTTGGTCCAATTTTCTTCATTTTCATCAGTTGTTGATTAATTTCCTGACTCTCTAGGGATATTTCACTCGCTGTACGCTTCTTATCCTGTAGTTTTCCGTTTCAAGTGTCAACTTGGTTCGATTACAATAAATAAAACCATGTAATACAGTAAACAAATTTCTGCTGAACTTAAAGCGTACATATTGTATAAATAACATTAAACATTTCAATACTAACATTGAAAGATTCCTCAGGTATTCTCCGTTTTGCGTGTGATTCTCCAATTTTCCCTAAAAGACTAACCAAAATGTCGCTATTGTCTAAATTCTCCACTAAAGACGCAATAGAATACATAACCGTTACAGCATGAGCTTTTAGTTTTGGTGATTGTCGAAGCTCCTCTAATGGAATATTTCTGAATGGGAAGAAGTTTTGATATTCTGGGTACTTCTCAAAAAATCTGTAAATATAAGAAAAACATATGTAATTAGCAAGAAACTTCTAAATATTGTTATAGACAACATAATTTTTTTCACTTTTTGTACCTTGTTCTATATAAACAATTTCATATATACTTCCATAAATTTAAGTTTGGGAAAATTAAAAGAATGTCAAGAAAAGAAATATCTGTAAAAACGCAATCTTATAAATAAAAAAAATTAAAATATTAAGTGACATGTCCAATCATTGTTGTGTTCCACCACAAAGTATAAATACAAGCATGAATACAATAAATCATAAAATATTGAGTTTTCAATAAACTTCAGCACCAACGCATACAACAAGCATACGCTTACATAATTACACAGTTTTGTATACAAAGTGTTTTATAACAAATTAATGATGTTACCGACGCTTTTTTTATAATAATACGTACACTTATATAGCAGCATAATAATTATGATACGCTACACTTTCGGCTATCTGGCGGGTTATTATAGTATTGTGGTGCTTTTAGCTGGTAGGTATATACCTGTACGTCAAAAGATTTGTTTTAATTACCGAGTTTTCAACATGATCATTCGTGTATAGAGATTTTTATCTGATATTATAAAATGAGTAATAATAATTCATACTGTTGTGTATCCAGATGCAATTCGTGATCAAAGAGAATTCCAGAGTTAGGTTTTCATAGGTTTGCTATTGTTGGCAAAGAAAAAGTTTATTTAGAAAATAAGTTGAATAAAAAAGAAGAAATAGATAGACAAAAAGCTTGGGTACTAAAATTCAAAATGAGAAAACCGATTAGCAAATATATGAATGTGTGTTCACTTCGTTTTAAAACGCAAGATTTTTTTAAGAATTCCGTTTAGTTTGTATTTTAATTACAGCATATACAAGTTTTTTATGTAAACCATACATATTTTTCTACAATGATATATTTTTCTACAAGGTGAATGCGTGTTTTCAAGCAAGGAATTGTGCCTAATAACATGAAAATTGCAAAAGTGACTCCTATTTACAAATCCGGTGACCCCAATAATCCAAAGAACTGCGACCTATTTCCGTATTACCTACACTGTCAAAACTTCTAGAAGCCACCCTCCTATTGTGCCTTACATCATTCCTGGAGAAACATTCCATTCTAACCGGGCAACAATTTGGATTCTGCCTGGAAAAGTCGGCAGTGGATGCTGCATTATGGGTTCTGAACTTCGTTTGGGATGCTATGGATGATGGGGACGATAGTTGTGTATTTTGTCTAAGGACATGAGATTCTTCTGGAAAAACTTGACCGCTACGGAGTCCGTGGTTTAGCATCGAGGCTTTTAAAATCGTACTTCGAGAACAGAAGACAAGTTGTGTATGCAAACAATGAAATGAGTGAATCGCGATTTGTTGAAGACGGAGTAGCTCAGGGGTCGCTCATTGGTCCTCTTCTGTTATGTATTTATATAAATGACTTGCCATACAATATTTCAAGCCATGTAGTATTGTAAGCAGATGACACTACTTTTTTATTCAGAGGTTCAGATGAAAAACAACTTAAAGTGAAAGCTGTAACGATATTGTCCAAGGCTGCCTATTGGTTTACATCCAATAAATTTACAGTCAATAAAGCAAAGAATATTCAATTACCATTCACTTGTAAACGTAGCAAAACACCTGCAAATATCGGATCTGCAAAGCTTTTGGGAATGATCCTGGATAATCGGCTGACCTGGCGGTCTCACATTGATGAACTCCATACGAAACTTTCCAATGCTCTTTACACCATACTTTATTAAATAAGAATGTACCAATAATGGCGCTTTTTCATTCCCGTATGAGCTATGGTCTTCATCTGTGAGGCGAATCGGTACATCCTGCAGACATATTCAATCTACAGAAAAAAGCAATTCGTACAATAGAGCAGGTCGATAGAATGACGCCGTGCAGGCCTCTCTTTGTTAGAAACAAAATTATGTCAAAAAAAATTGCATTAGCTTTAAAGCCAAGTATAGGGTGGATATCCTCTCATGAATGCAGACCAAATTTACCAAAATATTTTCAACATTCTCTAAATGTGAGAGTAGTCCTGAATTGTGCAGAAATTTATATCCAAAAACCTAGGTATTTATGTCTTAGAATCGTGTTTAATTCATTATAAGCTTAGCCATACTGTAAAGATTATGACTGCCAAACTCCTGGAGGACTTATAACGTTCGACAGCGAACCGCGGTGGTGGAACTTCTGACAAAATGATTTGATTTAAAGATTATAAAGACGAAAAAGTGCCTTTATGGTAGACAAAGCATTTTTAATTAATGACATTTGTAGGAAACATGAAATCTAATCGGTCGAAGAAAGAACAACTTACAGACCGAAGAGGCAGCATATGATGCCATAAACGCTACTGCTAGAGTTCACATAAAGCGTGTAAATCAACGAATAAGAGTTTTTAACATACCGACTAGGTGGTAAACATGAATGGCATCTTGAAAATTATGTAAAAGGTATCATTGTTATTGTTAGTGTTATTATAAATTTGTCAGCACCTATTTTATCGGACTGTTGTTTTATCGAAGATGATGTGTAATATTGTTCATAGAGAGAATAAATTTTAATAGTTTACTGTTTTTAAGTTTATTTATCTTAATACACTGTTCATTTCATGAAGAAAAATGTAAGTTCTTCTTAGGGTACTTATATATCAAGTATTAATGATTAAGATGAACTTGATACTGTCAAAATAATACACAAAATTAAAAATAACAAACACAACATATCTATATAACAAATGAACTTCTCAAATATCTAAGCTTATCACTAACTTTTCTAATTTTGTGGATGTATATACATGAGATAAATCGTACAGAACACAGGTGCAAAGCAGGTAAACACGTGATTAACAGATGTAAAACATTGTTATAGCAATACAAGACTAATAGTTGTCATCATCTGTGTTTAGTTCACTTTTTCGACAGCATGGCGCCGCAGTCTTAAAAATGTATCTCTATAACTTTTTTAATTAATACCTATAATATATTTAGCTAAATTTTATTACTAATGTTGTTAATTAGTAGCCTGCAAATAAATTCATTGTTACGATCTCATTTTATTTTCTGCGGCTTGACGTCAATATCTACTTCAACTTTTATATGTGAAGTTAGCATTTCAGGGAAATCACTGGATTTTGTTTTCATTTATAATTCAAATTTAGCTGTGGCGCACCCTACCATGAGAATTAATATTTACTTTCTTTAATTATTATTTTTGATATCATTGTCATTAATATAAGTGTGGTTATAAGTAATTACCATTTTACTAACTTCAGAGAAATATTTCATATTCGAATAATTGAGTCTCATATACTTAAGAAATATGTAAATTGGGTTTAATAAAATTTTGTTTCGCATAAGAGAAGTGTAGGGCTTATGTTCGTAACGTCCAACGTAATGAACAAGGGAAATAGATACACACAATCGAATTCTTTGTTTCAGTGTATTCTGATAATAAGATTCATAACGATATAATTTGGATCGTCACATATTATTTACCCTTACAGAATCACAAATCATTTTAGAGAAACGAAGATGTCTGTAAAGATTATGGTAGGGAATTTTCCAAATTTCAGTATTCAAATATTGATTTTGATAAATACTTAAATATTCAAATTATTCGAATATTCGAATTATTTAAATATTCGTTCGAATATTTAAGTACATATTTGAATAATCGAATATTTGAATTTATTATTATTCGAATATTATTATAAAATTTGAATTTTTATTACCCATTCCAATATTCGGTGTTACAGGCTTAGAGACAGCCCTTTTTGAGGGTGTCGAAGTGGCGGGGACGCAGAGATATCGTTTAAAATATTTTGATAGCTTTGTATATTTTTTTCATTGTTTTTCCGCCATTGTGGCGCGCACATGTTTTTTTGGTATACAACATTCCGAAGAATATATATGGACTTCATTGACACAATCTATTTGTTCATTGGGGAACAAAATATCCAAAGCGTTTTTACTTTCTTATACGTAGTATAAGGAAGTATTGTGATGTAGAAAATTTTCGACCTCGAGATTTTTGCAGATGTCCACGTTTTGATGTCCCCTGATACCGAAAAAGTGGTTTTTAAGAAATGTCTGTGTGTGTGTATGTCTGTGTGTGTGTGTGTCTGTGTGTGTGTGTGTGTGTGTGTGACCACGATAGCGCTCAAACCGCTATAGGTATCAATTCCAAATTTTATATTTACAAATATAATCTCCCTCTTGAGATCTGATTAGATTTTCAGTAAAATCGGCAGACCGGAAGTAGTAGTTTACTTCAGTGAAAAAATCGAATTTCGCCAATTATTCGTCAACTACTAAGTTTAAACAAATTTATAAAGAATTCATATGTACTTAAAATTAAGTTTGAGACAAATTGTCTTAAAAAAGTTTTTCGAAATTCCAACCGGAAGTAGGTCTTTTACTCTTATCGAAAATCAGTTTTTTGCGAATATCTCGCAAGTCATGCTTTTTAGAGAAGTATGTTCCGAGTATAAAAGTATTTAGAACATAATTTTCAATATCTTTTGTATAAACAAAATTTCAAAATTCAGACCGGAAGTACCACTTTTACTCTTATCGAATAGCGATTTTTTGCAAATATGTCGTAAATTATGCATTATATATATATTTATCAAGAGTACAAAAGTATTTAGAACTGGATTTTCAATATTTTTTGTATATGTGAAATTTCAAAATTCGGACCGGAAGTAGCACTTTTACTCTTAGCGAGTAGCGCACTTTCTTGATAATATCTTGCAAAGTATGCATTCTATAGCGATTTATTAAGAGAATGAAAGTACTTAGAATAGGATTTTGAATAAGTGTTGTATAAAAAAATCTTAAAATTGTATAGTTTCAAACGCTCGTACGTATAAGAAAGTCGTGTGGTGGCCACACCTCATTTTTTTTGCTGGATTGGAGTTATCAGTTGAATTTGATGAAAATAACCATCAAATTTAACTGATAACTCCTTCGTTTTCCATGATATCTTGTAGGTGGGTTAAAGAAGTTGTCGCGATGTTAGAGTGCTTTGAATAACCAACAATATCTTTTAACTTTTCTTCTAATATTTTGTACACAACCAATTGCAATGAATGTGCAATGCAACAAACTGAATCGTACGGCAGCTACTGAACTGTCGCCACAATATTTGAGGAATTGTCTTGTACCATTCTCAAACATTTTCTCCTCATATTCCATTCCGTCAAAATGTTCTAATTTTTTTTCTTTCAAATTTTGCATGACATGTTTTTCCTCCATTACTTCAGTGGTAATGTTCCGTGTTACATGTTCCCAGTTTGTGTTTATGTAATGAGAAGTTGTTGTGATACAAGACTCATTTGCTACCGAGCTCCAACAGGCGATTGTCAACGCAGGTACTTATTGAAGTAGGCGTGGTCTAGTTTGAAGTAGAAATTTCAGAAAAACCACATCACATATTTAATGTTCGGTAAAACTCTATGAATTGTTCTATCAATTTTCTCTTTGCAAAGTAAACGACAATTTTTAAAATTATTATTTTGTGGAGAGGAAAATCTATAAAACCCGTCACGTCACATCAAGGATTAACGGGATTCTGTATTGAGCAATCAGACAAACACCAATAAAATTTGCAAAGAAACTAATAGGTGGTAGTACTATGATAACACATACTTTGTATACAAGGTGCATTCATATAATAATGTAGATGTAAATTATAATTCAAGATTTAGTAAAACATTTTTGAACAATCATTTTAAAATTTATATTTTATTAAATTCTAACAAGAAAGGATTGCAGAGAATTAGTCATGGGCTATAGGTATTGAATTATATGAGAACTTAACGTACTTATTTAAAAATTAATTTAGGGACTTCCAGCATGATATTTCATATTACTTTTCCTATTTTTTTAAAATTCTGTGGAGATAATAAGTCTCATTACTGAGTACTGAAACTTTTGAGCATGGAAATACACAATCGTGTTATCAATGCCAGTACACGAGAATAGTTGTAGTATTCGTTCATAATTCTAGCAAGAGATACTGCGAATTGGCGTTGTGTTAGCTGGTTTCACAATAGATTCCAGAGAGTGGATGCCTGATTCACCTATGAACTTGACCTAAGAATGAGGTACTTATTCGTGAATGTGAAAAGATCATGGTTACGTGTACTAAAACCTGGACTAGCATTATTTTTATATAATTAAATTCTATACAAAAATTTTGCATCGTAATTGAAATCATGCACTATTCATTCAAAAAAAATATTTTTCCAAATTTTTAATAGCATATTGAAGAATAACGACAATTAATTTTTCACCATTGGCCACCGGCCATATCTCGGCAACCGTTTATCGTACAACCTGGTGGAAAAAAACTGGATAGTGAAATGGTCAACGGGAATTTCAACAAAAATATTTTTAATTTTTCAAAATGATTGCAAGGAGGTGCAATTCTTAAGGTGACTTAAAAATTCTATAGTTTTTCATTAAATTCAAGTTTAAGATAGGTTAAAATGTTTTCGAACATTTTCAGACATTTTTATACAATTTTTATTTTAAACTGCACAGGTAGTCGTAATGGCGACTCAATGCACCTCGAAGCCCGAATTTTAAAATTTAATCTACAATTTTTTTTATTCAATATTTTATGATATTTTGGGTAGTTTTTTTTGCACTAATTTCTCAATAAAATCCGTTTTGGTTATCGTAGGGAAAAAAATAGATACACCATCGAGATTAAATTTTATTTATTCGAATTAAAGTACTTCTTCAAGTTTAATAATTGATATGAAGTAGAGTGCTTTCAACGTCTTTATCTTGCTTCAAGTTAGGGATTAACAGAATAGAAATGTGAATATTGACAGATGAACAATTATATTTCATAACAGAAATCATTAAATGATTTCGTATTTAAATTTAATATTGAAACTGGATCTACTCTTATAAAAGAAAGTGTTCGTGTGCATGCGTGCGTGCGTGTGATGTCCTGACGAATCTACCTATAGCCCTTACAGCTGCAAAATTAGGCACACAGATATAATAGTGACTCTATGTACCTAGAAGTCGGAATTTTTAAATTTTGTCGTATGACAAATATGTTGTAAACTTTGCAACTCTCATCAGTTTTTTTAGGACCGTCAAAACTCCTTCTTTGATTTTCGCAATTGAAATAAGGTTTTCAAATAACCAAACGCTTGGCCTTCTTTTTTTAACATTTTGACAAGTTTTTGAGGAGCCGCGTTTAAATTGTAATTGTTGCAGAATGACATCTGCTTTCATGATTAGAGGCACATACTTAATGTTGTCTTGGCCTACTGTGACGTTTTTTTCTTTCCCGCCATAATGATGTTCGCGTGCGCGACTCTCCAAGAGCATAGGAGACAGAAATATTTCGTATATCCAACTTGCAGTTATGAGTACATAACTACCCACCACTTTCAAATTAGCACAAACTCTTCAGTTTTCTCTCTGTACTTCATGCATTTAAACAATTTGACCATTGTCTCGTAGGTCTCCCTTCAAACTGTCTTTGCTGCTGTCAACAAACAACCATCACTCTTTTGTATCGTAAGGCTCTCCAACCTTCTCGAACAAACCAGGAATATCCTTGCAAAAACATACGTCATCTACATCATCCTATAAAACTTTCTTTTTGAGTTTTTGAATTTTGGTAGTTTCATATATATGCTCATAACTTCGGTATTTATCGATGAATTTTCATCCATTAATACCTTGTGTTCTTTTTATAAAAGTACAGACTCTACGTACGAAACACCAAAATGGATATATAAAATTCACTCTATCGCCGGGAAGTAAGTAGAAATCGTGGTCTGCTTTTCTCGGCAATAGAGTGCATTTTCAATGTTCATGTTTTCCAGAAAAAAAAAACTTTTTTTTCATATTGTGGTCTATTGCAATGGAACTACAGAATTCGGATTCGATCACCTTTAATTTGGTACCTTCTACTATCAGATCGGTCGTTCCTAACTCGAGATATGGTCCAAACAATCAAACTACTTCGTATAAAATTAAAAAAAGATAAGTAAGTTCATATCTCGAAAACATAGGTATTTATAAAAAATATGTAATACGATATTCGAGTTTAGTATACCAAAGTACATATGAAAACCATACTCGTGTCCAGTTTGCAAAATGGCTATAAACTAGTGTTATATTCAGAATTAAAATCCATTAGTCTATACTGGGGCATCTTTTATACCAATGCAGCGTACTTATTAACTTTTGTATTAGTTATTTTAAGATATGGCTTTTTTCCAATCCGGTAATGTAATTAACGTGGGAAGTGTGTTTTTTAAGGAACAGTTCGTGCCATTCAGATAATACGAAACATAAATTGACGTGATTACTACAAATACTATTTTAAATTGTCCAATCGATAAACGTATTTGCACACATAACATTATGTTTCTTTCACAAGAACATTAACGTTTTTCAAAATGACATCATTTCTTTTATTTTTATCAGATTAAAGCGAATGCTCTCATTGTATTTATCTCATAGTTATATAAGATTGGTTAACAGTAATTACATAGGCTTTTAAATAGCTGAATTTTAATATACTTGTATGTGTTAAAAAAGATAATCACAATACAGACTTATTTGAGTAATGTAACATGATAAGTCAAATATTTTCATATTATATTAAGTATGAATTTCCTATATTTCATAATATGTAATATATTAATTATATATTTTTTCAATATTCGGTGTTGCTAATAAGTCAGGGGCAATTTCTGAACGACATTTCAGATCATATGTATGTACGTATGTATGTACGTTCTTATAAATGATAAAATACGCGAACGAACATGATTTGCAAAGTCATCTAGTAAACAGGTCACTAAATTTTTATCTACGAAAATTACCGAAAAATTAAGTGGACGACCTAGAAATTAGTTCACATAGTTTATCTCAGTACTTAAATAAAGAACATTGATTTTAATTTTCATGGCGCAAAACCAAATATGTGTGATTGTGTAATTCTTTGTCCCGCCAGGAAAATGAGAATTTTGCCCCTCTACATTAATACACCGGCTACGGCAATAGTGTGTCGGTGGAGCTTAGCATAAAAACTAATAACGTTCTAGCAATGAGACTTTACGTATGTACGTATGTAGTATACTACTGTGCATTTTCTATTTTATTTACAAATATACAGTATGTTCCAAATTTCCTCAACCACCTTCAACTTTTTTATTTTAAATATATTGCTATACAAGGTGTGTATAAATTGGCGGACACGTGGCGACATTCTTGGTCAAATTTTGAGTTAAAAGTCCTAATCCTAAAACGATGTATCAGGCTTCCTTTGTCTTCAGAATGAATTTGAAAGAAACATACATTTGGCAACATTGAACACGCATGTGCTAGTTATAATCTTCGGAACATTTTTACACGTCGTCATGTGAACCTTACATTTTAAATTTAAAAAGAAACAAACGAAATAAAATTGGTTTCTTAGATTACATATTTATTACGAAAATATTACAAAGTTTAAAAAATTTTTGATAATATTGACTAATTTTTGTACATCTTCTTGATAGAAATCAATGTAATTATTACCTACATAATTGTTCGAATTGAAATCCATCAGTTTGTAGACATAGCTGCAATCTTTGTGGTATCGTTTGTACTATTCGCTCAAGTCTTTCTGGTGTGATTTCTAATACTGCGGCTTCAATTCGGGCTCTAACTTCGTCAGCGTCCTGTGGAGGTGTAGCGTAAACTTTACCTTTAATGAAACCCCAAACAAAAAAATCTAATGGATTGAGATCGGGGGATCTCGCAGGCCACAAAAGGGGACCGCCACGACCAATCCATCTGTCTGGGAAGTGTTCAGTCAACCAGTCTCTTATATTACGAGCAAAGTGCGCAGGAGCTCCATCATGCATATAAATCATATTACGGCTTACGTTCAGCGGTATCTCATCAATAACTTGTTCTAAAACATTTAAATATTCATCGGCATCTAGGCGATTTGGTAAGTAAATTGGTCCAACTACCCTGTGGTTTATTATACCCAGCCAAACGTTAACAGAGAAATTCATGTGGATTTTCATCTGCCCAATGATGAAAATTATGAGTATTAAACACACCATCTCTGGTAAACATGCACTCATCACTCCAAAGAATACGTCTTAAAAAGTCACCTTCTTCCTGAATTCTATTTAAGATTGTATTGCAATAATTGATTCGAAATAAGTTATCATTTCCGTAAAGAGGCTGAACTTTAGAAACATGGTATGGATGATGCAAGTTTTCTCGTAGAACCAAATGAACAGTCTTATTACTGGGAATATTTAGTGTAGAAGCTAATTGATGGGTACTCGCAGAGGGATCTTCCTGTATTGTGGCTAGAACTTGCTCTTCTAGTTACACGGTACGCCTTTGCCTTGGTCGACCTGCGTTCGCATTTCTTGGAATAAACGAACCTGTTTCACGAAGTCGTTGGTCCAGCCTTCGAAATACATTTTTACTTGGATGCCTCTGATTTGGAAAACGCACTCGATATTCCTGCCCTACCATGCTAGCATTTCCACGACAGAAACCGTATTTCATGTACATATCGGCATATTCGTTGAACGTAAAATTCATAATAAACAAACAGAACAACTAGTAAACACGAAAACCCGAAAACTGATTAAAACTATACAAATAAACACGAAAAATAAGCAAGTCGAATGAAATAGGTAGATTACAAAGTGTCAAAATTTTACAGTAGTAATGTATTTGACTAGAACAACATTAGGCTGCCTACTTATTGTTTTACAACGTTGTCAGATGTGTTTTTCGTCAAAATAAGTTAATAAACAAATATTAAAAACAAACTTTAAAATCAAAAAGAAAACTTTAACGAAAGGATAATAACAACAATTCTTCTTTCTTCTAAATTGTAGCTCTTTCTGTCAACAAATATCAAGTAATAATGCTTATTTCAAGACTGAAAGTCCGAACTTTAGGAACCTCGTGCAAAGATATGGAGCATGGTACAACATTTTCGTATTAGGATTTTGGACTCCGAATTTAACGAAGAACATCGCCGCGTGTAGTGGGTCCGCCAATTTATACACACCTTGTATTTTCAAGCTATTATGATGATATTCCAGAATCGAATAAAACAAATATACCACGCACGCGTGCACTTTGGACATAGTGGCAGAAAAATGGCGCAGTTTCCCCACATGGTCTACGTTCCCAGCCTAGCAAAGGACCATCTCACATACTCCGCCCTAACAGTACCAAGCCAGATACAAAGAAAGAAACATATAAATTATATAACAAAAGTAAGGGCCATAACTGAAGGGGCCTTTTAAAACACTGCACTGTACAGAAACGTCGCTTGTTTCGAATCCAAACGATAGAAGTAGCGCAAATAACATATGGTAAATATCAATAAAGTAAAATGTGATTTGCTTTCATATGTACACTGGCTTGCAATAAAATCCCGTACACCTAGTTTTGGCTGTATTAAATTAACATTTCTGGTGACATTTTCAATTTTCAATCAAAATTGATCAAAATGATAAAATTATCTGAATGTGATAAAGTATAATCATTATCATAATTTAAAGAAGGATAGTCCACACAAATTTAGTTAGAAGATTTAATATAAATAAATGTACAATTTTGAGTGTTAAGAAACAAATGGGACGAAGATGAAAGTGTCAAAAGGAAAGTTCTGGGCGGCCGAGAATTTCAAGTCAGCAACAAGATCAATTTTTATTAGATTAAGGGATGCTATATTACACACAAAATTTTCAGGAAAACGTTTAGGGTATAATAGTGAAACGAGTGTATGAGCGAAATTTAAGGTTCCGTGAATTATGGGTGGCAATTAAGAATGCCTGGAAGGAATTAAGCGAGGATCAGGATATTTGAAGAAACCTTATTCTGCCAATGCCAACAAGACTTGCACAGGTTTTAGAAGCTAATGGTGCAATATTAATCAAATTTTGTATTTAATTTTTTACTAAATACCGTACTGTCAAACGGACTACATATGTTAATGATCACATCACATTTGCTTCAAATCTTATATGTCATATCTCCCAAAAAAGGTAGCTTACATTAGTAAATGATCTTAAAGAATAAGTTGACTTAACATTAAAGTGTACGGGATTTTATTGCAAGATAGTGTTCCTCATTAATCCTGCCAGACCCTATTTGCAACTTACTACTATCCTCGTTAAATTAAAATATGCCCTCGAATGAGATACGTTGCAATTAACATTGCTATTCAGAATTATTTTGCAGATTTCGCAGTTTTGGTAACACAGTTTTGCACAAATAACATCATAATTTTTCCGAGGAAACTCTTAAAATTTTGAACGTTTCTGATAGAATTAACATTGAAAGAATTACTTTATCAAGAAACTAATTTAATTAATTCAGTAGATAAAGTGACAATGTTTGTTGCTATTGACCTCAAGCGAATGTATAAAACCAAATCTTTAATCTATCAACAGACTTTTACACATTTAGGTATCTTCCTGATACGTATTTTATCAACAATCTGTACTTTTTTATCGTAAAATTGTGTACATATACAGATTAATATTAAAAATGTGTTTTCGGATTATTTTGATATATCAATAATTCAATAATGATCTAAAATATATATTTCAGTCATTACTTCAAGAAAAGGTAAGACTACGCTCATACTTGTGATAGTGATTACTCTCAGTTACGATTTGCCGAATCAATAAATCAACAAAATATGCGACCTTTTTATCGTTTGCAATGTTCACAATTTACTTAATGTTACTTTACACCATTAATTATAGTTATTTATTATACAAGCGAAAAAAGTATTAGATTTTAGCTCGAGGTTGTGCGAGCTAAAATCTAATTTTATCCGTGTATAATACACTATTTTTTTCTGTGACGGAAAAACGACGATTTTATATTGAAAAAAAAACCAATTTTATTATAATATATTAAAGTCAGAAAATCAATCGATGTGAAATTTGAGTTTTAAATTGATAGGCTGTTGTACTTATAGCGATATTGGACCTGCGTTGTTAAGAAACTTTTAAAGTACTCAAATATCTGTCAATTTAATTTTGCGTTTGGTTTTATAAATTTGCAAACTTAAGTTGCTTATTAGTTATTTTGAATATTCAAAGTTTAAAAATGGACATTTCTAATTCAATTTTCTCTTACTCCATCGGAATTAGTAGAAGCAGCGAAAGTAGCAGCACTAAATTTATTGCTAGCTAAATGGCGGAAAATGTACGAAACCGCGTATTCAAGACTTATCGAATGGAAGGTGAAAAGAACATGCAGTTCCATCTCGGACACGGAGTTATTGGCTTATTTTTCGGAACTGGCGCAACAACAATCATCGTTTGGTCGAATTATTCCATGATTAAAAGTACATGTAGACATAATAATAATAATAACAGTCTTTATTATCCAACAGCAGTAGTGCCAATTACAGGATAAATTAGTTAAAGTTAAAAATATGCCAAGCAGCAATTAAATAATTAAATCAAAAAGAATTAGAATTATATAAGTATAAAGTGTAAAGTATAAAGGTGTACTACTTAAAATGTAAAAATAAACCTATCACTTAAGAAAAAATTAATAATAATTCAAAATTGAAATCAAAACCGACACACCAACTAACGACACCAGCAACAAAAAGCAAGGGTAGCAAACACTTGAGAGATTGTTAACATCAAATAGAGAATCTATCAAAACAGTCATAGATAATGTTCCGGAAGGAAGGAAGGGAATCGAAGTGGATGTCAGCACTACAGAAAATAAGATTGTAATTGGAGGACAACATTGACGGGGGATTTGAAACTGGCGTTAGTCATGGGAAAAGAAAGATAAAAGACAGAGGAGGGACGCAGCAGCTTGTAGAGGAAGGTAAGGCTATTATAGATACGTCTGAAAGAGGGGGAAGGTATTTCAAAACGAGAGAGGAGTAGGGAATAGTCCGAGCCTTTAGGAGGATAAGCACCATCAACTTTATACCATAGGAATTTGAAAATTCGTTGTTGCACAAGCTCCACATGTGCTTCTGAGCAGTATAATATGGATACTAGATAAGGCTGGCTCCAACTTCGTCCTCATATAGTATATAGAGTAGCTAGTACCCGGGTGTTAGAAAACTCCCTGCTGTTCCGAATGACAAATCCCAGTACTTGTCTGTCCTGCCTAGTTATGCAATAAACATGTGCGTTAAAGGAAAGTTTAGCATCGAAAGTAACCCCCAAGTCTTTGACCATCTGAACTCTTTCCAGCTCTATATGACCCAGTAAATAGCAATAGTGAGCAGACTCCTGCCCTCTGGAGAAAGTAAGAACTTTACATTTGGTAGGATTAAGAGGCAAGTAATTTATTAAGCACCAATTACGTACTCTCTCCAAATCATTCTGCAGCTGATGGCCATTACCAACGTTGGTAATACACTAAAATAGTTTGAAATCGTCAGCAAACAGTAGTATATTGAACTCAATGTTGACTACAATCATTAATGAAAGTATTAAAGATCAACGGACCCAAATTAGAGCCCTGAGGAACTGCAGAAGTGGCTGTATACGGTGTGGAACCATGACTATCGCAGAAAACTGTCTGATCCCTATGGCGTAGATATGAAATAAACAGCTGAATTAACTGATCGCTAAATCCAAAACTTTTTAACTTGGAAGGCAAGATCGCGTGGTCCACTCGGTCGAATGCCTTAGCAAAGTCGGTGTAGATGGTATCCACCTGCAGTCTGCCATCCAGCGCTTTAATTACATAAAACCATGCCAGCGAGAAGAAATTTGACTCTTGATTTAGGGAAAAATTCGTGAAGGCAAAGTGATTTCGAATATCTTAGAGAAATTATTCAAAATGGCAATAGGACGATAGTTACCAATATCCGAAGAATCTCCGGTGTTTAGGACCGGGATAATTCTCGTTTGCTACCAAGCAGCCGGAAACGATGATGTGGGAAGTGCCAAGTTAAAAATTTTTGTCAAAGGGGCTGCAAGCACATTTACACAGTGCCTAACCATAAAAGCCAGAATCTGATCCTCGCCGGAAGTAAAATCGGCCCTGTCTTCTAATGGTATTCAGCACCTCTTCTTCAGACACCTGATTAACGTGTACTCCGGGGGAGTTATCAGGTATTATTTCATTAACCATAGATCGTGCTGTACACGGTTTTGAAATAGTCAGCAAAAGCGTTGACAATGGTTTGGGGATCCTCCATATTGATTCCTGAGTATTTCATTTTACCAGGGATGCGAGTTCTTTTCTTTATCTCTCCAATAAACGACCAAAATTGTCTTGGGTCAGTTGAAATTTGATTTTCGATTTTAGCAAGGTAGGCCTTCGAGGCAGCAGGTGTTTGTTCTTTTACCAGTGCTCTTAGTTGCTTGAACAACGACAAAGAACTAAATGATTTGGTGTGCTTATATTGCTCAAAATATTTACGCTTTAATTTAAGATTGGAAATAATCTCGGGGTAAAACCATTTGGGATAAATACGGGAACGGTTGGTATAGCTAGGAACGTGTTTCTAGAAAATAGAATAAAGGGCATCATAGAAAATATTGCGCAGAGTATTGATATCAGAATTATTATCCATAAATTGAGGAAAATTAGCTTTGCGAAAATTAAAAGATTTGCAATTGCTACTTGGAAAATTGGTCGTGTCTTGATTACTTCACCCTCAGGTATACCGACGCATGCAACGTGAATATGACTCTGATAAGGATCACACTGTATAGTGGGTGAATTGGTATTAATAACCGAACTGCAGTTCTGACATGTGGTCATAACAACATTTCAAAATATTGCAAAACTAATTAGATTTCTGAAGCAAAAATCTGCGATTTTTACGAGTACACATATTAGGAATTTTTTAAAAATATTCCTGATGAATTTTATTTAATTGTATTTGGGATTGGAAGAGCCTGTCAAATTTGTGATATTAGCCAGTTACATTAGATGATATTGAAGATTCGGGAATGTTATTAATTGTGAAACTTAAGCAAACAAAAAATGATATAAACAGAAAATTATAGTTACTGAAGAATATATCAAAGTACAACATAGCCCTTGGTTCAGCAGCAGCAAAGGATCGCCGCGTGTTATGCATATCGCAATGGAAAATGTATCAATCAGGTTGTGGGTAGAAAACAGTTTTGTAAAATATCTGAAACAGTAGCCAATTTTCTCCACTTGAAAATGTTAAGTTATATACAGGTCATGCATTGCGAAGATCGTCTGCTACACTTTTAGTTGAATCTGGAGGAGACTTGAAAACACTGCAGAAACATAGCGGTTGGAAGTAATCAACGGTCGCTGAAGGGTATGTTGATGAATCGGTAGCGCGCAGGACAAATTTAGCTAATAAAGTGTTTTAAATGTGTGGCAATACATTAGCTGAAATAGGGTCCAATTTGTGACCAGGTACGTCAAAGGCAGTTGTGTCCAAGGCAGAAAATATGATTTCAACTCACGAAAAGTCCACTGTAGCAAACATGCCCAATCGTTCAAGGAACGTGTCCTTCATGGAATGCGCATTTAACAACTGTACTTTTTGACATTAAGGAAATATAACTTTTTGTATAATATAATATTCAAAATTAAATATCTTCGTGTTCTTACTTATGTGTACATATCCGGGGGAAAAATTCGCATTTCTTCTCGAGAAAACAGGTAATTTCATAAAGTGACATTTTGTTACGTGTTAAAAAAGATAAAATGTCAAACTTTTTTCCCGTCATAGAAAAAATAATAAACATTCAGTATAAACAAATGGGATTTGCAAATATTACAAATAATAATACATAATATTACTATGCGAAAAGTTTAAATAGGGAATATGTATGTATATGCCTTTATGAATAGAGAGTTTTCGAAGCGGTTTATTCCCTATGATGGCCGCTCATTGGGAGCACCTTTTACATTTATTTTGTATTATACAGAGTGTTTCATAACTTGGTGGCTGACCATAGTCATAGTTTTTTGAATAGAACAACTTGTATATTAATACATGTATGTATTTCCCGTAAAATTTTTAGCCAAAAAATAATAAGGTAGTATATGCCTAAAATTTAAAGTTTTTGATTTATTACCATTTTTCTGAAAAATTTAATATTTTGAAGAAAAATATATCTTCAAAAACCGACGTACTGGAGAGGCCACAATTTTTGGTAATGTTGTTCATAATAAAAGGACCTATATAGGCATGTTTGATATTTTTTCCACTATCATTTACATGAGCAGAAAACTGTATTAAACTTATATGACACTATTTTTTTCAATTAGAACAGCCTGTATATCACTTCATCTTTGAACTGCTTACTAAATTTGACACCAGAAATGTGTTTTTTATTTGAATACAGTATTTTTGTACTGGAGGAATGACAAAGATATTATTTATTAGTCCAGAGAGTTTACCTTGAAGAAAACGTCCCAGAAACGATGCCTTTAGAAGAGTAATGGCCACTTTCATTACTAATTTTAGTATTTCTTATTCAAAACCACGGCAACCTAAATATGTGATAAACGATGAAAATCAATTACAAATTCCTATGGCCACAACAGAAAATCTTCACGACAGTTCCTATGAAATAAGTCGTTTGCTGGATGTTAGCCAAACAGCATTGCAATCACATTAAAATAATAGTATATTACATATTAAGGTTGAGAAGATGAATATTATTGCCCGAGTGGCGAGATTAAATTCCGAGGCGCGCAACGCCGAGGAATTTAAGCCACAAGGGCAATAATAGTTTTCTCAACCGTAGTAGGTATGTATACTATTTTTTGTACTATAAATTATGAATAAATTTACTCATATATGTAAGAATGCCCTTGTAATAAAACTTCATATAAACAAATAAGTGGACTATATTTTGATGTTGACAAATAAGTTTTTACATAAATGCTGAAACTAAAAGCCAAGTATTTATTAGATTATTTTTCACTCCATTTATAATGTCTGAAGAGTTTAGATGTACACCACCTGAAATGCGCCAGATTGCAGAACAGGCAATTGAGTACTTGCTTCTGCATAAATCTAAACACTTATACATGAAAACATATTTAGAATCTAAAAAATGGTGTAATTCCAAAAATACAGTAGTAATTTCCAAAAACGTACTTCTGGTTTATTTTCAAGAATATTCAAAAAATAAAAAAGCCTCGACTTTATGGGCGCATTATTCAATGTTGAAAGCTACACTTGGCCTAAAAGAGGATATTAACATATCAAAATATTTTTAATTAGTCGCCTTTTAAAAAGAAAAAATGAAAATTATAAGCCCAAAAAATCATTAGTATTTACTCCAGAGGAAATTATAAAATTCCTTACTGAGGCACCCGACGCATGTTATATTGCAACTAAGGTATGTTTATATATTAATACTATGAAATTATTGGCAATTTATAACCCTGTAGACTGCTCTTGTAATTGGTGTTGCTGGTGCATGCCGAAGTGATGTGCTGTGTAATTTATTAATTTCTGATGTCATCATGAAAGATGATTTAATTATTATTCACATCCGCAATAGCAAAAATGGTTCGTCTCGAAAGTTGATAATAATGGAGCCACTTTGGATAAAAATAATTAATGACTATTTAAAAATTAGACCAATTTCAGATATAGCAAAATTCTTTATTAGTGTACGTAATGGTAAATGTGTTAGACAAAACATTGGATATAACACAATAGGACAGATGCCAAAAAAAATTGCCGTTTACTTAAATTTACAAAATCCACTGTTATATACTGGCCATAGTTTCCGTAGAACCTCGGCTACACTTTTAGCTGTCAATGGTGGTAATATCCTTCAGTTAAAACAACAAGGTGGTTGGAAATCTTCTAGTGTAGTTGAAGGTTATATAGAAGATTCCCTAGTAAATTAAAGAAATATAGCATGTATGTTACAAGGTCTACCTACATCTACTTACGCAACCACACCTGCAATAAATACAGGAGTTTTCGATATGAATCAAATTCCATTAACATCAGCAGTACAATCAGGATCTATTTCGACTGAAGATATCGTAAATACTTATGGAATTAACTCAATTAATAATACCGTCATTATATTATAAAATACAGATCTGCACAATTCAGGTTTTTTAAATAGAATTGAACCATCAATAAATTTGACATGCCATAATTGCACTATCAATTTAAAAATATATAAATAAATTAAATAATTCTTCACATCTCTAATAGTTACGTGTTATATTGTTTCCATATTATACTATCATACATATTTTGCTATTGTTAATCTAAAATACAGTTATTTATTTTACCTTAGAGGTAGAGGATTTATAAGTTTTAGATTTTAGGTATGATTTATGCTATAAATCAACGATGATATGCGGATATACGAATGTGAAACTGGCCGAAGGGGTCAAACTACAATGAATTTTGACGGTTGACATATTACTGCGATTGCATGGTTGCTGCATGCGCTTTATTTGTTGTCATTATTCACCTATGTCAATAATATGCTCATTATTTACCTGTTATTAGTTCAGGTGGAGAAATGTAATTTCATGGCGTTTTATTATGTGTAAAAATGCTATATTTTATTACTGGTACAAAAAATTAATTTTATTCGTAATAAATAGGTACATATAAATATTGTATTATGCAGCCATCATTTTGAAGAGTGTACTGCCAATGGACAATATCTAAAATTAGCGCCCAAGAATTCTTTTTGATAATGTGATATTCACGAATGAAACTGCTTTCCATAGGAACGGAATAATTAGCAGAAGAAATTTTTATTATTCGAATGAAGACGCTCACTTAGATTATCAGCATAGGTGCAGCACAAATAATCGGATCGACTCGTATTTCTTTTAAGCCATGTAGTGAAATTATTGGAAGATATTTCACTAAATTTAACATGTGGATGCAAAAAACAGCGAACCACCACATTCTATACGACAGGCAGGAAATATTTTAAATAAAATGTTTCCAGGGAAGTAAGTAGCTAATTGAGGCCCTATCTACTAGCCTGCTAGGTTTTCGGACATCACAAAATTAGTTTTTTTTATAAGGTAACGTAAAAGAGCAAATATATAATATACCTGTCAACAGAGGAAGCTATGCGGAAACACATTCGACAAATATTTATAAAACCTTTTACAATTCAACCGTCTAACCTTATTCATTTAATGAGATATCTGTTTTCTTTAGAAATGAATTTAATTTCGCTGTTAAGGGTCCTCACTTGTGAATGGGAAATGTAATATTGGTTGCATAGCACATAATTTAATAAGCCAAGGATATCCGAGTACTTTTACATATAGGGAACATATAATAAATATTTGAAATAATAACTCAATATCTAAGCGAATAAAAATTCATTTATGACCAACTATTTACACATTTGTAACTGCGGGAAATATTTATAGCAGAATAACAATTAATTGTAATGTGGGTTGCCTAATTTCAATTTATTTTATATTCATTTTAATCAAAGTAAAGAATAGTTGAACGAAAAATAAGTGCACAGCCGGGTAGCTTTCTATTCAATTTATAACGTGAACCCAAGCAAACAAATCTCCTCCGAAGGATTTTTGAGAAAACTGGTTTTTAATATTTTGACATATTAATTAATTTTCTGTAATCCGATAATTTTTTTCTAAATTTGTTTCTTCAGCCGGGTAGATTACTAAATTCTTCATAAGTTGACGTTGAAAGGTTTTCTCCATCTTTAAAATCAACAAAAATATCTGGATTCTAAAATCTGCTATTTTGCCATTGTTGACAGATCCACTAGCGAAGACCTTTAAGCATTATTTTCAACAAAAATATCTGGATTCTAAAATCTGCTATTTTGCCATTGTTGACAGATCCACTAGCGAGGACCCTTAATGCTGCAAAACTTTTTGAACACTTGTTAATAATTTGCTGTTAAGGTGATCTTGCTGAAGCGTCCTCTACATGATGCGCTCGCCTGTGACGCTTACGCCTAGTGCCCTCTCTGCACACCATCTACTGTATAGTATTTTTGACTTATTCATCAATTTCTCGTAATTTCAAATGCCTGCCCACTCTTTCTATAGGAGGTCTTATTTCGCCTGTATTTTATATTCTTTAATTATGCGATATATAGTTGATTTTACCAACTCTATAATAAAAAAATGTTATATCGTATGAACATTGATCTTTATCAAACTTAGCGTTTTAGAGACGTTCATTATAATTACTATCTTTCCAAATTATTGGACGTTTACATTTTGTACATTCGATTTAAAACTTGTTTTTGTCGTGGGTGTTAAATTTAACTATTTGTTTCGACCTGTATGATCACTAATTTTTGTGACTTACTCGTACTTGAACGTACTGATTGTATTTATTAACATAGTAACATGTAATAAAGCATTTTGGCGCGATGTTTGAATCACTTTTTCTTATTCTAAGACAAAATATAATTAATTTTATTGTGTTTAATTACATTTTGTATGCAAAAAATGCAATATTTTGAAGCAAGAATGTAAATAGCATTTCTTGTCATTTATATTTTCACTTAATTTTAGGGCTGCCATTTACTAAAGAATTTTAAAGCAAATAGTTTGCTGTACATGGTTTAATCTTAGTGGTTATGTCAATCCGCAAAATTATCGACACCGGCCATCTGTAAATCCACATGTTTATGTAGGAAATAATGTAATCCAATTAAAGGAGGTGTTTTGTTTGGAATGTCACGTAGACGAATAATAGACCGAATTTCTTCCACGGTACAATTAATAAACAAAAGATACAGAAGTCTTGTTTTGGAAACTTTTATTGAACAACTCAATAGCAAGGCTATTGCGCATAATATAATTGAACATAAATTTCTCTTTGGTTCTACGTATACAAGACAGTACGTACATAAAAATAAACTACATGTTACCCGAGCTGTAAATTCTAATTACAGAGTTACAGAAGAAATAATTGTTAAAGTTTTCCATTCCTTAAAGGTTCATGTGAATACGTGCTTATAAAACATTTGGAACACCTGTTATAATAATTTTTAAACCCTTTGTAGAGTAAATTGCAAATTTTATTTTGTTAATCGTAATACATTCTGATTGCGATATAAGAATGACGTTTCAACGTTAAGCGCGCTTAATTTAATAGAACACAAATTATCCTATCATCATATTATATGAAATTTATATTTAATTATCATATGTATATCAAAAATTTAACACTTTAATAATTATGATCCAGTAAAAGTTATTTAGAATAGTTTACACACAAAACCGTACGTGCCCCAAGAATAAAATATTTGATTATATTTGATCTCCTGGTATTTTATATTTGTAGGTATGACTAAACTATCGAGTTGGATCTATTTGCAACGAAAGTAGTAAATCATGGTCAGCTTGCTCCTGTAAAATCATACGTTAACAACAAAAGGCGTATAAAAAATTTCGGGAGTCCAGAATTTATCCTGATTTATAATAATAATATCAACCTCAAAATATTAATTGCATTCTTTCGCAAAAACATAACAAAAACTGGATTTTTATTTGGAAAATATTCTAATTTTATAATAAACCAAACGTAAAAAATGTGATTTGTTCAAACTTATAGACTTAAAAATGTTTAAATCTCATGATTGTAGAAGACCGGCATACCACTAAATTACATGACATAGGGGAGCATGGCCCTTTATCCGTAATGCAAATCTTATGTTTAGTTGGATTAAGATTATATAAAAATAATATTGTTCTTAAATGTAAAATAATAAAAAGTAAAATAAAAAAAAAATTACTTTTACTTTTTTCAGAAAACTTTTGTGACATACGTACGTTATGTACCAAACTGATGCACTAGTATTAATGCAATCAATTCGCACCTGTAACTGAGAGATATCTACCTTGTTGAGAAGTCCCAAACAACTAATGAATGAACTTCTTAATACACTAAGTATGGGCTTATTACAAACAAATGGTTCTGCAGTTGAAAGTGTTATAATTAGAAAGAAAGAAATCAATGTAACAATAGCTTCAACAAGATTATCAATACCGCCTTGCTGATTATACGGTAAAAAAAGGAATCTAGCAATGTATAACATGGCGTTTCCTTGTATTATAACATAGGAATTCCACGCAATTACTTATTGCTTATTACTTTGTTATACATACTCGAAACCTGTATCTTTTAAAGATTAATGGAATAAAAGTGATTTGGCTCATACCTGGCAGTATTAATAAAATTACTTTCATTGTATCTTATATACAATTCGAAGAAGATATAGTATATAATGTACTCCCATTTTATAAATTACTAGACATCTTACTTACTGTTAAATTTAGAACAAACATTACAATTGCGACACATACCTAAAATCATCATATGTGTCGTACATTAACAAGACGAGATAGACAATATTTTTGAACCGCTCTGCACACTTTTTTGATTAACAATTTTCATTTTGAAATTTAATCTTTTGCACAGTACATTAAAATTAAACTAAATAATTAATATCTAATGGTGTATTGCAGCTTCCGCTAGTAACATACTATTATATATAAGCCAGTTACAAACTAAATATTATAAAAAAAAGAAAATGAGTGTGCTTAAAACCACACAGCAGAAGTGTAAACTTCATCAAGGCGAGGTTAACCCTCTCGTGCATAATTATTTCAAAGAATCGAGAAATTATTAAAAAAATATAATTTATTCCTCAAACGACAAAATTATATCAACTATGACTAAACAAAGCAAAAACTTATGGTATTTATCCTTTAATCCTAAAAAAAAATCCTGTCCCCTGGAGTGGACATTATGCACCCACGGTCTCAACGAGATTGGGTATGAAAATATTCAAAGCAGTCTGTACAAAGCGGTTCATTGCATTTTTTACAAATGTACTTAGTTTTTCTTTTGCAAGCGTTTGAATGGCATCGTCTTGCATTTTCAATTTCTGTCAATTTTGGCCAATGTCCAAATCTGTCCCCACGTACTTCAGGAGATGCATGGTTCATAGGTTCAGTATACTAGGTGGAGTAGCAGAACGTGGCCTGCCTCTCTTATTCTCTCTGTGTTGACCCATATTGATCAAAGCTCTTGCTACACTGGCTTTAAATTCTAGAAGGTCCATTTTGTTGTTTCCATTTTTTCGAAACAATATCCAAGCATTTACCACTGTTACATCTAAAGGATGCATGAATACTTTGATGTACCACCTTTTATTCCTTCGTCGAATTGGATATAATGCAATAAGTTGATCGTGAAGGTCTACTCCACCCATATTTTTATTATAAAATTGTACAGAAAATGGTCTACTAATTTCAATAACGCTGTTGGACGACTTTTGCCAACGTTGTACTGTATTCCGTGGCTCTAGACCTGCACAGGTAGAAGCTATGCAGATAGAATTATTATCTAGCCATTTAGTTATTGTAATGTTTCCCGATTCTGTACTTATAACATTTGCAGTTCCTCTACCCTGTCTTTTCATATCTTTATCCGACATCAATATAGAACTTGCATTCTGTAAACGACTGGATCTTAGAGTCCCCGTTGCCCATATTCCTCTTTGCTTTAGCTCTTCTAAGAGTGGTAGTGAACAACATAGGTTGTCAAAAAACAATTTATGGTTTACTTGGGGTAAATCATCACTTAGACGAAGAACTACATCTGCACATGCACCCAATGCACTTATTCCATCTCGGTTTCCTGCAGCTCCTTGGTAAACTTCAAACCGATGCATGTAGCCACTTACACCTGCTCTTACCCAAACTTTAACACCCCATTTTGTCGGCTTTTTCGGAAGATATTGTTTTATTCCTAATCTTCATTTTAGAGGTATTATTTGCTCATCAATTGATTGGTACTCTTCAGGATCTGCAGCACTAACAAAATTGGCTTGCAGCTGGTCCAGAAATGGTCGAAGTTTTTTTAGTTTATCTGTGTTGTCTTTTATCAAATCGACGTTATTTACAAAATGGAGAAAACGTAGGATCAACTCGAATCTGTTTACAGACATATAGAGTTTGCAATTAGATTCATTCTCAAGCCCTCATCACTTGACCAATACAGACGTATTCGTGGATATCTTATGTAAGACATAACTAAATTTACACCCAAAAAAACAAACAATTCCTCTTTAGTGAGACCAAAATTTAGTTTACCATTTTGCCCTGCATATACATTTGTTTGAAATACGATATCATCCATCATATCTTCAGTGAATAAAGACAAAAAATATTCTACAGGAGTAGTTCCTTGAATATTTATTTTATCAGATCCTAAAAATAGTGGTAGTGTTGCTGGTCCATACATGCTATCCACATTACGCCACACGTAGCTCTTTTTTGTTTTCTTTTTGTTTTTGTTTGCTGCCAAGGAACGCAATTGCTCTAAAGGCAATTCATCCTCACTGTCCCAGTCATTTTCTTCCACATCATCATCAGGTTTATGAACAGCTTGTTCTTCTTCATTGCCTGATTCTAAATCAGATCCGTCAGGCAGATGATAATTAATTATATCATTTTCCACCCCAGCGTACTCGTCATTTCGAACAATTGCAGCAAACGGTGCTTCCTCTGGTTCTTCATCGCTGTCCAGATCATCGAAAATCACGTGCTACGAAACAAAATCAAGTTTCACTAGAATGCCGAAACTGCATGATGTCCATTACAATGGACGCGTGAACAAATTCATTTTTCTTATTATCTATGTAATATTTTCCCAAATTTTTTTAGTGAATACATTCTCTACAACCTATTTGAAATGTTGATAATTTTTACCTTTTTTCTGGAACGTCCATAAAATGATTTTACACTAATTTCTGAACACAAAATCTCCTCCATTGCAAAACAGCTGATCACTGCATAACGTGCTGCATAACAAATGCCTCAGCTGCTACATTTAGAGAATTCGACTATAGATGGCGCTACAAACCACTTATACGACGTCCACTGAAGAGGCTAGTATGCATTTCCAAACATTTTTGCTAAGACAAAAAAAAAATCTGACCTTGAATGTTCTGTCCACTGTAGTGGACTCAATGCATGAGAGGGTTAATAATACGAAATACACGCGTATAATATTCAGTAACGTATTAAATAAAACGTATAATATATATATATATATATAATATACGACAGATGCGTCATGCTCTCCCATGTAAAGGTCGGTTGGACGTATGTTTATATATATATATATATATATATATATATATATATATATGAAACACACACATATATCTATATACGTGCGAGTAGATTTCTTGAAAATTTGCGGCTTATATTAAATTGAAAATTACTTGCTTTCTTTAAGTTAATTAATGAACTTAGGGAAAAGAGTAATTTCATTATCGAAGACTAACAATGTTAGTTTCGCCCAAATGCTCGTCAGTCCGATAATGAAATCAGACCTTTTCCCTATTATTTTCGATTTGTATTTATACAAACTGAAGTGATCTTAGCAAGCATGAGAGAATTAATTACTTAATTCACTCTATGATACAGAGGAAACATATTTATATGTTTTGCCTCCTACCGACTTGAAACACATATTGTGTACGCAACGTCGGTATTAATGAAAAATCCTTATTTCATTCAGGATAATTGTATTAATTTAATATGCATTTGGGCGAAACTAACATTGTTAGTCTTCGATAATGAAATTACTCTTTTCCCTAAGTTCATTAATTAACTTAAAGAAAGCAAGTAATTTTCAATTTAATATAAGCCGCAAATTTTCAAGAAATCTACTCGCACGTATATAGATATATGTGTGTGTTTCATATGTATTAACAGATACGGCTAAGAATTTGATATATGTGTTTAATGCATATTAAAAACATATTAGATTAATACAATTATCCTGAATGAAATAAGGATTTTTCATTAATACCGACGTTACGTACACAATATGTGTTTCAAGTCGGTAGGAGGCAAAACATATAAATATGTTTCCTCTGTATCATAGAGTGAATTAAGTAATTAATTCTCTCATGCTTGCTAAGATCACTTCAGTTTGTATAAATACAAATCGAAAATAATAGGGAAAAGGTCTGATTTCATTATCGGACTGACGAGCATTTGGGCGAAACTAACATTGTTAGTCTTCGATAATGAAATTACTCTTTTCCCTAAGTTCATTAATTAACTTAAAGAAAGCAAGTAATTTTCAATTTAATATAAGCCGCAAATTTTCAAGAAATCTACTCGCACGTATATAGATATATGTGTGTGTTTCATATGTATTAACAGATACGGCTAAGAATTTGATATATGTGTTTAATGCATATTAAAAACATATTAAATTAATATATATATATATATATATATATATATATATTGTTTAGCATTTTTCTTGGCCGTATTATATTTTATACGATAACCCACGACAATTCTCATATATAAATCATATATATAAATAGACGAAGATGAATACTAGTTTACGATCCCCGCGCTTGGTCTAATAGTTAAGTGCCGGCCTCTCACCCAGGCGGCTCCGGTACACATCTGCTCTGGGACATGAATTTATTTATTCATTTAAATTTCAATTTAATAGAAATTAAATACCTCTATATAATATATTTATCTTGTTCCCTTAGTCGACTCGAGCCGACATTACCCGAACGAGCGTTACATATCCAAGCGTGACGGCCAGTCTTCTTCAGTGCCTACAATCAGCGCAACGCGCCCAAAGAAGTTTACACTTCAATAAAGTTAGTAAATATTACTTTTATGGGCCTATATTTTATTTAACACTTGTCTATTCTGTTTAGTAGGCACACATTGTTGACAAATTTTTATTGTTTGGATGACAATTATAACAAACATCAAAAGGTAATTATAACAAATGTCAAAAGGTGTATATTGCTGCGCTCCAGAATTATAATTATTTGGTCTGATAATCGATATTAGAGCGAGCAGATATTAGATCACGTGACATGTTGGTAATGTAAGGTGTCGATAAATAAAGAAACGAATTCGGGCCATGGGAACAACTAGGGAACTTCGAAAATAGGAAGTGACAGGCCGTGTTATGTGATGGAGGAAGAAATATTTTTCATTATTATAGCCAATGCTGTATATCTGATTGTAAACGAAATAATGTCTTCTGACGAGGAAGAAGAAGCAAAGAACATTTAAGGATGTTCCCAAGTACCTTTAAAAAATTGTTGGGACAAATTCATGATTCTGTTGATGAATTACATGCAGTACACTGAACTAAACTTATTAATATCAGTGTTGTTTTCTCTGTCGATACTCTTAAACAGCTCCCAGATTTGTCGGCTTGTTTCTCTACATATGTTTCAATTTCTTGCACTCTGTCAGTAGGATGTATAGTAAATTTTTTCTACTCCCATACTTTAATTGTTTATTAGATATGCCGAACTTGTACTTTAATGATGTCCATTAAGATACAGATTTTCATTAAGATACAAGTTTATATCCAATAGGAATACGACATTCCAATATTCAATCTATATTCAATATGGCGACTGCATATCTGACAGATATGAACATTAATTAAATGTGACAGTTCTCTGCAATTTACTAGTAAGTAGTTAAAATTTGTGCTTTTTTGAACATATCACCGGTAAAAATGAGAGGTAATGACAGTGAAATGTAAAATTTGACTCCATAAGAAAGCCTTAGTAGCCACGACCAACTTATTACCAGCTAAATTTGCAAAGATGTACGGAAAATTTTACGCTCAATTTATGAAATGGAATATTCAAAAAATAATGTTTTATTATGGGGTCGCAGAAAAAATAGTGTATGCAACTCGAATTTAATGGCTATTAAGACACTCGTATTCATTACAATACTCGCCTTCGGTTCGTATTGTAATTTTCTTACTCGTGTCTTAATAGCTATCATTAAGAGGGGCTTTTACCTATCGAAAATTAAGGCATCGCCGTTTCGCGTTTTTTAAACTCATTTTGTAAGTTTAGAATCTCAAATTTTGGTTAGTGATGCAAAAGGCATACATTTATAATGTCAAGGTCAGCTTTTGTACTAATTTATTTTCTTAAGAAAGTTATGTATTTTAGAAATAACCACAAAAATGCATGAATTTGATTAATGTCTACTAACTAAGGCTGGTACACAAAAGAAAAAAACGACCTCTACGCGCCAGCTGCACATTTGATGTACGATATAAAGAAAAAATCAAATTTATGTAATTATTTTTAAAGATAAAAAACATTAAATAGTACCTAAACATTGTCATACACATTTTTACACGAGGTTTTTCGCGTCGTCTATCCCTACTTTACGGTATCTCTACCGGTCCTAGCAAAGACGAAAATCTATCGGAAAAATAAATGCGAGAGACAGTTTAATTACAAACTGTCTCTCGCATTTAAATGTCATATATACCTATAATATTCGAGTGTATAATAATATAACAGTTATGGGCAAGCGAAAATTGGCTTATTATAAAACATCAACAACAACATCAGTTCCGTAAGTACTCATTCTTTATACATTATGTTTCCTATCTATAGTATTTCTTTATCTATGACAGAATCTGTGAATAAAACTGAAGCGCTGTGACAGAACCGAATATCGTCAACCTCCACTTACTCACACTCCCTTGCGTCTACCCGTACCATAATATACTATTAAACAATTGGAAACAGTACGTTAATGTAGGTATTATGCCTTGCATTTAATTTTTAAAATGTAAGAGGCATGATGGCAAATAGTAAAAATTAAATTAACTTGACAGGATCAATAAAATATTTTTTCATACCGTTAGTTTCCACCAAAATGATTTCTCCATCCTTAATATATTCTTAATTGGGAGTTATCACTACCTTAAAATTCAAATAAGGCACTTTTTTATATGTTTTAAACAATTTTTTGGTAGTATGGTTAGTTTAACGACAGTTGTTCAATACAGCTTAAACATAACCATAACGCAGACACACCTGCTATAACCTCACATTGGCTAAATTCGAAACCTCGCTCACAAAACTCGGAGCGAAGCGAGCAAGCTCTACTAGATCACAGATTTTTCAAAGAACGCAAACACATTCAGCTCAGTTTGATCTCGTTACAATAAAAAAACGACGTCGAGTACTCTGAGTAAAAAATGTAATTCTGGAATGCAGCAATAATTTTTTGACACTCCTGAAATTGCTCAGATAATTTTGCAACATTTCAAGTTTGACGCCGGTTGTCAAAAGCGACTCAACCATAATTAGTCCACAGATTGTTTTAGCGGCATTTCCAATTTAAACTATTTCAAATGTTTGTGTTTTCGTCAAAGCAATAATTAAAATTTAGTGAATTTTAAAACTACGGGAGTATCTCATTTATTATTATGCGATTGGTTGGACCGTGAAGTTCAAGTTGAAAGTAAAGCAAGAAACAATAGAGAAACATTTTGAAATGCGCATTTAAATATGGATTTCGACATAATCTGAACATATTAATTTAGAGAATAAAATACATTTCAAGCATTTTTTAAAGCAAACAAATATTTCTTTAAAAATATAATTTAAGTAGAATTATTAACAAATTTTATATTTTTATTATATGATAAGGTATTTTAGCAACACGCAAAATGTGTGTTTACTCAACAAACTTCTAATAAGATTAGCACTTCCATTTTATTCAATTCTGCACTCTATTTTTTACGTTATCGATAGTGAAGTACATTTTTGTAAACAAATACTGAGACTTACTTAATATGAAATTAAGGAAAACAGTCGTATAATAAGAATATTCCTTACGTTATAAATAATTCTGTTCCTACTCCTACCATATCCTTTCGAACCTCACCGAAAGACGTCTTCACCAAATATTTTTCCCTTGGAGTGAGCCCCGTTACAGGATCCGGCTCATTTGAACCCCAAAAATAAGATAAAATACCTCCCATGACTGGCTTATACGCTTGTTTTAAAAATCTCTAAAAAGAAATAAACAATTAACTTCAACAAATAAACTTTTTTCAAATTTTCTAAATTTTTTTTATATGTAAACATGAAATTAAATACATACGAAAATATATCTATATAACACAATTATTGTTATGTTACTTACTTTAAATCAAAAACAAATCAGTTATCTATATTTCTACTATCTAAACTATGCCGCAGCTGAAGTGAAATTCCATTAGACACTAAGCGCGCGAAACAAATTACAAATATAAACACCTCCCGTACATTTAATATATCACATTACGACTATGTGTATGTATATATTATATGTATACTGTACTCTCTCTTACGGGTCCTCGAATTTATGTTATTATTCGTATCGCATCGATAAAATGTAAATGTCCAGTAAAATGATAATACACATACATTTATTTGAACTAGCTCAATTTGTAAAACAGAATACAAAACTGAGGTGTGGCCACCACACTTTCTTTCTTATACGTATCAGCGCTTAAAATTATAAAAAGTTGTAAATTAAGTTAAAAGTATTTAAATACTTTTATCTTCTTAAGAAATAAACCTTTGAGAAAGTGTGTTAGGTCCGAATTTTAAAAATTTTTTTTATACCAAAATTATTCAGAATCCTATTCTAAGTAGGCACATCTATTATCTTAATGTATCTCTATAGAATGCATATTTTGCCAGATATTTTCAAAAAGTGCTACTGTAGCGGCGATGACCTCATTTGAGGCAAATCTCTTCCCTGCCAGCGATTTTTTCAGGTTCTGCTTCGATTCTTCCTTGGTCTACGGTATGTAGTGGTGGATCCAAGCCTCATCCACGGTATGGTCGAAAATGATGGAGTAGATCCGCTATGAACCTCTAGCAAAATATTTCGAATTTTCGTGGCCGTTTTCCCAGCCATCCAGAAATGTTTTATCACTGCACGAAATTCGCTTTTATCCGTTTTTGCGAAACTGCCTGACTTGCTACACCAAAACACACTCTTAAATAACAACTATTGACAGTAGACGTCTGAAATTTTGACAGTTGCTATAAAAAGAGTTGCCCTTGCCGACCAATGAATTTACTTCAACCTTCGTGCAGCATCTCTTGCCGATTTCGGAAACATTTCAGGTCGCCTTCGTAGTTATATTTAAGATAAATATTGGTAAAATTCGATTTTACCGTTCGGTCTACCGTTTTTTTTTTCCAGGCCTGTCTGACTAACGTCTCCAGTTTGCACCGCAGCCAATAAGGCTTATTGGGTTCAACCTATGTTATTTATATTATCCACTCCAGCAATGTTGTATCCTGTACAAGTCTGTACAGGTCCTTTACTGAGTGTCTCTTGATCATCTCTGGATCTACGTTCGGTTGCCCAAAGATGCGTTGCCTCCTGTGATCCAGTGCCTCAAAGTTTACCAGGATATGCCCAACTGTTTCTGGTTCCTTGTTGCAGAGTCTACAACTAAGGTCTCCATCATACAGGTCTACCCTGTTGAGATGCACTTTAACAGGTGCATGACCAGTCAAGAGACCCGTTGTTGTTCGCAGCCGTTCCCTGCTCATGTGTAGTAGTTCTGTGGCTCTTTTATTGCATGGTTGTCCAATAAATTCCTTGCCATGATTATGTCCTGAAATTGTTGCTCAGTGATGCTTGTGTTTTTCATAAACCCAATCTTTAACGTGGCTTCGGGTCATACTTTTGGGTACCCTCAGAGCCGGTCCAGGGCCTATGAATCTTGTTTCTCATCCTTGTCTACCGTTTTTGCTGAAAATCTAATCAGATTTCTCGTAAATATTAAATTTGATATGAATAGGTATAACCGTTTGGCAGCTATTGTGGATACACAGACATAGACACTCATTTTTTAAAGACATCTGTTCGGTATCAGGGGACATCAAAACGTGGATATCTGCAAAAATCTTGAGGTTGAAAATTTTCGTCATCACAATTCTTCCTTATACTACGTGTAAGAAAGTAAAAAACAACGTTTTTTTCATGCCAAATTCGAATAGACTATTTAATAATGCATGCTCTCTTATTGAATATTAAATTGAAGAATGGCATCAATTTCGCACCCCGTGGATTCCAGTTTAGAATTCACGGGTTGTCTTTCATGCAAAATTGGCATAGAAATATGTTTTTTCACGACTATTGAATAATGCATGCTTTCCTGTAGAATATTAAATTGAAGAATGACATCAATTCTACACCCTGTGGATTCTAAACTGAAATTCACGGCCTCTGAACGAACCACGCCCTCGTATTTACGGAATCCACGAGCAGATCATCGAATCAGATTCCTTTGCAAAAAACATTAAGCACTGTCGCATAGAACTGTGAAAAAAATCTTTACATTTTAAAACGTCAAATATTTGTTGCTGATATTTCGCATCTAAAATCTATGATATATATTAAGAAATCAAACTTGGAGTCTGTGGCTGGAACTAAACAAAAACACTTCACACCTTCACCACACTAAAGCACAAGAGGGCTAAATACGTATTTCAACAACTAAGTTGTCATCATCAGTAGCACTGATTAAAAATAGTGCTGTCTACACACCGTAGCGTAACAGAACAACATTGATTTCTAATTTACAGAGTTGGTTTATTTATACTTTTACCTAGGCTATTAACTACTTCAGGTACTTAACAGTACCTGATCGTTGTACCGTTAGTAAGTATGACTAATTTAACGGTAAAACGATTAGGTACTGTTAATAAGGTAGTTAATAGCCTAGGTAAAAGTATAAATAAACCATCCCTGTAAATTGGAAATCAGTGTTGTTCTGTTACGCTACGGTATGTAGACAGCGCGATTTTTAATCAGTGCTACTGATGATGACAACTTACTTGTTGAAATACGTATTTAGCCCTCTTGTGCTTTAGTGTGGTGAAGGTGTTTAGTGTTTTTGTTTATGATATATATTGATAATACTGTATTAATTTTTTTTTGTATAGTTGTGGAGAAAGTGTAGTCTTCTTCGCGCATAATACCTACTGTTCGCATTTGTACATTTCGCCTATGTATTTGGTACCAGAGGAGTTTTGATTGGCCAATTTAAAATAATTAACCAATAAAGTAGCTCAGTGCCATATGCGGGTGCAGAATGGAATTCGGTGCGAAACTCATATGCGGAATGAAAGTTTGAAAATAGGGTCAGATGCAGGTGTACAATGTGGTGTCAAGCCGCAATGCGGAATGTCGGCAAACATTAATAATAATTGATTAAACACTGAAATTGTTGCGTTCAGATAAATATGTTAATCAAAATGCCATATTGCATTATATTATCTCTAATATACTCGTACTATAGGTATATAGGTACATTTTCTTTTATATCATGTTTCTGTATGATTTATCATATAGAAAATATACCGGTAAGTTTTCGGGTGAAGCAACGACAGAGGAGTGTCCAAGTCCCCACTATCACTCGCTACAGTTATCGTATTCCCCGACGCGAACGGCTGTTACCCAAGCGCCTCACTGTATTGAAATGAAATGAGTCGATACGCTTCGAGGGGAGTACATATACGTAGTCGTTCAGTTGTGGGGACTGATACATGCGCTATACAATCGTTGCGTTACCAGAAAACCTACCGGTATAAGTAATGTAAACACAACTTTAGTGTATGAATAACATAGGAAACTAATTATGATGTATCGTACATCTATACGCCTAAGTCGTGGAACTCACTATTAGTGACTTGTTATATGCTTTATAGCGTTCACCTGGTTTGCTGCCACATTTGCTGCTAAATTATGCCTTCTTTTTTGCCCCTTTTTGGGAGCTTCTAGTTTTGCTGGACGCCCACGTGGTGCTCTTTTGCTTCCAAAAGGGTGCAAATATGTTAGTGTACAATTGATTTATCCCTAGAAAGGATAAAAGTGTTTGATGAAAAAACAATTTGGAAGTGTGACCAATACAATAAGTATAAATGTACCGGAAGAGTTCACACAGTGCCAGTGGGAGATTAAGTAGTGGAAAGTACAAACCACAACCATGTTGCAGATGCATAAATTACAAGAAAAGAGAGTTTGTAATAGAATAAAAGAAATGGCTCCACAAGTTGAAGTAAGACCACAAGGTATACTAGCTGCTGTTTCGCAAAATGTTTGTTTGGGTGCAATTGGTCAGTTACCTTCCATTGCATCCTTAAAGCGAACTATTCAACATACAAGACAAAAAAAGAAAGCTATTCCGGCAAATCCTAGAAATACCGAAAGAAATTCAACTTTATGGAGAACTATGATCACTGCTATGCTGATCGAACATTTACGTGTACTTTTCTACTATTTGGTCAGCTGTATACAATCCATGACGTATAGTATAGCAACGTTGTACCGACAGTGTATGCTCTTCTTCCCAATAAGACTAGGGAAACATACACTTGACTCTTTCAAGAAATAAAAACCTTAAGACCAGGATTACGATCTCCAACAATAATGGCGGATTTTGAAAGAGCAGCACTTAGTGCTACACAAGAAGAGTTTCCTACAATCAGAATCCGTGGTTGCTTCTTTCATTGTACGCAATCTTTGTGGAGAAACATCCAAGATACAGGATTGCAACAACTTTGTACAGTAGACACGAATTTTGCTCTGCATCTGCGACAACTGGCTGCTCTTGTGTTCGAAACCGGAGAAAATGTAGTTGCAACGTTCGAAGAGCTATTGAACAGTGAATTTTATACTCAAAATGAATATTTGCTATTATCATTCACGGACCAAAGAAGACAACCACAGTATTCAAGAAATATTTGGAATTGCTTTGAATACACAGAGGAAAATATACCGCGTACAAATAATTCTGACGAAGGATGGCACAACAGTTTCTCCTATATTAAATGCAGCACATCCAAATTTATGGAAATTTATCATTGCGTTAAAGAAAGAATAAAGTTTTAATTGTTTAAAAGTTGAGCAGTATATATCTATCTGGAAACGAACTGAATTTTATAAATATACGTCGCAGCGAATAAAAGCCATTTGTCACAAATGTGGCAATATACCAAATTTGGAAAATTTATGGGGAAATGAATGAAAAAAAGACAAAAACACGTTTAAAGACGCCAGATATTACCTGCCAGTGCTAAGCCTGGATAAAGTGTGAAGGAAAGCGTCTAGATCTGGATAGAACACCAAAAGACGAAAAAACAAAAATTTATAAAATTATAAATTCTCACTTATTTTTCAATAATTCGGCGTAGCGAATAAAAGACCTCTTTTTTGCGCGATCAATTGCACAAGTCTTTTTTTCACCAGCGTCTTTTTTCGCCGGTATCCATCTGACGCGTGCTCAAATGAGCGCGGCCAATTGTTTAAAACTAAATTGACTACAAAATGTTGCCATATTGTCATGTTACCGATAACGAGTGTTTTCGGACCATTTAAAAAGTTTCCTTCGAATACATTAACACAGTTTTAAAGAGTAAGGTATGGCCATGTGTTACCATGGTTACATCGTATATTTATTACACATGGCATATTTCTTCTCAGTTGTAACAATATGGCTTACAAATTAGAGCTATAGAAGCATATTTATAATTTAGTTGGCAAAATGCCTAAACGGCAAATTGTAAACCCTTTACCGTTACACTCGCTTCTCCTTAGGATTGTCTTGGCAGAAAGGGAGGCACATATGGCGCTAACGGTAACTAGAATAATGTCATTCGGTCGACAATTAGGTATGTGCCCATTTACCGGAGTTTCACACCTGCAGCTTCGCCCAATTAAATTTATGAAAGTTTATTGTGTGTCACCTTCAACCTACCTTACCTTACTTCCCTAGTGTGCGCTGGAAAAGATGGGGTGGAGCCTATGCCTCTAACTCTCGGTTTTAGGGGATGGGTCACTCAGAATACTGAAGGTGGATGACTTTTAGGCGCCAGCTGTCATTCTATTTCAGGCCCACTCCAATAAGTTACTTATTCCGACAGCGAAAATAACTTAGGTACACTAGGTATAGTAAGACATTCATACACGATGTAAACAACAATAACAATTTTATTAAATAAGATTGGAATTATATATGGCCCAATAAGATGCACAGTAAAATTATAATAAATCCACAATTGGGTGGTTCACCTTATATATTATTGTATATTTAAATAAACTATAAAAGCCAAAAGAGCCTAAATACGCTTAAAAATTTAAATTAAATTCAGGTCTGGCAACCGCAAGAGTGCACTTAAAAATGATTTTTAAAAAAAAAACGAAACATGTATACATTCAATTATTTGTGTTACAAAAGAAATTAATGGCGGGGAACGAGATCTCGTTTTACATTTAAGCCTCTACAGTCATTACATGCTGTAGATGTCTATTTAAAGAAAAGAACAAATAATTAACTAGCTACAACATTTATGAGAACAAAAATTAATTAAAAACTGCAAAATAGGCTACTGACCTGACGGAAATTAACTAGCAATTAAATTGGATAGCTTTAATCAAGCCGATCCGGTTGGCATCGGATACAAAACTTATTGAATCTTAAAGGTCCACTCAAAACGTTAATGAAAATGATTTCACAGGTAAAAGCGCAACGTATTCTAATGAAATTAATTAAAGCAAAACAGATAAATAGGTTTCCAAATAAGAATAATTATATATACATATCTTGACAGTGCATTTGATCCACACGAGGGATCGGTTTTCAATAAGGCATCCACAATAGAAATATATTAATTCCGGGTCCAAAATGATGTAGATTTGCCCACAAAGGCGATGGATGGTTCAAAAATTCCATCATATATTTAAAGCGCCCACGTGCTTAGCGGAAGATAGGCTAGCGTGATGGCGGCGATACTTCCGGAATTCCAAAACGTGTTCGCTCATAAATGCAATCGACAGTACGATATAAAATAAAAAGCTAAAAGGGGAAATACACTAAACAAGGCATTAGTCAGGTGAAAGAGAAATTAAGAAACTTTGTACGCTTACCGATCCAGTGATGTACTTCAAGCAACAAGAAAATCCTGCACCATCCCAGCAGAAAACTAATTCACTACCAAAATTATATTTATCACTGTTTAATCATCTACGATTTAACGTGTGAATTGTACGGTAAATAGACAAAACAGTCCATTAATTTCAGTGAACACTGATTGAAGTAATTGGATCGTTTTTTTTTAAATCAACTAAATGGTTCGATCGATATCGGAAGAATGAATTGACAAGAACACGAGGCCGGGTTACAAGGTGTCAAGGCGACATCTAGCAAGTTGAAGGTGAATTGTTACATAAAATATTTAAGAGATAAGGGACACCTTAATAAGAACCAAACAAAGAAATAATTAAATAAAAATAATCGCAGATAATTATGCATCGACGTAAGGAATATAACAACATTAAACGGAAGGAAAATCTTAATGCTTTCTAATACCATAACCAATGGTACACACACAACACCGCTGCAAATTGAAGGAAAAATAAACCAAGTTTTAAAAATGAAAGGAACCACTTAATTACACGAGGTAATTAAATAGAAATAAATTAGATGAAAATTCCTCATCCCACAGAAAATAATTATACGTAATTCCAACAGTAAACAAAAGATTAATTCTGGGCGTGACCTGACTTCGCGCGAAAAAGTTCAAGATAAATGTAGAGCGTCACTCGCAGGAAATGCAACAAAACTTATAGAACGCTAATAAGGTATAAGATACAAAAAAAAAATGTAACAATATTTCTACAAGTGTCAGAACCTACCGAAAAGTGGATAACCAGGAAAGCTTGCTGCACCCAGAAATCAAGAAAGACTTCATCACTTTGCTGAAAACCTTATTGCAAATTAGCACGCCGTTTTCATGTTTCTAACACAACAATTGAAAGATAAATAGAAAAAATAACTTAAAATATAGAAAGACAAAAGTGTCCCAAAATACACGGCAGCTCATCTCGAAAGAATTCCACGATGTTGTCGAAGTTTGAGACAAGACCGTTTTGCTGGAAACAAAATAATCATTGTGGACAATGAAAAGTATTTTCCGCTTATCAATGCGGAAATTCCGAATAATGCTAGTTTGTACACAAGAAATGTAGATAAGACTCCTGATGAAGTAAAGTATAAAACAATGTCAAAATTCTCACAAAAAATCATAGTCTGTTGCGCTGTTTCTGAGGCAGGAATTTGTCGACCTTACATAAGGGATGCGGGAGAAGAAGCAGTAACCGCCAATTTTAACATTCAACGTTGCCAAAATTGATTAATTTAATGATTTGGATGATAGTGAACATCATCCAAATAATGATATATTATGTTTTAGCCTGACTTGGCTTCAAATCATTACGCTAGAGAGACAAGACTTTGGTTCGAAGCGCAAAACATACCTTTTGTGCCTCGTGCGCGTAACCGCCAAACCTGCCTCAAGCTAAGCCTATTGAAACCTCATGGGCTTTATTAACTCAAAAAAAATCTACGAGAATGGTTGGGAAGCACAAAATGAAGCTCACTTAAGTAACAGGATTCGAACTAAACTTTCGTTCGCAGTACTCTGTAGGAATATCACAAATATTCCTACAGAGTACTGCGAACGACTTTTGCAAGGCGTGCGAGCAAAACAGCGTCACATTAAACAATTAGGACCGTTAGGTGTTTTATAATGTTAAGTTTACAAAGTACAAACCATGTTAAATGTTACATGAAAAATTCGAAATAGTAAAGTTTTCCGAAGGTGTAACATTTTTCATTCAAAATAGTTCGAAAACTTTCGTTACTCCCGTTATTTAAGTAATTATTCAAATAAAACAGGTTTTATCTAAATTGTATTGAATGTTGTATAACTCTGTATATGCGTTATCTGACGGTGTTAAAGTTTGATCTTGAAATATGTAAATGTATTTTAGTTTACATTTTCTGAATGGTTCGAAATGTGATCTGATGCTTCAACTAATGGATACTATTTATATATTTTTATTTTCATTTCAGAATATTAGACTCAGAAAAACAAACAATTTTTCACAATAAAAGTATGAACGTCATCAATGCAATTAAAAAAAAACTATTATTACTTATTGCTATAACAAATAATAAATTTACATGCGTATTTAGATTCAATGTATGACAATAGTTATATCTATCACTCGCTTGTTATTCGTTCCATAGCTACGAAATTAATTTCATACAGACATTTACGTACTGAAAAGGATTTATAAGAAGTCAAAAAAAAATTCAATTTTACAGAATTAAATAATTATCAGTGCTGAAAGCAGAAAATTATAATTAGAATGAGACAAAACTTTTACCAATTAATTTTTAACTATGTAAATGCATAAACGAAAATTATACAAACATAAAACATGACAATTGCTATGTCCAAAGCAACGTGAATTCAAATAAAAAATTTTAAGTACATAAAAAGCTGTGTAAAAAGTAGAATACTAAATACTGGAAAACTGTTCAGGTAGGTATCGGCATCTTGATAAGAGCAAATTGGCACTGGGGGTCTTCAAATTTCTAGATTTTTGGCATGTCTCTGCTTATATTGTAGTGTTTAAGTTTTTATATGTACTCGCACGGCTTTGCCCGTGACGTCTTTATTATTATGTCTGTTCTCGGGTCTAAAAAATGAAGTGTGGCCACCACACGACTTTCTTATACTTATGAGAGTTTCAAACTAAACAATTTTAAGAATTTTTTTATACAAAAGTTATTCAAAATCCTATTGTAAGTACTTCCATTATCTTAACAAATCTTTGTAGAATGAAAAGAAAAAAGTGCTACTCGCTAAGAGTAAATGTGTTACTTCCAGTCCGAATTTTTAAATATCATATATACAAAAATATTGCAAATCCAGGTCTAAATACTTTTGTACTCTTGATAAATATATATAGAATGCATAATTTATGACATATTTGCAAAAAATCGCTATTCGTGATTGTGAGTGGTACTTCCGGGCCTAATTTTGAATTTTCTTTTATACAAAAGGTATTGAAAATTAATTTCTAAATACTTTTATACTCCTAAAGTACCTGTCTAAAGAGCGTGACTTGCAAAATATTGGCAATAAACTGATTTTCGATAAGAGTAAAAGACCTACTTCCGGTAGGAATTTCGAAAAACTTTTATAATAAAATTCTTGTCATATTTAATTTTGTACATAGGAATTCTTTATAAATTTGTTTAAACCTATTAGTTGACGAAATATTGGCAAAATTCGATTTGTTCACTGAAGTAAACTACTACTTCCGGTCTGCCGATTTTTCTGAAAATCTAATCAGATCTCAAGAGGGAGATTAAACTCGTAAATACGAAATTTGGAATTAATAGCTATAGCGGTTTGACCGCTATCGTGGTCACACACACAGAGAGGGACTTTTTTTAAAACCACTTTTTCGGTATCTTCAAAACTTGGACAACTGCAAAAATCTCGAGGTCGAAAATTTTCATCATCACAATACTTCCTTATATACTACGTATAAGATAGTAAAATATGAAAGAGAAAAAATTAATTTTATGAATGAGTTCCACCTCTACCCGACATGATAAAACTACCCAAAATAACACAAAACATTAACTACATTTTTATAGATTAAATTTTAAAATTCTGTTTTTGAGGTGAATTGAGTAACTTAACTGTGTGCATAGATTGTAAGAATTTATTTACATCCGATTTTGATTTGGCTGTTAAATTATTATATTTTCTGGTAGAGAAAGATACTGTTTACTATAGTCCGTCTCAACCCCATTATGCAGTACAGGTTTAATAGGGATATTGCATCTCTTATTATCTTTAGTAGTCTCTTAATAACGCCATCTTTATCCGGTTGCCTTGTTGCAAGTTCTATTATGCTAAGTATATGGGTATATGAATAATCGTTGCTGTCAATTGTCAGTTTTTGCCGTAGTGTGTACACTTTTATATTGTCTTTAATTTATCTTATAATTTCAGTTAAACCGTTCTTTTTAGCAAGCATATTATCTTTTTCAAGCATTTAAAAGTAAGTATGCATACCTATATCTATAATTCTGATAAACGTGATAACCTATACCGATAGGTCTAGCTCGGAACGGGCCATAGTCAGCAATGAGTGGCAACACCGAAACCCCCACCGAAACCTCTCTACCCGCAGCAACAGCACATTGCAGTTAAGAATTTAGTAAGACTTAAACCGCGCAAGGATATAGTCGTTTGCATATTCGTTCTGTATACGTAATTTGCCCATTTGTTTCAGACAAAATAAGGTCCAATTTATTATTATTATTGTATTCTTAGCTGCTACGGAAAAGTAATTTTAAGTAATAAAAAAACAATAACGTTTTCTAAAAGATAAAAGTAAAAAAATCAATAATTCTACAAAATAAATTCAAATTTTAAGAAAGTCACTCAAAATAGGAGCACGCGGAGTGGTATCGTACACACGTTGCCACATAGCACGTTCCATACGTATATTGTTGCCTATGTATGCCCGTCGCGGGCTGGACCTATCGGTATACATATACACATACTTTTTAGAGATTGCTACATGATATGCGTTTTGAATTTTAAAAAGTGGGACGAAAGAGTATTCTTATTGAAAGAGATGACATCATTAGGTGGAGACATAAATACTTACGAGACATCAGAAAATTCAGAGACGAAGGTATAGTTTATCATTTAATTTGTTATACTTTTATGTACATTACGCAATTTATTATTTGCTTGTAATTGTTTTATTTTTAGGTAGAACTATAATATATACTGATGAATCATGAGTGAATGCAGGACACTCGGTAAATACTGTTCAAAGCAGTCGAGTAGGGTACTTACGCCGATTCTGGCGCCTCCTCCCCCCACTCCTACTACCCCCCCCCCCCTCCCCGCAAGATAGGTAGAACCCTCTACCAACCCAACTGATATGGCGCCCCCTCGCAGTCGCCAACCCAACTAAAAATTGCAGATTTCATCATTACCAACCCAACTAAAATTGCAGATTTCATCATTACCAACCCAACTAAAAATTGCAGATTTCATCATTACCAACCCAACTAAAAATTGCAGATTTCATCATTACCAACCCAACTAAAAATTGCAGATTTCATCATTACCAACCCAATGTGACGCCCTCTGACGGCCACTAACCAAACTAAGAAATGGCAGATTTCATCATTACCAACCCAATGTGACGCCCTCTCACAGCCACTAACCAAGAAATAGCATCTCTCATGATTGCCATAATGCAGCATCCTCTCACGGTCACTAGCCAAACTAAGGTGACGTCAGACAAAATGGCTGACCATCAAGATGGTCTTTGTTTCTAGAGAATTCCTGAATAAATTACCAGGCTTGCTATCGCGCTTCTCAATGTACTTCAAACAGGTCTAAACATGTTTCCAGCGGAAACCGCAACGGCTGTATGCTTCTGTGATAGCCGCATGCTTGAAATGTATATCTTACTTATAAAATAAAATAAAACAAACAATGTATTTATTATTATTAATTAACAATATGACCAAGTTTCATACCCTCAAGATGGTCGATAAAAATATAAACTTTATATCTAAGATCGGCATACCATTTCAAAATTATAAAATAAATATACAGTCTGCTTCTGTGATAGCCGCACGCTTGAAATGCATATCTTACTTATAAAATAAAATAAAACAAACAATATTTTTAAGAAAAAACAATGTATTTATTATTATTAATTAACAATATGACCAAGTTTCATACCCTCAAGATGGTCGATAAAAATATAAACTTTATATCTAAGATCGGCATACCATTTCAAAATTATAAAATAAATATACAGTATGCTACTGGACGAGATAGCAACCAAGTATGAATATACAGGACGTTTCAAAGGTAGGGATTTTTAGAAAAGCAAGATGGCGAATCCAAGATGGCCGCCAAAAATCTAATAAACTAATGTCACGTCAAGCATCCAATCTATCAAAACCATGCACTCGAACTCCTATGAAACATCATCTCAAAACCATCGCTAGAATCAGCTCACGTCATGAAGCGGTTCTGAAACCCCTATATTAAAACCACACATTCAAACCACTATCAAATCCCTCTTTTCTCAAAAAGCCATCCAACCATCCATCAATCCATCCATCCATCCATCCATCCATACATCCATACATCCATCCATCCAACCATCAATCCATCCATCAATCCATCCATCAATCCATCCATCCATCCATCCATCCATACATCCATCCAACCATCCATCCAACCATCCATCCATCCAACCATCCATTAATCCATCCATCTGGACGAGATAGCAACCAAGTATGAATATACAGGACGTTTCAAAGGTAGGGATTTTTAGAAAAGCAAGATGGCGAATCCAAGATGGCCGCCAAAAATCTCATAAACTAAGGTGACGTCAGGCATCCAATCTATCAAAACCATGCACTCAAACTCCTATGAAACATCATTTCAAAACCATCGCTAGAATCAGCTCACAACCGGATCATGAAGCGGTTCTGAAACCCCTATATTAAAACCACACATTCAAACCACTATCAAATCCCTCTTTTCTCAAAAAGCCATCCAACCATCCATCAATCCATCCATACATCCATACATCCATCCATCCATCCATCCAACAATCAATCCATCCATCCATCCATCCATACATCCATCCATCCATCCATCCATCCAACCATCCATCAATCCATCCATACATCTGGATAACATAGCAACCAAATATTAATATACAGAACATTTCAAAGGTAGGGATTTTTAGAAAAGTAAGATAGCGAATCCAAGATGGCCGCCAAAAATCTAATAAACTAAGGTGACGTCAGGCGAAATGGCCGACTATCAATATGATCGATCAAAATATAAACTCAACTTCTAGAAAATACCCAACTCCATATCACGCATCACAACAACAACCACCACCACAACCACCCAACATAGTTTCAAACGCCACAACACCAGACCAACTTAGGAAGATACATCTAGCTCAAACACAACATACTTTCAAACACCACCACCGAGGATTTATATTTGACATCAGCATACCATCTCAAAATCATAAAATAAATATACAGTATGATACTGGATAACATAGCAACCAAGTATGAATATACAGGACGTTTCAAAGTAGGGATTTTTAGAAAAGCAAGATGGCCGCCAAAAATCTAATAAACTTCGGTGACATCAGGCATCAATCTATTAAAACCACTATCAAATCATTCTCTTTAAAAGCCATCATTCCAAAACAATACATTCAAATCATACATTCAGTGATAGACACATAAATGAAATGTATTTGTGCAGCCTAACAGTCAAAAAGCTTGATATCGAGCTTACCAGCATATTTCTAACAGATCTAAACACGTTTTCTAATGGAAACCACAACGTTTGATCGCTATCAACACCTCTATGATAGTAGCCTTATTTAATATATCTATATCATAAAATAAAAAGGAACAACATATTTTAAGAAAAACAATTTATTAAAAAATAATAACCACATTTTGTAGGTGAATTATGGCTAATATGTAGCATATCAATCATAGGGAAAAAACATTAAACGAATTACAACGATAAACAATTATGACATATAAATCCATAGGTAAAAGATATATAGCAATCAAAACCCTTCCTATATCTACCTCTCTTCATAGAAGACCTAGATATTTAATACCACATACATAAATACATAGACACTCTAATCCTCATATGAATAAATTGATAGACTTATAATAATTATTTTCATCCATAAGTATACATACATACTTTTATATATATCACTACAAGAAATAAGTCGACACCGCTGTGTTAGTCACCTTATTTAATATATCTATATTATAAAATAAAAAGGACCAACATATTTTTAAGAAAACAAGTTATTAAAAATAAAACAACTGCACACATCAAACAAACCTCAACCATACTTTCAATTTCACAAATATCAAAATTTAAACAAAACAATCAAATGCAAAGGCAAGGAATGTTCTCGAGATGATCCATATAGTGCAATATAACAATGCAGTAAAACGATAGAGGTGAGATACATGGTCTATCAAAAAATTTTTATTACCCACTTTTCTTCAGCAATCAAAACTTTTGACAAAACACTATACATATGAAAAATAGCCACAGCATTAAATATTTCCATTTTAGAGATACCCCAGTTTAATCCCAATTTTAAATAACATAAATTCTTAAATTGATTTAGTTAACTTTCTTATAATATTTAAAAAAGGTTGAAAAAGAAAACATACTAAGTCCCACAACAGATAAAATATGTACTATCTTTTCACACTTCATGTTTAGTACTGTCATTAGAAGAAATATGCCTGAGGTACAGCTTTTAATATGAAATTTAGGGGTTTTTTACACAAAAACATAGTTTATGCCTAATAAAACTAATTTTGAAACATAATGTGCACATAGTATTAAAAAAGAGAATAAAAACATTAAACAAGGTACGCTTCACACGAAACATTATTATAAATCACATTTTAAAAACATGGAATTCTATTTTATTTAGATGACATTGTATTTACAAATAGTTTTATATCATTACAAGAAATATGCTTTTCATTAAATATTAACCACTGAACAACAGCAGTATACACAAAAAAACTTGATAGTCACCTTATTTAATATATCTATATTATAAAATAAAAAGGAACAACATATTTTTAAGAAAACAATTTATTAAAAATAAAACAACTACACACATCAAACAAACCTCAACCATACTTTCAATTTCACAAATATTAAAATTTAAACAAAACAATCAAATGCAAAGGCAAGGAATGTTCTCGAGATGATCCATATAGTGCAATATAACAATGCAGTAAAACGATAGAGCTGAGATACATGGTCTATCAAAATTTTTATTACCCACTTTTTTTCAGCAATCAAAACTTTTTGACAAAACACTATACATATGAAAAATAGCCATAGCATTAAATATTTCCATTTTAGAGATACCCCAGCTTAATCCCAATTTTAAATAACATAAATTCTTAAATTGATTTAGTTAACTTTCTTATAATATTTAAAAAAGGTTGAAAAAGAAAACATACTAAGTCCCACAACAGATAAAATATGTACTATCTTTTTACACTTCATGTTTAGTACTGTCATTAGAAGAAATATGCCTGAGGTACAGCTTTTAATATGAAATTTAGGGGTTTTTTACACAAAAACATAGTTTATGCCTAATAAAACTAATTTTGAAACACAATGTGCACATAGTATTAAAAAAGAGAATAAAAACATTAAATAAGGTACGCTTCACACGAAACATTATTATAAATCACATTTTAAAAACATAGAATTCTATCTTATTTGGATGACATTGTATTTACAAATAGTTTTTATATCATTACAAGAAATATGCTTTTCATTAAATATTAACCACCGAACAACAGCAGTATACACAAAAAAAACTAATATAAAGACAGTATTAACGTTCTAACCAAAAGATTTGCAAAATAATAAATATATACTTGTTCATCGCTTAAAAACAATTGAAAAATTGATGTTTGCCAAGCTATTTATCAATATTTAAGAGTTAAAAATTATCATCATTTTTACATTTACAGATACCCCATGTTTAATATCAATTTCAATTAACATAAATTCATAAAATGAGTCCATCTTTTCACACATCATGCATTTTTGTACAACAGCGAATGTATTACATTTTAAAGCACTTTATAATTTGAGAAAAATAGCAAAACCTATCACGAAACATTATTATAAATTCTATTTTATTTGGATGACATTGTATTTACCAATAGTTTTTATATCATTACAAGAAATATACTTTTCATTAAATATTAACCACTGAACAACAGTAGTATAATAAATACTCGTTTTCAATTATTTAATATTGAAATTACACAAAATTCAATGCAATACACTTAAAACATTTGAAAAATCATGTTTGGTAAGCCCAATATAAATTATTTTTAATTTGTTTTTCATAGAATGAATTGCATCATTTGCGGAAAATCCTTCACCCGGCGCGACAACATGAAGCGGCATGTGAATACCCTCCACCGCAATTTTATTTGCGGTATTTGTGGAGTGAGAAAGAAAACATACTAAGTCTCACAACAGATAAAATATATACTATCTTTTTACAGTTCATGTTTTTTTGTACTATCATTAGAAGAAATATGCTTGACGAGCGGCTTTTAATATGAAATTTAGAGGTTTTTACACAAAAACATAGTTTATGCCTAATAAAAACTAATTCATGTTTGGTAAGCCTACTATTTAAGACAAAAATTATTAGTTATTTCCATTTACAACAGATAGCCCACTATTTATCAATATTTAAGGCAAAAATTATTATTAATTCCCTCATTTACAACAGATTTCCTTGCTTAACCTCAATTTTTAAATAACATAAATTCTTAAATTGATTTAGTTAACTTTCTTATAATATTTGAAAAGGGTGAGAAAGAAAACATACTAAGTCTCACAACAGATAAATATTAAAACTAAAATAAATATATACTATTTCAAAATGTTTCTACCTTTTATAGCTGTGTTTTGTTATACACAATCCAAACCATTTTGCATGTAAATATCAGTCGCCATTCCGACATGCTTCAGAACTAACCCCATCAGGTTAACTGAAAGAAGAAACACAATCCTATCAAGAATTTTATCTTATATGGTATATGTTTGAATATCTTTTTCGACCGCAATTATAGGAATACAATTAGTTTCACATACCTAATGCGGGTGACAGATTGGGCAAAGTATCGGGGGGATCACCAAACTAATCCTTTCAGAACATCGCTCGCATCTGATTATTTCATATTCTTAAAAAAAAATATATACCGAATAATATTTTACATCCCTTTTTTTTCATAAAACTCACCTATCATGAGTAAATTAAGCACAAAATGGCTCAGCACCCTGTGTCGATATATTTCCCGCAGAGGTGCAGAATAATAGCACATCGTGCATAATATATCATCACCCCCTTCATGCACTCGCACGAAGCCAGCAGCAATCACGCACATATTATTAATAGGTATCAATTGATGACGTCCATATCCGTCATCTCGGTACACATCAACCACAATGTCACCCGAACCACGAGATTCATAACCATTGTCTGTATCAACAGACGGCAAAGTTAATGTTGAATCTGAATTTTGATCATCCATCACCTTAAACAAAAATTAATCAATATTAAATTCTACACCCCCAACCATCTTTAAACATCAACAAAAATTATTTGATATTAAAATACCACTCACAAAAATAAACAAACTAAATAAACACAATTAATAGCCAACAATAAAAGATGCAGGGGAAAAACAAAATCTACTTCGAGGCACACTATCAAAACTAATATAAAATGATCTACTACACATCTATATATAACCAACCCCCACTAATGACCTTAAACGAAAAAAATTCTCACTGGAAATGGATAAAGAAAACACAGGATTACCTAAAACAATCTTCTCAACATCTTCAAACGATTTTTTTTATTATCATCATAAACATCCAAACAATTGCCAACCCAATTAAAACTAGGACCCTTTAACGATAGACGATTAGCATTAAATTAAAAAAATATAACCAAGTATCATAACTTTCAATACCATAAAAGCAAATTACCGACATCCGTTCCAGACAAAAAGCCCTAAAACTCGGCATTGGTCAAATAACTGATTACACCCCGTACCGTAAGAATTATTTACATAATGAACCCTTAGGGAAGAATGCGATATATATACATATTTAGTAGATAAATTAAGAACAAATTTAGTTTCACCAATTATAGGAACCCCCACATATCAGTCAGCAAATTAACAAAAAAGATTGATTTAACCAATTCCAACGTTCTAACAAAGAAACGCACTTTATGTATCTGGAGATGTCTTCAACATAATTGAAATTCCACTTAGTCCGAGCAGATCACAACCCCATCATACCGACAAAGGAATGAATACCAATAAACCTGTCACAATCAACAAACCCATTAGAAAACGACACAACCTCCCAGCAGCTGTAAATTAAATGCTAATGATGCAAAAATACCTAAAAATATTTCGTAAAACAAGAGTATTTTAGTTAAATATACAATAAATATTATTCAGTATTGGAATACACAATGAATAACACAAATTTGAGTAGAGAAAGATAAATATTTCTAATTACACATGTGTGAATTTGAATTTACATCACCTGCCCGAATAGAGTGTCTTATATATGGATAGTAAAGTCGTCGCGTCCATACAAATACATTTCTCACATACGTATGTATATAGTCACCGCGCTTATGTGCAAACTACTACGGCGGATACAGCCCTTCGCATACATACATAGGGTAGGTAGACAGGTAGTCATTTGCTGACCGTCATTATTTTTAGTCCCATCGCTTCGTATATATAATGCATCATTATTAGAGGTTCCTAATAGATGAATTTTATTCATAAATATGGGGATGTTTAAAATGAAAAATAGGAAGTATACATATTCTCTTTATTTATTAATGTATACAAGATATATTTATTTATAACATTTTTATATATTTATTTTAGCAATATTTATCACCAACGCATACTCTCTAAATCGGATTTTGATTTTTTCAATTTCGGATATAAACCTCATAATTCTAATGTTCAACAAGTCATTCTTCTGTCTAAGAACCCTCCGCCTGCTTTAGGAAATTGCCGCAAATGCCAACAAATTGACGAATAGCCTCATATCTTTTTATTTATACGTACATATATTGTGAATTATTACACTAATTATAAAACAAAATTAATTATAGATAGACAAACATTATACAGGTATATTGCAAACATGTAATGCTAAGATAATCAGAGTGATATATACATACATGTAAAGAAATTTATAATTTATTCAATCTCTTATTAAAAGAGTTATTAATATTTTTCAAATGAATACCTGACAGTGGTGGAAAACTGTTGAAATTTGGATAGATTAATAGTTACATATGCGAGCTTCAGAATAGCTTCTGAACATGTTGGGTTGTAATTTGGTATACAATAAAAGGCAGCGGGGAACTGAACCGCCTCCCAAAAAAAGGTATTTAATATTAAATCGTCGATTCCCCATCACAGAAAAATAGTGTATCATACAAGGGAAAAAAGTATTAGATTTTAGCTCGAGGTAAGATAAATTACCGAGAGCTAAAATCTAATTTTTTCCATTGTATAATACACTATTTTTCTGTGATGGGAAAACGACGATTTAATATTAAATACCTTTTTTTGGGAGGCGGTTCAGTTCCCCGCTGCCTTTTATTGTATACCAAATTACAACCCAACATGTTCAGAAGCTATTCTGAAGCTCGCATATGTAACTATTAATCTATCCAAATTTCAACAGTTTTCCACCACTGTCAGGTATTCATTTGAAAAATATTAATAACTCTTTTAATAAGAGATTGAATAAATTATAAATTTCTTTACATGTATGTATATATCACTCTGATTATCTTAGCATTACATGTTTGCAATATACCTGTATAATGTTTGTCTATCTATAATTAATTTTGTTTTATAATTAGTGTAATAATTCACAATATATGTACGTATAAATAAAAAGATATGAGGCTATTCGTCAATTTGTTGGCATTTGCGGCAATTTCCTAAAGCAGGCGGAGGGTTCTTAGACAGAAGAATGACTTGTTGAACATTAGAATTATGAGGTTTATATCCGAAATTGAAAAAATCAAAATCCGATTTAGAGAGTATGCGTTGGTGATAAATATTGCTAAAATAAATATATAAAAATGTTATAAATAAATATATCTTGTATACATTAATAAATAAAGAGAATATGTATACTTCCTATTTTTCATTTTAAACATCCCCATATTTATGAATAAAATTCATCTATTAGGAACCTCTAATAATGATGCATTATATATACGAAGCGATGGGACTAAAAATAATGACGGTCAGCAAATGACTACCTGTCTACCTACCCTATGTATGTATGCGAAGGGCTGTATCCGCCGTAGTAGTTTGCACATAAGCGCGGTGACTATATACATACGTATGTGAGAAATGTATTTGTATGGACGCGACGACTTTACTATCCATATATAAGACACTCTATTCGGGCAGGTGATGTAAATTCAAATTCACACATGTGTAATTAGAAATATTTATCTTTCTCTACTCAAATTTGTGTTATTCATTGTGTATTCCAATACTGAATAATATTTATTGTATATTTAACTAAAATACTCTTGTTTTACGAAATATTTTTAGGTATTTTTGCATCATTAGCATTTAATTTACAGCTGCTGGGAGGTTGTGTCGTTTTCTAATGGGTTTGTTGATTGTGACAGGTTTATTGGTATTCATTCCTTTGTCGGTATGATGGGGTTGTGATCTGCTCGGACTAAGTGGAATTTCAATTATGTTGAAGACATCTCCAGATACATAAAGTGCGTTTCTTTGTTAGAACGTTGGAATTGGTTAAATCAATCTTTTTTGTTAATTTGCTGACTGATATGTGGGGGTTCCTATAATTGGTGAAACTAAATTTGTTCTTAATTTATCTACTAAATATGTATATATATCGCATTCTTCCCTAAGGGTTCATTATGTAAATAATTCTTACGGTACGGGGTGTAATCAGTTATTTGACCAATGCCGAGTTTTAGGGCTTTTTGTCTGGAACGGATGTCGGTAATTTGCTTTTATGGTATTGAAAGTTATGATACTTGGTTATATTTTTTTAATTTAATGCTAATCGTCTATCGTTAAAGGGTCCTAGTTTTAATTGGGTTGGCAATTGTTTGGATGTTTATGATGATAATAAAAAAAATCGTTTGAAGATGTTGAGAAGATTGTTTTAGGTAATCCTGTGTTTTCTTTATCCATTTCCAGTGAGAATTTTTTTCGTTTAAGGTCATTAGTGGGGGTTGGTTATATATAGATGTGTAGTAGATCATTTTATATTAGTTTTGATAGTGTGCCTCGAAGTAGATTTTGTTTTTCCCCTGCATCTTTTATTGTTGGCTATTAATTGTGTTTATTTAGTTTGTTTATTTTTGTGAGTGGTATTTTAATATCAAATAATTTTTGTTGATGTTTAAAGATGGTTGGGGGTGTAGAATTTAATATTGATTAATTTTTGTTTAAGGTGATGGATGATCAAAATTCAGATTCAACATTAACTTTGCCGTCTGTTGATACAGACAATGGTTATGAATCTCGTGGTTCGGGTGACATTGTGGTTGATGTGTACCGAGATGACGGATATGGACGTCATCAATTGATACCTATTAATAATATGTGCGTGATTGCTGCTGGCTTCGTGCGAGTGCATGAAGGGGGTGATGATATATTATGCACGATGTGCTATTATTCTGCACCTCTGCGGGAAATATATCGACACAGGGTGCTGAGCCATTTTGTGCTTAATTTACTCATGATAGGTGAGTTTTATGAAAAAAAAGGGATGTAAAATATTATTCGGTATATATTTTTTTTTAAGAATATGAAATAATCAGATGCGAGCGATGTTCTGAAAGGATTAGTTTGGTGATCCCCCCGATACTTTGCCCAATCTGTCACCCGCATTAGGTATGTGAAACTAATTGTATTCCTATAATTGCGGTCGAAAAAGATATTCAAACATATACCATATAAGATAAAATTCTTGATAGGATTGTGTTTCTTCTTTCAGTTAACCTGATGGGGTTAGTTCTGAAGCATGTCGGAATGGCGACTGATATTTACATGCAAAATGGTTTGGATTGTGTATAACAAAACACAGCTATAAAAGGTAGAAACATTTTGAAATAGTATATATTTATTTTAGTTTTAATATTTATCTGTTGTGAGACTTAGTATGTTTTCTTTCTCACCCTTTTCAAATATTATAAGAAAGTTAACTAAATCAATTTAAGAATTTATGTTATTTAAAAATTGAGGTTAAGCAAGGAAATCTGTTGTAAATGAGGGAATTAATAATAATTTTTGCCTTAAATATTGATAAATAGTGGGCTATCTGTTGTAAATGGAAATAACTAATAATTTTTGTCTTAAATAGTAGGCTTACCAAACATGAATTAGTTTTTATTAGGCATAAACTATGTTTTTGTGTAAAAACCTCTAAATTTCATATTAAAAGCCGCTCGTCAAGCATATTTCTTCTAATGATTGTACAAAAAAACATGAACTGTAAAAAGATAGTATATATTTTATCTGTTGTGAGACTTAGTATGTTTTCTTTCTCACTCCACAAATACCGCAAATAAAATTGCGGTGGAGGGTATTCACATGCCGCTTCATGTTGTCGCGCCGGGTGAAGGATTTTCCGCAAATGATGCAATTCATTCTATGAAAAACAAATTAAAAATAATTTATATTGGGCTTACCAAACATGATTTTTCAAATGTTTTAAGTGTATTGCATTGAATTTTGTGTAATTTCAATATTAAATAATTGAAAACGAGTATTTATTATACTACTGTTGTTCAGTGGTTAATATTTAATGAAAAGTATATTTCTTGTAATGATATAAAAACTATTGGTAAATACAATGTCATCCAAATAAAATAGAATTTATAATAATGTTTCGTGATAGGTTTTGCTATTTTTCTCAAATTATAAAGTGCTTTAAAATGTAATACATTCGCTGTTGTACAAAAATGCATGATGTGTGAAAAGATGGACTCATTTTATGAATTTATGTTAATTGAAATTGATATTAAACATGGGGTATCTGTAAATGTAAAAATGATGATAATTTTTAACTCTTAAATATTGATAAATAGCTTGGCAAACATCAATTTTTCAATTGTTTTTAAGCGATGAACAAGTATATATTTATTATTTTGCAAATCTTTTGGTTAGAACGTTAATACTGTCTTTATATTAGTTTTTTTTGTGTATACTGCTGTTGTTCGGTGGTTAATATTTAATGAAAAGCATATTTCTTGTAATGATATAAAAACTATTTGTAAATACAATGTCATCCAAATAAGATAGAATTCCATGTTTTTAAAATGTGATTTATAATAATGTTTCGTGTGAAGCGTACCTTATTTAATGTTTTTATTCTCTTTTTTAATACTATGTGCACATTGTGTTTCAAAATTAGTTTTATTAGGCATAAACTATGTTTTTGTGTAAAAAACCCCTAAATTTCATATTAAAAGCTGTACCTCAGGCATATTTCTTCTAATGACAGTACTAAACATGAAGTGTAAAAAGATAGTACATATTTTATCTGTTGTGGGACTTAGTATGTTTTCTTTTTCAACCTTTTTTAAATATTATAAGAAAGTTAACTAAATCAATTTAAGAATTTATGTTATTTAAAATTGGGATTAAGCTGGGGTATCTCTAAAATGGAAATATTTAATGCTATGGCTATTTTTCATATGTATAGTGTTTTGTCAAAAAGTTTTGATTGCTGAAAAAAAGTGGGTAATAAAAATTTTGATAGACCATGTATCTCAGCTCTATCGTTTTACTGCATTGTTATATTGCACTATATGGATCATCTCGAGAACATTCCTTGCCTTTGCATTTGATTGTTTTGTTTAAATTTTGATATTTGTGAAATTGAAAGTATGGTTGAGGTTTGTTTGATGTGTGTAGTTGTTTTATTTTTAATAAATTGTTTTCTTAAAAATATGTTGTTCCTTTTTATTTTATAATATAGATATATTAAATAAGGTGACTATCAAGTTTTTTTGTGTATACTGCTGTTGTTCAGTGGTTAATATTTAATGAAAAGCATATTTCTTGTAATGATATAAAACTATTTGTAAATACAATGTCATCTAAATAAAATAGAATTCCATGTTTTTAAAATGTGATTTATAATAATGTTTCGTGTGAAGCGTACCTTGTTTAATGTTTTTATTCTCTTTTTTAATACTATGTGCACATTATGTTTCAAAATTAGTTTTATTAGGCATAAACTATGTTTTTGTGTAAAAAACCCCTAAATTTCATATTAAAAGCTGTACCTCAGGCATATTTCTTCTAATGACAGTACTAAACATGAAGTGTGAAAAGATAGTACATATTTTATCTGTTGTGGGACTTAGTATGTTTTCTTTTTCAACCTTTTTTAAATATTATAAGAAAGTTAACTAAATCAATTTAAGAATTTATGTTATTTAAAATTGGGATTAAACTGGGGTATCTCTAAAATGGAAATATTTAATGCTGTGGCTATTTTTCATATGTATAGTGTTTTGTCAAAAGTTTTGATTGCTGAAGAAAAGTGGGTAATAAAAATTTTTTGATAGACCATGTATCTCACCTCTATCGTTTTACTGCATTGTTATATTGCACTATATGGATCATCTCGAGAACATTCCTTGCCTTTGCATTTGATTGTTTTGTTTAAATTTTGATATTTGTGAAATTGAAAGTATGGTTGAGGTTTGTTTGATGTGTGCAGTTGTTTTATTTTTAATAACTTGTTTTCTTAAAAATATGTTGGTCCTTTTTATTTTATAATATAGATATATTAAATAAGGTGACTAACACAGCGGTGTCGACTTATTTCTTGTAGTGATATATATAAAAGTATGTATGTATACTTATGGATGAAAATAATTATTATAAGTCTATCAATTTATTCATATGAGGATTAGAGTGTCTATGTATTTATGTATGTGGTATTAAATATCTAGGTCTTCTATGAAGAGAGGTAGATATAGGAAGGGTTTTGATTGCTATATATCTTTTACCTATGGATTTATATGTCATAATTGTTTATCGTTGTAATTCGTTTAATGTTTTTTCCCTATGATTGATATGCTACATATTAGCCATAATTCACCTACAAAATGTGGTTATTATTTTTTAATAAATTGTTTTTCTTAAAATATGTTGTTCCTTTTTATTTTATGATATAGATATATTAAATAAGGCTACTATCATAGAGGTGTTGATAGCGATCAAACGTTGTGGTTTCCATTAGAAAACGTGTTTAGATCTGTTAGAAATATGCTGGTAAGCTCGATATCAAGCTTTTTGACTGTTAGGCTGCACAAATACATTTCATTTATGTGTCTATCACTGAATGTATGATTTGAATGTATTGTTTTGGAATGATGGCTTTTAAAGAGAATGATTTGATAGTGGTTTTAATAGATTGATGCCTGATGTCACCGAAGTTTATTAGATTTTTGGCGGCCATCTTGCTTTTCTAAAAATCCCTACTTTGAAACGTCCTGTATATTCATACTTGGTTGCTATGTTATCCAGTATCATACTGTATATTTATTTTATGATTTTGAGATGGTATGCTGATGTCAAATATAAATCCTCGGTGGTGGTGTTTGAAAGTATGTTGTGTTTGAGCTAGATGTATCTTCCTAAGTTGGTCTGGTGTTGTGGCGTTTGAAACTATGTTGGGTGGTTGTGGTGGTGGTTGTTGTTGTGATGCGTGATATGGAGTTGGGTATTTTCTAGAAGTTGAGTTTATATTTTGATCGATCATATTGATAGTCGGCCATTTCGCCTGACGTCACCTTAGTTTATTAGATTTTTGGCGGCCATCTTGGATTCGCTATCTTACTTTTCTAAAAATCCCTACCTTTGAAATGTTCTGTATATTAATATTTGGTTGCTATGTTATCCAGATGTATGGATGGATTGATGGATGGTTGGATGGATGGATGGATGGATGGATGTATGGATGGATGGATGGATGGATTGATTGTTGGATGGATGGATGGATGGATGTATGGATGTATGGATGGATTGATGGATGGTTGGATGGCTTTTTGAGAAAAGAGGGATTTGATAGTGGTTTGAATGTGTGGTTTTAATATAGGGGTTTCAGAACCGCTTCATGATCCGGTTGTGAGCTGATTCTAGCGATGGTTTTGAAATGATGTTTCATAGGAGTTTGAGTGCATGGTTTTGATAGATTGGATGCCTGACGTCACCTTAGTTTATGAGATTTTTGGCGGCCATCTTGGATTCGCCATCTTGCTTTTCTAAAAATCCCTACCTTTGAAACGTCCTGTATATTCATACTTGGTTGCTATCTCGTCCAGATGGATGGATTAATGGATGGTTGGATGGATGGATGGTTGGATGGATGGTTGGATGGATGTATGGATGGATGGATGGATGGATGGATGGATGGATGGATTGATGGATGGATTGATGGATGGATTGATGGTTGGATGGATGGATGTATGGATGTATGGATGGATGGATGGATGGATGGATTGATGGATGGTTGGATGGCTTTTTGAGAAAAGAGGGATTTGATAGTGGTTTGAATGTGTGGTTTTAATATAGGGGTTTCAGAACCGCTTCATGACGTGAGCTGATTCTAGCGATGGTTTTGAGATGATGTTTCATAGGAGTTCGAGTGCATGGTTTTGATAGATTGGATGCTTGACGTGACATTAGTTTATTAGATTTTTGGCGGCCATCTTGGATTCGCCATCTTGCTTTTCTAAAAATCCCTACCTTTGAAACGTCCTGTATATTCATACTTGGTTGCTATCTCGTCCAGTAGCATACTGTATATTTATTTTATAATTTTGAAATGGTATGCCGATCTTAGATATAAAGTTTATATTTTTATCGACCATCTTGAGGGTATGAAACTTGGTCATATTGTTAATTAATAATAATAAATACATTGTTTTTTCTTAAAAATATTGTTTGTTTTATTTTATTTTATAAGTAAGATACGCATTTCAAGCGTGCGGCTATCACAGAAGCAGACTGTATATTTATTTTATAATTTTGAAATGGTATGCCGATCTTAGATATAAAGTTTATATTTTTATCGACCATCTTGAGGGTATGAAACTTGGTCATATTGTTAATTAATAATAATAAATACATTGTTTGTTTTATTTTATTTTATAAGTAAGATATACATTTCAAGCATGCGGCTATCACAGAAGCATACAGCCGTTGCGGTTTCCGCTGGAAACATGTTTAGACCTGTTTGAAGTACATTGAGAAGCGCGATAGCAAGCCTGGTAATTTATTCAGGAATTCTCTAGAAACAAAGACCATCTTGATGGTCAGCCATTTTGTCTGACGTCACCTTAGTTTGGCTAGTGACCGTGAGAGGATGCTGCATTATGGCAATCATGAGAGATGCTATTTCTTGGTTAGTGGCTGTGAGAGGGCGTCACATTGGGTTGGTAATGATGAAATCTGCCATTTCTTAGTTTGGTTAGTGGCCGTCAGAGGGCGTCACATTGGGTTGGTAATGATGAAATCTGCAATTTTTAGTTGGGTTGGTAATGATGAAATCTGCAATTTTTAGTTGGGTTGGTAATGATGAAATCTGCAATTTTTAGTTGGGTTGGTAATGATGAAATCTGCAATTTTAGTTGGGTTGGTAATGATGAAATCTGCAATTTTTAGTTGGGTTGGCGACTGCGAGGGGGCGCCATATCAGTTGGGTTGGTAGAGGGTTCTACCTATCTTGCGGGGAGGGGGAGGGGGGGGTAGTAGGAGTGGGGGGAGGAGGCGCCAGAATCGGCGTAAGTACCCTACTCAGTCGACAAGCTTTTACACAAGGACTCAGCACTGGTTTAAAATCACCAAGTGGTCTTGCGCCTCGATTTCCATTAATTCATGCTGGAGGCGAGCAAGGTTTTGTTGTTGGTGCTGAATGTACATTTCTTTGTACTGCTGTTCAAAAATAAATTGCTTCCAAATATACCAGAGAACTCGGTTGTTGGTCTCGATAATGCCTCATATCACACGAGAAAATTAGAAAAGTTTCCAGCAGTAGCACGGAGAAGACCAAATTATTGAATGGCTTACTGAGAAAAATATACCACTTGATAATGACATGTTAAAAAGAGATTTACTGGCTTGTGTGTCAGAGGTTAGGTCTCAGTATGACAGAAACAAAGTTGATGAATTTGCAAAGAATAAAGAGCATTATGTTCTTCGGCTTCCACCTTATCATTGTGAATTAAACCTAATTGAAATGGTGTGGGTACAAGTTAAGCACTACGTTGAAATGCACAATACGACATTCAAACAAAGAGATATTGAACAATTAATTGTGGAGGGTTATCAGAATGTAACAGTAAACAACTGGCAGAATTACATTGGCCACCTAGCCAACTTGCAAGACGATGTTGAAGAGTTTACAATTAACATCACGCATTCATCATCAGATCAAGATTGTTTAAGTGATTGAAGAAAAATAAAACAATATGTGTACCTACCCTTTGTATGGTCATGGTTAGGTTTTTCATAAATGTTATCATGTATTATTAACTTGTTCTTATAAATGGGAAAGTATGTTTTTGCAAAGTGAATTTGTGTCTTTAAATGTGTATTACGGAATGTAGATTAACATATTAATATTCAATAAGACTATATAAGTCATGTAACATATTAAAAAATAAAAGTACTTGTGTATGTGTGGTTATTGTTATTCTTTTCATAAATATGTATTATTTAAGTTGTTTTTATAAATAGAAAAGTCTTTATGAAAAATAAATTTATGATTAACTTTGTCTTGGTCTGAATTTATAGTGGATAGTTGATTAAGATGTCAATATTCAGTATCGAAGAAAATTGTATACCTTAAGTGTTTCTTTGAAATATTAATTCATTTACTCTGGCTTACTATATTCAGTTAGATTTTAAATAATTTTCTACAGAACAATCCCAAAGGATTATATTATTACAAATACTTTAACTAATCCATCTTCCCATACATTCTCCCCTTTTAGTGTTTCAAATTACTATTAATTTTTTGTATGCATCAATTGAATGACAAACAGTCGTATAGGTTATGTTTTGATTACAAAAAATGTCAGATATTGAACCGGAACTATAACGACATTATACAATGAGACGATTTGGCAACCATGAAATCAATTGCCATAAGACCTGTACTGCATAATAAGGTTGAGACGGACTATAGTTTATGAACAATATTTGTAAGAGCGTGAATTTGCACGTATTTGTTGCCTACATGCTTAAACAACACTTCTTTTAACTACTATTGTTTTTTCATTCAGTTTATATAATTCCATGAACATTTTCAAATATTCCTATCTTACTGAAAATTTTTATTGTTCTCCAAATCTAGTTTAACTTTAAATAATTATTTATCACTATATTTTGTTGATTGGATTATTACAATTCCTTTCTTCAACGAATATCTCTAGCTCGAGCATGTAAATTCCAGCTATGTCCTTTAATCAGAGATGGCAGTGTATATCTAAAATCTACCCATATCCTTATTTAATCTATTTATACAACTAGACGCTCCTGAAACAACAATTTGACAAATAACTAATTCTCATTCTTAACACGAATATACTCGACTATGTAACGTCATTAATTAAAGTTCAAAAGTTAAGTAGTACAGAATCAAAAAATATAATTTTATAACCTCTTCTACGTCAGTGTATTATATTCTTCTAAATGCGTAATAAGTAAAGAAGGCGAAATATAGATGCACAACTTCAGATCTGAAGTGACGGTAATTGTAATAGTACTTATATTTCAGAATTTTAAAACAAAATATTTAAACGTAGTTAATGTGGTAATAATGATGATCTGAGATGATGAATTATTGCGAAATATGTTATTGTAATATAACAGAATGTATAACGATACAATAATAAATCATCGGCAAAGAATTACAATTTAGTTACGCAGTTAGTAGTGCAATTCAGTTTCACAAAATATTTCAAATATAATAAGAATATATCGGCTTTTCTAAATTCCACTCGGAAATTGATAAAATAAAAAATTCTTAGATTATTACGAAAAAATGGGGGATTTTCCCATACGTAGCTGTGTCCGAAATGTGTATACAAAAGTTATTTTAAATTCTGTATCTTCTTAATGAAATAAGCTTCTGTGTAGAAGTGTTGCTTCCGGTCGGAATTTTGACATTTTTTTTATACAAAAATTATCCTAAATCTAGCTTAAAGTATGTACTTATATTCTCTTAATAAATATTTCTATAGAATGCATAATTTTAGAAATATTTGCAAAGAAACTGCTAACTAAATTTATATAGAATGCATAATTCGCAAAATTTGCTTCTCGATTAGAGTAAAAGTGTTACTTCCGGAACGAATTTTGAAATTTTTTATTAAAAGAAATTGTTCCAATTCGGGTTTTAAATACTGTTCTAGATAAATCTGTATAGAATGAAATAACTGTTTTTCCCTAAGGAAAAAAGAATGTGGAAATTTTTTGAAGTGTAAACTTCTTTAGGCGCGTTGCGCTGATTGTAGGCAGTGAACAAGACTGACCTGCAACGCTCGGATATGTAACGCTCTTCGGGTAAAGTCGGCTTAGGGAACAAGATAAATAAATATATCATATAGAGGTATAGCCAGTATTTATATATATACATGCGTCCGAAAATCTCCTTAATAATGCTTGCGGCCGAGGCAAGACAATCTCGAGTACGTTAAAGTTTTTCGTGGACAAGATATACACACAATTTTTTGGGCAACCGTTCAATTATTCAATCGATTTAATTTAAATTGAGACAAAATTTAATTTAATTTAATTCTAAAGGTGCTAAATTAAAGTGGTTTACTTGCTTTACATGCGTTACCATGGAAATGAGACGAATATAATAAACTACAAATACTTGATAGTTGTCAAAATAAGTCGTAGAATGTGTGATTAAACGTGTGTCAAAATGTGTATTTACTTTAACGGCCGCTGCCATAGCAACGGCCGCGAAATTGTATTTCGCGAACTGTGTTGCGTTCGCGAATTGGCAACTTCGCGGACGATTATTTAAATGTAATATAGAACGAAAAAAAAGTTGTATTTCGTATTATTAACTTCGCCTTGATGAAGTTTACACTTCTGCTGTGTGGTTTTAAGCACACCCATTTTCTTGTTTTTTATAAGATCATTCTAAAATTCCCTTTTTAATAATGTTGTATTAGTTAGAAATTTGTCTAAACTTAGTAGTTGACGAGATGTTAGTAAATTTTAATTTTTTAACAGAAGTAGACTACTATTTCCGATCTACCGATTTCAGTGAAAATCGTCACATCTCAAGAGAAAGTTTATACGGTTAAATATTGAATTTGGTATTAGTAGCTGTTGCCGTTTGGCCGCTACCGTGCTTAGAGAGAGAGATAGAGATAGAGAGAGTGAGAGAGAGAGAGAGAGAGAGAGAGCCGGATATTTGCAAAAACCACTTTTCGGTATCAGGGGACTTGACAACGTAAATATCTGCAAAAATCTCGAGGTCAAAAATGTTCTATTTACTTTGTATAAGAAAGTCAAGGTAAGGGCGGAGACAGTATGTTGCCTTTATAGACCTGCTCTTTTATTTATATACAGGGTTTTTCACCTAACCCGTTCGTTAGAAGTTTTCGTGGTTAGAAAAACTTAGAATTCTGAAATTTTGGGTTCCAGGGTTATTCAAGATTCTCTTTCATTTTAAAATATTTTCAAGATCATACTACTTCCGGTTATACCGGATGTTGCCCTTAACTTCCTTATTTTAAACGGAACACCCGGTATATTATCTCATTTTTGGATTCCTGTGAAAATTTCATAGTGGGTTTACAACAGGTTTCCCTATACCTATTTTCAATTTTTTCTTAGATATCTTGATTTTTTTGAAAATTTTGACAGATGTAGCCCTGTTTTGAGCATTGCGCCCTTTAACCAATTTCGATTGGTGGAAAGCGCTTCTGGGGTAGACGGAAGCACAGGAATGATACTTTCGAATGCCATATTGACAACTGATTTATCGCATACAGGGTATCCAAAATTTAATGACCACTTATATCATTTTAAAAGTTGAAAAAGTTCGTTTTTTCAAATGGGACACCCTGTATTTTATTGGATGGTCGGATGCAGAATTTGATTCTGCATCGATTTGCTATAACATTCCCTATACCTATTTCTAGTGGTTTTCCTGTTCATCCAAATTTTTTATTTTAATGTGGTTTTTTGGCACAAACCGAAACATCGCTTGCCTTTCGAAGCCAAATAAACATCAATGAAACGGTAAAAAATTTACTTTAATTAGAACATGACATTAGTACATAACATTTAGAACGAAATATAAAATAAAAACAAAAAATTGGAACATAATGACAAAAAATAATAAGAATGTAAATTACAATAATTGTTCTATATGACCTCCATTTTGGTTCAAACATTGTCATATACTCCTCGCGAAACAGATCTCCGAAGTTCGTCTGGACTTATATTAGTGAACGCATGGTGAACACGGTTCAATAATTCCTCTCTAAAGTAAAGTAGTTCTTTTATACGACCACATAGGTAAAAATCCAAGGGGGTCAAATCGGGTGATCTGGGTGGCCAGTTCCAAGGTCCCCGCGGGCCAATCCACCGATCCTTGAACATCATTGACAATTGCCGGTGTACAGCTATAGTTGAATGTGCTGGAGCACCATCAAGCTGAAACCAACTGTTTGCTCTATCACGTGAAGGTAGGGCATTTAGAAAATCACTAACAAACCCTCTCAGTATCTCCAGATATCTAGCTGCATTTAAATTTCCATCGTACATTTGATAAGCCACTCTGTTGTCCATAATTAAACAAAAAAAATTGAAACTAAAGCGGTCTTGGTGATTATGTTCCCTAATAACATGTGGATTATCTTGTGCCCAGTAGTGAGTATTTCGGCCATTTATAATTCCTTGCCTGCTGAATTTCGATTCATCAGTCCACATAATCTGATGAAGAAATTTCGGATCTTCGGTCATTTTCAAAATCATAAATTCGCAAAAGTTAATTCCCTGTTTTTTTAATATTCTGTGGATTGATGTTTTTGAAATACCCAAATCCAGCGCTGCTGTCGAAATTGAACTCCGCGGATAAGCTTGAAGAAACGCCAACACATTCACCACGTTATCTTCATTATCAGTTACGGGCTTTAGGTTATTTTGAGTTGCCCTTACGTTTCCAGTTGCTATAAAGCGAGTTTCGATTCTTGCGAATTTTCCGGGAGGCATTGTTGGTAGGTCCGGATATCGTTCATTAAATAGTTTGCATGTTCGTCGAACAATTCGTCCACATTCACCGTACGTGTAAAACAAATTTAATAAATCATTATTGGAATATTCTTCAACATACTCCATTATAAACTGTACTTAAGCAAGTTAACAAAATCCCTTGAACTGTAAGTAGATACCTCACGAATCTGTACGATGATACTACTTTGAGTTTAAATCAACATTGTTTCAATTCCTGTCAAAATCAAGGCTTACTAGGTAGAACTTTTGGAGTTTGATCACCTTTTGATAAAAATATGGATTAACAAGAAAACCACTGGAAATATGTATAGAGAATGTTATAGCAAATCGATGCAGAATCAAATTCTGCATCCGACCATCCAATAAAATACAGGGTATCCCATTTGAAAAAACGTACTTTTTCAACTTTTAAAATGATGTAATTGGTCATTAAATTTTGGATAGCCTGTATGCGATAAATCAGTTGTCAATATGGCATTCGAAAGTATCATTCCTGTGCTTCCGTCTACCCCAGAAGCGCTTTCCACCAATCGAAATTGGTTAAAGGGCGCAATGCTCAAAACAGGGCTACATCTGCCCAAATTTTCAAAGAAATCAAGATATCTAAGAAAAAATTGAAAATAGGTATAGGGAAACCTGATGAAAACTCACTATGAAATTTCTCAGGAATCCAGTTTTCTGCACATGCAGTTAGTAACTGTAAAAAAATAAAACACGCTTCTATTAGGACCTGTTATTGTAAACAATACTGCAAAAAAATTTGTCTATCTAATACGTCGTTTTCGAGAAATATAATTTTATACAAACATTGTTGTATAGTGAACAATTAATTAACGAAAACATTAATTACGTTTTGTCGGTATGGTTACTCATCAAAGGTCCAGGTCACTGAGCTGTATAAAAAGTAAAAAAAAAACAAAGAGAGTTGTCTCTAAAGTTCCCATTTAATAAAACAAACAACGAATTAAAAGAAAATTAGGATTAAAAAGACTAAAACTATTTCAATTTAAGCCAGGTAAAATGATGGGAACTGTAAATAAACAGGGATTATTTACAAGTCGGTTCAAAAGTATGGTCTGTTTCAAGATATAGTGTGACGTCATAAATAAAACCATTAAGGATCTATTGTGCTAATCCCTCCGTAAGGGCATTGAGGGAAAAAAAAGAAATTAATATTAATTTTTAATTTTAACATTCAATTCAGCCATAATATATCTTACAATTAACAGAATAAATTAGCGAGCAAAATGTATTCTTACATTTCACATAACGTAGTTGATATTTCGTACAAATATACATTCATATTATAATATACGTACACTTTTATTATTTCTAATCAAATATTGACAATACGGGCCTGTAGCCTGTTTCTCACATCGATTACTTTTAGTGCATACCACCTGCCGTGTTCAATCAACCTGTGGGAGCTTGAATTCGCACTATATCTTGAAACAGTCTATATGGATTTAAGTTAAACATCAATGGTATCGAACGTTTTATACTTGCGTGTGTGAGTCCGGCCAGGTTCACAAGATGCATCCGTCGGGCGCCGATAGTCTCGAAGACTATTATTATTTAATTACGTAATTATATTTATTATTTCAACAACCAGTACAAGCCAGCTGGCCCTTGATTTGATGTTTCGGTTATGCATATACATTTTATGAAAAGAAAATCCTCGTGTGTTTTCTATAAAACTAATATACATCATATTATATGCTAAGAGTTGAAGAATATTGTTCAGTATTGTTAATGAGTTTAAAATTGATTTACTTACTTGGTATTCTCATGTGATTTTATGTATTACTAACTACCATGAAGAAAATTACCCTTTCTGGTAGCAAACCTCAAGTTAATTTTTAATAGACTGTATCTAATTTTGAGGCAATCTGTCAACAGTATCTGATCACTTAATCTTCCATAAAAAAAAAAGTATGCCCTCTATAAATTTCTAATTTGTAAAGGCAACATGATAGCAAAAAATTTTGTTTTTTTAGGCCGACTGTGTATTAAGTTTATATTCTAAGATACAATTTAATACCTATATACTTTTATATTTGACTCGAAATATTAAATCTATAACGCTTTAACCGCAACCATATGAACGTTTATGCTTATAGTATATCCTTATAAAAAGATCAAAAAGAAATGGGCTATCTACATTGTATTGTATCGAAATATGTGACTATACTCATCGAGATAAATAATCAACGTTTATAATACAAATTTACATCAAATTATGTGGCGGATGTGGCAATGACCATTTTAAAGTCACTGTTTAATGCCATTGAGTTATGTTTAAAAATGTGTACCTATTTATAGAATTTTTTCTTCTCCATTTTAACGATATCGATTATGTGTGCATGTTGAAGTTATTTTGTTGTAATTGAACTTTGTTTATCAAATATTTGTCGTTGACTGTTGAAATAACTATTTTTAATAAGTAATGGTAATTAACTTTATATTTATAATTTACCAGAAACATGAATTCGTCATCTGTACAGATAATATGGATGCCTGCAAATCTCGAAGTTTAGAAACTGTGTTTGAAAATAAAAATATAAATAGATGCATTGGGGAGGACCATAAAAAAAATATTATATTCAGTAAATTTGTAATTCTAACAGTATATATGTAGATACTAATTCTTTAAGAATATATTCCACATCTTATATTTTGAATTAATACTTTTGGTTCCTTTAGAACATGCATTTACAATTAATACTACACTTATAGGTATATAAACAATAATTTACTTTCTGTCAATTTCGTCTCTCAATTTTATAATTGGCGCTACATTATAGCTATTACATAATAAACCATTTCGATTATGATACTTCTAATTTTGGGAATATTTATTTGGAAGTTTTTCTAAGCAACCAACAAATATAGAATAATAAGGTGCAGCCACCATACTACTTTCTTATACGTACAAGCGTTTCAAATTATACAATTTCAGAAACTTTTTTATGCAAAAATTATTCAAAATTCTATTCTCTTAATAAATCTCTATAGAATGCATATTTTGCGAGATGTTCGAAACAAAATTCTACCCGCTAAGAGAAAAAGTGTTACTTCCCGTCCAAATTTTAAAATTCCATTTATACAAAAAATGTTACTTCCGCTCCGAATTTTGAAATTTCATTTATACCAAAAATGTTACTTCCGCTCCGAATTTTGAAATTTCATTTATACCAAAAATATTTCAAATCCAGCTCCAAATACTTTTCTACTCTTGATAAATATATATAGAATGCATAATTTACGACATATTTGCAAAAAATCGCTATTCGATAAGAGTAAAAGTTTTACTTCCGGTTCGAATTTTGAATTTTACTTTCTTATACATAGTCTCGTGATACCGAAAAAGTGCTTTTTAAAAAATATCTGTGTGTCTGTCTGTCTGTGTGTCTGTCTGTGACCACGATAGCGGTCAAACCGCTATAGCTAACAATTCCAAATTTTGTATTTACGTGTATAATCTCCCTCTTGAGATCTGATTAGTTTTTCAGTAAAATCTGTAGACCGGAAGTAGCAGTTTACCTCAGTGAGAAAATCGAATTTTGCCAATATTTCGTCAACTACTAAGTTTAAACAAATTTATAAAGAATTCATATGTACTTAAAATTAAAATTCAGAATAATTTTATTTATAAAGTTTTTCGAAATTCCTACCGGAAGTAGGTCTTTTACTCTTATCGAAAATCAGTTTTTTGGGAATATTTCGCAAATCATGCTTTTTAGACAAGTACGTTACGAGTATAAAAGTATTTAAAACATAATTTTCAATATCTTTTGTATAAAAAAATTCCAAAATTCAGACCGGAAGTACCACTTTTACTCTTATCGAATAGTGATATATATTTATCAGGAGTACAAAAGTATTTAGAACTGGATTTTCAATATTTTTTGTATATATGAAATTTCAAAATTCGGACCGGAAGTAGCACTTTTACTCTTAGCGAGTAGCACTTTTTTGATAATATCTTGCAAAGTATGCATTCTATAGAGATTTATTAAGAGAATAGAAGTACTTAGAATAAGATTTTGAATAATGTTTGTATAAAAAAAATTCTTAAAATTCTACCACACCTCATTATTTTAAATAATAAGAATGCATTTTCCTCCACTCTATCCACTTGTATGTTTTAAATTTGTTCAAATATATATGTATATATTATATATCGAAAAAACATCCAAAAGTTTGCAACCATTTACGTGTATATAAAAGTATGTAATAAACATGAGTTGCTTAACTTATACTATATATCAATGGCAAATTAAAATCAAATAGTGGTTGACGTTTTAGACTAGTGTTTGTTACAGTCCTATCCACATTATACTGGTAAATGAAAATACACTCGACTCGATTCTATTCTACAATGAATATAGCTAAATACTTCATTAGTACCAATTACTTTGATTTGGCTTGAAACTCCCTATTCAATTAACGATGATAACCGAACAACTTTTGACCACTATACGAAAGTAGTTCAAAATCTCAAAACGTAAATGATATCGACTTTGCTTTCGTTTCGAATTCGATTTCGTCACGTATGTTCGGAATCCGAGGACTGGACACTGCTAGACCTTGCGGAACTCAGCGCCTGCGACGCCGTAACTCCCTGAATGCACGGACTGACTCAAATTTTAAACTCATGCTTAAAGGAAGGGGTATTTCCGCAGAAGTTTAAATTTGCTGAAGGTGTGTTACTTGTAAAAAATAATGATAGAAGAGATGTAAAAATTATCATCCAATTTCATTGCTGCCGGTGATATCCCACATTTTTAAAACAGTACTTATAGGTTGTGTATCGTTTTTCAACAAGTTGCAATAAATTTCGGCAGCACAGCATGAATATAGACCGGATAAATACAATTTCTTTACTTATTTTCGGTGATCAATGTTAAATAAAATGCAATTTAATAAAAACACAATTTATTTACATTATGTGTACTAAGAAAATTAATACATAAAATAATATGAAAAGTAATGGACTAACAATTAAAAACGAGAAATCTACTTATATTTATAATTTTTATATAATGAAATTATACCTGGCTGGAAGAAATAGAGATAAATTTTTCTGATTTACACAAATACTCTTAAGGGAAATTCCAAATTAAGTTTGATAAAAGACTGACTGGTTGTGAACATGTATTAATAAGACTTTCCCCGAAAAACCAGACACACAATGAATTAATAAAACAATTTGTAGACATGGTTTGTTTACCTCAAATATACAATTAGAAATTATAAACTAAATTGCAACAAGATAGATTAAAAACTTAAATCTTAATTATGATATATTATTAAAAAGTAACATTGGTTTCGATCTAGTAAATAAAATAAAAATGTCCTTAAATTAAATTAAAATATAAAATAATATTTTGTCAAAGGCCCAAACAATATTAATTCTACCGGTAAAATAACGAACACGCATCTACCAAACTTATAGCGTTTATGAAAACTCACATACTAATATACAGAGAAATCAAAAAAGATTGACCATGTTGCTTCATCGGTATATCAACTTTAGCTCGGGTTTGCCACACGTTCATTGTTGTAGTATGAATATTTAGTTTGTACATAACTTCGTTATTTTTTTGTGTTTATCAAGTATCACTATTATTTTTGCTTAATTTTAAAGTTGCGTTGAAATCAATAATGCCATCTACGGAAGAACAAGATACGTTTATTGTGAAGGGTTATTCTCGTAACGGAGAACTGTTACCGAATCCAGAGTGGAAATATTCTACTAATTCATGTAGGCATCAATTTCACACTCGATTCCCAGAAATAGAATGCCAATGTGATATTTCTGCAAGATATGTCAACCGTCTTATTAGTCGTATTCGAGAACCTTGCAGTATATCTAAGAAACACTCTTCTGGTTGACCTAATTTACTAACAGAAGTAGTGCTAGAAGATATTCAAGAACGGTTGGGCGTGAGTCCTATAACAACTATCAGCACAAACAAGTAAAGTATTACTTTGTTTAATGCACAGAAAATTTATTAATTCTGATTTTATGTTCATATAGGACTATCTTATGGAACATGCCATAAAGCCACTAAAAGACCACACTTACATCCATAAAGTATCTATTGTACAGAAATTTTTAATAATAATCTTATGGATTATAATTTGTTGGACATCACATCTTTCTCAGACGAGGCCTGGTTTCTTCAAAGTGGATATGTCAATTCCCAAAATTCTTGTCACTGGTCATCCGTAAACCCATATGTTTTTATTGAAACTGACATGCATTCTATTAAAATAGGTGTTTGGTGTACAATATCAGGAAGAAGAAGAATAGGTCCAATTTTCTTCATGATACAATAAATGCAGAACGATATAAAACACTTATTTTAGAACCATTTATTACATAACTTGACAACAATGAAAGATAATTTGGCTATTTTCAGCAAGATGGTGCTACCGCTCACACTGCACATGCTTCAATTGAATTCCTCCAAAGATATATTAATAATAACCGACTGATTAACAGAAATAGATGGCCCCCTACATACGTTACCAGAACTACAAGATGCTATTACAAATGCTTCAAAGAAATGATTCAAAATGTTTTCAATTCTCTAAAAAGACGTATAAGTGACAAAATGAAGGATCTCATGTTGAACATATGTTATAATATTTCTAAATATGTAATGTAATATGCAATATAGATCTTTGTATTAAATTATTTTTGATAAAGATATTTTCAATTATTGACTGTATTTCTTAAGTTATTAAAACAAGTAAATTTAAAGTAGTTCGTACGTAAAATAATAGACGTCGCACGGACGAAATACAATTCAGAATATGATATATTCGACAAATATACCGTGACTATAAAGCGATCAAGCTTATTCGATATCTCTGTATTATTTGCAGTCGTTTCTGAAGAGCGACAGTAAGTGTAAAAAAGATTCAATTTTCAGAGCGGGGAGTATTGTCATTCGACCGCCATGTTGAAATTGAGGCGCCATTACTTTTCTTAATAATTCATCTTCGTAACCGTGAGACAAGGAAAATGTTGTGTAAATCAGTTTTTTTCATTTCCTTCTTTATCGCAAACTAATTTTATTTTTTTAAAGTTGGTATAAAATATGGAAACAAACCATATTTAAATGTCAAATACAAATGTTTAAATGAAACAAACATCCGAAATAGATATTGCAGGAATGAAAAACACACTTGCTAACATTTTATTTTTACTCATTAACAATATAAATTGTTACTAATCATAGTTGGATGAAACGATTTCTGATGACACGATTGTAATTTACTTCCCATTTTGAATAGTACAACTGTTATGAAAACTCTTTGAATTAGATTCTGAATGGTTTTAGTGGGTATATTACGTGCACTAGACAGTAATAGAGCAACCTCAACTTTTCTTGGCGGAGTTATCTATACAGCCTTCAATCACTGCTGAAGATTTCCATCCTTCATGGCGCTTACTTGTTATTAAGTCACCTCCACTATTAGCCAGGTGTATCACACTTGAACGTCTAAAGTAATGTCCAGTGAAATGTTTAGGATTAGGTAAATTTAAGTAAGTAGCAAAATTTTTTGGTACTTTCCCTTTAGTGTTAATACCAATTGGACTATTCAATAGAACGGTTTCTATATTGCAAGAAGACGCTTTTTTTATGACTGGGACCAAGTGAATAATATTTCATTAATCAATCCAAAAATATTTTGTGTTATAATCAATTGCCTTGGAATATAAGTTTTAGTTTTTGGCAATCCAACCATTATGATTTTTAAATTGTATATTATCTAAAATTAAGTTTGTTATTTTTTGACGACGGCAATCTTGACTATTATAGTCCATTATAAGGATAACCTAACAGAATATTAATATGACTATTATAACAAAATAATGTAGAAAATTAATAAAAATGTTGCCTATAAAATTATGGATATTTATATGAGCTACAAAAATGTTCTTGACAAGAATTTTGTCGGTCTCACTATTGCGAAGATAGAACGAAAAGCTTATTATAGTGTCAATTTCAAGATGGCGACCAAATAACAATACCCACAATCCCCGAAACGGAAGTTACGCTCACGGTCGACTGCTCTACGAAAGACAAAAAAGAAAATTCACTGTTGATTCAAAATACACGATCATATCACGGATTAATTGGAATATTGGGATCGTCTATATAAAGCAATAAGTCTGCAAAGTACTCATTGAACAACCGACCCTGTAAATTCTAAATGATTACTTATCCTGAATAATTTTATTTCGGTTCCTGTGCGAGTTGACGATAAATTTAAAACCCATTATTAAAGTCTTGTTCCATGCATCAAGTGTTTCATTGTTAATGTTTGGTCCTAGTACTTTTTCTATAACAGCCAGTATTACTCCTCTAAACATCTGAAACAATGAAATATAAATTTTTTAAACAGTAAGATTATAAGGTTCACGTTAAAACATAATAGTAAATCGGCAATGATAAGTATAATTAATACCGGCTTACAATGTCTAGCAGTTTAGAGCGAAAGGTGTTATCGTGTTAATTTTCAGTAAAATGTAGTAGTGCTAGGAAAACTTTTTCTTCGGTAGAAAACACGCTCATGAATATGAGCGAGAATATAATTGGACCTGTCAAAAGTACTGGACCAACTATGATGTAATTATTGTGCGCACCAATTGCGCCATGGTGTTCCCTATTTTAAAATTAGTTTTTCTCAGTGTTGAAATTTTCTATTTATAATGTTCTGCTTTTAGCACTCATAATTATTTAATTATGTGAATTTAATTTTAAAAAAAACACGGCTGAGATTCGAACCCAAATCTCCAGATCTCTAGTCGGTTGCGCTACCATAACGCCACTGCGGGTGTCTGGGTTTGACTCTTTAAATCGTATTGAAGTAACAGATGGATAATTTGGTGTCGGCAGACCGACGAACTACTAAATTTTAAATTACTTTAAAATTAGTTTTTCTCAGTGTTGAAAATTCTAATTAGAATTTAGAAATGAAAATAACTGGTGTTCAGAAAAATCCGATTTTACGTAGGTTATGAATAAAAACCTATGACCTAACTTGGTCTATATGTCTTAAAATTCAAAGCTGCTAAATGTCTGTAAATAATGATCTTATCTCGGATTCTGGATTTTTCTGAACACGTGTTATATCGCCCAACAGTTTTCAAAACACAATGCGGAATTGGCGGCACATATGCCATGTATTATTCAAGCCGGATACACAATCTGTTTCAATCTCTCTGTACTATCAAATGCACAAGCGCATTTTGGAGTTCACATAGAATGCAGAATACGTAGTTTGAGGGAAAAAAACAGAAAACTGAGTTAAGTGAACTATCAACTAAAGGCAATACACATCTATTCTAAAAGATTGTCTATCCCACTTCAACAATACATGATGTGATATATAATAGGTATGACCCGCATGTGTTTTGAGACATGTCGATAGGAAAGATATTCTATTTTAGCAATTAGGATTCCGTTGTAATTATTCTTAACTTAGTTACATTACTATTGACATTTGAAGTACGAGGTAGGCGCCATAAATTCTCGGCCTGATATACAAAAAATAAACTTGGAACAATACAAGAATTTTTATTTTTCAATGTAATCTTCCCTAACTTCTATACATTTATTACAACGATTAATTAATAATTCTATACCCTTGTAAAAATAATCTGACGTTTTTCCGTCAAAATGTTCTATAACAGCTGCTTGCAACTCATTGTCGTCCTTAAAACTACGTCCTCTAAAATTTTAAATTAGAAAACAAAACAAAATCACAAGGAGCCATATCCGGACTATACGGTGGATGCTCCAATTCTTGAAAGCCGCATTCGCGGATGGCAGCTCGTGAAATGGCGGCAGTATGGGCGGGAGCATTGTCGTGCAATAATCGTACACCCTTTGTCAATTTACCACGACGTTTTGCACGAATACCGTCCCTTAATTTATGCAATACAGACGCATAATATGTGCCTATCACACTTGTATTGCGCTCCTTAAAGTCAATTAGTAAAATGCCCTCACAGAATATTGTGGCCATCACCTTTTTCGTTGAATGACTTTCGCCTTTCTGGGACGAGGTTCATCAGATCACCGCTATTCCATGGACTCCCTTCTCAATAGAGGATCGTAAGGGTAACGTTGAAATTTTTCGTTAAGTGGAGGGATTCGAGAATTGAAACGTTAACAGCGTTGAAAGAAGTGTATGGCGACAATTTAATGCCAAAATCGTCATTCTATGAGTGGTACAAGAAGTTTGAGGAGGAGCTAGAGGAGTGCAATGGCGGTCCGCGCTCTGGTCGACCAGCTGAAATTCGCACCGCCGCCTCTCTGCAAAAAGTCGAGCAAGTGTTGAAAGATGATTGTCGATACTCGATTAGACACATATCGGAAGTTACTGATATCAATCGTGAGACAGTTCGGTTGATTTTACGTGACGATTTAGGCATGACGAATGTGTGCGCCAACACACATTCGTCATGAATGTGTGTTGGCGCACACATTCGTCATGCTGGATATTTCAATACGATCCAGAAACCGAACGCCAGAGTTGTGAATGGAAGAAACCTGGGGAGCCAAGAACCAAAAAGGCACGCATGTCCAAATCGCAGGTGAAGGCCATGATTATCACCTTCGTTGACTCCAAGGGCATCATTTTGAACACTGGGTGCCTAAGGGGTAAACTGTAACTGCTGGCTACTATGTTGAGGTCCTCAAAAAAAAAAAAAAAGAATTGGTTGCTACATCACGACAATGCGCCAGTGCATTCAGCCATCTTAACTCGCGAATTTTTAGCATCCACAGGGACTCTTGTGCTGGAACAGCCAGATTTAGACACATGTGACTTTTTCCTCTTCCCTAAAACGAAGGAGGTGCTCAAGGGGACTCATTTTGCTACTGAAATGGTCATGAAACAGACATGTACAGGGTTTATGGACGCTCTTGATGCACAAGTTTTTCAAAATTGTTTCCAGTCGTGGAAATCACGAATGGAAAAGTGTGTGCGGGCCGGAGGAGAGTATATTGAAGGATGTAATATCTAATTTGTGACCAATTTGAAATAAAAGCTCTTAAAACCAATTTTCCGGATACTTAATTGTCAGACCTCGTATGCCCTTCTTTTGTTAAAAATTTAATGATCGCGCGGTACTCAATTTTCGTTACTTCGGACATTTTCGTGCGCTAGTTACGTTGGTTGGCTGGTTACTAAAAACAACTACGCTTCGAACAGTCATATTTATAGTGTAAAGCTCGCGTATGTGCATGCATGACGTGACGGAGTTTGAACACGTTTGAATCTGTATAAGCCTGTCAGGCCGAGAATTTATGGCGCTTACCTTGTATATATCTTTTGAAGGTTAATTTTCGAAAAATGATTTATCTCCCGTCTGGCAATATCAATTATTTTAATTATCTCTTACAAAATTACAAGAAAAAGTACGATATAATCTAGGGTTATGGTACAAATTTCCTATTTCCCCGTAAATGTAAAACATTATTTTAAAACTGCGGCAAATACCTAAGAGGCATCATACTTTACAAGACGAGGGAAATCTCTATAGGTATATACAACTGATGAAAAACCTACAGTGTGCTCAAGAAATACAACGGAATAGGTACTCATTCCGAGGTGCTAGAACATTTAATTTTTAATTGTTTGCTTAAGTAATTGCTTAAAACTATTTACTTGTGAAATTAAACAATTTTGAAACCTTTCAACTTATGCTTCCACAATTGTCGTTCAGTGTCACCTCTTGGACTTTTGGGTTGAAACCATCTTGTCTGTCTATGACACGGTCTCAACCTACAAATTAAGAATGGTTTTCTTTACCATAGAATAACTCTATAATTGGAATGACTGCATAACTGGATTTTATTCATGAAATTATGTCTTGTTTATGCGTCTGAGTACAGGTCACCTTACATATACCCGGTTACTGTATATTTTAGAGCAGAGTAGCAATAAATTTTACTAACATCAAAAGGTCTCTCAGGTATTCCTAGATCAGCGTGGGATTCTCCAATAGCTTGTAAAACTGTCAGCAAATCTTTACTGTTGTCTAAATTTGCTACTATAGCGCCAAGAGAATACACAACTTGTACAGCGTGGGTTTTAAACATGGGTGACAACGGTATTTCTTTTAATGGAATATCCTTAAATGGAAAGTACTTTAGCTGCTCCGGTTCTTGATCAAACAGTCTACAACAACAACAAAAAGTGTTTAAATTATGCAATGCTTGAAAATGTTTGTCATTATCATATACGTGATATATTAAATAAAAACGAAATATCACCTAATAAAAAAAAGAGACATTTTTATAGAACTGACTTTTTACATTTACATATTGTTTCTTATTGAGTTTTATTATCACCAGATTTGATGTATATTAATTAAATTATTTTATGAAATGCTTAGCGTCCGCGTTTTATCTACGATGCGTGTTTCCATGATTCTTATTAATATTGCAATTATCGAAAATATTTGAAATAGAAGTTGCATAAAAGTCTGATCTATTCCAGCGGGTCTTAACCTTTTGTGAATCAAGGACCCCTTTTTTTAAATATCTACAAATCACTAACCCCCATACAACTTACTTTATGAAGAAATTTAATATATAGAGCAGACACGTTGTATTCAATTGCACGTCATCGATGAGGTTTACATGTTGTCATAACTGTTAAATTATATTTGAGGGCATTTATTTCATTACCTCAAACAGAAAATTTATAAATTGATCGTAATATACGCATTCATGGCAAATAAACACATAATTTCCGTTTCAATATTAAATTTATTTGTTACATATTTTTAATAGACTAATATCTATCAAAAAGGCGTCTGTTGTGTATATTTTTCCTGTCAAATTTTCATATTTATTTTTGCTTTGATATAAATTGTTTAAAAACAGTTCTTCTTAGAAGCGTACATCCTGTTTATAGTGTTTTCATCGTAAGAATAGGTGCACGTCATCAACAGAACTTTCGGAATGACAAATATACCAAATACTAAGTATACCTATAACGCCACTCTTACAAATGCAACCTTAATACTCCACCCAACTCTACCGCACTTTTAACAGTTGCCTGTACTGAAAGTAAGCAGGGCAGTGTTGTCAAATACCGTTCTGTCATTTAGGTTAATGCGCGCCAAATATTTTCTCACGTGTTCTTTATTAATTTTTGCCGTTTTTTAATCCTGCTTATTACAAAACAGTTATTTTCGTAACTAAAAGACGTTTATTCATATACAATTATGCCAAAAGCGTGTTGTAGTCGTTGCAAATCAATGATTGCATCTACAGTTACACAGTTTGAAGCAGAACGTGACCATGGTGAACTTGTATTACCTTTATCTTCAGTACGAGAGGTAAACAGCACAAATTTTTGTCATATACTATACTACAATTATTTATATGTTTACAGCGAGCATCTATAACTTTGAGTGTAAGCTTAGCAACTGTAAGTAAAATTTCATCCGAGGTCAAAAAAGGAAATGTGCTTGTCAGTCCCAAACGCAAGCGTGACAAAGGGAGGCCTGTTGTTGATGTTGACAACTTTGCTGAGTGCGCTATAAGAAATGCTGTGTATGATATGCACAGAAACAGTAAGTTTTCTAAACTATGTATTGTACTAAAATGCACTTAATTTATGAATAATTGCACAGCAAAATATTACTCTCAAATCCTTGGGTATTGTACTTCGTGAGAGGGATATTTTCACAGGTGGACAAACTTCATTGTGGAAAGTCCTCCAAAATATAGGCTTTCATTACAAAAAAGATGATCCAAAACGATCACTAATGGAAATACCACATATTGCTTTGAAACGTGTAAACTTTTTATCAGAATATAGTCGTATAAAACAGTCTGGAGATTATCAGTTTGTTTTTACTGATGAAACATGGATATTTCAAGATGGCACGGTGGCACGATCATGGCAAGATAAGGATGTAAGAAGCGTTCGCAAATCAAAAATTGGTGGAAAAAGGTAGCAAACTGATTCTATTAGTTAATTAATTATTTACATATGCATATATTCTAGATTTATTGTATTGCATGCTGGAAACTCATATGGTTTTATTGATGGTGCAGACCTTGTATTTCCATCTGCAAGTACCTCTGGTTACTATCATGGAGAGATGAACCGAACTAACTATTTGCGATGGTTTGAGCACCAACTGCTTCGCCATCTTGCAAGGGCATCTGCAATAGTTTTAGATAATGCTAGTTACCATACTTCAATTTTAAATAAGCCACCCACAAAAGCTGCCATTCAACAGTGGTTAACGGAAAACAATATTGAATATGATGAGATTTATTGAAAATTCAACTGCTTCAATTAGTTGATAAGTGAGTAGCATCAAACTGTTTTCGTATATCTTTATCTATAAAGTTTAATTTTCTACAGAAATAAACCTTGCGCTGTTTATGAAGTAGATCAGCTTGCACAGCAGTATGGTCATATGATACTCCGTCTTCCACCATATCACTGCATTTTTAACCCCATCGAGCACATTCGGTGTATAACAAAAAGTTATTATGCAAGACATATTGGAGAGCATGGACGATGTATAGAAAGTGTACAACAAACATGGCAAAATTCCTTAAAATCTGTCACACCAGAGATTTGGAGAAAAACAATGCAACACACAGAGAATGAAATATGCAAATGGTGGGAGAGGGAAGTTGCAGTTGATCGTGAAGATCCTGGGGAATTTATTATTAATGTGAATATGGACAGTTCAAGTGAAGATGAACTGTCAGATTGAACTTAATATTACTTTTTTTATGCTTTTGTATTTAATATCTGTCACTAATATAATAATAAAGTCTACTTCCTGCGTTTGATTATTTATTACTGATTATTAAAGTTCATTTTTCATATATTTCTGACAAATCTTTAAAGCATTATTGAGATCATACTTTTTTTAAATATCGATTTTTATGCTTAGAAATAAATACAGTTTGCGATAAAATTGCCATTGAAAATCGAAAATTAGTGGATCATTTTAAGAACTAATGTTTGTTTATGTAATACAATCATATTTTTTAATCCTTTAGTTTGTTTTAGTAATTAATACATCAGCCTCAATAAAAACTTTCAATAGAATAATTGGTTTTCGTAACCTATACTTCTAATTTGACAGTTGTTTATATCATTTTTATATGTATCAGTTTGACAACATTGTGCAAACGTCATTGATGACGTGCACCTAATCTTACGATGAAAATATTATATTATTTATTTGCGGCCTTTGAATATAATTGAGAAAGGATTCTGTAAACAGTCGAAGTTTTTTACAGACTTTTCTATAATCATCTGTTAAATTTAATGTGAATAGCGTAAGTATTGGTTATTTTAAATTTTATTATGGATACGTTATGAAACATTTATGGTTTTTCGACAATCTAAATCAATATAATAAAAAGTTGAGAAAGTCTTAGAGCATTTCAATTACTAAATATATTACGTTATAGGTATTGTATTGTGAATAATTTTTTTCTTTGGTTATATCAAATGTCACTGACAGAACTAAAAATAGATCCGGCAACATATACAAGACAAGTTGTCATGGATCTAGTATGACGTACAATTGAATGTAGCGCGTTTCCTCTATATGTAACGTATAACTTAGAAATTATAGAGGTGACGCGTTATATTCAATTGCACGTCACTGATGACGTTTATAGATTGTCATAACTGTATTAGTGAAAAAAAAAAGTTGATTTGTTAAATTATATTTGAGGGCTTTTATTTCATTAGTTTAGATAGAAAATGTATAAATTGATGGCAATATACGCATTCATGGTAAATAAACACATAATTTCTCTTTCAATATTAAATTTCTTCCTTACATATTTTTAATAGACTGATAGTTCAATTCGGTGTTGTCTGATAAATTATATCTGTCAAAAAGGTGTGTGTTGTGTATATTGTGTTTGTTAAATTTGCGTGTTTATTTTTGATTTCATATAAATTGTATCAAAACAGTTCTTCTTAGAACTGTACATCCTGTTTATTATCTATTTGCGTCCTTTGAATATAATACGGAAAGGTTTATATAAACAATCGACGCTTTTTACACACTTTGCTAAATCATGTGTTAAATTTAATGAGAATAACGTAAGTATTGGTTATTTTAAATTTTATTATGGGTACTTTATGAAACACTTATGGTTTTTCCACAATCTAAATCAATATAATAAATAAGTTGAGAAAGACGAGAGTCTTAGAGCATTTCAATTACTAAATATATTACGTTATAGTTATTGCATTATGAATAATTTTTTTCATTGGTTATATCAAATGTCACTGACAGAAATAAAAATAGATCCGCCAACATAAACAAGACGAGTCGTCATGAATCTAGTATGACGTACTTACAATTGAATGTAACGCGTTTCCTCTATAGGTACATTATGTATCTAGGAACACAAAAATTGACAATATTTTTACTAAAATAAAATATTTATTGAAATTTTACATTCAGTAGTTAAAAAGAAAACATTTAACACTTATTAATGAGAAGGCTGATGCTGTATGTTGCTGACAAGCTTACTTATGTTTGGTGCAATATTAGATAGATATAGAATTCTTAGTTCTGACTACATATTTTTCAGATGTTTTCTATGTTTATTTTTAATGTATACAAGAGATGAGAAAGATTTTTCACGCAGATATTTCATAGCCCCATTAGACAAAACGTCGTAACGTAAACGACGTTTTGTCGTAACATAAATTATAAGTTATAAGTATGTAGTCACTATTATATTTGCGACATTTCTGTTTTGGATTATTAGTCTTAGAACAAGAAGAAACTCGCTTACTATCATTACTATTGCGTTTGATATTAAGCCAACGATCCATTTGAACTGAAGACAGTACAGGTGTAATCTGACTTTATAACATGCGCGCCCCTTCATGTAGCGACTCGTGGTGACTTGTCAAGACATGCAAATGAGGACGACGCGAGGATTAGTAGGCAAAATATGGTCAATGGTTTGATTTGACATTACCCTTCCTGTTTACACAGTCTTTATTATAGGTATAAGTATATAAAAATTTCACTAGCTTACTAGAATACTAGATTGATTAGATTAAAAAAACTAATTGTAACTAAAACATTTGTAGATAATTAGTAAATGGCTGAAATTTTGTAAAAAAATGTGTGAACATTATTTCTCGTCAATAATTACCCTTCCTATTTGGAAACATTATTTCTATAAGAAAGTAGAGAAAACTAAATTTACTAAAACTAGATTATTAAATGTACTACTAAACAAAGTTAATCCTATAATAAATAATATATTTTCAAAATAGTTACAACTTATTTTAGTTAGCACATTACATTTGCATTTTGCTAACCATTATAATTTAGCTTAGCATATTCTTAAAATAAATATTTCTTGTTGGTGCGGCGGACCCCCTGAAAAGTCTTTGCGGAAGCCAGGGTGTCCGCCGACCATAGGTTAAGAAGCGCTGATCTATTCCATTTTAATTAGGTTAGAATTTCTTTTGTATCCTATCTTCTAAAAGTTCGGTAATTAACCATGTTATTTGCGTGAAATCGTTCAGCATTCTTCTACACAATTTTAGAAAATTATTTTCGTTTTACAATGCATGCATGGTGTGATGGTATTGTTACTTATTGACTAACTGTAATAGCATAATAAAGTACACTTGAAATTCATATTTATAAATAATCAAGAAATACGTGGAACTGGGAACAGGAGAATATTAAACGGATTTAGACAAAACATATTTAAACTAGCTAGTGGGGAAAATGCCCCGAAGGGGAAGAAAAAAGGTGAATATACCTAAATAAGAAGGCCCCAATTATAAACAAGAAGTGTACAATCACGAAAGGGTATGTACAATTGATATTTTCATCACCACATTAGGAACAGGATTTAACTGCCGAAATGTGCTATAGTCTCGTAACTAGGAAAAAATATGTTTACCAAACAATGTATATTCCGCAGCCTCATTTTTGCCTCTAATAATTTCCTGCTTTATGTGACTTTGTAACCTTTAAGGAATCAACAAAGCAGTCACGCAGACTATGCTATGATGTCCATACAAAACTTACAGAACGGCTCTTAGTGTAGTTATATGTTGGGAGAGCTTTATTTTCGGTTCCTGGTCTCCCGTAGCTGATTGATAAACCACTAATTTAATATAATGACTTCAACCTTCTATTTCAAAAATTGACGATGCGTTATTGTATCAAAGGCAGTGTTACACTACTGACGTCCCGAAAAATTTGAATAAAATCGCTTCTAATGATAATTTTTCAAAACGGAAACACTGTAATTTGTAAGACATGTTGTCATATAACTGTGCAAAATTCCAGCTTTCTACCGTGAAAATTGACGATGTATTCAAGAGGGTCACCTTCGTTTTGGGCACTTTTCCAAGCCCCGCTTTGGTTTCGTGAACCCTAATTAGTAATGTTAAATGAGGGTGTTTGATTATTTATACTTATAAATAAAATTACTTTAGAAACTTCAATAATGTATACCGTAAACCTTTGAATATCAATTTAATATTTCATCAATATATCTATTGTATAGATTTAATTATTCGTAAGTATCTTTACTTAAAATCTTATATATCGCTCACATACTTTTTACATGCAGTTGGTCTTAAGAATACATCAGCATGTCCGATATATTCGCGGATTTTTTGAATTAAAAACAATATGCGAGGGTGGGTCAATATGTCCGTGACTTTGAATTTCCCGCCTCTTAACGGAAAGGGCAACACTGCTCCTGTCAACAGACATCTGTCAGTTGACTCCTGTCGAAACTTGAACAGCTGCGTCATTTAGTTTGTGTTTGACAGCCATTGATATAAGGCTAAAGGGCTAAAGTGCATGACGTGTGCGACACGAAATTTGTCAATTTTCCCAAAACTAACGTAAAGAAGACACGAAAATAAGACTATTTCTCTAGTGCACTTTCTCCTGAAAAGCCCGAGAAAGCCACAATTTGAAAAAATTTGAACATACCTTGTAGGTTAGGGTTAGACTAAATACAGTCACATTTTGTTCAAGTTTCCATAAAAACACCATTTTACAACAAATTCATCAACTGTAGTCGCTGTAAATCACATTATTTATGTAAATATAAACATTTAAAGCATAATTATGTGTGTTTTAAAACGAAAATATTTGACGTTTTATTTCATTGTATTTGTCATATGAATGTCGTTTTTTGCTATTCAAATGCTCTAATGTCATTCTATTTAAATAATATGGCGGGCAAACATGTCACTTTACTTTCTCTGAAAAATCTCTGCGAGGGTCACCCAAAGACTCTCACAGAACAACTGATGATTTGGGGACTGATTCCCAATGAGGGTACGTATATGTGCCCTCATTGTGGATCGGCCCTAATACTAAATGTTGCCGAAAATCGGTAGGTAACTATTGGAATTGACGTTATACGTTTTGTATTAATGTAATTATTTAATTTTTAGTCCCGATAAGCTTCAATGGATATGCCACGGACTAAGACGAGGACATGAAAAATTACCAAAACGACAACGATACTGTTATAAACGCATAGCATTACGGACTGGAACTTTTTTCGAACGTTCGAAGCTTTCGCTTTTACAGATTTTGGGGTTCGTTAATCTTTGGGTTTCCAGTTCTCCCTTAACTCTTATTTGTGAACAATTAAGTATTTGTAGACACACTGCGGTAGATTGGTCTTCCTTTTGCCGCGAGGTAGTATTAGATGCCTATATTGTTCACAAACAAAAGTTAGGAGGCATTGGCAAAACAGTGGAGATTGACGAATCTAAATTCGGTAAACGAAAGTACCATCGTGGACATTCTGTGGAGGGACAGTGGATCTTTGGCGGCTATGAACGAGGTACAGGCAAAGTGTTTATGGTTCCAGTGGAAAATCGGTAAGTGTTATGTACAATAATTCAGAGGCATCAGTTTGGCTTGGTTGCATGTTGTGTGTGTGTGTGTATTTAAGTTGTAGGCTTCCACAGTTGTTGATACATTGTTGGTTTCTGCTATTGCGATAACATAAAACAGTCTTTACTGCGATATCCTGATATAGGCTATGTGTGCGTGTACGTTTGCGCACACAACTGTCTGTGTGCACTTGCGTGTGTGTGCGGGCGGCTGTGAGAGCGCGTCAGTGTGTACGTGTGTGTGTGGGCGGCTGTGAGCGTGCGCTTGCATGTGTGTGGGCGCGGCTGTGTGGCCGTGTGTGTGTGCGGCTGTGTGTGTGCGGGCGGCTGTGAGCACGCGTTTGCGTGTGTGTGCGCGCGGCTGTGTGTGCGTGTGTGTGTGCGCGCGCGCACACACACACGCACACACAGCCGCGCGCACACACACGCAAACGCGCGCGCTTCGCGCGCAAAAACACATAAACAACAGTTACATGCAATGGATTGGTTGTGTGTTTCGAAGAGTGTTGAGGTTGGACTGAATTATATTGGACTGGAGTATAGTAGGCCATGTTCATTAAATGTTTTCCCTTCTTTTGCAGGTCTGCTGATACGTTGCTTCCAATTATCCGTGACTGGATTGAACGGGGAACAACGATCATCAGCGATTACTGGAAGGCATACGATTGTCTGTCTTCGCAGGGGTATGAGCACTTGAAAGTCAATCATTCCTTGAATTTTAAGGATCCAGACACGGGTGCCCATACCAATGCAATTGAGTCCTCGTGGCGAGCTGCCAAGTGTACAATGAGTTCTAGCGGACGCAGAAAATCTCATATTCCGGGTAATTTGGCTCGGTATATCTTTCAAAAAAGATGTACTGAGTTAAAATTAAATCGGACTGTGGAATTTTTACGTTTAGCAGGACAGTTGTACAATCCTTTGACTCCCAGAGAATTTCCACCAGACGAGGACATAACTGATGACTCTGACTAAAACAAGACACACGACAGGACCACTAAAGTACTAATACTAAGACATTAACAAGAAAGTATTACGAGACTATATTACGGAGTGGAAATTTATTATTTTTATTAAGTAATTCAAATTCAAGTTATTTCAAGTAACTATTATAAAACTCAGTAGATGATGAAATATTGGTAAAATTTGACTTTTTAACTGAACAACTTCCGGTCTACCAATTTTACTGAAAATCTAATCAGATACTCTAAACCGGTGATAGACAGACTGACAGACAGACATGTTTGCATAGACCATTGTGACTATCGGGAGGGCTTGTAAACGCGAACATCTGCAAAAATCGTGAGATAGAACATTTTTATTATCACAATACTTCCTTATAAAGAACTATGAGAAAGTACAATTTTAACGAAGCCGAGACAAACCGAATTATTTCTATAGTAAAGTAAGATCTAGGAATAGCGAATGGTTCCACACACCATTCTTGAACCTTGCATTTGCTATTGCCGTATTGTGCACCTACAATATCTATTTTGCCCAGCTTGCAGATATTGTTATATTCCTATAAGATCTACAATATTCAATGGATGGAATAAATGCGAGCTTGTAATTGGCCCTTAGAATCCATAGAAGACTGTAACTTTTAGGATATCTACTTACATCAATCCCTAATAAGAAAATTCATGGAGTGGGAGTTTAGTAAAACGCGGCAAGACAGACCTGAACTGAAGCTTTTGAAAATGGAAGTTATACGAAAAATTCTAATATTGACATAAACCAAAAATAGTCCAACACATGTAATAAACATTGTATTTATTGCCTTTATGGTATATTGTTCAATGTCTAGTTTATACGTTGAAAATATCTAAATTATTAAGTTTCTTCATGTCTTAAATAATTTCTGTATTTATCAATTACTTCATAGTTTTTTTTAATTTGTACGTTTTAAATATCCTATTTTTTAAGTACCTACATCCATACCTTAAATAATTTAAAGTTTATCTGAAATTTTAAAAAAAATCTAGTCTTCAAAAACATATTTTTCTTATTTGAGTACTCTATATTGCATGTACAATAAACTTATTTCTAAATTTAATTTATGTTATTTTCTTTGTCTATGCATTTATTTTGCTATTATGTACTTGCAAAAAACTAGTTCATTATAAAGTATTGATTTTAAATAGTATATTAATTTAAAAAGTTACTTCATTATTAGACTACATAAGTACTTTAATGTTAAATAATCACCAAGAATTTTTATAATTTCAATAACTGCACTACTAAATATTTGTTGTATTTAAAATTACCTTAATAAACAGTGTGATAATTGTCTGTAGTGTTATTTAACTAAAGCCTCTAATCTACTTTCATGTTTCAATACTAGCAAGTGGTTAATTGATATTAGAAAACTGAAATGATGACTTTTGAATCAAGTGTATTATTATGAAATTATATTAGATAACATCATTATCAAATACAAACAACTCTACACTGATCGATATTACTATAAATAAATGTGTAAACTGGCATTTGTATAATGAAAAGTTAAAACTAACTGAACGCACGTTTTAAAGCGATTGTAATAACACTAATAACCGTATTAGTAGTACTTTTCTATACTAGTACAAATGCATCTATAGAAATTAGTACATTTAATTCTGTTGTTCGTGAAGATAAAACGTCAAATATTTTCGTTTTAAAACACACATAATTATGCTTTAAATGTTTATATTTACATAAATAATGTGATTTACAGCGACTACAGTTGATGAATTTGTTGTAAAATGGTGTTTTTATGGAAACTTGTACAAAATGTGATTGTATTTAGTCTAACCCTAACCTACAAGGTATGTTCAAATTTTTTCAAATTGTGGCTTTCTCGGGCTTTTCCAGAAAAAGTGCAATAGAGAAATAGTCTTATTTTAGTGTCTTCTTTACGTTAGTTTTGGAAAATTGACAAATTTCGTGTCGCACACGTCATGCACATATTCCCTTTCCACAAGATGGGTGCCACGTTTGGTCACAATCGACCACAAATGCAATCATGTGACAACTTCGCAGAAGTGTTTGGCGTTGTTTTACCGCAATATGGACGAGTTTTTGCGCCGTTTCGTAACCGTGAACGAAACGTGGATCCACCACAACACACCAGAGACAAAACAGCAGTCAAAACAGACTGATAGACCTTGAGTCGTAGAATAAGGTAATATCATGAATTCTATTCAAAAATTGACGAACGAATAAGTGCATCAAAGGCGATGCTAGACTACTGACGTTCCGAAAATTTTTAATAAAATCGCTTCTAATGAAGATTTTTCAAAACGGAAAGCGAATAATTTGTAGAACATGTTGTAATATAAGTATGCAAAATTCAAGCCTTCTACCGTAAAGATTAACAATTTACTCAAGAAGGTCACATTCATTAAGCATATTTTGCAGTTTTGGTACTTTGCCAGGCCCCGCTTTGGTTTCGTGAACCTTATTTTGACGGGCTTCCTAGACTCGCCCCAATGGCCATTTAACAAAAAAGTTCAAATATATCGACCCAGTAGTTCCTGAGAAACATATGGGTAGACACCAGCTCTAATGTTACACCTATCAAGAGTATGATAAAACAATATATTAGTGAAAAATAGCAATAAGGAAAACGCACATACCAAAGCCAGTACGAAAAGGTGAAATCTAAGTCCTTTGAGCTAGGAAAGAAATGATATACTTAATAACATAATAATAATTAACATAAAGACACAGAGGTTGCAGTGGTATGAACAAATAAAACGAATGAAATATGGCTAAGTGAGAAAAAATATTGAATGAAGTAGTATGTGGAGTTAAACTTAATCTGTAAGTACCTTCCCGACAAGTATGACTTTTAGGCTATGGTAGTATGGGCTTAGGAAATCGCTTTTGATTTTGTATAAGAGTCCAATATTCCAGACTTTGTCGAACTCCTGTGCAACGTCTAGGAATATTGCTGTGCATAGGGCTTTTTCTTTAAGACTTTCATTGATTTTTGTTTTCTATTCTGTGTTTGTTTTGTGGTCGAATGGCGCTTTCTAAAACCAAACTGGTAATCGGGGATATTGTCGATGATTCTGTAAGTATTTAAGCCAAATTCTATGGCATTTTATTAACAAACTCTTTGAGAAATCAGTCAGTATACTACGTGACTTTTTAAACAAACATCTTCCGCCTTCACTTATCCCTCCTATCATTTTATACCAGAATGTATGTAAATTTAAAAAAGGTGTAGTTTTTTCGCACAATCTATTTAGTAAGAAATAGTGTTCCGCTTGTAACCTCCTTGTGAGTACTTTGACACAACTAATTTGTACATCTACAAATATTTGTGAGAACGTTCAACATTTTCAGTAGTGTGCATCTATTTACATATATTATATGCACAATCTTTTATTTTCGTGCGTGCATGAAATTGGGTTAAGAAAATTTGCTTCACAACAATTTGTCGAATAGAAAATTCCCTGCTAGATACATAAGCAGCAAATTTTAAAAATAAAATTACTTTTAAACTTAAGCAAAACCGAACTTACAGTATTTCGGACACCTCAGAGCCAATCTGAATATATTCACTAGGGTAGATAGAGTGGCAGTAGAGCAAATGACACCGATCAAGTTTTTGGGTATGCACTTTGATGACGTATTGTCTTGGAGGGACTACTGTGAAGAGATTATAAGCAAACTCAATAAAATGGCACGAACAAACTACGTCACCATATTGTGTCTACCACCATCTGGACCTATCATTTATGTCACCTTTAAAAACTTTTTATTTTCAGCAAATCCAAATGTGGTTTATGCAAAATCCTGGCCGAATTATCAACTCTTACCATATTTGTAAGCTAATGTGTCCTGCTTATTAAAAAAGTTCCACTGCAGAGATTTCGGTCAATGGATTTCGCAAATCTGGTAGATGTCTACTTAACAGGAATAGATTTTCTGATTATGATTTCGTTATTGAAAGACAACAACAGAGAACACCACCACTAGATATTTTACAAAAGAAGGAAGAAGTTGCTCCCCAAAGAGACGTATTGACTGAACAAACACAAAAACAAAATGAACAAACCCCTTCAAAACAGGGAAATGCACAAAAAAGGATTGAGGCACCTTGTCATAGTGGCACTCAGGATCTAATAAAAAAAGCAAAACCCACACGAGACTCTAGCTACATAATCACAAGTACGCCATACAAAGACCAACTTGAAGAAAGCATGCGACAACAAGAGAAACAAAACTCTTTGAAAGGGAAGGGCAAAAAACAAAACTTAGTTGGTGAATCAGCAGAATCTAATAAAAGAAGGCTGTAAAACGCATTAAAACGAAGAAAACATCCCAAAAAAATAGAAAATCAAAGAATTATTGTAGCGATGATGTTTCATTAGATTCTGGAGTGAGCAAGTGTTGGATCACGATTCGGATACGGACGTTGACGATGAAGGCGCAGAATGCATGTGTTACAACGGTTCTGAAGACGTACAAGGTGAGCAGATACGTTGCTTGAAGTGCTTTAAGTGGTGTCATGAAGAATGTGCTAAGTCAGAGAAGAAGAAAAACTACTTGTGTGACTTTTGTTTGGACATTAAGTTAAATAATCTGATTTAAAAAAATGCTTCTAATATCGGAATTATATTCTAGTTTTATTTTATTTGCTTAGTTTTCTCATTACATAAAAAAAACAATGATAATTATATTTGTTTGGACTATCTCTTGTTTTACTACAACTCTTGGCATAGAGGTTGCACAGAAAAAAGTATTCATTTAAGCTTTTTTTCTAAAATGTTTTTGCTAATTTCAAAACAGTATCCGAAATTAGGCAACTTTCCCTTACCATTGCCTTGCCTTTTTATCTTGAAAATTCGCGTTGAGTATATTCAATACTATTTTAAGCGTTATCTTTTTTTCTGACTTTTGTGCTTATTTTCATATCTAATTATTTATGTTATATATTTAGTTTTTGTTATGACTTGTTGGATATACATTTGTATCTTTAGAAACTATCTATCTATCTAGTATTGATTTTATTATGAAAATTAGAAGATATCTAAACCACTCCTGTTTAAAAACTTCTCATATTTTAATCATACAGGAACAAACAGAGTAGGCAGTGATTTTATTAATTTGCATATCTTCTGTTTAGTTAAGAGCATTTATGTATATATGTTTTTTACGATAGTCGATGTTGACAAAATCACTTGTGATATTGTCAAGGAAATATATAATATACTTAATGTAAATATTTGTTCTTCTTGCATATATAAAAGTCATTGATGATTAGTTTCCTTATTGCATGATATAGATATTTAATATATTTAACATGATAAAAAAGTTCGCTTAAATTTTAATCTTAATGAATGAATTTCAGAAAGTACTCTGAACAATAAGTATATTTATTTAAATAAACAAAAATAATCTTGTATAGTAATATACGGAAGGAAACTAGAATGTCAAGTTAATTCATTTCTGTTTATAATATTGAAAGCAAAATTATAAATAAAACCAAAACAAAATTAAAAATTACTACAGTCATGAGCCGTAACAGTCATAATCAATTTTAAACATAAGCAGCCTTATTCATAATCATCACCCTAATAGGGTGTTAGTACGCTACTAGTAAGTAGCTACTAACATCCTACTAAGACGCTATTAATTTACCTTATTCATATACGCTTATTTAGTGGCTAGTAAGTAGTAGGATGTTAATAGAAAAATGCATATGGCAACAGGGTTAATTATGAAGAACGATCGTGCGCACTGATGTACAAATTTAAATTTGCGGTAATCTCGATAGAAAGCAAATATTAAAAGGTTAGGATTTACAATTTCACATTAACTAAAATCTGCAAAATAAGAAGGTACGATTATATATTAATTGTAGGTATAGCAGAAAAGTTTTCATGGATTATGAACAAATACATGTTAGAGCAGAATAGCAAGAAGTTGAGGAAGGTCAAATTAATGGGGCTCTAAATCCAAAAATGTTCTAGAAATTCTCCTCTGGAAATATATAATTCAATAATAATAGAATTTCTATACAAAATATATGTAGAATGAAATAAAATAAGTTACAAACATGAAAATCAATAGGTGGAAAGACGTTATAGATACTACTCATTAAATTATATATATAGTTTATTCTTATATTTTGCATTAATAATAATCTATGCATATTTATGCTAAGGCAAGGATTTGTGATACACTTGCAAGGTAAAAAGACTGTACCGATGACTTAGAGAATTTGGAACAAATGTTCATTAAACAGGAGATGTGAAGTAATTCTTCATTAAAGTTAAATGCTAAGAAAAATGTAAACAATATTAGGTGATATTAGTATGAGTTCAGAATGGAGATATAGAAGATATTTTGATTAGTGATAATGGATATGCATGTTCAAGATATTTGTTAACTCCATCACGAACACTAACGACAAGTCCTGTGTTAAAATATAAGACTACATATATCAACGAGAAATTTCTTTTTAAAAGCATTTGAAATTATGAAGAATAAATTTGGATGCTTTTTTCATTAAACTGGACACAACAAGGGCATCGATAGTTGCAATATCCATTATGAATATTATAAAAGGAAAAATTGCAAACAGAGGAATCTTCACATTAAAAAAATATCTCCTCACTTTCATTAACTTTGTATGGAATTAGATTGATAATGTGGATAATGATTTAAAATGATTATTAATGATAATGTTGGAAATATTTTTAAGCATTAGATTAGCATATAATGAGACATTTTAATTAAAAGCACCTATTATCATAAGTATGTTTTATTTAAAATAAAGTCTAAATATAAAAATATCTTTATACACTCATTCCTTCCTTTTTCTCTTTTAACAATTTCATTTTCGTAGCATGATATTGAATTTCATTTTGTATGTTCATATCGCGGATCTTTTTCAACTGTAAATGTTTCCATTTCAATGTATTTAATTAAAAAGTTATAATCCTGGATCTAAAAGAAGTCTGACAAATAGGTATGCGTTTATTTTCATTCGTACCAATTTGTTTTTTTAGGTTAGCTTTAACGGTGAGCTGTAACTTTAAACATACTCCTACACGCTACTAACAATTTAGTTGGCTACTACGCTTAGTGCGCTGTTAAATACGATTATGAATACGACTTTTTTTAGTAGCGTGTTAGTTGGATCTTAGTAGCCACTAACTTTCATTATGAATAGGGCTGAAGAATTTCTTCGTGTTTTGCCTAATAGAGAGGTAATGGAAATTGCATATTACTCCTAATATATTTTTAAATACTTTTTGTCTTACTACCTAGTGAAATAAACTTGTGAGGTGAATTCAAATGCTTTTTATGAAAACTACTGACTCTATTTTGGCATAACCGATTTTAACAAGTTTGGCCCCATTCACTTTTTTGCCCTATTTATTGTTTTTGTATCCCCGCCATCGCCGCTAGATGACGTTAACTGAAATTTAATCAAATATTAGTTTTTTTCTCAAAAAATGTAAATGCATTATGATTCCCTTTAAATGAAATAATAAAGAATTAAAACCTTAACATTTGGGTAAAAAAACAAATTTGTATGTTTTTCAGAACAGGAGATATTGACCAAAATAAATAAAATGCATTAATTCTTCTGTTATACTGACATTTTTGTATTAAATTCAACATTTTTGAATCACATCATTATAAAATAATAAACATTTTGTTAGTTCCTTATAAGAAACCAAAATTATTTTTAATATTTATTTAAATAACATTAATACCATACCATTAAAAATAAAAAAATAAAAAGAAAAAAGAGTTTTATTGTGGTAAAATGACTCGTTGTGAAAATAATAAATATTATAATGAGTTTTTCATTAAGGTCTTTTGCTTTTTCTTTTTTTTTTACAGAGACGCATTTAACGATTAAAGAGGCATTCCATATGATTGGAGTTTATTTCGAATGCGAAGCAACTGTTGCGAAATGCAACAGTTGCTTCCAGAGCTTATGCTATCTAGTTCCCTGGAAGACATTATTGCTTTATCTCTTGCTGTTTGTTTAAAGTACTTTCTCGTATTCTCTGAACGGATGAGGCATCATTTAACAGCAATAGCAATGTGAACTCGCAGAATATGCACCATAATTGAGGACGAATTCGCCTTGGATACAGAAAGTTCAGCACTAAGGTCGGTAAACATGCAGTGCGGAATTCTACGGGGTAATATTATGGGTGCACACGAATTGCGGTTACAGTACCTGAATAATCCAAGTAATTAAAAAGCGATTGTAATCCCTTGGTTGAATTGCGGTTAATAGATATTTATCCTAATTACCCTTAGGTAATCCCGAGAATATGAACTCAAGAATCATGCAGAAGCTTTAAACAATCTTAGTGCAAAAGATATTCGTTACATTTGTAACAACATTAGTCATACTAGGGCAAAATTAATTCCAAATTTACCAAAAAATATTAGTGATATTCATACTTATTTAGAAACTGTTCCCGTTAAAACGACTAAAGAAGAAAATTTCTTGATTATTAATAACAGTGAATCAAATATTATCGTTTTTTCGTGTTATAGCAATATTGGGTTTATGTGCGAACAAGAACTATTATATGTCGATGGGACATTTGATTATTGCACTAAGTTTTTCCTGCAGCTGTTTACTATACACGCTTTCAAAAATGAAATATATGTTCCTGTTGTATTTTGCTTATTGAAAGATAAAAATAAAGCTACATACACAAAGCTGTTCCGAAAAAAGCATGGAAATCTTTAATCCAAAAATATGGTGATGGACTTCGAGCAAGCTATTCATAGAAGTTCGTTAGAATGCTTTCCAAATGTGAGAATAATTGGTTGTAGATTTCATCTGAGTCAATGTTGTTGAGTAACGAAAATTAATTTATAATTAAAAAATAAGTGCAACTATTTAAAAAGTCGGAAAAGTTTAAAATAATTATACTTATCAAACATGTAATTGTTACAGGTGGCGAAAAATTCAGCAGTTGGGGCTTACTAACGAGTATAAAGACACTACTTCAAGTATCGGAGATTGGTTACACAATCTATTTGGTTTAATATTTTTGCCTCCAGTGGAAGTGGAAAATTCCTTTGTGGAAGACTTTATGGCGGACACACCTGAAGACAGAAGAATAGATGAACTTTGTGACTATCTTGTAGAGAATTATATAGACAATTCATCGATTTTCCCTCCCAAACTGTGGGCAGACAATTCAAGTTCACTATTAAGAACAACAAACTCATGCGAATCCTTCCATTCGAAATTTAGTGCTTACAGTCCGTCTCCGCACCCAAACATAGCAACATTTTTAGAAACATTACAAAAAAAACAGACCGACACATATATTAAAATAAATTCAATAATGAAAAATGAAAAACGATACATACGACGTGATATTATAAATAAACAAAAGTTTCTCGAATCAAAAATCATGCAATATCGTACAAAAGAAATTAGCAGATACAATTTTATAAAATGTGTAGCATATAAATTCAGCAACATTGTATAAGGTATTTTTATAAAATAAAATTGTAGGAATATATATTTATATAATTTTATTTTGTATAATTTCATTTGTAGTGACATTAATTTTTAAACTCAAATTTGAATAAATATTCTTTAAAAATATTTTCCCATTTTCATTTTACCTAATGTATCATAATAAGAAGTCATTTTCGTAAATAAGTATTTATATTTTCTTTGACCGCAATTCGTGCCATAAATTAATAAGTTTCATTTATTAAATATTCTTGGACCGCAATTCATGCATTGGATTAGAGGTAGGGATTATCTTGACCGCAATTCAGGTTGCCCCAATATTATTGAACCCGTTTTCTTTAACCAACCTCTCACTCTTTTTAATGAATGAACTGTTTCTTCTATTAGTTTTTTCGGCACGATGGGTGACCGGCGCATTTTGCGGCAAATTCCTAAATCAGATATATCCTGGCATATGTAATAGACTGGGAAATATATTTTCCTGACCACCTAGGTCACCAGACCGCACCGTCCTAGAGTTTTACTTTCTTATACGTAGTATAAGGAAGTATGTGATGAAAATTTTCGACCTCGAGATTTTTGCAGATGTCTACGTTTTGATGTCCCCTGATACCGAAAAAGTGGTTTTTAAAAAATGTCTCTCTCTCTCTCTCTCTCTCTCTCTCTCTCTCTCTCTCTCTCTCTCTCTCTCTCTCTGTGTGTGTGTGTGTGTGTGTGTGTGTGTCTGTCTGTGTGTCTGTCTCTCTCTGTGTGTGTGACCACGATAGCGGTCAAACCGCTATATGTATCAATTCCAAATTTTATATTTACGAATATAATCTCCCTCTTGAGACCTGATTACATTTTCAGTAAAATCGGCAGACCGGAAGTAGTAGTTTACTTCAGTGAAAAAATCGAATTTTGACAATTATTCGGCAACTACTAAGTTTAAACAAATTTGTAAAGAATTCATATATACTCAAAATTAAATTTGAGAAGAATGTTATTAAAAAAGTTTTTCGGAATTCCTACCGGAAGTAGGTCTTTTACTATTATCGAAAATCAGTTTTTTGCGAATATTTCGCAAGTCATGCTTTTTAGACAGGCACGTTACGAGTATAAAAGAATTTAGAACTTAATTTTCAATACCTTTTGTACAAAAAAAATGTTCAAAATTCGGACAGGAAGTAACACTTTTACTCTTATCGATTAGCAATGTTTGCAAATATTTCGTAAATTATGCATTCTATATATATTTGTCAAGAGTACAAAAGCATTTAGAGTTGAATTTGAAATATTTTTTGTATAAATAAAATTTCAAAATTCGAACCGGAAGTAACACTTTTACTCTTATGGAATAGCGATTTTTGCAAATATTTCGTAAAATATGCATTCTATATATATTTGTCAAGGGTAAAAAAGTATTTAGAGTTGGTTTGGAATATTTTTTGTATAAATGAAAATTCAAAATTCGGACCGGAAGTAATACTTTTACTCTTAGCCGGTAGCATTTTTTGCAAATATCACACAAAGTATGTATCCTGTAGAGATTTATTAAGAGACTGGAAGTACTTAGAATAGGATTTTGAATAATTTTTGTATAAAATAATTTTTAAAATTGTATGATTTGAAACTCTCATACATATAAGAAAGTAGTGTGGTGGCCACACCTCATTTTTTTTTTATGGGGGGGGGGGTTAAGGACATTGATTTTGCAAACCGGCCTACAATCGAGAGATAATATCATGGAGAGAATTACAGTAGCAGTAAAAAACATATCGGTGGTGGAAACTGAAACTTCTGTTTTATCCACGCGGTAGTTCACATTAAAAGTTTTACCACCCAATCTTTGGAGTTGTATAGTTGTAATTATTTTAGTTTGTAATGCTAGTAAAGTTTTAATAGTATTACTATTAATTGTTAGTATAGTAATTCGTAGTAAAAGAAAATTTAAAATTAGATGTTTTTGACAATTTTCCATAAAATTTTAAGATACTGTCACCGTTATTAATATTTTTTTCACTTTTTTTTCATTTATTACTGACATAGCTTAAATTATTCAATAGATAAAATAAAGACGCACGTAAAACGGAAGAACTTTTATATGTAATTTATTTCGGTCAGTATCCCCTGTTTTAAAAAAGATACAAATTTGGGTCTTTAACCGAAATGTTGAGACTATAATTTTTATTGTGTCATGTAAAAGAAACATAACATTGTATTTAACTTTTTTGAGAATAAGCTTAGTATTTCCTTACATTTCAGTTAACGCCACATATTGGTGACGGCAAAAGTCGAGGATACAAAAACAAAAGCGCTATTGGTAGGGCAAGCAGAGTCTTTTAAATGAAACTAAGCTTGTTAAAATCGATTACACCAAACCGGAGTAATCGTAGTTTATTTAGAGAAATTGCCTTTACCATATCATTTTACTAATTGGTAAAAAATGTGTAGACAAAAAGTGTTAAGAAATATGTAAGGAATTAAATGTAAATGTTTTCAGTATATCTCAATTAGTCAAAACACGAAGCAATTCTTAATTTAAACATTGAGCATAACTGTTACACCCCCTAGCGCACATTCTACAAACTTGATATGAATTTCCAGCATTTTCTCTTTGGCACTTTTACTTAAAAAAAAATTATCCGAAATCAATATCACTGAAGCTTTTTCGTGTTCCTTAACTCTGTGGTCGAATGTACGTCCTGGTTGACCAATATAGACTTTGTTGTATTCACATGTTAACATATAGACTCCTAAATACGAATTTTTTTCTATTTTGCCTTTGTCATTCCTAATCTGTTTTTGTTGCGAGTTGTTTGTTTTAAATGATAGGAATTCATTGTTGAATTTTTTAATTAGATTTTCGATGTTGACTGATATTGATCCTAAATATGTTTTTGAATTATATTAGTATTTATTAATGTTGGAGTTTGCAATCTTTGTTTTTGTGTCAGAATTTTGTTTATTAAATTTACTGTATATCCATTATTGCTATTTGTATATTCGATTTAATTGTATGTTAGTTATAATGAAACAAAGATACATTTATTACTCTATGTATCATGATTGGTATGCTGCCAGTTTGTGAGAAATCAGGTGAAAAGAACTTATGTGCATACTTGTGTCTGTGTGTCTTGGTTTATGGTACACAGCAAATTCATGTGCATCTGTACCTTTGAAACAAACTAAAATATCGTCTACATATCTGTACTAAATAAGGGATATTTGCTTATAACCTTTTCTACATAGTTCATAAAAATTTCTGCCATTGAGACCTTACGGGATTTCCCATTGCTAGATCCGAAGTTTCTTTATACTATATATATATTAAATTGAAAATAGTTCTGTTTTATGCAAATATTCAATAATACTAATATTTGTGTTTTTATGGTTGGGTTACATTAGGAATGACAAAGACAAAATAGAAATAAAGTCAAACAAAAAGTCTATAATGAATGCAACAACGTCTACATTGGTCAAGCAAGACGTTCTTTCGAGCAGAGAGTTAAGGAACACGAAACAAGCGACAACATAAAAGCTTTCAATGTTCGTCAACCATTGCATAAAACTATAATAAAAATAAATTTAATACATGTACAGGATAGGGAAAGAAGCTTAATTTAATTGAAGTTTAAATATAAACAGCTATAGAAAAATAGATGTGCAACTAAACGAACAAGCAGAAATAAATCATTCCCCTATACCAGCGGTTCTTAACCTATGGAGCGCGACCCAAAGTTGGGTAGCGAAGCATATTTCTTGGGTCGCGCTGAATCGAACCAAAAAAGTTAGTAATACACCAAATAATAAGTAATACCAACACCTCTTAGAAGAGTTATTCCCTAATACAATGTTTCGGTTTTACCGCTCTTCGCGAATGGCCTTCCGGAAGTGACGTCCATTCCTCTCCTGAGGCTTTCTCTTCTAGGAGGTGTTGGTAATACGCACGCCATTGCTTTGCGTGCGCGCAGACTCAGTAAGCTCTCTGTCAAAAACTCGTTTCTGTTGTGTATTTTCTTGTGAATAACAGTGAAACGTGTAATAACAGTGAAACGTGAATACAAGCATTTTAGAAACAAATTTTGTCTTATTATTAATAGTGGAGTGATCAAGCTGCAGTGCGTATTGTAAAATTGTAATCACCCTAATAATGGCAAAACGTGAATACAAGGAAGCATTTTTAGAATTAGGTTTTACTTGCATTAATGATCGAGGAGTGAACAAGCCGCAATGCGTGTTGTGCAGTGAAATATTAAGTAATGAATCGATGAAACCGAACAAACTTAAAAGACATTTTGATGCAAAACATAAAAAATTTTCTTTTGAGGGAAGAGATCGTACTTTTTTCGAAAGAAAAGAAGCTCATTTAAAAAGACAGCGTTTGGATGCACCAAGTAGTAGTGGTTTTATAAATTCTGCCAAACAAGCTTCTTTTCATGTGGCTTGGCATATTGCAAGACAAAAGAAACCCCATAATATTGCTGAAAAACTTATAAAACCTGCTGCCATTGACATGGCACGTATCATGTGCGGAGATGAAAGTTCAAAGAAATTACAAAAGATACCATTATCAAATTCGTTTACGAATTAATGATATGTCATTTGATATTAAGAATCAACTTATTTCTGCTATAAAAATTGCTGGTTTATTTAGTATTCAACTGGATGAAACGACAGATGTAAGTAAAGATGCTCAACTCATGGTTTACGTGCGGTATCCAGGTTTAATAGATATACAGGAGGACATTTTATTTTGCAAACCAATGTCAACAACAACTAGAGGTGAAGATATTTTTCTTATGGTCGATTCGTTTTTTAAAGAAGAAGGATTAAATTGGAATCAGTGTTTCAGTATTTGCACCAACGGTTCAGCTGCCATGACAGCATCTCAAAAGGGATTTTCGACAAGAGCAAAACAAATGAATCCACAAATTATATCGATTCATTGTTTGTTACATAGACAAACTCTTGCTTCAAAAAAATTATCACCCGAATTATGTATCGTTTTGGATGAAATTGTTGCGGTAGTCAATTTTATCAAATCAAGAGCTCTTAACTGTAGAATTTTCCGCGAACTGTGTTTCGAATTTGGTGCAGAATACGAACATTTATTATATTATTCTGAAGTTAGATGGCTGTCCTGGGACAAAGTTGTTCAAAGAGTATTATCATTACGGACAGAAGTCGAATTATTTTTGAGAGAAAAGAAACACCCATTAGCATCTAAATTCTCCGAGTTGATGTGGATTACTCAAGTTACTTATTTGTCAGATATTTTATTTGAAATAAATAATCTAAATACGTCTATGCAAGGACGTAATCATACTATTATTGAATTAACTGAAAAAATTACATGTTTTAAAAATAAACTCAAATTATGGAGAAATAAGGTTGAAGTAAAGGAACTTGCTTCATTCCCGACTCTTAATTTACTTATTGAAGACAATAATATTGATATCACAGATTTTGAAATACAGAAAATTATTATTAATCATTTAGAAACACTAATAGCAGACTTTGATCGATATTTCCCTGCAGACGATGTTTTCAAATATAATTGGGTTCGAATGCCATTTAATTTTGATGTAAGTGATTTGCATGAGGAATTTGTTAATATTAATCAATTTCAAGAACAATTAATAGAAATACAAAGTGACCAAGCACTTCGATACAATTTCTACAAAAACACTGAATCTTTATGTGCTTTCTGGTTAAAATTAAAAACCGAAAAGCCAATAATTGTTAAAGAAGCCCTAAAAGTATTATTGCCCTTTTCAACAACATATATGTGTGAGGCTGGTTTTTCAGCTCTGTGTGTAATCAAAAACAATTACCGGAACAAGTTAAATCCTGAAACAGATATAAGGTGCTCCTTGACAAGCATTCAACCGAGGTTTGAAGATCTTTCAAAATGTATTCAAGCACAAGGTTCTCATTAAAACTGTATGACTTGCATTTAAAATTTAAAAGACTTAACATATGTATTGATATTTCTTTTTTTTTTTAGGAATAAGTTAAAATGTCAACTATTTTCAAAAAGTTATAAATATATTTTAATTTGATCAATAAAAATTATTAAAAACACTTGATTATTAATTAAATTTTCCTTGGATCGAAAAGTACTTTTGTTTATCTTTATTATTAACAAAATAAATAAAAAAATTTTAAGTTAAAAAAAATCATCATCGTAGGATTGAAGATGTTTTAAAAATACGATCTAAAATAAAGCAATGAAAAAATTTTGACTTTTTTTTGGGTCGCGACATGAACATATTTCTCAAATTTGGGTCGCGGCTTAAAAAGGTTAAGAACCGCTGCCCTATACTACTGTCTTTCTAAATGTGTAAAAACACCCTCTCTTTAAACCCCAGCGCTTATGTAAAATATATAAGGCGGTAAGCATTTTCTAAACATTACTCCGTCATCACATGATAAAGCCAAAGTTTGGTGAAACAATATTGTAGTGAACAATAAAAATTATTTGAAACTATTTTTACGTTATTATTTATAATGTTGTTTGGTAACATTTACTCTTATCTTATTACACCCTTTTCTAAAACTATAATAATAACAAAAGAGAAATATATAAAAGGTAAAGTTCCTTACGTCATAAATATCTGTGTTCCACCTGCCAGCATATCCTTTTGGAACTCAGCGAAGGATGTTCTGACCAGATATACTTCTTTTGATGTTAGTCCTGTAAGAGGATCCGATTCATTTGTTTCCCAGTAATAAGACCATATATTACCCATAACTTTTAATTTTATCTATAAAAATAGTAAAATATTACATACTTTCATATTTGTAATATATTAAATTTGTATGTTTAATAAAACACACACGCACACACTAAGTATAAAGCGTACATATTTCGAAATATCAATATTTTATTACACACTTTTCTTTAAAACAATCAGCTATATGTGCGTTTAGACACTTCTCGCAATATATGAAATGTAGTAATAAAATATCATTCGTACCTTTAATATATGTATATATATCTAGGTACCCTACTATCCATATGCTTCATCGCACCTATAACGACGCATTTATTATAAGCATATGCCTGAAGCTATGAGAAATATTGTATAATAATAATGGGCTTACGCATAGCCATTCAAAAATTTTCATGTTATTAAGTCGACATCTTGAAAACGTCTGCCTTCATTGTTCTTCCGCCAGAGACTGGTCTGAATATTTAATTTACAAAATAAACATCATTTTATAATCACAAGTTCTTACTTACGTGCAACTATAATATTGCCAACATGGTGACATTGCATCCCTGTAATTTCGAATATATATTCTGTAAAAGTTGACTATTATTATGGGATTCTAATGTTAAATTTGACAATTACTTTGAATTTAAGCATGTGTGGAAATTCTACAACTTAAAAATCGCTAAAGTGCAAACAGCGGCGGCGTAGATCAATTATAGTCAATATATACAGGGACGCGCCGTCCATATGGGCAAGGTCGTGCAGCGCACAACGGCGCCAAAGCCTTAAAGGCGCCTACGGCCACTTGTGATAAGTTAAATTTTAAAAATATTAAAAACATTTTTTGAAAGTTTACAACAAATCAACAAATTTACATAAAACAATTATTACAATTATTTTAGCATTGACAGCAAAATTTTATTGTTACTTGAAAGAGTGTACTTGATATTTTCATCTACACTGTTTTTTGTATAAATTTAACTTAATTAATATTATTTAATAATTAAAAAAGGTGAACGGGGTATTTTAAGCACTTTAATAGAAGCTAATAATCATACTGTAATAATTTTATTAAATGAATACAGACTTTTTTCGGCTTCATTCAAGAACCATTGCATATATAACAAGTGCGCCGTGTATTAGTAGGTATTATGTATATGGTCGAATATGGTCGATATCGAGCTTACAGAATCTGGCTGCAAGTTTAAACTTGCAAAATTTTGGGTGTATTTAAACGCTTTCGCAGTCGGTGCAGGTTTATTAACTTATCGTTGTCGTAGGCGCGTGAGCCGTATGAGCGTACCAAATATATGTATGTAGTAAGTCCTGATTTGATAATATAGTGATTGTGAAAAATAATTAAAAAATGAGGTAAGTGATTAAGTGAATTCAGCTTTATACAGTAATAATAATTATAATAATGCTTTATTGAACTTTAAAAAACGTACATAGTTTTAACTATACATTCAGTTTATCTAATTTCTATAAACATTTAACTTAACAAAATTTGGCATTACAGTAATTACAAAATTTAAAATTTCGAATTTTTTTGAACAATTTTTTATATAAAACAAATAAAACTTTGTGTTTCCTAATTCTTAGTGATTTTATTTAGATGGCCAGAGAAGAAAAACAGAAATTATCTGGTTATCAAAACTTGCTTAACAAGCGAAAACGGGAGGAACACTTGGAGAAGAGCAATTTAAAAGTTACCAACTTTTTTCGGAAGCTCACACATTTTCAAGACAGTACTTCTACTGATAACAGTGGTTTTCCATTTCCATCAACGTCAAAGTTGCCATCAGAATTAGAGAAGCAAGCCAATGAGGATGAGGATCCGATAGATTCAAGTTCTGATACGTTTCAGTCGGTACCATCATGTTCGAGTAAGCAAGACGAATCATCCGAAGACGCGTATTCGCCCCTCTCTAACGATCCAGGTCTTTGGCCGAGTATATTATCCCCAACCCAGGTGCAAGAACTAGTTGAAAAAGGTCCTATGTATTATCAAAATAAAACTATGTATCCTAAAGACAAAAATGGACGTAAGTTTTCTGATATATATTTCACTCGAATTTTGTCAAATGGTGAAAAGATTCAGCGAGATTGATTACTATATTCTATTAAGAAAAATTTAGTTTTCTGTTTTTGTTGTAAAATATTCAGTGACACTAATAATCCATTGACTAAAAATACTAAATTAAGATTAAGTAACCAAGACGGTTTCAATGATTGGCATCACTTAAGCGAACATTTGAAAATTCACGAAAAAAGTAAATCTCACTTTCAAAATTTACGTTCTTGGTCAGATTTATTAGAAAGATTAAAAACTAATCGAACCGTAGATTCCGAAATGCAAAATTTATTAAAATGTGAAACTAAACACTGGCGCAGTGTCATTGAAAGAATAATTTATACAATTCAATTTTTGGCTGAACAAAACTTGGCTTTTCGTGGTCCTAATAATAAATTATTTCAAAGAAATAATGGAAATTTTTTGAAATGTATAAAAATGATAGCAAAATTTGACCCAGTGATGTCTGTACATATTAATAGATCTCAAAGAAGTATGCCATTTTATCTTGGAGATAAAATTCAAAACGAAACGATTAAATTAATAGGTGATAACATAAGAAACAAAATTTTAAATGAAGTTAAAAAAGCCAAGTATTTTTCTATATTACTTGATTGTACTCCCGATGTGAGCCACCAGGAGCAAATTTCTGTTTGCATAAAATACGTTAATTTAAAAAACAATGAATTTAGTGTCGAAGAACGTTTTTTAACATTTCGTCCTGTAAATGATACAACAGGTGAAGGTTTAACCAACTTTTTACTGAAAACTTTAGAAAATTATGGTTTAGATATTTATAACATACGCGGACAAGGATACGACAATGGTGCGAATATGAAGAGTAAACATCAAGGTGTACAAAAAAAGACCTTGCTGTAATCACAGTATAAACCTTATCATAAACGACGCTGTGAAATCCAATATGTTTAGTATAAATTTTTTCTCAACTGTTCAAGAGGTATATAATTTTTTTTCTGCTTCAACCAATCGGTGGTTTGTTTTGAAAAGTAACATTTCAAACTTAACGTTAAAACCTTTATCAGAAACCAGATGGTCTAGCAGAATTGATGCAGTAACCCCTCTAAGATTCCAGATAGGCGAAATTTAGGATGCTTTTTATGAAGTTTTGTCTGGAAATAATTTTGATAACACTACAAAACATCTGGCTATTTCTATAGTTAAAAAAATTAAAAATTATGAGTTTGTATGTATGTTGGTGTTGCGGTACAAGATACTAAGTAAAGTTAATGTTGTTACCAAGATCCTGCAAACTAAAAAAATTCCATATTTCACAGGCTTGCGAAAGTTTGAACAACCTAAATACCTTTTTAAAGGAATATCGATAAGATAAAGGCTTCAGTGACTTGCTCGTAGATGCCAAAGAATTAGCATCTTGCTTGTAGAGTAGTAGATGCGATATTCAAATGTTCAGAAATTCTAAGGCCACGAAAAATAAAAAAACAATTTTCCTACGAAAGTGAAGATCAGCCAATTCAAAACCAAGAATTAAAATTCAAAGTCAATTGTTTTTTTGGAATGCTAGACATTACTCGTTCATCTGTAAATGAAAGATTTGAACTGCTATCCTCTCATTCTGATGTTTTCAAATTTTTGTGGAATATTGAGGATTTTGGCAAGTATTCTGACCAAGAACAATTTAATTTTTGTAAAAAATTTGAAGAAGCTTTAACTGACAAAAATCGAAACGAAAAAGATATAGACGGAACAGAACTTTTACATGAATTATGCAATTTCTGCAAAAATTGCGACAAAAATGTGACGTCTGTGGTAGAAACACTCAATTACATTACAATAAATAACTTAACCCACTCATTCCCAAACATTACAATTGCATTACGTATATTGTTAACTAAGTACATATACCAATTTTTGTAGCTACAGCCGAAAGATCATTTTCTAAATTAAAGTTAAATAAGGATTACATACGATCTAGAATGGGCCAGGAGCGGCTAGAAAATCTTGCTATCATTTCCATAGAATCTGACTTTTTAAAGCAGCTGAATATTGAAAATCTTATTAATGAATTTGCCAAAAGTAAAGCTAGAAAAGTCCAATCTCTATAAGACATTTCCGTTGTTTTCCTTCACGTTTATCTATTTAAAAACACGGGCTCTCTAAAAATATTTTATTTGACCTTTTGTTTTTTAATAATTTGGAATACTGTTTTTTATTTTGTTACTGTTGCTTCAGTGTGCAATAAAAATTTTAATAAAATTTTTTTGTATGTGAACCTATTGTTTGCCTCAAATAAAAAATACCTACCAGTACTAACAAGTCTAAAGAGTTCGTCATAAATTTCAATGTTGAACTATGGGAGGGTGGCTGGTAATTTTGGCTCAATACATATAGGGTAAAGGCGCCTATCAGTATTTCGCACGACGGCGTCGAAGATACTTGGCGCGTTCCTGAATATATATTTATTAATTTATTTAAGAATACAATAACAATGAATATAAATATAAAATGTAAATATAGATATAAATATAAATATAGATGGGTATATGACAGACAAACAAGATAGTTTACATGCAAACTACAGCATTGAAAAATATATGTACTTATATAACAAAGAAATAAAGATGTAGAAGGGTGTGAAACGGACTATTCTACCTTCATTCACCAGTCATCTTCCATGGAATAATATTGCTTTTATATTAAAGTTCGTTTAAAAGCATACGTTATTCAGTTGTTTCAAATCTTCTGGTAAGTGATTGTATAGCTTTACACCATAATAATATATATTGCAATGTGTCATCGCTAGTCTTTGCCCTGAAATACAGAATTTATTACGTTCTCGTGTGTTGTATTAGCATTCTATTCTATTTGTCTCGCATTGGTGAAGGTATTTGTGAACATATTTCAGAGCATGAAATATATACACGGATGCCAAGGTAAGAATGTTTTTTTTTGTTTGAAGAGCCCCCTGCACGATTCGTTATACCTCAATCCACAAAGAACTCGTAGTGCCATCTTTTGTAGAATAAATATTCTACTTGCTGCCCCAGACCTGCCCCAAAACTGGATTCCATATGAGAGGTGGCTATGCAAAACGGAGTGATAGGTGAGCACTGCAGCCTGATGTGTTGCTATTGATTTTATTCTCTTAATAGCACATATCTCTGACGACAGCTTTTTCGCCAGTTGATCTATGTGCCTTTCCCACTTTAATCCAGTATTCATAGTGAAACCCAAAAACTTAACACGTGTATCATCGCCTGTTCTTGTTTTAACGACTTATTGTCGTTTTGTCGGTAGTTAGTTTGAGTTTATGGGCTGCCATAGTGATTCAGCTGTTTCAACAGCATCATTATTTCAGTATTTCCTCATCACTATGTTAACTGATGATGATTGACTTACGCCTTGCGATTTAGAGATTTTTATGTTATTAAATGGGCAACTTGGAAATGTCTTCCTTCATTTGTTCTACCGCCAGTAGCGTACCTGAATATCTAATTAGCAAAATAAACATCATTTTATAGTCATATGACCATCCTTACGTGCACCTATAATATTGGCAATATGATGAAATAGCATTAATAAACTGTAATTTCTAATTCACGATATGTTGAAGTTGAGTAGTTTATGTTGATAGTTTTGAAAACCAGTGCTAGAAAACTCTCTAACTCTTCTAATGCCAAATTTGACAATTATTTGAATTCGCGCAAGGGTGGAAATTGTAAGACCTTAAAATAGCTGAAATGGAATTACGCCGCCGCTTCCATTCAGCTATTTTATAGGTACTTTACTTACGATGTGGATTTAAACCAAAGATTCGCTTATATGCACCTTACCTGAACTGATATGGCTCTTTTTCGTTGGTTTTACTAATATGATCCTATTCCTAATGTGGGATAGTATTCAGCCCATAAGATACTGATTTATTACACTTAGGACGATTTTATGGAATTGAATAATAACCAAATAGATGTATGGATTTCTATTGTCAAAAAAATAAAGTGATGTTAAGATTCTAATAAGCCATACAGATTTTCAAAAAAGACCAGTATTAAAAAACGGGTGGTTATAAGTTTATGAATCGGGAATACTATTAATAATATGAATGAACAGATTCCGTTACTATTTAAGATCGCTAAATCTTAAGACGGCTTATAAGAATCGTCCAACTGATGTTAACTAAGAATGGTGTGACCATATGTATAAAATCTGGAATAATATCTAATATTGAAACGCTATTGGTTTAATTGTGGTCTAATAATAATCGTAATGGCTCTGAAATGTCGATATATGAATGACAAGGATTCCGTAAGCACTATAAAAGTCTAATCGTCAAGTTTTGGTAATGGTAGGCAACGTTTACTAATATAGTCAAAAGCAAAGTGATCTGTGTACATGTGAAGGTAGAATATTAAGCTTTAACCTTACACGATGAAATGTGATTTGAAAATTACACAAGAGTTTATTATGTTTGTAGGCTTGAAGAACAAATATATAAAACCAATAACGTGTTAAATGGTACATCAACGGCTGTAGTGTGATGAGTTTAATTTTTACAATGGGCAGTCTACGGTGATATATTTCATATCTATCTATTCATGATGTGGAAAACTTCTTAAATTGTATCTCTTCAAGTACGGGACCTCTATGGCAACTACCTCGATCGAATAGGATTAAATCGGCTGGACATCTACAAGATTTTTGAAGTGTAAACTTCTATAGGCGCGTTGCGCTGATTGTAGGCAGTGAACAAGACTGACCCGTCACGCTCGGATATGTAACACTCGGATATGTAACGCTCGTTCGGGTAATGTCGGCTCGAGTCGACTAAGGGAACAATTTTATTATTATTTAATTTCAATTAAATTGAAATTTAAATGAATAAATAAATTCATGTCCCAGAACAGATTCGATCCCGAGACCGCACGGTTATGAAGCCGATACGTTACCATCAGACCAAGCGAGGGACCGTAAGCAAGTATGTACATCGTCTATTTATACATACAAATACGTCCGAACCGACCAAACGAAACGGACGCTCGCGTAAATGTAATAAATGTGCGAATATGTTTTATTTAATACGTTACTGAATATTATATGCATGTATTTCGTATTATCTACGGTATTACTAACCTCGCCTTGATGAAGTTTACACTTCCGCCGTGTGGTTTTAAGCACACTCATTCTTCTTGTTTATATAATGGTCTTTACGGATCTCACGGCATGTATAACTTTCTTTATCAAGTATTTTTTTTTAAACTATGGCGGAAATTTCATTGTCAAAGTAGTTTCTTTATTTCAATGGCGGACTCGATCTGCTGGCGACGACATGTAACTTCAATTTTTCTTTTTTTCTATCTAGTACTTTTTTGTGTATAGGTGGCAACACTAATGTATAAATATTTTGTCAACACTATAGATTGCTTTACAGCGTCTAGGTTATACCAACTGACCGTACTCTTGAGTCAATATTATTAGTCTCCCTGTTTTCCCGGCAAACGCTTATATACGAGGACATTCAGGGGCCATGGCTATCAGCTATCGCGTCTTTTTTCCATTGCATCGTCTTATATCGTATTGGTTGATTTAAATATTGTCTCGTGAAGATGTTAGTGATTTAATTTATTTATTATAAATTATGTAACGTCATGAATTTTATAAGAATGGTTTTAAATGCTTTAAATATACTTAAGCATTCTTTTAGCAACATTGCTTTAATAAGTTTTGCCCATAATTATTTTCATTAAATTTAATATAGTCATTTGCCTATTTTCTGAAACTTTCCTTGTTCATTCCATGGCTAAACTTTATAACAAGCTACCGAGTTGAATCAATTCCGCACCCGCATTTAAAGGCGCAGTGAAGGCCTTTCTCATTGAACATACTTTATATGCAATTGACAACTACCTATGTCTCAATGTTGTCTGTATCTATGACAGACATTGTCAGATATACATTATTATTCGCTAACTGAATTTTCCGGTAAATAATAACGTATGATCAAAAAGTCTTTGGGACGATATTGCCGTGGAATTTATGTCAATCTATGAAATTATTTACTTTTATTAATTTTGACATTTACTTGACAACTTTCAAGTCATCAGGTTATAATTCAACCTAAATAACCTAAATAATTATAACCTAAAATCTATTTTATTTGTGACTTATGTATGCTTCAAAGTCAAGAACCACAGAAGTAAATAATTCTATAGATAGCTTTACGTTTCATGGCTATAGCGATCCAAAGACTTTTTGATCATACTATAGTTATTTATGTAACAAGTCAGTAAAGTGATACTTTATCGAACGAGTCTGATTTACGAGCCAAGCGAGTGCGGCGAGTAACAGACAAGTCGGTAAAGGTACTTTACTGACGTGGTGCATACAAAATTTTATCGCCAACCGTGAAAATTGTTAATTTAAGAAATAAAGATATAATAACTTATGACAGTTTATGACAGTGACATACTATTTATTTTTAAAGTCATCAGTCATGGCTACGCTGACAGATATTAGCGGCAGGTAAAGTACTTTATTGTACAGTACGATAAAGTGTTTCTTTACCTCCGTAAAACGCTATGGTAACGCATCACTTTACTGACGGTTGGCGATAATAGTTATTTATATACCAAGTCAGTAAAGTGACACTTTATCGAACGAATCTGATTTATGAGCCAAGCGAGCGAAGCGAGCGAGGCGAATAAAAGACGAGTTTGATAAAGGCACTTTATTGACGTGGTGCATACAAAATTTTATCGTCAACCGCAAAAATTTGTAATTTAAAAAAGTAAAGTTTTAATGACTTATGACATTTCATGACAGCGACAAACGATTTATGTTTAATGTCATACAATCGTGTGTCTGTGTTAACAGATATTAGCGGCAGATAAAGTACTTTATTGAGGAGGAGGACTTGATTAGTTATGTTAAATCTAGAAATGTTAATGAAGTGAATTGTGAAAAGCTTAAGAGTAAGTTCCCTAACATTTACTCTTCTTTTAAGGTTCCAGTGCCTCTTAAATACGTTGATGATCTTCTGAAACCTGATATGTGGCCTGAGGAGGTATGTGTTAATCGTTTTTTAGCACATCTTGTGCGGAACCAACCAATTACTTAAATAGTTTTCACATCATGCATCAAAATATTCGGTCATTGAGTAGCAAAGTTGAGTGTTTGAAAGTTGTAATTTATAGTAAAAAAATTGATGTTTTAATGCTAAGTGAACACTGGCAGAGTGCAGATCAAATCAGGGAAATTTCATTTGTCAATTATAATATTGCCTCTTATTATTGTAGGGATCTACGTGGCCATATATCTTCATAAATATATCAGATTTAAAGTTAGAGATGACATTACCAAATTGTCTTTAAGGCGAATCGGGACGGCCAAGTGTGCGAGAGGGATGCAGATATCGGAAAAGTAATTAGCGATTTCTGAAGAAACGGTACAACCGATTTTCAAATTTTAAACTGCATACTTCTTAAAATATTGTTTGAAAATGCGCCAACGTTTTAGTTTTTTAATTTTTGGTTTGATGAAAAAAATAAAAAAAATATTTTTGTAATAAAAAAAAAAATTAAAAATCGGCTCAACGGCGCATATGAAGACCAATTTTTTAATGACAAAACTTTTTTTTTTTTAATTTCGGCAAATAATAACGCCCGAAACGGAAAAATGCATTTTCCTTTGACAGTCATTATACCGACAGTCCGCTGGATCCTTTTATACAAAAAAAGTTTAGGTGGGACGTAAGATATTCTGTATTTTATTGATAGTAACGGGGTCAACGGAAGAGCGTGGAAATTTTGAAATCTCCATCCTCTAATTTGGTACTTATCCACACCATTTCTAATTGTAATTCAGAAAACGTAAGATGATATTCAGAAATCGTCAATTGTAATTTAAATTAATCGTTATTCAGGTATCAAATGTAATTCAGAAATCATCAGTTTTAATTTCGAACGCATAATTTTGGCAATGAATAATATGCGAGTAGGAATATAAGTGTTGATTTTGTTAATAATAAAACTACCCTAGGTTGACCTTTTTGTATATTTTTATCGTTTGTACTGTGTGTTGAAATAAAATCCTGCATAATCTCTTTTAAATTACATTTGATGATATTCTCTGAATAACAATTAATTGATGATTTCTGAAATACAGTTTACTCTATCTGAATTTCAATTGGCTATTCTAATTACAATTCTTTTGTCCTGAATTTCATTTAACTAATCGGAATTACAAGTATGCTACCGGATCTACGTCGCACTAAGATATAAGATTAAATTGAAGTAAACAAACGGAGAATCACAATAGGGGTTGATCTAACTGGATAACGCAGGGCCGAGCTAACTCAGTCGCAGACGGCGTGACGGTTCAGGAAAAAAAAAAAAGAACACCTAAAAGTAGAGCGTCGGTCGGCAGCGACGCTAGCGACGTTGTCCGGGCACCAGGACACTATGCTATCTTACAGATAACCTACCTGCGCCTCCTACGAGCTACCACTGGCTGTGTCCCTCCAGCGGGTTACCTATTGAACTCCCTGTATATTCGTAGCACCTAATCTTATGTACGTGCTAGTCACAATAAAATTTGAGATATGCAGAGGTAAAAGAAATAAAAGAAAAGATATTACGTAATGTAACAAAATTTAATTAAATTTAACGTGTTGAAATCTTGTTGTTTTTTTTTAAAAATAAGAGAAGAAGTTAAAGATAACAGTAGAGTTTACAATGTCACGAGTCTGTCTGTACAGTTTAAATATAAAAAAAAAGATAAACAAACGTTGAATGAAATTAATTGAAATATATAATGAAATGCTAACTAGGCGGTTTGGTAATATGTATCCAAAGCGTTAGGTAAAAAATTAATAAAAAACAAATCTTAATACTAGAACATAACCTCTGCGTTTCCGCAGTGGGTGGTTGGTAGCAGAAACGTTTCTTCACCTCACATTTTGTATACAAGAGATATCATGGACACGCCACAACGGCAGTGTAAATACAAAAGTGAAAATATAAATTTAAACGCAAGAAAATTAATATCTCAGTATAAAAGACTTAGTCTAAAATTGTGAAAAATTCGCTAAATACCTACACCAGGTTTGAATACTTGAACTAAATAAAGTAAATGAAGGATATTTAAACGCAAAGTCAAATAATTAAAGGTAAAATTAGAAAGGAAATTTTATATTAAGCAAAAAAAAAAACACTGAGCCACACGAACCAAAATTGCTCGTACAGAATTGATTTTATCTAGCTCAGGTAAATTAACTGATCAACGTGAAAGGCAAAATTTATTATCTTACAACAATGAACGTGCAAAAAAAACAATTAATATTAGAAATAAGAATAAAGATTCAACACATTATGAGACACACAGTAATTTCAACGGTAATTAAAGCACTAGGTATATTACTAATTTAGTGATATGATCATAAATTTACTAAAATGAGTTTTAATCAAATTTTCGCCTCGACATAGGGCTACAAAATTATGGTAGTGACATAACCAAAATTCTAGATAAACTGAATGTTACATAAAACAAATAATAAAAAAAAAGGTATGACGGAAATTTAATTAAGATTAAACTGTGACCTCGCAGTTGACTAAGAGGTGCGATAGTTATTAAGCCACTCAAAATTCTTGGTCAAAATCTAGGCAAAATAAAGTCTTGCACTCAGACGTAAAGATGTCGATAATAAGACGTAAAATATATGTAGAAAAGTTACAACCTTAGCTGCTCTCAACTGGCAAAATGGTTGCCGGAAGAACGCTGCGGGAATCCAAAATGGCGGTGACTCCCTTGATGGAAAAATTCCTCTTCGACAAAAAAACCCACGCTCCACGATGTACATGCGGGGTGATAACACCAGAAACACAGCTACTGAGGGCTTTTGAGCCCGTCAAAAGGATCCTGACGGCTTCTGAGGGCTTTTGTGCCCAACAAAAGAATCCTATTAAAATTTAGAGAAGAAAGAACCAAAAGTAAAATCCCGAAAATTTAACACAGAGTATCAAACACTTACCCCAATTATGAAGAATAATGGAGATTCCACGATAAACGACCTTCAAGTCACCTCAGGGTGCAAAATTTAAATTAACAAAAACCAACACACGTGGCTATACGTGAATTTTTAGATAACGGTACGACGAAAGAAATTCACGTTAACAACCCAAAATTAAGGTAACGGTAATTACTGCTTTCTTCAATTTAAGCCGCATACGCGAAGATATCCTCATGGATAATGTACATAAGTACTGAAGGAAGAAAAGCAATTTGCACACACTGTACTTTACACAAGATGTGACAATCAAGTCCGTCGAAACGGGAAAATCTCTTCCTCCACGACTGCGCGTTCGCTTACACGCATCCCTGTCAAAACATAAAGACACGAAAATACCTCAAAAAGGACAGCGGAAACATTCAAATAAAATTACAAACACGAGTTTGAGTTTGACCGTAAAGGGGGTTAACACTGTGACTTTTAATTAAACGCAAACATGAACATGACTTAGGCGAAAAGAAAAATAAGCGAAATACCCAACATTTGTACGAAGAAAATGATAACGTCGGCAGTACGAGAGGAATTTTCATGCTAGACGTTGGCAATCCGTGTGCAACATCCATTACATGGCAACGTATTGACCACGTTTGACAGAAATAAACAAAACAAAGTTCCACACGTAGTTTCCATTTTATTAGGCGAAAGAACAGAATCTCTGCAGGTAATTAACGAAATATCAAAGCTCTAATATCAAAACGCTGCGGAAGACGGTTGGAGAAACCGATCTACCTATATGTTTCAGAATGTTATTAACGTCCATAAACCCTATTGAGAGTCCCAGGATGAACCACAGAAGATGCCTAATACTTAGAAGAACGAAGGAAGGCCACAAATGATCGGCAAACAATTAATAGTATGCCCACTGTCCCAAGCATTTCCTTAATTAATACTTCTTACATTTTTAGTGGGACGTCTGCGAGGAAAAAGGAAAATAACAATAATAATCGGGCCTGCTCGAGATACGGTGTTCGGCAATACGCAAAACATGTGAAACAGTTAACACAATAACCTGGCTGTCGTCTCGGAGCATTTCCAAGCCACAAATAAATGCATTATGTAGAGATCGGACGTAATAAATAAGTAGATATTTTTAAAAAAACTTAAGCAAAGCGTAAAAAGTAACTGCAAATGCAGAAAACACGAAACTACAGGTAGGTTAGAATAAGCTAGAGCTAAGATAATTAGAATTAGTTACTCAGATATAGGGGCTTCCACAAAAATAGGGTGTGAATGCCCGATCTTACACAAAATGAATCTGTCAAATTCGCGGTACGTGAGTAAGGGCGGTGAGGGCTCAAGAGTAGATTTAGTACACACGCAGGTATACGGCAGGCAGTCTTAGTAGCCGGTGAAACAAACAATGTACAGGGTACGCTCAAAAAGTCACGACTAATACAAAATTCCACGTATTTAGACAAAGGCACACAATCTTTCCAGAACTACAACCAAAGTAAATTTTACAGCGTAACAAATTCCCCCCTTTCCAGCGAAAAGAAATTGATCGCAGAGCAATTTCTTGCACCGAGAACATAGCTGACTAAAAAAAGATAGTGAAAAGGGTAAGCGAGAGCTCTAAAACGGACGTTGTCCACTACACGAACGCACATATCCACACTCAGTCACAGTAACACCAAACAGCTTGGCCATAACCACCACGTGGCCCTACGGCATTCGGCCGGTACGGGAAAGTAAAAGAAACAAAAGAGAAATGGTGCAACTGCTCAGAGGTACGAATATGCCGTTTCGACAACCATAACATCCGGTAACAACAAAACGAGAAAAGATCGCCAAACAAAAAGAGATGATAGGGAGCAAAAGTTTAAAGTGTGGACCGGCGTTGTCCCGCCTAAAATGCTGAAGGCAACGATAAACCATAAAGGCTGAAGTCATAACCAATTCCTGGAGGTAACATTTTGACAGTAAGAAAAGCAAAAAGGTCGCCAGGACACGACCTGAAGATAAGTCAAATCCGGTAGTTAAGCAACATTAGTTAGCTTAAAAGGTAGTCATGTCCGATAAGATAAAGGAAATGTAGTGTGGACTCCCCTAGCAAGGTTGCCACTCCATATATGCAGAGACACGGAAGATCCGAAACATACGGAAGCGATAAAGATACGGGAAGATAAATGCACAGACGGAATCACAGATACAAGCTGTGCAATGGGGCCGGTAATCACACTAACGAAAGGTCGATAAAAGAAAATTGTTTGTCCTAAGGTGGTAGAGGAACAATAGAAGTCAGGGTCCCTTTAGAAGCCTTTTACTTCACGCAGGATCACGGTAGGAGAATTCTTCCAGCCCTCGCTACAGGCCGTAAATGCCCCTTTAGATGCCTCCTACATCACGCGAGGTACACGGTAGAGAAATTCTGGTGTTACGGCTGCAAGCCAAGGCACTCTCTACAGGCCATGATGGAAGGAGTTAGCGATAAGACAAGGCACGAAGCAACACATAGCGAAAACGTAAGCGAGATATGAGACAAACTAATTTATTCAACAGACGAATGTCGATGTTTATCGTCTGTAGTCTGTTTCGCAATTTGTCAGGCAACATTGACCGAATGACGGAAGAAGGTATATCAACAAGGTACCACTGCAAAACGTAACCCACAAACAAGACCATAGCCGGGCTAATATAAAGGGAAGAAGTCCGAGAAATTTTTATTTTAGAGGTACGCTCTCGATAGATGTTCAAAGAAATATCTTCATCAACTTCAAGAGATCCCATGTCCAACGAAATGAATGGATCCGCTTCACCCGATGGAACGGAGAAATCCAAAGCCGAAGAAACAACAGCGTTTTTACCATAAGCCAGATCAGATATATGCAGATTTAAAGATACGCATGGAGCTGTGACATCTGTTGGTTCGAAAAGCTCCAAGTTCAGAGAAACATCGGAATCTGCGTTATTTGCGCATACAAGAAGCTTTGAGTCGAAAGACGCTTCCGTATCTGTATCATTTGCGCATACAAGAACCTCTAAATCGGAAGAAGTGACAGAATCTGAATTTTTAGGGCGTACACAAAGCTCCAAGTCAGATGAGGAAACAGAATCTGTATTATAGTTAAGCACGAAATCGGAAGAGACATTAGAAATTGAATTATGAGTAAGCCCCAAGTCGGGAGGTACGTCAGATCATAGGTAAACTCTACGTCAGGAGATACATCAGAATCTGGATCATAGGTAAGCTCTAAGACGGGAGATACATCAGGAATTGTACTATCAATGAGCTCGGGAGTTTCCAATACGGGAGAGACAACTGACACAGATCTGATTGGGTCTTCGGAAGTGTACAAGTCAGTGAAGGCAACTGAGACTATCATAGGTGGGGAGGCAACTATTGGAGAAAGAGTCGGATCTGGCATGACACTAACTGACGGAGAAGGTTGGCCAATATCTTCATCGTCACCCATGTCAACCTCGTCGTCACTCATATAATCCTCGTCGCCAAACACAATCTCTATGTCGTCATTCCAACTATCCTCGTCGTCACTCCCATACTCTTCGGCCTTCCATGCCTTATACTCCTCAATAGCGGCACAACGAGAGGTATCAAGAAGATCGTGAGTTGTGACGTTTCCGAACGCCCGAAATCTCGCGAGAAACTTGGCTGCCAATTCAAAGCTGCGCATAGAAAACCAGCTACATTCGCTCTTCTCATCCTCAGTTCGCGGTCGCGCCCTTACAATGCCGCTAGCGACAAAAGCTAGAGTGGAAGATATTCTACGATATTCCGTGACCGTTGACGTATTTGCGAGCTGGGAGATAAGAGACTCTAGGAGAGAGATTTTTAACCAGATCGCCTCAGCGTCCTCCGCATAAGGAAAAGGTGAGTGAAGCGTCACATCGTCGGGAATAAGCTTCCACGATTTTAGAACAAAGTAGCACTCCAACTGCGCCGACTCCAGCGTACACCCTGGCTTTAGCTTGTCACCAGCAATAGCAAGTAAATATCCCATATCCTCAAATGAAAGTTGGTCGATAAGAACTTTAAACCGAACTGGCTCCATTGTATAGAAGAGAGAAAAAAAGAAAATTATTTAAGAAAAATTACAGCGATAAACTAGGTCTTGAAATGGTCACAAGACACAAATGTGTACCTGTCGATTACTTAATTAGTTCGTACCAGGTAACAAAAGAAAAATCTTGATTGATTGCAAGTCTATGAAAAGTCAAAACGCACGCTAAGACTTGCCTAGAAGGTAATCGGAAAAAAAATATATAGATATAGGCAAGACCAAAGAAACAGTGCGATAAGAGTGTTCCACTTAGTAGCCACTCACACAAGTCGAGAAAAAGCCGAAATCGAGAAAATTACGAAATTTGTGCCGGAAGATGGTCAGGACCGAAACGTTGATACAAAACGAGGAGCTTCTCCAAAGTATAACACCACTGTGCGGTACGACGAAATGTTAGTGGCTGAAATACTTAAAGATAAGGAAAATATTCCGGAAGATGGAGAAAACTTGTCCGAAACGTCGGTTGTCAAATTCGTTCCGGAAGGTAGCGAAAACTAGGTCAAAACGTTAGGTGTCAACTCGTTAGTGGATAGATGACACACGAAAGAAAAAGAAAATTTGAGGGCGGCGAAAACTTAGTCGAAACGTTAAGTGCGAAATGTTGTTCGTTAGGCCCACAACGATGGCATCAAATTGTTAAGGAGGTAGCGAAAACTTCGTTGGAGCGTTGGGTAACAAAGGAAAATTTTACTCCGGAAGATGGCGAAAAGAGGGCAGAAACGTTGGCCAACAATTTGTTAATACAATTTCCAAAAGAAAGTTCTAAAGCGTAAGTGCACCAAATTTGTACGGAAGGGGGAGAAAACTTGTCTAAAGGTTAGGGGCTGGAAAAGAAATTTTGAAAATGGCGGAAAATTGGCCGAAACTTGGTTGACACAAAGATAATAATAATAAAAAAAAATATTGAGGATGGCGGAAAGTTGGCCGAAACGTTGGTGCCAAAATTTTTCCTATCACCAAAAGAAAGGCCCAGACGCTAGGGCACCAAATTTTCCCTATTACCGAAAGAAAGGCCCAGACGTTAGGGCGCCAAATTTTTGCTACCGGATCTACGTCGCACTAAGATATAAGATTAAATTGAAGTAAAGAAACGGAGAATCACAATAGGGGTTGATCTAACTGGATAACGCAGGGCCGAGCTAACTCAGTCGCAGACGGCGTGACGGTTCAGGAAAAAAAAAAGAACACCTAAAAGTAGAGCGTCGGTCGGCAGCGACGCTAGCGACGTTGTCCGGGCACCAGGACACTATGCTATCTTACAGATAACCTACCTGCGCCTCCTACGAGCTACCACTGGCTGTGTCCCTCCAGCGGGTTACCTATTGAACTCCCTGTATATTCGTAGCACCTAATCTTATGTACGTGCTAGTCACAATAAAATTTGAGATATGCAGAGGTAAAAGAAATAAAAGAAAAGATATTACGTAATGTAACAAAATTTAATTAAATTTAACGTGTTGAAATCTTGTTGTTTTTTTTTAAAAATAAGAGAAGAAGTTAAAGATAACAGTAGAGTTTACAATGTCACGAGTCTGTCTGTACAGTTTAAATATAAAAAAAAAGATAAACAAACGTTGAATGAAATTAATTGAAATATATAATGAAATGCTAACTAGGCGGTTTGGTAATATGTATCCAAAGCGTTAGGTAAAAAATTAATAAAAAACAAATCTTAATACTAGAACATAACCTCTGCGTTTCCGCAGTGGGTGGTTGGTAGCAGAAACGTTTCTTCACCTCACATTTTGTATACAAGAGATATCATGGACACGCCACAACGGCAGTGTAAATACAAAAGTGAAAATATAAATTTAAACGCAAGAAAATTAATATCTCAGTATAAAAGACTTAGTCTAAAATTGTGAAAAATTCGCTAAATACCTACACCAGGTTTGAATACTTGAACTAAATAAAGTAAATGAAGGATATTTAAACGCAAAGTCAAATAATTAAAGGTAAAATTAGAAAGGAAATTTTATATTAAGCAAAAAAAAAACACTGAGCCACACGAACCAAAATTGCTCGTACAGAATTGATTTTATCTAGCTCAGGTAAATTAACTGATCAACGTGAAAGGCAAAATTTATTATCTTACAACAATGAACGTGCAAAAAAAACAATTAATATTAGAAATAAGAATAAAGATTCAACACATTATGAGACACACAGTAATTTCAACGGTAATTAAAGCACTAGGTATATTACTAATTTAAATAAATCTCTCCAAACTATTTAGTGATATGATCATAAATTTACTAAAATGAGTTTTAATCAAATTTTCGCCTCGACATAGGGCTACAAAATTATGGTAGTGACATAACCAAAATTCTAGATAAACTGAATGTTACATAAAACAAATAATAAAAAAAAAGGTATGACGGAAATTTAATTAAGATTAAACTGTGACCTCGCAGTTGACTAAGAGGTGCGATAGTTATTAAGCCACTCAAAATTCTTGGTCAAAATCTAGGCAAAATAAAGTCTTGCACTCAGACGTAAAGATGTCGATAATAAGACGTAAAATATATGTAGAAAAGTTACAACCTTAGCTGCTCTCAACTGGCAAAATGGTTGCCGGAAGAACGCTGCGGGAATCCAAAATGGCGGTGACTCCCTTGATGGAAAAATTCCTCTTCGACAAAAAAACCCACGCTCCACGATGTACATGCGGGGTGATAACACCAGAAACACAGCTACTGAGGGCTTTTGAGCCCGTCAAAAGGATCCTGACGGCTTCTGAGGGCTTTTGTGCCCAACAAAAGAATCCTATTAAAATTTAGAGAAGAAAGAACCAAAAGTAAAATCCCGAAAATTTAACACAGAGTATCAAACACTTACCCCAATTATGAAGAATAATGGAGATTCCACGATAAACGACCTTCAAGTCACCTCAGGGTGCAAAATTTAAATTAACAAAAACCAACACACGTGGCTATACGTGAATTTTTAGATAACGGTACGACGAAAGAAATTCACGTTAACAACCCAAAATTAAGGTAACGGTAATTACTGCTTTCTTCAATTTAAGCCGCATACGCGAAGATATCCTCATGGATAATGTACATAAGTACTGAAGGAAGAAAAGCAATTTGCACACACTGTACTTTACACAAGATGTGACAATCAAGTCCGTCGAAACGGGAAAATCTCTTCCTCCACGACTGCGCGTTCGCTTACACGCATCCCTGTCAAAACATAAAGACACGAAAATACCTCAAAAAGGACAGCGGAAACATTCAAATAAAATTACAAACACGAGTTTGAGTTTGACCGTAAAGGGGGTTAACACTGTGACTTTTAATTAAACGCAAACATGAACATGACTTAGGCGAAAAGAAAAATAAGCGAAATACCCAACATTTGTACGAAGAAAATGATAACGTCGGCAGTACGAGAGGAATTTTCATGTTAGACGTTGGCAATCCGTGTGCAACATCCATTACATGGCAACGTATTGACCACGTTTGACAGAAATAAACAAAACAAAGTTCCACACGTAGTTTCCATTTTATTAGGCGAAAGAACAGAATCTCTGCAGGTAATTAACGAAATATCAAAGCTCTAATATCAAAACGCTGCAGAAGACGGTTGGAGAAACCGATCTACCTATATGTTTCAGAATGTTATTAACGTCCATAAACCCTATTGAGAGTCCCAGGATGAACCACAGAAGATGCCTAATACTTAGAAGAACGAAGGAAGGCCACAAATGATCGGCAAACAATTAATAGTATGCCCACTGTCCCAAGCATTTCCTTAATTAATACTTCTTACATTTTTAGTGGGACGTCTGCGAGGAAAAAGGAAAATAACAATAATAATCGGGCCTGCTCGAGATACGGTGTTCGGCAATACGCAAAACATGTGAAACAGTTAACACAATAACCTGGCTGTCGTCTCGGAGCATTTCCAAGCCACAAATAAATGCATTATGTAGAGATCGGACGTAATAAATAAGTAGATATTTTTAAAAAAACTTAAGCAAAGCGTAAAAAGTAACTGCAAATGCAGAAAACACGAAACTACAGGTAGGTTAGAATAAGCTAGAGCTAAGATAATTAGAATTAGTTACTCAGATATAGGGGCTTCCACAAAAATAGGGTGTGAATGCCCGATCTTACACAAAATGAATCTGTCAAATTCGCGGTACGTGAGTAAGGGCGGTGAGGGCTCAAGAGTAGATTTAGTACACACGCAGGTATACGGCAGGCAGTCTTAGTAGCCGGTGAAACAAACAATGTACAGGGTACGCTCAAAAAGTCACGACTAATACAAAATTCCACGTATTTAGACAAAGGCACACAATCTTTCCAGAACTACAACCAAAGTAAATTTTACAGCGTAACAAGTATTAGTTTCACAGTAAAAATGTCGTTTACATGACACTAGTGTCAAATGTCCCTCACTTTTAACGTTGGTGGCTTAAAGTTACATTACAACAAATCCTCTCTGAGACAGGGTTTTTACCATTTTTCGAATTATATATAATGGCTGCCCTGGCACCTTTGACTAGGCGTTTGATGATCGGACGCGTAAGAATATTTCTAACACTTCTAGAAACGCCTTGAACTTTCATCAAAGCTTTAGTGTAATATTTCATCACATGGTTTGTACATTCAATTTTCTCAGTTTTTCTACCGTACGAAACCATTTCTTGTAATTCTTTGTGCACACTAGAATCACCATCCCCAATGACATCGATATTCCAGTCCATGTAGAGTCTTACTCTGATTAAAAGCCTGAATGAGCATATCCGATTCCATTCCACGGGAAGTACCGGTCCAATATTTAAAACAATGGTCGTGCACTTCATCTTTTCCGCTTGTTTTAAGATAAAGGCACATGGCACAATATTCATTTCTCACATCCAGATGCAGCAACTTTTTTGTTTTTACACCAATAACACAAGCTACACCAGAATTAGAAGAATATCTGTGACCATGGCTTCGATGTAACCAGCCTCCATTCACAACTACTGTGATAAATGGAGTCCCATCCTCCGTTATATGACCATTATTTACAGCTAAAGCTTGCCTGCTTCAATCATGGATTCTTATAAAATTTCTTGCCAAACCTTTGTAAAACCACAAGTTACCAGTAAACTCTAGATGAAAATATTAACCTCTGCCTACCTCTCCTAGTTTCATTTCTATCTTTTGAAATGACTTGCTGCCTATTGGTTTAACTCCCAAGGTAGAGAACAATTCTTCCATGCTCGAATGTCCACCACCAATAGACATTACTCCCCATACAGCACTATCAGCCACCGTAAGTTCTAATTTAGGAGTTGATATCCTTGGAGGTGTTCTCTCTCTATTTGTTTTAGACTCCGGGTGGAATCTATGTTTACAGACATGAGGTTTTCTTGCATAGTAATTGGTAACTATCAGAAACTGTACGACGCATGCGTATTTTATGATCAATGTTCGGAGAGTAGAATAACAAATTCGATTCGTTTCCAACTACTAGTTTAGTGTTCGAACTAATACAAATTTGCAATTGTAAACGATTTTCAAACTATCACAAGAGTTAGGTGTTTTATCTCTGACAAAAGTTCGCAATATTTCAAGTAGATTTTTTTAAATTTCGTTGTGGTTAGTAGGGTCAATTGCGTCGAGGTGTTATCGATCACGATTCCTTTATTGTTGTATATAATAGAAATACATAACCTCCGTGTATATTCACTTTTGTATATAAAAGACAACTAGGTATTGGAAGTATACAAACAAAGAGATTCTATAAAAGATCATCTTTAAAAATAGAAACCATTATTTACAAAGAAGTGTATAAAAACAGACATAATTTCTATAAATATTAATAATTTTGTATTATCGTGGGTCCATAATGTACATTCATTTTCAACAGATTGCCCCTCTAAAAAGCGTTCGTCCTATCAAAATCTCAAACAAGTTTGATTTATATTAAATTTTGACTGGCGCATGCCCATTAGAAAAGTCGGAGACTGTCGAATAACTATCACAAAAACTCTCTACGAACAAACCTATGATGTCATTGGAATTCCCGCAATTGCAAGTTCCACAGTGGCACTGTGTTTTGAATATCGTGTTTAGTAGATATAAGAATCAAATTTGTGGGTGAGTAGGGTGGCTTGTTTGATTTTTTATCGCCGTACGTGCAAAAAGTCAGTTCTCGGAAAGAATTAGGTACCCGTTCTACTTTTAAATGTATCAATAAGTAGTATGAACATAGTATAATATTTTTTCAATTTTATATTAATAGTTTTGTTCATAAAGTAAGTAAATAATAGTATAATTTATTGAATTGTTGCAGAAAATACGTAGGTACCTAAGCTACTATGAACCCGTAGGCCGTAAACATTCTTAACAGGCTAGCCCTTTTATTTCCAGTATCATTAACATAATTATTTATTATCTTAAATCAGTAAATTCAATTGTTTTAACTATGCATGCTACTTCGCAGGACACTGGCAATGTCTTGAAAAGATCCTTCAGCTCGAATATAGGTATAATTTGTATGGCGCAGTCAATTAGACGCGTGGCAAAAAGATCGTCCGCATTTACGGTGCGGCGAGATCAAAGGGGAAAACGTATATTACTACGTATATTACTGTTTCGGACGCTATTTTCTGGCAAAAAAATAAAATAAAAATTGATTAAACATTAGTAGATATAGCTTGAACGTCGCTCTTGGCCACTTTTTCTATTTTCTTCTTTTTTCTTAAGTTATTACAAAAAAAAAATTTTAGAAAAAGAAAATTGAAAAACTGAAACGTTAGCGCATTTTTGATTATTGCTTTCAAAACATTTCTTCTTTCAAATTAAAAATATTTTGCTTGGTTTTTCTTAAAACAGCTAAATAATTTCAGCGCCATCTACCGCATCGGAAACACACTAAATGGTCGTCCTGATTCGCCTTAAGTAATATTATTGAAATATGTGCTGTTGAAGCAATATTTGATACTAACATAATACTAATTGCTCTGTATAGGCCACCTAATTCGGATCGATATGTTTTTATGGAAAGATTCTCTTTGTTACTTGAGATGCTCTCGATGGAGAACAAACACATTGTTATCGGCGGGGATTTTAATATTAAATTCACCGAACTGGGTGTCCTGCAGACGCTTTTTACTGATTTGCTGAACAGCCATAATTTATATACTGCAATAGACGTTCCGACACGCACTGGTTTCGGCTCGTCTTCGTGTATTGATAACTTTCTTATAAACCTTCCTGAAGGTAGCTACACTGCTTAGTGCTCTGATAACAACTTGTCCGATCATTTTTCACAAATACTAGCATTGCGAATGAATCTACATCCAAATAATAAAGACTTTATTTATAGGCGGGAGTTTTCTGGTGATAATATGAATCGCTTTTGCAATTACTTGCAGAATGAGACGTGGTTAACTGTTTATGAGAGCAACTGCCCGGATGATGCCTTCTCAAAGTTTATTAAAATTTTTAAATACTATATGGATTTATGTTTTCCACGGCTGAGATGCCGTAACAACATTAATAATCAAAGCATCTCATGGTTATCTCCTGATATTCTTGATTCAGGAATAAACTGGTGCTTATGAGAGATATTAGCAGTAAGTATCCGCAATATAAACAAGAATACTTACAATCTGAAAGACACTATAAAGAATTAATTAAACAAAAGCAAAGACAAATGAACGATTCTTACATATTGCCAACGAGCAACAAATCTCGGGCTGTCTGGTCTGTCATTAAGAACCGCAGTAATAAAGCAATAAATAATAGTAAACGAATAAAACACTTGGTTATATTGTTTCACTTAAGGACAGATTTATTGTACTCTGACACGTGTTTCGACCTCTCGGTCATTAACGAAGAGTTTACAGACTTAAACTAAACTAAGAAAGTTACCAATACCTATTTATATGTGTGGGCTAGTGTCTTAAGTACAGTGTCAATAATGGGGGTGTTTATGAAGTCCAGTTGTGTGTTTGTGACATGTTTATTTGCTGTTGTAGCTTTTTTAATTTCTAGAATTTCTAATAAATCTAATTTCCTTCCTTTATAACTATTATGTAATAATGTATAATTATTGGTATCAAATACATGTACAAGGTCTATGCAATGTTCAGCAAAGACCTTGTACATGTACTTGATACCAATAATTATGCATTATTACATAATAGTTATAAAGGAAGGAAATTAGATTTATTAGAAATTCTAGAAATTAAAAAAGCTACAACAGCAAATAAACATGTCACAAACACACAACTGGACTTCATAAACACCCCCATTATTGACACTGTACTTAAGACACTAGCCCACACATATAAATAGGTATTGGTAACTTTCTTAGTTTAGTTTAAGTCTGTAAACTCTTCGTTAATGACCGAGAGGTCGAAACACGTGTCAGAGTACAATAAATCTGTCCTTAAGTGAAACAATATAACCAAGTGTTTTATTCGTTTAATATTCATAATGTTTCACCAAGAACCAACCGTAGATTCTATTAATTTTATTAATAAATAATAGGGTACTTCCTGACAATTATCAAACTTATACGGATGTAATTGAAGCCTTTAATCAGCATTTTGCTTCCCTACCTAATAAACTAGTTAGCACATCATATACCAATAACATTGATTTCAATGGGGTGGATAAATTTATAAAGACCTCTTCTCATTGTTTTTTTATGTCAGCTGCGGTGGAGTCGGATGTTTCGGCGGTGATTTGTAGGTTGACTGCTTCTGCTAGTGCAGGTAATGATGATGTCTCGTCTGCACTTGTAAAGAACTGTTATGGACTTATACTCAGTCCGTTAACTTACCTAATAAATTTCACATTTCAAAAGGGTGTCTTTCCCTCGAAACTAACATTAGCCTGTATTAAACCGGTTTATAAAAGAGGCTCTTGCAACGATCTTGGGAACTATCAACCGATATCAATTATATCAACATTTTCCAAAATCTTTAAACAAATTGTCAACAACCAATTAATTAATTACTTGCTTAAGTTTGAGCTTTTTACTAGGCCTCAACATGGTTTCTTGCCTGGTCACTCTACCAATACTATTTCGCTTTATTAGTGAAATCTGCTGTGGTATTGACCAAAAGACCTTAAGTATTGCTCTATTTATTGACCTTACCAAGGCTTTTGATTGTGTCAACCATCCCATCCTATTACACAAACTAGAGAGATATGGTATAAGTGGTGTTGCTCTTGAATGGTTCACATCTTACCTTAATGGTAGAACACAAAAAGTGACTATAGGGGAGCATGAGTCAGCAACACTTCAATTTGATATTGGGGTTCCGCAGGGCTCAGTTCTTGGGCCTACCCTATTCCTGTTGTACATAAATGATCTTCCCGGGACTTTACATTCGTCCGCAACTGTTTCACTGTATGCTGATGATATTAATATTATTCTTTGCTCTGATACTCTAAGTAACTTGATTGACAGCTTAAATCTTACACTTTCACAAGTAAACAATTGGATGAAAGTCAATAAACTGTTAATTAATGAAGAAAAAACGAAGTGTATTGTGTTTGCTGACGGAGTTTCGTCTGGTTTTTTGGATCCCTCCTTCCCTAATATACACAATGTCTTACACGCCAAGGTCCTCGGTCTTTCTGTTGATCGGAGCCTCAAGTGGGACACTCAACTTGATGATGTTTGTAGTGCATTATCTGGGGTATGTTATGCGCTTCGCAACTTAAAGGGATCTTGCTCTCAAAGTGTGTTGAAGGTATACTACGTCTCAAATTTCTTTTCCAAAATGACGTATGGTATTAGCTTCTGGGGATCCTGTATAGGATGTAATAGAGTATTTTTAATGCAAAAGCGGGCACTTCGCATTGTTTTTGACCTCAATTTCCGTGATTCATGTAGAAACTTATTTGCTGATCAAGGACTGTTAACGTTGTACGACGCATCCATTTTAGAACTGCTAAGCTTGGTATATAGATTTAGATCGGAGTTTGCTGCTGGTGTCTCTCATCAGTATAGTACGAGAAATCTCGACTATCTTTTACCACATGCTCACAGGACAGCATTTTTTCAGAGAAATATACTATTTATGGGATGCAAACTTTTTAATAAGCTCCCCTCACAAATCAAACAGTCATTGAGTTTGAAGCTTTTCAGAGGTGCTGTAAGAAGCCACTTACTGGCAATCAATTGCTACTCTATAGATGACTATCTGAATTATTGACCCTGAAGATTTGGTTATGTTGTGTTGAAAGGGTATTCATAAGTGGCTCGCTCAGCAAACCTACAATGTAATTAGTGAATAAGGACTGCTTAGTTATTACTGCTTTAATTATGTAATTCTGGCATGATTTTATCATGTACTCACTTCTGACATGTTTCCAGCATGTACCTCTGTTAGTTGTAATATTGTATATAGCTTGGAAATAAAGATGATTATGATTATGATTATGATTATTGTACAGTACGATAAAGTGTTTGTTTTCCTCCGTAAAAGGCTAGGGTAACGCATCGCTTTATTGACGGTTGGTGAGAATAGTTATTTATGTAACAAGTCAGTAAAGTTATACTTTATCGAACGAGTCTGATTTACGAGCCAAGCGAGTGAAGCGAGCGCGGCGAGTAACAGACGAGTTCGGTAAAGGTACTTTACTGACGTGGTGCATACAAAATTTTATCGCCAACCGTGAAAATTGTTAATTTAAGAAATAAAGATATAATAACTTATGACAGTTTATGACAGTGACAAACGATTTATTTTTAAAGTCATCAGCCATGGCTACGCTGACAGATATTAGCGGCAGGTAAAGTACTTTATTGTACAGTGCGATAAAGTGTTTCTTTACCTCCGTAAAACGCTATGGTAACGCATCACTTTACTGACGGTTGGCGATAAATTTAATTATTGTGTATATGGGCTTTCCTTCACAGTATGTATTGTTCATTTTTACTATTCGTACTACTATTATCTGTAAATGAGTAGTTTGTAAAATTAATGGTAGTAAAATAACAAAATAAAGGTGAACAGAAAGAAAAAACAAGACACAAAAATATAATTTATTTTCACTATTTACACATTTAAAAAGCAAAATGCTATACATTGTTATTTGTACTTGTTTTTCTGGCTTTATTCTCTACTAATCCTGATAAGTCACTAGGCATAAATATTAATATAAATAGAGTTCCTAATACTCCAGCAATACTGAACATTAGGAATGGTACATAAAATGAATATCTTGTAAATAATACTTGAAATACTTTAGTTACTACAATTGCCCAAATGGAATAAAAAATAATTTGGACCTGACTTACGAAAGAGACCCGCGCAAACAATTTAGGGGTCAAAAGGAAAGGAAGTGAACCTAATCCAATGCTATGAAAGAAGATGAAGAGAATAAGAAGAACGTAGGGTGCATAAACCCACTCTTCGTTTGTATTAAAATATAAAATTACTGTATTTAATATTAAAACAACGGACGTAAGGAAACTAGAAAGTAATAAGCAATACTTTATGTTATATTTATATAAGTAAAACGTGCCTACTGCATTTCCAAATATAAAGAATAAAATGTAGACTATAGCAAACATTTCTGGATTGGGATAAGTCAATTTTTTAAGAATCAGAATACAGTAAACTATAGTAGGAGCGGCTCCGGAAAATTGTTGAAAAAATACGAGAAACATCAAAACAGCAAAATTACGGCTATACAAACTATTTCTAAAAATATCTAAACCAAAATCAATGGATTGGTCTCTTATGATAGATTTTATTCTTTTGACTTCCGTTTCAATATCTAAATTTGGTTTTATATATTGTAATACTGTTTTGGCTTGTACAATTTTATCAAGTTTTATTAATTCCGTAGGGGAACGTGGTAAGAAAAGAAAAAATAGGAAAATCACAGTCGTTATCACAAGTGATATCACAGAAAATGTTCTAAAACTGACATGTGGTCCGAAGCAATATCCTACCAATACACCAATTCCAATATATATTTGTACAGATTTGACTAGGATGTCCCTCATATTACTTTCAGACGTGTCCTTGATATATTCTTTGCCATGATGTGTTCCAAAACTGTTTCCAAAACCAATTAAAAATCGACTAGCTAAGATGCAGTATATGTTGTTTGCTTGCCATAATACGAACCAGCCGATAAACATTAATAATAAAGCAGAAATGATTCCATTCTTGGCTCCAAAAGGCACGAAGTGCGATGGTAATGTACCGAACATATTGCCTATCATCAGAAAACCTGCGATTAAGGCACTTTGATCCATGTTTATTGTAATTTCTGAATCCTTAGCCAACAACTTTGGAAACGTAGACGAACACCATGCAGTCATTAGGCCGAAGCAGAAGCCTATTAAGTACGCTGAAAAAGAAAGTATACATAAGTTATGTGTCTTATTAATATTTACTTTAGAAACAATAGCAAAATAAATAATATTCTTTATCGACGACTAAACAATAAAGTAGGTATTATATTAATCACTATTGGTTAATAATAGAACTCATAATATCCAGAGGAAATAATGAAATGCGACCGGGGAATAATGAGACATAACGTTACCATTATTCCCTGCATTCCGCCAATAAGAACATAACGTTCCCAACGTTGTCGTAGTAACGATAGACAAGTCCGGCCATTTTACTAACCGTCAAACCAAACGTCATATTGATATAGTAATCTGACATTTTCGTTTAATTATTTTGATTTTTTTTAGTAATCTTCAGTTAATCGTAGATAAAGTAGTGTATACAATAATGACTATTTTTCCCTCGAGCAGAGTTACTCCTTCGCCGCTTCGCGGCTCGGTTTGTAAATTCGGCTCTCGGGAATAATAACTCTCATTATTGACTCGTTGTATAAACTACTATAATGTCGTAGGTACTTATTCATGTACGATTACATCGTAAAACGTAGTTTCAAACCTAATTAATTAAAATAATTGTTTTTAATCGATTTTGTATTTAAAATTACAGCATAGCATGTAAATACGCAACTTTTAGCAATTAGTTGCTTTATTTATCTCTTCTGGTTTGGCTGCAAATGACATCAATGTTTTATCTTTAAATGGAACTACGTTTGTTTTTGCAATAAAATCCCATTTTGAAATAAATAACAACACTGATTAACAAATTTTAACTTTTGGTATTTACGCCCTTAATCAATTTATACATAGTAAACAGAACGAACAAGTATGGCGCTCTTGCTAAACACCTAATTAAGCGTATTAAATCTGTTTCTTTCAAGACATATGGAGCCTTACCTGTATCTTTCCTTCCGCTCTCGGTCAATAAAACATAACTGCCTCGCCGCTTGATTTGATATGCAGCTTGTGCTATTTCCATTGTTTGAATTTTGAAAGAAGATCGACGTGTTGTCGGACATTCTGTCTGTCGTCTTCAGGGTAGCCCTGTAAAGAGCTGTATTTGGCCAAAAACCAAATTAATTTTGTGTTTGTGAGGTAAAATTTGTAAAAACACTGGAAACACTTCTAAATATCAATGTGACAAATTAGAGGTAGTTCGGTAGCACTACCTCTAATATTCTTGATACCCTCGTTTAACATTAGAGCGGGTGTCTACCCATATGCTTTTCAGGAACTACTGGGCCGATTAACTTCGTGTTTTTTTTAAACTTCAAACACTTTATGGCAGTTGGTGCAAATCCGACTGGCGTAATTTATTTTGTTTTTAATTTAACAGTCAATTTCTGTGTTATAAATAAGAGGTGTCAAATGAACAACGTATGTACATTTTGGCATTTGCTATATCGATGGTCTTGTTTCAAAAGTGGCTAACTACAATTTTTTCAATTTTGGGCTATCTACACAGTAAATCATAAAATAATTTTAAGTATAGTTCCAAATAGGGCTATTTACAGGAATTTTAAAATTGCCGCCATAAAGTAAAAGAACAACAGTATCTATCTACACAATAAGCATATTCGTTGGTTCCATATGCGTTCAAAAGCACATAGCCACTTTTGGAACTGCCACCTTATTGGATAAGTTTTCCCGCTCTATATAGTTAGCTACTTATATTCTAATCAACCCGGCGGTTTACGTGAAGCATAACCTGTAAAACCATATTCAAAATCGTTGTTCAGCAGTGCCTTTTTATTGTTTTGAATTTGCATAACAAACAGAAGCCTGTAGGTGTAAAATGGTTTCCAGAGGGAAAAAAATATTAAATTTAGCGTTAAACTCGAATCTACCTAATGAAGCTGATACATCGAATCAAACATTACAGAATACTGATATTCCAGAGCACGTTGAAGGTAATCTGCTGCCATAAAAACAATACTATTGCTTTCATTACATTTTTGTTTCGATCCTTGGTTCTAGAACAGCCAGTTAAACTGGTATTTGATGATTCGGACGATTCTGTTGTTGATAAGGAGTACTTTCCCGACCCTGAGGACCTAGAGAACCCTTCTTCAGGTAAAGAAAAAATTAATAACATTGCCAGGTTGATTAATGTAAAACGTCAAAGGGTATACTTACCTTCTAGAAAGTGACGGATACCAAGACGATGGACAAATAAATAATAGTATTGAAAATGTCAACGAAGTTGTCCCTGAAACTGAAGCGATTGAGACCAATCCTTCCAGTGAGCGGAAAACACCCAAAAAAAGACTACCAAAATGATGGGGAAAAAACCTTAGAAAATTTCATAAAAATTCAGGGCTCCCGTATATTAACAGCAAGAATGACTACGCGCCGGTAAAGGCAATAGGTAAACCTTGCAATGCGAGCTGCAGGTAATTTCTGTAATTTTTTTTTTAACTTTTATTCCTGAAACCTCGAATTTTTTAGACTCAAATGCAATGCACAGCTAAGTGAAGAAAAAAGACTTTATATTTTTACATCTTACTGGAAACTTAAAAACATAGACAGGCAACGCGATTTTATCAACAGTTTAGTGGAAGTAGGCGACTGTAAAAGAAGAATCGTAACGGCAGAAAATTCAAGGCGATCAAAGACACTGAAGTTTCATTTCAATATTGAGAATTCTCGCAAAAGAGTATGTAAGACCATGTTTCTAAATACTCTCGGAATCAAAAAAGGAGTATTAAATTTTGCAATTAAAAAACGTATACCCAATACTACTACTACAGAACGTGATAGAAGGGGAGACTACGGGACCTCTAAAATATCAGAAAAATCACTAACTTTTTTGAAGAGTCACATCAAAAAGTTTCCTACAATGGCATCTCATTATTGCCAAAAAGACTCAAAACGACACTACTTAGTTCGAAATTAAATATTTATATTATATACAAGCTATACCAAGCAGAGTGCGTAGAAAATAATAAAGCTTGCCTAAAACAAAGCTTTTACCGATACGTATTTAATACTCATTTCAATTTGTCCTTTCATACACCAAAGAAAGACCAGTGTATTACATGTACTGCTTATGCAAAATCTGGTCCTCAAACCAGGCTCACATTACAAGCGACCTACGATCGGCACATACATTTAAAAGAGAGAGCAAGAGAAGAAGAAAATTCCGGTAAAAAAGATGCTCAGTGAAGCGCCTCCACAATACATGTCTGTAATTTTGACCTTCAGCAGGTCCTATACGTTCCAACAGATCCGACAAATACAGTTTTGTTTTACAAAACGAGGCTGTCTAGTTACAATTTTACGATTTTCAATACTGGGAACAACACTGCTAAGTGTTTTATGTGGACCGAAATAAAGGGTGGACATGGGCCGTCTGAAATAGCCTCCTGTTTATTTCACCACCTTAAAAGCCTCCCTCTGACAACTGAAAGTGTTCGACTATTCAGTGATACATGCGGCGGTCAAAACAAAAATCAGTTTGTTGCTGCCATGTTTATCTATGCTGTTCAGACTCTACCTCTTGAAGTCATTGACCAAAAGTTTCTTATTTCTGGTCACAGTCAGATGGAATGCGATTCAATGCATGCCAGAATAGAAACTGCAGCAAAAAACATCCCTGTGTACTTGCCTCATGAGTGGGTAACCATAACAAAAAATGCTAAGCGTAATGAGCCAAAATACGAAGTTTTTGAAAAACGTGACATTAATATTATCGATTGGAAACCCCTTGCAAAACTTCTGATGGTTAACCGGAACAAGGACGAAGATAGGACCAATTGACTGGCATGACATTAAGTGGATCAGATATGAAAAAGTTAATCCTTTTGTTAGGAGCGTTAAAACAGATGTCGATGATGTCTTCTACAAAATAGTGATTGTACCACATAGGGGTCGGCGAGTTACGTTGGCTACCTTGGGAAAATGTTTGAAGCCCTTACATGAACAGAAAAGGCCGATATCGGCTGTAAAACTTAAAAACCTAACAGAAATCAACAATGCCAAAAATTTTCCCGATGACTGCATGCCCTTTTATAGGGACTTAACTGGTGATGCAAATGTTGAGGACGAGACAGTATTGCCAGATATAAATGATCAAGAAGATCAGATTTTTTTTTAAGAAACTGTAATGGTTACAGTATTTTATAGTTCCCATGGCATAGATAGCTTGTAATGGTTTGCTAATTCAGAAATAAAGTTATGTTCCAAATGTGACTATGTACGTTTTTTTAGTAAAAAATTATATTAAAAGAATAATTTACAGCAATATTTGTCAGTTACATATTATAAACATTAAAGTGGATTATAACCGAAACCTTGCTAAAAAACAAATATTTCAAGTTAAAACCCTGATTTGATAGAAGTGATTTAAGTTAGAATTTTATTTTCTCGAAAACTATGATTTTCTACTTAGCCACTTTTGGAACAAGACCATCGATATTAATTACTGCACTTAAATTATTCATGTCAATGGTAGGACATTATTTGCATTATATTGATGTCATTTGAGATAAGGCTTTAATTTTCACTGAAAAGTTATGTATTACCTAATGGAGAAAATGCCCCGAAGAGGGCAGAAGAAAGGTGAATATACTGTAACGAAAATAACTTCACAAGAAAAAAAAAATAAACATCGGCGCGGGTGACGACAAAAAAACGTATTCATAAACGGGCAAATAATTCATCTCACATATCCACTGAGAAGCGACGAATTGTCTCTGGAATACTTCCCGGCATGTGGAGAAAAATCCAGAGTGTGCCCGTATATTTCTCGAACTTTTATCTACAGCTTTAAAAGCAGTTGAACCGATGGATGAGTCGTTCCGGAATAAGAAGTAATTCCTTCAATAGTAATTCATTCATTCGTTCAGTAGTATTCGGACAATACAAAATAAATATAGTGGTGCAGTGTTATATAAATATAAGTGATAAAAATAAATACGAGTTTTTATTTGTAGTAGTTTTAAGTGAGATACATTTATTTTATATTTTTATATCGTAATTAATTTTAAGAGTGTAAATATATAGACAGTTTTAAAACATTTGCACGAGTTGTTTTATTGCGACCCCGAAAACGCAACAATACTTAAGCAAAAAAGCCTCGAATATGAAAAAGAAGTGTACAAGCACGAAAATGTGTGTAGAAGTGTTATTGTTATGGACACATTAAGAAGACGATTAAACTTCTGATTTATGCTATAGCCTCATAACTTGGAAAAAATATTTTCATCAAACAATGAACATTCTGCAGTCTCGCTTTTGCCTCTATCCATTTCTAGCTGTATGTGTCTTTGTAACATGTAAGGAATCAACAAACTAATCACGGCGGACTATGCTATGATGTAGATGCATAATTTACAGAACGCCTCTTAGTGTAGTTAAGTTCCTATGCTATTAAGGTACGTAGGAAATCTTCCAAAATATATTCTCCGTGTGGCCATATAACAAAGGTGTCATCGATATATCTTAACCAAATGTTTTGTTTCAGATACCTTTTGACTTAGTGGAGGCGGTCGTGGGTCTACCGAAGCCTGTCAGACAATGGACTAATTCAAGACGCCACCCCCTTGATTAAAAAAACAACCTCTGCATCTGATCGGGAGGCTCTCGGGGAGAAAGTAAACGTGAAAAATTAACAGTGAGACAGAAATATACCAGTCGATAAGTTTATTCCTCACAATTAGAAGTTAGAAATAGCAATAATATTAGAGAACAATTATAGTGCGAAGTTATATATAAACAGGTTAAAAAATACAACTGCAAAAATTCAAAGTATTCACGCTTAAATGCTTGAAATATTACTTCTTTGTACTCGGCAGCTTGCGATGTTTACAACAAAATAGCAAACAAATCGACACAATTACTGTTAGAAGTACAAAATAAATATAATTAAAGTTATCACACATGGCTACAAGAGAAATTCAAGAGCTGCAAATCTCGTGTCTATACTCGTATGCCATCATGAGCATTCAGTGAAAAAAACATATCGCGGTAGACGGAATACCTGGAACATGAAGATATCTAGCAAATCCGAACGCTGAAAGGACTCATAAATATCAACATCAAATAAAAATTAGGTTGAAATTTTTGGGCTAAGACCTAGGTATTGAGAGGAAGTAGTAAGCATCAAACAGCAGAACTTGCACTTCGTTCACGAGAATTATTGTTTACTAAGCCTGAAGCTATATACTAAGAAGATATTCTATTCTGAAGGTTCTAATTTCAACTCAAGAGCTGATTATTTTTTGAGTCAAATATCTGATCAACTGCTAGTTTAGTAATCACTTTAACAACTAAAGAAGTGAGTTTGTAACGTTTCTATAAAAAATATCCAGACATCGATCTAGAAGAGACGCTTTTACTCTCATTACATTCTTTTTTTGCAAATACGTCGCCAATTATTCATTTCATGCACATTGTGTTTCACTTTGCATAAATACAGGTAAATAAATTGTTTATTGATAAAGCAAATTTTATAAAACTTTTACCTGCAATGGAGGTCATTGCCATTAATATTTATGTAAGTATAATTTTTTATTGATAATTCCGACAAACTATGAGTCTACACAAAACTGTATAAGAATTACTAAATTAAAATTTTTCGACAAAACTTCATATTTAGAGGATTTTAGTAATTAGCAACAACTTTCTTAAATACTTTTTGCACTATCTTTATCGCTACTTAAAACATTGCAAGTATTTCGTAAATTACGCATTTTGCGAGGATTTATTAATGGTATAAAAATATTTTTATATTTAAGACAACTTCTGTATTAAAAAAACCTCAAATTATATAGGCTATAGTTCTAATGCCAATTTCAAACAACCCTTCAAAGCATCTTTTAAATTTCGAACCCTTTGAGAAAATATAATATAATGTGTTATCTAAAGATAATAATAATTTTCCGCTTTTCAAACTTCAGTCAATGATGAAATTCAAAAAGCATTCTGTCTTAATACACTTCCTTAACCTAAATTTCTTATTTAAACACCAGATGACAAGAAAAATGCGAACACCGACATTTCTAATTAGGAAAAGTCCTGCTGATTTTCCTATAATCAGTAACCTTATTCGCTATATTTGTACAGACTGTGAAGGATACGATGCCTCTTAAATTTAAAAAAGCTTTTGCATTTGCTGCGTTACTTAAAATCCGTGTCGATTTATTAAAAATATATTCAAAAATTTTCATATTTACCAATTGTTTGTGTTGATTAATTTAGTTTTATTGATTTAAAATATGAAATTATAAAAAGAGCGATTTACACTTGCTTGTTCTACATTGTAATAATGAAATTAGCTATGAAAGTATCTGCTACATTCTACCTTTTTGTGAATCAAAAATATATAAACAATAACTAAAATGTCCATTAGTGGATATGTTTATTAAAGCTATACTTACAACAACTAGAAGGAATTATCCTCCATACTTTCGTTCTCAATGTAGGAAATTCATAATTAACACCTTTTTTGTCGTCAAAAACGTACGTCTGCGTTTTAATATTATTCGCTTTAGTTAAAGAAGTTTCCATTAATTCGTCAGTGTTCGTCATAGTGCTAAGAAATTTGAACAAATATTATAATTTCCTTGAAAACACTTTCCACTAACGCCAGACGACGCCTGTGTCACATCAATTTTCTTCCGTAAAAAAGATCTTAATTTACTGTTAGCATATTATAAGATGTTTATCGAAGGGGTGCGCCTGCCAAGTTGGGTTCCCATCAAGTCCAAAAATAACCAAACGTATGTTTTGAACCTGCAAACAATAAAATTAATATGAGTGGATAATTAATTGGAGTATTAGAACGTACTCATACATGTATGTTTATACATATTATTTTTTGTGCGAGTCATATATACCGAATGTTATTGTTTACTGTGATAGTAACTGTAGTATCGGTAGTATATAAATAAATAAATAAATAAATGTCTTTATTTCCGTATGCATCAACAATATATATAAAAGTATGTAAACCAACAAAAAAGAAACAGATAATAATGCTAATGCTCCGGAAACCAGAAGGCGAGGTTCAGCTGGACAACCAATGAGGCTGTCCCCTGATTTTCAACCTAAAACCTTCAATGTTACAGAAAAAAACAAATTACAAAAGAATGAATGCTTAATGGTAAAATATTACGAACTAAACTAAATAAAACTTATAGATTATATGCAAAGGTAATATGAAAGTAATATGTATGTATGTAAGTAAAGGAATGTAAAATAAAGTAAGACATATGATTAATATATAAGTAATATGTAAGTAAAGGATTGTAAAATAAAGTAAGACATGTAATTAATATAGACATGTAGACAACTTAAGGAATCATCGGTAAGAGTTCTACTATCCGCCAAGCTGTTTATTCCACAGTATACCAATATATATATATATATATATATATCCAGTATACTCTACAAGTATCAACATAACCTAATTACTATAAATAATATAAATTAAATTAATATTAATTAACTCAAAATAAGTTCCACAGTTTCTGAATTAAGCAATAAGCATAATTAATTTGTCAAACTTACGTAATAGGCTTACCCTGAAAAGGAATTATTATAATGCAGTGGCTATATGTTCGCCGGCAGTCTTGTTTTATAAACTGAATTTCGTATCTTTACGACTGTAGTAACGTCTCCGCCGATAATAGAAGTATTCTGAGCAGACACGGCGAAAGTGGTGTTTTTTTGTCGATTTCCGCCGGTCGACGGATGTTATTATACTACAGTGCGTTCATGATGAAAGGAACAAATTCGTTTAAAATTCAGGTAATTATTTTGCGAAAAAACGCTCGGACAGATCGATTAGTATTTTTAGTTTAGAATTTTTTGACATAAGAAAATTATATACAGAGTGTCTAAAGAAGAACATATGTAGCAATCATTGTTTTTTTTAATGGAACATCCTGTATATTATGCCATTTTTGAATTGTAGGGTACATTCTAAACACATTAAACATATTTTTGTGTAACATACCATATCCCGAAAATCAGCGGTTTTCGGAATAATGAGTTTTGTAATAAAGTAAAATACACTTAGGTAATGAAATAAAATGTTTAAATTGAACAAGGACACCTTGAACATTTTTGAAGTGTAAACTTCTTTAGGCGCGTTGCGCTGATTGTAGGCAGTGAACAAGACTGACCTGCAACGCTCAGATATGTAACGCTCGGATATGTAACGCTCTTCGGGTAAAGTCGGCTAAGGGAACAAGATAAATAAATATATCATATAGAGGTATTTAATTTCAATTAAATTGAAATTTAAATGAATAAATAAATTCATGTCCCAGAGCAGATGTGAACCGGAGCCGCCTGGGTGAGAGGCCAGCACTTAACCATTAGACCAAGGGCGGCAGTCGAAAGCCAGTATTCATATCGTCTATTTATATATATACATGCGTCCGAAAATCTCCTTAAAATAATGCTTGCGGCCGAGGCAAGACAACCTCGAGTACGTTAAAGTTTTTTGCGGACAAGATATACACACAATTTTTTGGGCAACCGTTAAATTTTTCAATCGATTTAATTTAAATTGAGACACAATTTAATTTAATTTAGTTCTAAAGGTGCTAAATTAAAGTGGTTTACTTGCTTTCCATGCGTTACCATGGAAATGAGACGGATATAATAAACTACAAATACTTGATAGTTGTCAAAATAAGTCGTAGGATGTGTGATTAAACATGTATCAAAATATGTATTTATTTTAACGGCCGCTGCCATAGCAACGGCCGCGAAATTGTAATTCGTGAACTGTGTTGCGTTCGCGAATTGGTAACTTCGCGGGCGATTAACCAAAAAGTTTGTTGTGTGTGTATGAGACATTATCTCTCTTCATAAAATGTAGTTTGATATTTTTTAAATGTAATATAGAACGAAAAAAAAAGTTGTATTTCGTATTATTAACCTCGCCATGATGAAGTTTACACTTCTGCTGTGTGGTTTTAAGCACACCCATTTTCTTTTTTAAAAGCCAACAAAAAAAAACCTGGTATTGCAAATTTTGTCTTCAACAAAAAACTCTGCTTCAAATTAATCGATTTTCATGTATTTTTTTTCATTTATCACATTTCAAACGTCATTATTCCGAAAACCGCTGATTTTGGGGATATGGTATGTTACACAAAAAGTGTTGAGAATTTACCATACAAATCAAATATGGCATAATATACAGTATGTTCCATTTAAAAAAAACAGTGATTGCTGCATATGTTCTTCTTAAGACACCTGTATATGATTTTCTTATATCAAAAAATTCACAACTAAAAATGCTAATCGACTTGTCCGAGCGTTTTTCTGCAAAATAATTACTTGAATTTTAAACGAATTTGTTCCTTTCATTATTTGAATTGTAGTTATATGCTGCATATATGAAAATTCCGCCCTTATCGCAACGGTCATGATCATAACCTAATGCAGCGATTCTCAACCTGTGAGGCATACCCCTCTGGGAGGCGTGATAATACTAAATGGGAGGCGCGAGAATATCAAGAAAAAATGAGAAGAAATATTATTAAGAAACTTATTTAATTTACTGAAAAAAAGCAATAACATCCAATCTAACATAATAAAAATAAAATACACGTTTACACTTATAAGTAGGATTGAACCGCGAGATCAAAAATTATATTGATAAAGATTTGCCATGGAATGTAAAACGTTCGTCTTAGGTATCATTCTTTTGAGATAATTCTGACAATTTAATTCATCTGTCAAAAACATGACATTTTAATACACGCTGTGTTAGTTTGCTATCGGATAAACTGCATGTTTGCTAGCGGATAAACTGCATGTTGATTTTCCATGGCAACGAAAATTCAATTCTGACAGTATCGTTCAAATAAATTTCATACATAAACATTTATATTTTTCTCTTTCTTTTGTATATGTTGTATTAATATTGTTGTCCCAAGTTGGGCCAGCCAAATGTACCTGTATAAGGGTTGGATGATTGTTATTTTCAACAAACTATCCTCTAATAATATTCCAAGTTCGGGCACTAAATGTACTCGTATGTGTATTGGAAGAGTGTTATTTTTAACACATAATTTTTTTACTACTACTATTATTTTTTTAAAATGCCTCGGCTAATACTCAAATTTAATAAATATTAAATTTTATTTCTCCTTGTTAAATTAATTGAACTGGTAGGACTATATTCTTTGAACCTTATACCAATACATGATAAAAATGGGAGGGATATTTCATATTACATGTCAAGAAATATAACCTAACTTATGATTCGTTTATTATCGATTGAATTTCACGTGTTCTTTATAAAATACTTTTTTATATGTCATCAGGGGTGTTTATGGTCCATTGTGACTGATTATTCGCTTGTACATTATAGAACTACGACTAAACACGTAAGTATTCCAAATTTTGATGGGTCTTTTTCAGGTTACATTAATTCAATATTTTTATGATTTTAGTGTTACACAACTCTTGTAGATCAGTTGCTTTGATTGAAAAAACACATAAATAATGCTACAAATGAAAGAAAACAAACTGCTCAAGCTAATAATGGTATAATGATGTGTTGATCAGATACACAAGAAAAAAAATAAATATTATTGAAAAATTGTTTAACAACGATGCATTGACGTTGGTTAGAAAATATCAAAATAAACCATGAGAGATAATGACATAACTGTAGCGAGTAAGTTTTGTTGAACGACAACTCGTATGTTTTCTACGATTGACTAATAATGTATTTTATTTATGGTTGTAAACATTCAATTGTTGATGAGATTTCTATGGAATGCAACTTGTAATATTACTACAAATAAGGTATTGCCTTTCTTATTCTTAATTTAATACATAGTACCAATATAATTTATATTACTTCAAATGTTAAGGTATATTTACTTGTAGGTGATGTTGCTACTATAGTATGACCTGGACTTGATATCTTGATAATATCCTCCGATCTTCGACGTCTTTCTTGTACTCCTTTATTTTGGACTCCTTTGGATATACACGTTCTGACTCAGAAAAATTCTCTTCGAAGTTCTCTGCACAACATAATACTGCTACTCTAGAAGAAATGATTCCTACTTGTTCGGTCTAATTTGGAAATACACGTTCGGTCTCAGAAAAATTCTCTTCGTAAGCCTATACACGATAAAATACTGCAACTCTAGAAGAAATGATTCCTACACGTTCGGTCTCCTTTGGAAGTACTAGGAACTTCGTCTATGGATAATCTTGAAAATACACTTTGGAATTCATCTATGGATAATCTTCTATTTATGTAAGTAGTCGTGATAAATTATGATTCAACCTTTTTAAATATTCCTTTCCTTTATCTATCAATTTTGCTACCGATGTTTTATAAATATCACATAAATTATGTATGCTTCTTTCACTTTTAACTGTGTTATTCACTTTGACTTTGTTAAATTAATAACTTTTAACGCTTTTAAGCACAAAATTCGCTGTATTTGAGAAATTATCAATGAAATATTTTATTCAAAGATAAAAAATGACCGCGTCGTATGAAAATTATTTTTCATCTCCCCGTTGTTTTTTTTTTAATAACCAAATTCCTAAGCAACCCTTTTACAATTTTTTTTTAATTCTCCAATCAGAAATCTACACCTACCTTTATAATTCAAAATATCTCTTTACTATTTACTTTCGAATATTTACATCCCTATAATTTATTACTACGTATATTAATTATTCTTTTTACATTTAAAAAGACCTAATTTCAAAGCATTTCATACAAATGTCCTTCAATTTATAAATTCTCATTTCAGGAACTGTCAAAATTTTTCTTTCATTAACACCTGTTCAAATTATGGCGGGAAATTTAATTCAAATTAGTATATACTCTAAATCAATTATTTACGTTTACAATACTCGTCATATCATCGTTAATTAAACAATTTTGTACATAAAATATAATACATCATATTTGACAATAATAATAATGTTTTTTTAATTTCTCTTTAACAGATTCTAAAAATACAAACATAGAAGAAAGAAAACCTTATTTTTCCTCTACGACAACCAGATCAACATGAAAATCTCATCAACTTATGAACATGAAATGATCATTCAAATAATTAATTCTTTATTCATTGATAAAAATATACTTTTAAGAATTGAAAAATTATATGTAATAACACAATTACAAATCAATATATTGTATGGATATTAAAACCATAACAATGTATTCAAAGGAATGTTAAATAAAAATATTTCGGTTTATTAATATTAATTAAATGATTCATTAAATTGTCTTACCAAATACCATTCGAGTTTGTGTTTATTTCCGGAACAAACTTTCATTTTGACAAAACTCAAACTTTGTTGCTTAAGGGTAACACGACTCGAACAAATAACAAAAGGTAAAACCGCTCCACCTTCGGTGTCGCGGTTTTACCATGTTATTTGTTCTCGTCAGTTACCAAGCAACAAAGCTTTCGTTCAAAATGAAAGTTTGTCCGGATAAACACAAACTCTTATGGTATTACCCCCGACAATTTAATTCATCTATCAAAAACATGACATTTTAATACACGCTGTGTTAGTTTGCTATCGGATAAACTGCATGTTTGCTAGCGGATAAACTGCATGTTGATTTTCCATGGCAACGAAAATTCAATTCTGACAGTATCGTTCAAATAAATTTCATACATAAACATTTATATTTTTCTCTTTCTTTTGTATATGTATTCAAAGGAATGTTAAATAAAAATATTTCGGTTTATTAATATTAATTAAATGATTCATTAAATTGTCTTACCAAATACCATTCGAGTTTGTGTTTATTTCCGGAACAAACTTTCATTTTGACAAAACTCAAACTTTGTTGCTTAAGGGTAACACGACTCGAACAAATAACAAAAGGTAAAACCGCTCCACCTTCGGTGTCGCTGTTTTACCATGTTATTTGTTCTCGTCAGTTACCAAGCAACAAAGCTTTCGTTCAAAATGAAAGTTTGTCCGGATAAACACAAACTCTTATGGTATTACCCCCGATTAAATTATCAGGTTAACTGTCATACTGACATTTGACAGACATTAAATTTGTAAATATATCTTTACTTAAAATAATTTACATGTTTGAATAACATTTTATTAAAAATCAATAAACAACTTACAATAAATGTTCAAAATAACCCTCGTCTTGTTCGATGCACACGTTTACGCGCCTTTTCATGCTATCAAAAGCATTTTGCAACATTTGTGGCGTTATGGTTGCACAGACTTCAATAATCTTTTGTTGCAGTTTGTGCAAATTATTTACAGGAGTTCTGAAAATTTTATTTTTGCACTAAGGGAACACAAAATAGTCCATAATAGTTAGGGAGCGGACGTCCCAGGTTTAAACTACGACGGAGTTACAACGGAGCAAAGAAATAATGTAAACAACAGGCAGTCACTGAATAGCATTATTCATATGGTGAACTGCAACTTCTGCAAGAAAGGAATTTATGAGTAAAATCCTTTCTTCATCGGCGTAGGTAGAAGCGCGAGGGGTTGTTACGTTTAAAAAGCAGCGGCGAACATTTATTCATTTATGCCTGTATATTACATGTTACATATTTTTAGTTCCGTATTAATTCAAATTATATTTTACATTCCAAATAAATTACGTCTTAAAATTCTTCAACATTAAAATCTGCGTCGCATATATTATTCCGTTTTATAATATTCGATTTAACATATTTAGTTTATGAAGGACTCTTTGTTCAACTATAAGATTGGCGACGTATGCATTTTTTGTCCGTCTAAGTTACCTAAAAGTTCTCATGGTTCGTTGTATCGAACTACGTATTTCGCAATATTGCGTATTTGGCATTTTCTGGTGGCGTGATCCAACAGCGCCTTACTGTCGCCAATTTCTTTCCAAAATACCCCTCTCCAGGTCCGAGATTTTATAAGGGCGAAGTGCATCCAAAATCAGGCACTATTACAACATTCACCGTAACGTCAGTATTACATTCTTTTAGTTTGGTACAAATTAAGCAGTGAGTGGGTAGTTAGATATATCGTAACTCAAGTCCCGACGTCGGTCGCTAAGCCCTGCGATGAGGATGTCCAAGGGAACGAGATGTTATTATCTAGTATGGATACACCGATCAGGGTGATGTAATTCTCGATTTCCCAATAATAATTGTTGGAGTATCAATTCACGGCGAGGTCGGATCTAGGGGACATCTCACCGATACCATCAATATAGGGCCCCGCTAAACACCATCGGTAGCGGTAGCAGAGATAGGCGTCCGGGAACAATCTTCGTTGACGTACGGAAACTAGCATTTCCAGGTATTTGAGTTTTTATTCTTGTACTACATGTGACAAGATATTTGTACAACTACCAGGCTGTTAGAAATTTTTACAGTTATATGTCTGTTTAATAAAGTTAAGAATAATTGTACACAAGGCACTTTATTTGTCTAAATTTGTTCTGTTCGTAAAATCTTTGTGTTTTTGTCTAAATTAGTATATGTTTCTTTAAATCTCTGTGTCTTGTAATAGTCACTATTATTTTATTTTATTTTATCGTAGGGATGGTCAAATTATTCTGAAGTATTAAATATTTGTAGTTTTTTTAATATTTGTAATCTCCAGTTTAGATAAATTTTAAGATAAATGGTGCACCATGTTTGATCAGTTAGTATTATCATGTTTGATAATTAGTTCTACCGAATTTGACCAATTAAATTTTATTAAGATTATTTATCTGTCAAACCTGTTCTTATTGTTTTATTTGTACCGTCTCTCTGAAATTTAGTTTTCTCTGTTTTTGTAGTACATTTGTAATTATTAAATTTAACTGAAATTTAGTGTAGATTGAGTAATTTTTTTTAACAAAGTTAAGTTATATTCAACAATCATTTATATTTTGACTTCATTATTTCCTTTGAGCAATATTTCAATTAATAACGTAATAGTAATGTATCCAATTTGCTATATCCATTTTCTCTTGTTTTTATTAAATAAATTGTTATTGTTTTTATTCATTTGTTTTCTTGAGGTAGGCCTAGTATTAGTTAGTACAATTTCCCATTTTAATTGTGCAATACTTTAACAACAGTGACCCCGCTTTATTATTTTAAAATGGGTGGCGCAACGGGCATTAGTTAACATCTTTGAGTAATTTCATGCTCTTAATAATAATCTGAGCTAGATATACAGGGTGGGTCACAGATTTAATAACATCAATGGTTCTACTTTGAGGTCAACATCTGGGAATATTATTAATCATAAGCGATTAATAATAATTATTTTAAAGGTAAGTGAATGTACTGATTCACACAATTATCTTGCACCCTGGAATTGAGATTTTAAATTTATTTATATTAGGGGTTTTCTCTCCCTTAAAAGTAACATGGTTTTTAAAATCTATTATATTTTTCTGATATTTCCTAAGATAAATAAAGTTATATATGTATATACCTACTCAAACTTACGTTAGTTTCGCTTTTTCATTGTTTTGACTGTTAATTACGTACTTCGTAATTTTTGTAATAGTCCTGTTTAATACCGTTTCATTGAATCTATTTCTCCCAATTATCTCGACGTAAGTGTGCATTGGATTTTGTTAAGTTTCAATAACATACGCATACATTATTAGATATCATTTATTTAGATCTAGAATATTGTTTATGTTACTATAATATGGAAGAACGTCGAGAATGGCATCGTAAAACAATGGCAAGTTGTAATAAGGGTCGTACTGATTGTCCTCCATTGTCAGTGATTCCGAAATTTATTGCATAGTCTGTAAAATATCGTTACAGAATATCCAAAAATGCTACGTACAACGTCACTTAGCATCGCTAAAACATACACAGAAATTTGACGCGTTGAAAGCTGTCAATTTTAACGAAGAACTCTGCGAAGCTTTAATGGCGGCTAATATCCCATTAAGGAAACTTGACAATCCCACTTTCAAAACATTTCTTCAAAAATATACTGGTCGAAATGTTCCTGATGAATCCACCTTACGCAAATATCATGTTTCACGAATGCATTAGAAGATATATTTAAAATCAGTACCTATGGATAAGTTCCGACGAAATTGTCGATATATTAGTACGCTGTGTGGTAAATGTTGTAGCTGGTATACTACATTCAACTATTCCATATAACGCATATGTAATAGCATCTAAAGTTATAATTACAGTTGAAGCGGAAACAGTTGCTAAAACCATTGACAACAATTTGCACAAAATGCTTCATTCGGACGACAGGTACAGGGAAAAAGTACTTTTATCTGTTAGTGACAGTGCCGCATATATGTTAAAAACAGGCAGACTATTAAGGCAAACATATCCTTATATGCTGCATATTACTTGTCTAGCACATGCTCTCCACAGAATCTATGAATATAATAGAGACAGGTATCCGGAAATCGATAACTTGTATCGTTTTCAGAAAAGCACCAACGAGAGTAGCTCTTTACAGGGAAAAACTTCCATCTTTGTCACTGCCTCCCTCGCCAGTAGTAATAACTAGGGAACATGGTTGGAAACTACTATAGTCCGTCTCAACCTTATTATGCAGTACAGGTCTTATGGGAATTGATTTCATGGTTGCCAAATCGTCTCATTGTATAATGTCGTTACAGTTCCGCTTCAATATCTGACATTTTTTGTAATCAAAACATAACCTATATGACTGTCTGTCATTCAATTGATGCATACTGCATACAAAAAATTAATAGTAATTGGAAACACTAAAAGGGGAGAATATATGGGAAGATGGATTAGTTAAAATATTTGTAATAATATAATCCTATGGGATTGTTCTGTAAAAAAATATTTAAAATCTAACTGAATATAGTAAGCCAGAGTAAATGAATTAATATTTCAAAAAAACACTTAAGGTATACAATTTTCTTCGTTACTGAATATTGACATCTTAATCAACTATCCACTATAAATTCACACCAAGACAAAGTTAATCACAAGTTTATTTTTCATAAAAAACTGTTGTATTTATAAAAACAACTTAAATAATATATATTTATGAAAAGAATAACAATAACCACACACAGCATGTACTCTTATTTTTTAATATGTTACATGACTTATATAGTCTTATTGAATATTAATATGTTAACCTACATTGCGTTATACACATTTAAAGACACAAATTCATTTTGCGAAAACATATTTTCCCATTTATAAGAACAAGTTAATAATACATGATAACATTTATGAAAAAACTAACCATGACCATACAAAGGAGTAGGTACACATATTGTTTTATTTTTCTTCATCACTTAAAGAATCTTGATCTGATGATGAATGTGTGACGTTAATTATAAACTCTTCAACATCGTCTTGCAAGTTGGCAAGGTGGCCAATGTAATTCCGCCAGTTGTTCACTGTTACATTCTGATAACCCTTCACAATTAATTGTTCAATATCTCTTTGTTTGAATGTCGTATTGTGCATTTCAACGTAGTGCTTAACTTGTGCCCACACCATTTCAATTGGGTTTAATTCACAATGATAAGGTGAAAGCCGAAGAACATAATGCCCTTTATTCTATGCAAATTCATCAATTTTGTTTCTCTCATACTGAGACCTAACCTCTGACCACAAGCCAGTAAATCTCTTTTTAACATGTCATTATCAAGTGGAATATTCTTCTCAGTGAGCCATTCAATAATTTGGTCTTCTCCGTGCTACTGCTGGAAGCTTTTCTAATTTTCCCGTGTGATATGAGGCATTATCGAGACCAACAACCAAGTTCTCTAGTATATTTGGAAGCAATTTATTCTTGAACCAATCTCCATATATATCTGCATCCATTTCGCTATGAACATCAGCAGTATTTCTCTTACAAAGAAATGTACATTCAGCACCAATAACAAAACCTTGCTCGCCTCCAGCATGAATTAATGGAAATCGAAGCCCAAGACCATTTGGTGATTTTAAACCAGTGCTGAGTCCTTACGTAAAAGCTTGTCGACTGCTTTGAACAGTAACGTCAGTCCACTTTTTATTTACCGAGTGTCCTGCATTCACTCATGATTCATCAGTATATATTATAGTTCTACCTAAAAATAAAACAATCACAATCAAACACAAGCAAATAATAAATTGCGTAATGAACATAAAAGTCTAACAAACTAAATGATAAACTATACCTTCATCTCTGAATTTTCTGATGTCTCGTAAGTATTTATGTCTCCACCTAATGATGTCATCGCTTTCAATAAGAATACTCTATCGTCGCACTTTTTAAAATTCAAAACTCATATCATGTAGCAATCTGTAAAAAGTATATGTATATGTATATAGGTTATCACGTTAATCAGAATTATAGATCTAGGTATGCATACTTACTTTTAAATGCTTGAAAAAGATAATATGCTTGCTAAAAAGAACGATTTAACAGAAATTATATATAGATAAATTAAAGACAATATAAAAGTTTACACACTACGGCAAAAACTGACAATTGACAGCAACGATTACTCATATATCCATCATATACTTTGCATAATAGAACTTGCAACAAGGCAACCGGATATAAAGATGTTGTTATTAAGAGACTACTAAAGATAATAAGAGATGCAATATCCCTATTAAACCTGTACTGCATAATAGGGTTGAGACGGAGTATAGTTTCTATACAGGAAATTTCGATAGTTTACCAAATTTCGTTACATGTTTAAATGACGATGCTCGAAGTATTTCTGAGTGCAAGGAACTAACCCAAATCCCAAATTTAAAAAATGCGGTGTGGCCACCACACGACTTCCTTATACGTATGAAAGTGTTACTTCCGGTCCGAATTTTGAAATTTCATTTATACAAAAAATATTCCAAATCCAACTCTAAATACTTTTGTACTCTTCATAAATATATATAGAATGCATAATTTACGACATATTTGCAAAAAATCGCTATTCGATAAGAGTAAAAGTGGTACTTCCGGTCTAAATTTTGAATTTTTTTTTTATACAAAAGATGTTTAAAAGTATGTTCTAAATACTTTTATACTCGTAATGTACCTGCCTAGAAAGCATGACTTGCGAGATATTCGCAAAAAACTGATTTTCGATAAGAGTAAAAGACCTACTTCCGGTAGGAATTTCGAAAAACTTTATTAAAACAATTTTTCTCAAATTTAATTTTGAGTACATTTGAATTCTTTATAAATTTGTTTAAACTTAGTAATTGACGAAATATTTGCAAAATTCGATTTTTTCACTGAAGTAAACTACTACTTCCGGTCTGCCGATTTTGCTCAAAATCTAATCAGTTCTCAAGAGGGAGATTATATTCGTAAATACAAAGTTTGGAATTGATATCTACAGCGGTTTGACCGCCATCGTGGTCACACACACACAGACAGACAGACACACACATACACAGACACACAGACACACAGACATTTTTTAAAAACCACTTTTTTGGTATCAGGGGACCTCAAAACGTGGACATCTGCAAAAATCTCGAGGTCGAAAATTTTCATCATTACAATACTTCCTTAACTACGTATAAGAAAATAAAAATCAATTGTTATTCCTTCAGGAACACTTTTGAAATTTGCCTAAACTTATCACATATTTTGAAAATCGAAATCTCTAATTAGAAGATGGATTAACCACATTAGATTTAGCTATTAATAATTTCAAAAGTATTCCTAGTGACTTCGGATGTGGTCTTCGGCAAAGTTAGACGCAGTTTTTAATAGAAATCCAGATTTAATAACATTGCGGCAATTGTGTATGGGGACAATGGCACAAAATCTAAAGGCTAAATACGCTGAAATAAAAGAATATTTTCAATATGCACCTATAACCGGTTGCGATGTAGAAACGACGTTTTTTATCTACAAGGATGTACTTCATTCAAAGAGAACAAACCTTACAGAAGAGAACTTTGAAAAAGTATTGCTAGTAAATAATACTCCTTTACTCGACTTGAACTACAAAATGAACAAATAATAAGGCATTTTGTATTTTATAGATCACCGGCCACTTATTATCCAATTACATATATAAATAAAATTGAAACCTCTTTAAAAATACAACACTTCAATAGTGCGCCCATGGGCGTTGAGTCATCAACCTTTCGTGTCCGCTCCCTAATAATAGTCAAACCAGGTGACCTCGAAGGAAACTCAACTTGCGTATGCAAACTTATAAGTCGATCATCAAAAAAATCACGTAGAAAGGCTATAATAGTTTCTCGTATCCTATGTGCTGTTGCGCCGTCATATTGGAAATAACCATTATGAAGTTCATCGTCGTGTAGTTGTTGAACAAATTTGTTCAAACTGTTACTTCTATACCTCTCTGCATTGATGGTGAAATTGAAAAAAAAAACGGCTGAATTATCCTTTTACGGGAGACCATCAACCAAACCCCAATTTTTTGAGAATGTAGTGAAGATTCAACAAAAAAATGTGATTTATTAGTGCTCCACTTTCACATATTTTGAGAATTTACGTACCCCTAAAGATGAAACCATGCGTCATCGAAAAAAAATTTAAGTTTAACAGGTCGTTATTCATTAAATTGTTGACGAACCACTGGCAGCACACAAGACGTGGTCTGTGGCAAAAGAACTCGATATGATTGCATCTTCAAGTTCTCCTTTTCAATGGTTCGACATGTTCCATAAGAAACTCCAATTTCTTGGGACAGGCGTCTCAAAGATTTTGTGGGGTCCTGTTCCATATGAATATGAACGTCAATACTCACTTCTTCTGTACGAATAGTTGGTCTACCAGCACCTTTTTTATGAGTAACAGATCCAGTTTTGCGAATCTTGCTCTACTACTGCGAAATTTGGGAAGTGTTCACGAAAATTATCCAAACATAAACGCTTACTGTATTCCCAAATACCATTAACTGGCAGACCTGTTCTAAAATACGCTTCAATCATGTAAGTTTTGTGTACTGTTGTGTAAACCATAATTGAAAAACTGCAAGATGTCAGATTGAAGATATAATGACAAATATTAATGACAGCATGACACTTAATGATATAACTTAAGACAGGCGTTCTACATTTCATGGCAAACCTTTATCAATATAATTTTTGATCTCGCGGTATCAGTACTGCACAATGTATTTAATAATTATTAATATTATTACTTATGAAATATAAATCAAAAACAAGATTAATAATTATTTGTGACTCAGTTGGGCCTGTCAGCAAAATTTTTCGAAATAAGGTTAGAAATTGACACTCTAAGCTCCTTTTCTATATTTAGCTATATATTTTGTCTTAAAAGCAGCCACCGTAGAAGGTAGGACGTGAAAATGGTAATATTATACGACATGCTCTTGTTTCCAGTGCAGAAATCTCATTATCCAGCCCTGCCCAAAATTCAAAGAATGATTTATTACTAAATTGTCTTTTGATTTCGACACTTGCCGTGAAGTCTATAAAGATTTCTTCTTCGGCAGTTGAGAGACTTTTGGGAGTATTTTGAAATTGTACCTTGGTATCAAGTTGAAGTCAGCAAGAAAATACATTTTAACATTATTTGCCAGCAAGGTTAAATGACTTTCAATGGTTACAAAAACAACTTCTACATGTTATTCTTCAGCTTTGTAAGTTTTGACACATTCATCCACATTTGCAAACATTTCTAGGTTTTTTTGCTTTACATTTCTTCTCCACAATTCCAGTTTTCTAGAAAAAGCCTTAACTTTATCACTCGTATCCGACATATTGCTGTGGTATCTACTTTTTAAATATCAAAATAATAATAATGATACCTTAGCGTCTGATTTTAGTGTAACAGCATACATTTTAAAATTTTACGTGGATTCTAACAGCGGTTTACTCCTTGCTTTACAATATTTCTCTTATCTGGTTTTGTATGGGATAGGGTAAAGAAATTAAACACAATTTTTAATTCTTAATAATAATATTAAGTATATTTATTTATATTTATTTTTATCTCTCTTGCTATACATAGATATCTATTTGTTTTATGAGGATTTATTATAACTAATATTAAACTAATTCTGTATAAATGATTTATATATAAAAATTGTTTTAAACGCAATATTGTCTACTCTGATAATCTAGTGACTTGCTACTTCAATATTTCGAAATTGGTCTCCACTAATTGCTAGGAGCAAACATTTTCACATACTACTCCAACAACTTAGTGTTCACACATCAAAATATTCTCGTATATTTGTGTCAGTTTATTTAATTTATTGTCTTGTGATTATATAAATCTTTAATGACGCTTAACAATCCATTTGAAGCAAACATTTTCACATACTACCTCAATGGTCGATTCCACATCATTAAACATATTTCTAATTAATAATGAAAAGCAAAATTTTAAACAAAGTGAATGTGTCAATTATAAAAAAAAGATAAAACTTCTATGTTATAATTCAAAAAAAATTGTATCACTCACTTAGTTTGATCATATAATTCTTCAAACTCTTTTTTGTATATGTCCTCCATTTTCTATTTAAATTTTCTAAACTAGTACAAATAATATTCATAAATTCAATTTCTTAATAAGATATTTCAATCCTTTAAAAACAAATAGTGCAGACAGCTTTATTGTTTTATGATTATATGGATATATAATCATAAAAAATTTTAAAAACTATCGCCGGAGCTCTGTTTCAAACTTTAAGTTTAAGCGCCATGTAGATCAATGTCGAACTCTGTTTCTTCGGTCTTGTTCCCGCATTTTAGGTCTTTGAACAAATGAAGATCGGTACTTTAGCGCCCTCTGTTTTAAATTTAGGTTGGTCCTACTGCCACTTTCTTAGTTGAATATTCTTGTTACTTAATTTAAGTTGGTGCATCTATTCATTCACTTTGACATCCATCAAACAATGTCCGCAAAGCAAATCTTCCTTATTCGAATTTATAGATTTACCTCTGTTATTCCTTTTTTTCTTTTTTTTTAACGTAAATATCTGTTATATTTATATATGAATTCATTACTCTTGTTATTGTTTGATAAATATCTCCTTTCGCCATTTATTAATCGTATTCTTATTTTCTGTTTACTAGTCCTTTCGATTGGAAATAAAGGAAAAACGTCGCAGATGACTTCTATCCTTCTTTCTGATGTCTTACAAATGATGGCTCGTTGCTGTTTCCCTCTCTTTATCTTCAAACCAATTCCTCGTCTCAGATGAGATTGTTACTTCTAATATGCTACAAATAAATTATTACCGTTTTATTTTCTTTTTTAGGTGTTGGACCATACATGAACGTCGTTGATGTTTCAGAAGCACAAAACTACAAATACCGTTTGACTGAAATAAAAGTAGATATAGGGAAACACAAACACGCACACATGTGCATGCAAACATGAAATGGAGGGGTACGATAGTAGGGGAGTACAGATGAGTTCATATATCGGGACACCGGGGTACCGAGACTTTAGTGCAAAACGTTGCAAGGTAGTATGCAGACGTTTGCTTTAAGGAATTGCTACGCTATGTACGGCTTTTGTATAATATTTTGGTAACTGATGTATAATGTATTAACATTGAACTGAAACAAAACTCTATAAAATTTGTTACTAAAATAAAATTCTTATAAAAAATTAAATAAAATTCTCACATTTAAAACGAAACAAAATATTATACTTAATGAACTATACAAAATTTAATGTTGAAGATGTTCAAATGTCTGTCCCTCTTGCATCAAGCAGTACCCTAAACGATTATAAAACCCATTTCGTACATTCGATAGCATTTCAGGAGTAATCATTTGTATGGCGTTAAGAATTTGTTCTCTTAAGCCATCCAAATCAATCGCTCTATTTTCATACGCCGCAACAAATAAATTTTGCACGTCTTTGTACGAATTATCCTTGGCATACCATAACACAATCTGTATTTTTTCCTCGACAGTTAAGGGCATTTTATTTTAATATAATAATAATAATAATTTATAATAATAATAATAATAATTTATTTATTGCCCAACGGATAATCAATCCAATAACAGGACAAACAAAAAAAAACAAAAATTGTATACATACATTTAGAAATAGAAATTATACAAAAGAAGACGTTAATACAAGTAAATTATATTAAAAAAAAGTATCACCATAAATAAGCTCAGCTGTGCGACACATAGTTGTTACAGGAGAAAAAGATAGTAAGTTGGTTCTAGGAATAGGAAGGGAGAAAGTAGGGGAAGATCGGGAAGAAATACGCGGAACAAGGAAATTTATGGAGGAAAGAATGTAAGAACTATCAATGAGTCCATGCACTAGCTTCCAAATAAAACGCGCACCATGTCTTTCACGACGCGACGTCAAGGACTGCATTCCATGTCGTGCCAAAAGCGTAGCGTAATCCATATTGCGCATAGGATAAGTGCCATCAATTTTGTATGACAAAAACTTCAGGAATCTTCTCTGAATCTTCTCAACCATTAACTGGAGGTAAGTGTAGTGTGGTGCCCAGACTGGGGAAGCATACTCAAGTTTGCTAGCAACAAAGCTATAGAATAGAGTTTTCAGTAAACCGATATTGTTGAAATGCTTGCAGGTACGTATAACAAAACCTAAGGTTTTAGAGGTAGCAAGACATAAATTTGAAATATGTGGGATAAATGTTAGACGGCTGTCAAAAATTACACCAAGGTCTTTAAATTCGTTGACCTTAGAAAGATTGTGATCGTCAATCACATAAGTGGATGGAATAATTCTATGCTTGCTAGTAAAAGTCATGTGGCAACACTTGTCAACATTCAGAACCAGACCATTATGCATGCACCATTCGCTGATCATATTCAAATTCTCTTGCAAAAGCAATACGTCGTTCCAGGTCCTGACGGATTGATAAATTTTAATGTCATCTGCATAAGCAAGTGTAGGACATGATAATGAGGTGAGCAAATCATTAATAAAAAGAATGAATAATAAGGGTCCCAGATTGGAGCCCTGAGGGACGCCAGACTGTGGAACAAACTCGAGGGACTTGAAACCATTGTAATAAACATATGTACTTCGGTTGAGTAAATACGACTCCAAAAGTCTAAGTAATGAGGAACTCAAACCATACACAGACAATTTGGTGAGTAAAATACCATGATCTAAGGTGTCAAATGCCTTGCTAAGATCGGTATAAAGAACATCCACCTGACCCTGCACATCAAGTTCACAACTTATATATTGACAAATGGTGATAAGGTTTGTAACTGTCGATCGACCACGGACAAAGCCATGTTGGTCAGATGAGATGTATGATTTAGTGCCATGATATATACATGAGTAAAGAAAGGATTCATAAATCTTAGCAAGGTTAGATAAAATAGATATCGGTCTATAATTGTCAACAAGCGTTTTATCACCTTTTTTGTGCACTGGACATATTCGTGCACGCTTCCAAGAGGAAGGAAAAACAGATAAACGAACTGATAGATTAATAATAATAGCCAAAGGTATCGCCAAAATATGTCTGGCATCATGAATAAGAAAATTAGGAATTAAGTCATCCCCAGAATTAAAATTCTGCGGAAACTTGGACATAATGTCAATTAGCTCCGATTCAGAAACTAATGGAAGAACAACAGGTAAATGATTTACTGAAGAACTGGGTGCGTTGTCATGAAAAGGTGTACTGTTATGGTAGGAAGTACGAAATTTTTCAGCAAAAGCATCCACGATGTCCTGCGAAGATTCGTGAAAAACATTGAGAAAAGACAGGCCATTGGGAATCCTGGAACTGCGCTTCTTGGTTTGTAAAAACTTAAAAACGTTTTTAGGATTAGTTAGAATTGAGGACTGAATTTCATCCAAGTATATTGAGTAAGCAGCAGCAATATCATTTTTACAAACAGCTCTTAGTCGACTGAATTCATTATAGTACGATATATTGTTGGATCTTTTCCAATGACGTCTATAATAATCTTTCAGTTTTAGATTTTTAATTATGTTGGAAGTATACCATTCTGGATAAGATGACTGAACATTACCAGAACAATACTTATGCACAGAAGCATCCAATACGTTGTAAATGGTATTATAAAATTGTTGAAGAGCAAGGTCGACATCGTTTATATGAGTTAAAAATGTCCAATCCACTTCAGCCAGATCAGACAACAAACGAGCATTGTCCACCCTACGAAAATTATATCTGAAGTTAGTATTCGATGGAAATAGGTGTGGTCTACGAGCAGAATAGGAAAAATTTAACGTTATTGATAAGGGCGGGTGATATGGGTCAGAGGGAACAAAAGGAGACTCATCTGGGGACACACTAACACAGCACGGAATATTTGAAATAACCAAATCAAGAAGCCTAACGTCACAATTAACAACAGAATTGTATTGTTGTAAGCGTAGCGAAGCACAAAAGTTCAAAAAAGTAGAACATTTCGAGCAAGAAGTAGGGTTAATTGCATATTGTGTTAGATTAAAGTCGCCGATAAATAAGATAGGCTTGCCATCTAAAAGGATTTCGAGATATTCAAAGAAAGTTTCGAAATCATGTAGATTAGTGCTGGGCGGAATATATACGGCAGCTATGTAAAAATGGTCAGCCAGAATACGACATTTACACAGAATAAAATCAATCGATGGGGTAAGAGACAAGACAGCAGCAGTATCAACAAGTTGACAAGAAATCGTGTCACTCAGCGCAAGCAGAACTCCACCACCAATTGATCTGTTTATTAATGAGAATTTACGATCAGATCTAAAAACATAATATGACGGAGGAAACAGCTCAGAGCTAGAAAATGAATCATCAAGCCAAGTTTCAGTTATAACGATTACATCAAAGAAATTCTCACAAACACCGGCAAAAAAAGAATGTGTCTTAGTGCGTAAGCCACGGGTATTCTGGTAATAAATGTTCAGAGGCGTGGAAGACCCGTTGGGATTATTCAGTTTAAAGAAGCAACGGTGGGTATGCCTTTAATATACTTGATCTTCAAATTAGATTCACCATTATTTAAACGTTTGCTCATTTCAGCTTTGGCATCCTTATGCAATTGAAGCTGCATTGGAGTGCGATCCCTAAAAATTGATATATTGGGAAACTTGGATTTAATTTTAGCCATGTTACGAAGAATAGAGTGTACACGAGCTTCAGAAGCAAAAGAAACCCTGATCGGACGACACCGACCAGGACCCGTAGCATCAAACTTACCCAATCTTGAAATCCTCATATCCTCGTCGATAATCTGAGCTTCCGAGGAAACTTCACGAATCAATTTCCTATCAACAACCAGCTGTTCGGCATTACTACTGCAACCCGACTCACGTGAGCCGAATATGACTATATTTGCCTTGCGTTTGTCCCTGTCCGAAATCTCCTGTATAATCTTCTCATAATCAAGAAGTGAAGACGATGAGTTAGATGTAGTTTCCAATATGGATTTTTTAAGAATTTTGATTTCTTCCTGTAGAGAAACAAGAACAGCCCTCAAACTGTTAAGATCGCTACCCATTCCGATACAGCCTCCACAAGTCCAAGTAAAGCCCGTCTTTAGGTGTAATTTGCGAGCCTCGGCAGTCGAGACATTAACACAATCAATCCTGTACTGTCTGTCACAGACGCAGCAGTTGATAATTTTATGTGCATCATCAGAGCCACCGCAACACGCACAGGTAGGCATATTTATCAAACAAAAATAAAAAATTAAAAGTAATTACAAGGATAAGACAGGGAGACAAACTTCACTCCAGAGGTGCCCGTCACTGAAGACTTATGTAAAACAAGATAAAGGAAAAGATAGGCAGCGGACAGGTTCTCGAACAGTGTACACAGGAAAAAAAAAGATTAAATATTGATGTATGTATATATCAAGGAAACTATAAACAAGAAAGAAGTGCAGATATAAAGAACCAGCACGAAATAGCTGTAGTGAAAAAAAGAAAAGGAAACACGGGAGAATAAAACAGATAACTTACCGATGCAATTACACAATAAACAAAGAGATTTAGAAATATAAAATATGTACAAAATGAAAAATCAGACTTTAAACTTTAGTATGGTATCAATTATAAACACAACCGATAATTATTAACAGTATAAACTTTATAATAACTGCGGAGCACAGAAACATGTACGTATACGATGCGATGCACGTGGCTAAAAATGTTTGCGAGTTTGCTCAGATACAATGTATGTACGTTCACGCTCTAAAGTTACGGAACGAATGCCATGCATGTCTGCCGGTCTGCGCTCTCGATCTCCCCACACCACCGGTGTTGTATACATACATACATATGTACATGTTTATGTGTGTGTATTTGAAGATGCATATTAACTTTTAACTACGACAATCTGTATATGAACTAAAGAATATACAGATTGTCGTAGTTAAAAGTTAATATGCATCTTCAAATACACACACATAAACATGTACCTATGTATGTATGTATACAACACCGGTGGTGTGGGGAGATAGTGGGGAGATCGAGAGCGCGCGCAGACATGGCATTCTTTCCATAACTTTAGAGCGTGAACGTACATAAGTACATTGTATCTGAGCAGACTCGCAAATATTAAAATAAAATGCCCTTAACTGTCGAGGAAAAAATACAGATTGTGTTATGGTATGCCAAGGATAATTCGTACAAAGACGTGCAAAATTTATTTGTTGCGGCGTATGAAAATCGTCCACCTCCCTCTGTGCCAGCTATCCATAAGATTGTGAAACAATTTCGTACAGAAGGTTGTGTTAATTCACTGCATACTAAAAGACACGTTGTGCACTAAAGCCTCGGTACCCCGGTGTCCCGATATCACGCCCGATATGAACCTGTACTTCCCTACTATCGTACCCCTCCATTTCATGTTTGCATGCACTTGTGTGCGTGTTTGTGTTTCCCTATATCTACTTTTATTTCAGTCAAACGGTATATTTAACATCTGATTATTGTATATAATATTTTGTTTTATTTACGATTCAACATTCAATGTAATGAATTTCGTAGTCATATCCTTTTTTATTAAGACCGTGCGTATTTACATCTTTTCTTATTTATTTTTTTTTTTTTGGAGCCATTTATGAAGACTATAATTGCTATTGGAGGTGTTGGCCCGTAGGAGGAGCCAAATGCAAGCCATCTCATTCTCATATATTTGAAATGAATGTGTTGTTTTTCGTCACCCGAATACAGAGAATAAATACAGCTGAAGGCGCTGTTAAAATACAAATAATTCAGTACCGCACCATTCCGGAATTTCTTAATTTAATTACTCAAATTAAACTTTTTTCCGCAATTCAAAAAGCTACATTTCACAAGAAAACATTGGTCTACACGGGAATTACATCCGTTTTGATCAATTCATTTAATTATTTCAGATTTTGACCGAGAAACACACGTAATTTTACTCTAATTTGGAATAAAAAAAAATAGATGGTTGTGACAAAAAATTACATAATCTGACTGACAACCTTTCCGTGTACTCATATCTATATTGGTGTTGTACAGAAAATTTCACATTTCTATCTGGTTCAATAGTAAAAAAAAACTGATAAATTCGATATCGTGCTTTCTCGACCGCTTTAATATCCCCTTAACACTACAGTTATTTGTCTATTTTAATTTTCTCTTAAATTAATTGATTTAGCTAATTACTTTTCTTTTAGTTAGAAAATGTAAGATTCACAGCAATATGTATCTTTGCTCATTGGAGTTGAAAATTTAAGGTATTTAATTCTCGTATATGTCGACCAAGTAACTCAATTGCATCAAAAATAAATCATCTCGAAACTTCTCCTGTTCCGGTCGGTTTTCCTCTTCTAGAAAAAATAGCGATTTAATTTCCTACGTGATAACCATCTTGCTTCGCAATAAAATAGTAACGCTGAATGTACTACATCCATGCCTTTACAAAGAGCAGAAAAGATTCTTGATTTTAGGGGTTTCATTTTTATATAATTTGCTACGGTTACTACCATCATTAGCACATTGTTCAGATCAGCACTAATTTCTTTGGAAGCCAGAGCTTCTCTGTGGATTATGCAATGTGTAGATACACTGTAGACATTATTATTTCACAAGTGCTTGCATACATTGGGATCTTTCCGACATTGTACGAGCACCATCGGTGTATATTCCTATTGAATTTTTCCACTCTATATTTGCGTTGTTTAGAAAATCATTTAAGATGGCAAACAATGCAAGTGCTGTTTCTTTAAGTTCTATTGGTTTGCAGAATAGTAGTTCTTCTACTGCTGACATACCATCACAAAATCGAACATAAGCTATTAAGTAAGCATCTTTATTGCTATGCATTTATTTATTTTAAATATTAATAAGTAAAATTGATATGATAATTAACGAAAAAATAAAAAAAAATTGTATGCTTACGCTTACATGCAATAGATTTCAGTACAAAACTAATTTGTAAGTAATTTTTAAGTTGTGTTCAAGGTCGTATTGTAGCATTAGCATCAAAATACAATTAAATTAAATAGCAACTAATATTACAATTAGTGGTCGTATTGTAGCTTTAGCATCAACATACAATTGAATTAAATAGAAACGAATATTACAATTACAGCACGATTTCAGTGAAAATTATTGTATGAGGGGGGGGGTGACATTGTGATTGAAACTTGGGTCGCAAATGCTAAATGGTTGAGAACCTCTGACCTATGCCATAAAATGGATTTTATTTGTTTACATTTACACAAACCTGATTTTATTTGAGCGGTGCATTTATTTGTTTGCATTAAAATTTAAAAATCAGTGTCATTCCCAGAATTGTGTTTATAAATTTGATAAAAAAACATACTTTTTTCTGCGACAAGAAGGATCGAAATTTCGAAACACAATTGACACAAAAAATAGGGGTCTTCCACTGCAAGAATAATGGAAATTAGTGATATGCTTTTCCTTTGTGATTATTGTGACAAATATGTAACCCTTATTAATGTTTATTTAAAGAAGTTCTAGAGTTGTAGGAATACCTAAAAAAAAAAAGTTTGTTATGGAAAGACTGTAAATCGATTTTTGTAAAGTTATGTAACATCTTGCGGATATGTGACAAACGTAAACATCCAAAAGCTATAAACTATTTCCTCGTTACGTGTATCATTAACACAATAAAACTATTATCAATACCATTTGCGATCATAAAAATGATATCTGAGCTAGCAGAAACAACAACTGTTTAATATTTTTATCGATAATCCTGGTTATTTAATAGTACCTACACTTAATATGCCTGTAATATTTTTATCATCTCGGTTGTATTTGAATTATTATTGGAATTAATAATAAACATTATTAAGTTTTATGTCACCAGTTGTCAAAAGGTCTACAAAAAAGCTAATAAAAAGGACTGCAAAATATGTCGGATCTATATTAGTATATGACAATATAAATAAAAGTTTAGAAATATGTGAAAGAAAACAATTAGTTGATTTAATAATCAAATTGTTTTCTTTGACATATTTCTAGACTCTAGATATTGTTTGCCTCCTAATTTATACACCGCGATATTTAGTGAAGTATAATTTTAATTTTCATTATTCATCTTAGTGAAAAAGTGGAGCTATTTCCAAGGGAAAATAAATCCCCTATTTTACAGCCCTTGTTAGAAAAGGCAACTCCAAAGAGTAATTCCGGGGTTTTCAAAAGAAAATTAGTAGACAAATACAGGAATTGCTGAAGTAAATTGCGATACACCTGTAAATGTTACTTTTTATATTTAATCATAAATAACTCAAAAACTACTAGCTTTAACGAATAATTACTCTTAATAAAAAATATTTCTATTTGACGTGAAATCAAAACTTGAACTTATATATAGGTCGTTCAAATTAAAAAAATACATTTTCTTTGTGCCAACGATTTATGGATCAGCCTGTATAGGTGTATATATTTTTAAATTATGAAGCAATGACAACCCTATTAAGAAGTAGGTCTTTTATTTTAGCGAAAAATAGTTTTTTGCAAAAATCTCGCAAATTGTGCATTCTATACAGATTTATCTAGAATACAAAAATATTTAGAGCTCGAGTTGGAACAATTTATGTAGACAAAAAAAATATAAGAATTTTTATTTTTCAATGTAATCTACCCTAGCTTCTATACATTTATTACAACGATTAATCAATAATTCGATACCCTTGTAAAAATAATCTGAAGTTTTTCCGTCAAAATGTTCTATAACAGCTGCTTGCAACTCACTGTCGTCCTTAAAACTACGTCCCCTAAGGTCTTTTTTAAATTAGAAAACAAACAAAAATATCATAAGGAGCCATATCCGGACTATACGGTGGATGTTCCAATTCTTGAAACCCGCATTCGCGGATGGCAGCTTGTGAAATGGCGGCATTATGGACGGGAGCATTGTCGTGCAATAATCGCACACCTTTTTTCAATTTTCCACGACGTTTTGCACGAATACTGTCTCTTAGTTTATGCAATAAGGACGCATAATATATGCCCTCACAATCCCATAATATTGTGGCCATCACCTTTTTCGTTGATTGAACGACTTTCGCCTTTCTGTGACGAGGTTCAACAGGTCGCCGCCACTCCCTTTCGATAGGGGATCGTAAAACAGAACCACTGTTTTATCTCCTGTGACAATGGACTCCAAAATCGGTTTTGGGTCGTCTCCACACATGTTTAAAAACGACTGCGCGCATTCGACTCGACGTTCACGTTATAGAGCAGTAAGAAGTCGCGGTACCCATCTAGCACTAACTTTATTCATACCCAAATGGTCATGGAGAATTTGGCGAGTACTGTTTGTTATCACTGCTTATTCCTTCACTTTCAAACGGCAATTTTCTAGCACTAAATCTTCAATAATTAAAATTTGTTGAGGCGTTATCACTTCAATTGGTCGACCTGAGCGATCATCATCTTCCAGGGATTCTTGTCCAAAACGGAAACATTTTGCCCACTTTTTTACAGTTGAATACGAAAGAGGTGAATCACGGTAAACGCCGTCTAAACGTTGTTTAATGTAATAACGAAGGACCTACAGAAATGTTTGTGTTAGTTTAAGAATTATTAAAAAAGAAATTGAAATGTATTAGAATTGCTTTTTAAATATATGTTACATCTTGTGTTGTTTGTAAAATTATAGATACAGGATTCATTGACCTTAATATAAGAATTATTAAAATTATTAAGTGGTTTTTTTTTAATGTACATGAACCCTTTTTACTTAATCATTTCAATTAACTCGAATTGCCTTGAGATAATTTGAGTTGAGCTGGCAAAACAAATAATTTTACATTTTATTTCTAAAGTTTAACTTTAAATTAAATATCTTAATTTAGAGAGAGGAGTTTCTATACATTGTGTCACCCAATTTTGAGGTGGTACCTTTACAACGTTTCTGTGACATTTCATAGTGTCATCTCGAAGTTTGGCTAGAATCGCTTAACATTTGTTACTGTTACATTCGTTTAAAGAAGAGAGAATGAGTCAGTTGAAACTCGAAATTTTTATCAAAAGAAGGCAGTAGCCCGAAAAATATCCATGATAGAATGGTGAGAGTGTAAGGAGAAAATTGTCGGTTCTATGTCCAAATCAAATTTTGGTGTAAGCAGTTCAAATGGGGCAGAGAATCCATTCATGATGACCCAAAGTGTTGAAGACCTCTAGAACCACGAACTGAAGAAATCATTAACAAAGTTGAAGATTTGGTGTTGACTGACTGCCAAGTTTCAGTTATTGCTAGAGAATTAAGAATATCAGAGATGTTTTAAAATTCTACACAAAGATTGGGAGTGGGCACGATGGATTTCCAGGCTGCTCAGTCCCGAACAAAAATTGTGTAGACGATAAATTTGTGAAGAGAATTTGACTTTATTTCAAATAAATTAAATAGATGAAACTTACCACTGGCAACCACCCACAAAACAACTGTCCATGCAATGGGTTCATAAGGGCTCTCCGCTGACCAAGAAGGCAAAAACGCAATTTTCTGCGGAAAAATTATGGGCAAAGTTTTCTGGGGATAAGGAGGGGATTTGTTCTATTAATTGAATATATGCCAAAAGGACTACAATAACAGGAAGTGTCTACCAAGATACAATTAAGAAACTGAACACGGCCATACGCGAAGACCCCACATTGCTCAGAAAACTTTGCTTCTACACGAAAACTGCAGGGTGTATATGGCAGGAATAATTCAAGCAGTAATCAATAAATGCGGCTTTAAGGAATTACAACATTCACCCTACAGTCTCGAGCTCGCCTCCCGTGACTATTATCTTTTTCCAAAACTCAAGAAACACTTAAGAGAGCTTTCATTTTATTTAATGACAGAGAAAACGCAGTAGGATCGTATTTTGCGGAATTGCCAAAAGAATTCTTCGTGAAGTCATAATGTTATTAAAGAAACGTTGGAATTAGTGTTAATCGTCTTACGTTATAAAATAAAATTTTGTTTGTTTTCTAACTCGTTTCATTCATAGCCAAGTAGACAATATAAAAAAAACTCTCCTCGCAATAACAATTATACAAATTGTTACCGGTGTAATAATTCACACTCCGATTCACAATTAAAGAGAGGAGATGGCTTTAATAATTTACTCTTTATCGAAATAAAATGAATCTTTTAAACACCGTAGATAATGTGTGTCAATTTTGTCAAAATTGACACAACTCGACTAACCGTCTCTGTTTTTTTTATGTCATGTCAAAAATGACAGAACTAGGGAAAAAAACATGACAGTAATTTTAACATGAACTTCAAACACCTGCAAACGCGTCGTAGTGATATGTATTGGTAACAAATGGCCACCCCTCGGATAGACGCCGTTTGCAGGGTGTTTGAAAAAAAAATTGTAATCAAAATTAACTTAACAATTTACTATGGGAAAATTGTCTGTCTTATAAGACTATAGAGGTTTAGGACGCACTCGCGAAGAGAAAAAAAAATGGTTTTCGCACTCGCGGTTTGTTCATTTGTTACGCATTAACAATGGGCGCTTCCAGGTGCTCCGGATGGACATCAGGCTCTGGGTGGTATTGTTGTTCCTGAGGAGCAGTAGGCTGGTGGGCTGGATTGGCTGGTCTCATGGGCCGTACCTGGTCAAGGTGGTATTTTGTTCGCTGAGCGCCTGGACGTTGGACCCATATTGCTGTTGGGCCAGCGTTCTCCACCACAGGGTACGGTCCCATCCACTTCTCGGCGAAGTGTTTGCCCGTCGGATGGTGTGCCTTCACCATCACAAACTCACCGGGTCGGAATATTACGGGCAACGGCGCGTCGAGTTGTGCGTACCGGTGCTCGCGATATCGTAACTCATTGGCGTGTACCTGTTGTATCCTCTGGTCGGCAGGTACTGGGCGCCCTTGTGACGGATCTCGCCATTCTCCGGGTCTGTGAATATCGAACCCGAATAGAGCTTTGGCCGGAGAATAACCCGTGGCAGCGTTTTTTCGTCATCGCAGGTTGAAGAGAACTTGATCCAACTTCTCATCCCATTGCTTGGGGTTTGCATCAACTAGTAAGATTCGGAGACCCTTCTTAAGTTCCTGATTCCTTCTCTCGACCGGGTTGGCTCTAGGATGATAGATGGGTGTGGTCCAATGCATGCACTGCCACTTTCGAAGAGCCAAGTCCCATGCTACCGAGATGAACTGTCGACCATTGTCAGTCAATATGGCCTTTGGAAAACCAAACCTTTGAAACACTCGGGTTAAGTAATCTATGATTGTAGTACTGGTAGCGCTTCTCACCGCGCAAGCTTCCGTCCAACGAGAGTATAAATCGGTAACTACTATACCAAATCTATTCTTCTTCCTAGACTGGATTAGCGGACCGATGATATCGACAGAAACTACCTCAAACGGCTGTTTCGGTGAATGTGGTCGTAGTGGAGCTTGAAACTGTGGCGGTCCTCTTTTAAACGCATTACAGATCCGACAGGCCCTGACATGCTTCGCTACGTCGGTTTGAGCGGTGCTCCAGAAAAAACGTTCTCTAATCGCTCGGTAAGTCTCTTCCGCTCCAGGATGACCTGCGGTAAAATGATCATGATACTGGTTTAACACTCGCTCGCGGATCGTAGGCGGTATCCATATCAACCATTTATCATCCAGACGATATCTTACAGAACCATCCTTCAATGCCACATTCGGATGTTCAGATATTGCAGAATTTCGGGCCAAATTGCCCACCATCTCTAAGACCTGTGGGTCCTCCTGTTGCGCGTCTAAGATAGCATCAATCAAAGGCTCATCGACCTCAATAACAAACAAGTCATTTGTGATTTCAGTTTCGGAGTTGCTGGAGGCTTCGTTGGGAAGTAACCGCTCGATGTCAACCAACTCAGCGGGCACTCTGTCATTCCCAGGACTTCGAGAAAGCGCGTCTGGCAATTCATTTTCTCTACCAGGAATGTGTTCGATGCTGTAGGAAAATTCTTGTAACAATAATGACCATCGCATTAACTTTGACTTGGTCTCCTTAAATTGCTGAAGCCAAGTCAGTGCTTTGTTATCAGTCCTTAATATGAATGGCCTATCCTCCAAGTAGGGACGATAACGTTTAATAGCCCAGATAACCGCCAAGCATTCCTGTTCATTACAGTGGTATCTTTGTTAGGCTTTATTGAATCTTAGACTGGCATAACTTACTACATTTCTAAGGCCCTTGTTTTCCTGGTAAAGGACAGCGGACGCACCTATTGCGCTGGCATCAGTCTGCAGAAAAAAATTGCTCCTTAAAGTTTGGTCGATGCAAATATAAAGGCTTGGTAGCCGCCTCCTTTATTGCTTGAAACGCACTCATCGCCTCTGTAGTCCATTTGTAAGACTGGTTCGTGGCTAGAAGATCCGTGAGGGGAGCCATTATCCTGGAACAATCCTGGATGTAATCCCGTAACCAGTTTATCAAACCAAGAAACCTTCGTAGACTCTTCCGATTGCGAGGGGGTTCGGTAGCCTGGATTGCTTCAATATGTCCGGTCTGGGGATGGTTCCCATCCATGGTCACCACGTGTCCTAGATAGTCCAATGTTTGACTTGCGAAATGACACTTACTCTGGTTCAACCTCAGACCATGTTGAGCCAGTCTCTCAAAAACTAACCGTAGGTGCCGTTGATGCTGCTCCATGTTCTCTGAATACACGATTATGTCATCGAGATACGCTATGGCAAACTCACGAAGATACCCAACTAGAACATCCTGCACCATCAGCTTCTGAAAGGTCGTCGGAGCTCCCTTAAGACCAAACGGCATGACATTAAATTCATAAGATGCTCCATCCGGAGTAGTAAATGCCGTATACTGCTTGGACGCTTCCTCCAACTCAATTTGCCAATACCCATTCCGCAAATCAAGCGTGGAGAAAACCTTGGATGTTCCTAGGTCCTTGAGCGACTCTTGTACAGGAGGTAAAGAACTGACCTCGTCCTTCGTTCGACTATTCAGTCTTCGATAGTCAACGCAAAATCTCGGGTCGCCGTTCTTTTTATTTACAATTACAATTGGTGAATTGTAGTTACTATGACTAGGGCGAATAACATTCGCCGCGAGCATTTTCTCTATCTGTTCACCAATCACACGCTTCTTGTCCGGCGAATATCGGTAGGTAGACACCCTTACTGGTGTGTCATCGGAAAGTCGGATAACATGTTTTGTGGTGGCGGTTGTAGTAATGACCTCCCCTTCCTCGAACAATTCCCCAAAGTCATTTAGGGTTTTCTGGAAAATCTCCCTGTCCACTATTGTCCAAGGTGTATTGCCCATGTCGACCTGGATATTTCTGGTGGGGTGTTTCCTAGTACTCTTGGTGTTGAAATGTAATGTTTCTCTTCTTTCTTTGCCCACATGCATGCACCTACGTGCCATGTCGATTACCACCTTATTTTCTGTGAGCCATGGACATCCCAAGATAATAGCGGCACGCATGTTTGATATCAACGTTGCGTTGCATGTGAATGTATAACCACGAGCTGTGGCCTTCAATGTGCCTTCATGATGAGCTTGGAAGGCAATACCCTCTCGGATCCAGGTGAATGTTATTGGGCGAGTTTCTCTAGCTACTCCAGTCATATACTCAGATCTCATGAGGTTCCTGGTAGCAGCTGTGTCGATCAATGCTACCACCTCTTGTCCATTCACCTGAAGCCGTATTGAAGGCAAAGCTACCTCGTCGTCGTTAGTTATTAGGGCCGTTCCTGTTACTGCTTCGGGACGGCCCCTTGCTCTTCCCCCTGTCTTTGTTGAGGTTGTGGATGACGTTCCTTGAACTCTCGCGGTTGTTTTGGGCAATCTCTATTCAGGTGCCTTTCCGGACAAAACCAACATCTTGGTAGAGAACGACCCTCGGCTAAAGATCGTGTCACTTGCCTGGTCTCTTGATTTGGCGTCGTTGTGGGTCTTCTTCTAGACTGTTTTTCCCATATTTTATCTGCATCATTGAGTCTTGACCAACGTGAGCACTGTTGTTCCATCTCCTTCATTGTCTTTGGTATTACTTGGAATAACTGTAAATTGGACTCTTTGTTCATCCGATCAATGATGTGCAGAATCAGTTCCTCTTCAGGCCAGTTTGGCTTTAACCGGAGACACAACTGCTTAAGGCGGTATAAGAATTTGTCAGGTGACTCGCTTGTACTCTGCCTTGTGGCATACACTGCTACTTCTAATGCTGTCTTACGCTGATGGCTGAGAAATTCATCCTTAAATCTCCGTACAAAATCTTCAGTAGATAAAAAACTTCCCATATAATAGGAAAACCAGTCCGCAGCTTCTCCCTCTAAATGTGGAAGTACGGCTTCGTCTATATCCTCTGGTACCTCCAACTCCAAATGCTGTAGGTAACCCTCCAGTCTTTCGATAAATAACACTGGGTCTTCCGTTATTCGTCCATGGTAAGGACGTGGTGGTGGTCGGTTCGTCGGCGCTAATGCTGGCGCGACAGTTAACTGTCTTAGTGCCTCAGCGAGTGTCGCCACGGCTTCAGCATTAACCACTGTCTCTGCAACAGGCGGTGGCACTGTCGGCTTATCAACCTTCTCAGGTGTAGTTCCCTTCTTTGGTGAATAATTAGCCAAAATTTCCCGTGTTACCCGTTCGGCGATTTGTTCCATGAGGGAAACATTATTTATGACAGGCGAGAATGAGCGTTCGGAAACGCTAGACTGTCTTTTCTTCGAGGATCTTTTCGGAGCCATCTTCACCTGGGTTCGTCAATGCTTTCTGCACTGAGAATTTCTGTACGTCTAATACAGAAAAATTCTGTCACACGATGGCGCGCCAAATTGTTACCGGTGTAATAATTCACACTCCGATTCACAATTAAAGAGAGGAGATGGCTTTAATAATTTACTCTTTATTGAAATAAAATGAATCTTTTAAACACCGTAGATAATGTGTGTCAATTTTGTCAAAATTGACACAACTCGACTAACCGTCTCTGTTTTTTTTGTCATGTCAAAAATGACAGAACTAGGAAAAAAAACATGACAGTAATTTTAACATGAACTTCAAACACCTGCAAACGCGTCGTAGTGATATGTATTGGTAACAAAATAAATCAAGGATACTTATTGAATGGGACTGCTCTACTCTGAGGAAGGTCTGAAACAGCCTTTGGAACAGGAGTTTACTTAAAGTTGAACCTTTAGGTTGGTATTCGATTTAAAAGCCAATACAATTCTCTCCGCTACTATTTTTCCCGTAAAAAGCTGAAACTAGCTACTAATGAGAATGTAGAAGATGAAGTTGTCTCATATTCGCTAACCTCTCAACTTATTTATTGCTGTAATTTGTTGTCAATTATAAATTACGCAGTATTAATAAACTAAAGTTAATATTCTGTTAAATTTAAAACTTTCATTCTTATTTATGTTGATTATAATTTGTATTAATTTCATTTAGATTTAATAATAGCTTTTTTCTACTCCCATACTTTAATTGTATTATTAGATATGCCGAACCTGTACTATAATGATGTTCATTACGATACAGATTTTCATTATGTTACAAGTTTATATCCAATAGGAATACAGATTTTTCATTACGATACAAGTTTATATCCAATAGGAATGCGACATTTCAATATTCAAACAATATTCAATATGGCGATTGCATATCTGACAGATATACAAATTAAATAAATGTGACAGTTCTCTGCAATTTACAAGTAAGTACTTAAAATTTGTGCTTTTTTGAAAATATAAACGGTAAAAATGAGGGATAATGACAGTGAAATGTAATAATTGACTCCACCAGAAATTATGGAACAAGTCTTAGTAGCCACGAACAATTTATTACCAGCCAAATTCACAAAAACGTACGGAAAATTTTAACCTCAATTTATGAAATGGATTGTTTAAAAAATATGTTTTATTATGGGGTCGTAGAAAAAATAGTGTATGCAACTCGCATTTAATGGCTATTAAGACACTCGTATTCATTACAATACTCGGCTTCGCCTCGTATTGTAATTCTTTTACTCGTGTCTTAATAGCTATCATTAAATGCTCGTTGCATAATATACTATTTTCTTTACATTTGTACGAAAAGTTGCCTCAATGAGGTAAGCTATAAAGAATTAGTTTCACAAATTTACAGATGTTTTCACCTTATTCTGGTAAATGACTTCTTTCTATCCTCCTCTAACATATTCAAAATAAATCATACTCAATATATAGTTTTGTTATATGTTAAGCTTGTATTTATTATTTTGCGTAATTTAAACACACAGACTAATATTTTTATTAAGTGAATAATGCAGATGCTATGACATTTTTGTGTAAGGAATACCATTTATTAAATACTAATAAATCTGTCGATATGTACACCGCGTGTGTCAAATATAATTAGGTATAGGGAATCAATGTTTACGTCCGATCTATACGTATGAATGTAATACGTGACAACGTGGTACCCGTACTGTCCGTCACCAATGCTGACAACAACCGACATCACAACGATATTCTCCGATCCCGACCCAGATTTTACATTCAATATTTAGCAGGGAACACGATGCGGTCCGTGGCCGTCTTATTACTGGAACGGGAAACATCAAATGTCTTGCTGTGCAGGGAGGAATCCTTTTTTATTTATTTTATTATGGTTATTTTTTAATTTTATTAGAATTACGCTTTTGTTTGTGTCATGCAGCGTGAATGCAGCTTAGTAATTCTCTGCATTTACTGAAAGCAAAAAGAAAAACAAATCCTTGTAACTCGTAAATATTATTTCTGAACGCATTAGAAACACCAGAGTCGGTGGTCCAATGCTTGCTGCGAACTTGTATTTGTGAGCCTGTATCGGTTGTCGCATCGTTGGCATTGGAAAGGAAAGTAGGGGGCCACGTTGCCACGTATTGTATGGATTGATCGCCTATGGCTAATGAAAATTGACACATGCTGTATACACATAAATATTGCGATATGATAGCAAGATAAATTTGCGAAAGGATCACTGTAGAATAATTTCCATACCTATCAAAACTCAAAGTCTATTACATAAAATTGACTTATTTTTCAGCGCAAAATATATTCTTTCTATTTGACACTGATAACTTTACTCAGAAAAATGTTATTACAATAGTTCTTCGGATTGCTAGTTGTATATTTCAAATAATATAGATGAATTTTATTGACATGACACTGAAATTATGCGAATTCTCTGTCAGATATTTATTTGATGGGTAGGTATATAGAAAAATATAATGGACATTATGACCCTGTTTAGGAATTAAAGAATATTATTTGCAGTAGCAATGTTCAACTTTCTCCCACTTTCACCTTCTAATTTATTTAAAAAATAATAATACTTTAGTAGTACATATATGCAATATATTTATAAAATTTTAAGTTTTCAATAAAACGATTGTTTGACAACCACGTAAAACATTAACGTTGCGGCCATTTCATAATTATAAAAAAATCAATTATCATATATATACAACATCTCAAATTTTATAATGTGCCTTTAGAAATTGTCAATTAATAGTTTAAATATTTTTCGTTGACAGATATTTACTTTATAACTTAGAACCATATAGCATTGTCGATATTTTTTATTGTAGATTATAAGCACCTATATTATTATTCTTTTCTCTTATATTTTTCTTTATTCTGCTTTGTCCTGTCTGACATCTGTTTGTGAAACGTAATAGGAAAATATTTATTTAATTATTAAATTTGTAGTATCAGGAAGTATTGTGATATTTAGAATATAACCTTCATGTCCAAATCTGATTAGATTTTCAGTGAAATCAATAGACCGGATGTAGCAGTTTACTTCAGTAAAGAATCAAAGTTAGCAAATATCTTGTGAACTATTAAGTTTAGATAAATATCTAAATGCGTAACAGCAAAGTACCTACGTTGTGAATTTGAGAGCAATTAAGAAAAAATATTGAAATTCTTACTTATAGTCTTTTTTATTTATAGTCTTTTGCTCTTATCGACAAATAGTTTTTTTGCAAATATCCACGTATACCTATAAGAAAGCCGTGTGGTAGAGACGCTCCATTGTTTTCCTAGCATTCCCCAAAGCATCACAAATTATATTTTAAGATTTGAACAATTTGCTTTAAAAATTGATAATAGTCAATGGCTACAAGTTCTCATAATGCCAATTCTGATTAGATATCATGAGCATATGGTCCGAGTCATAGCAATTCAAAAAAATATGAATCCAAAATCTTTCGAGATATTATAAACTTTATAGGGAAAAAATGAAAATAAATATTTAACAGATTTACTTTCAGTATTTGTAAAATTTTGATGTATCTTGTAAAGTATGTGTGTTTCTTTCGCATTCTTTTTGTCTACATTGGAATATTTGAAAACTGATAATAATTTTTCGGAATGTTGGGGGAAAAATATAATGACAAAGTTTGCATCACTGGGTGGATAGATGGCTTCCGAAATATAAATGCGGTGTCGACACACCATGTAATATCAAATGAGTCAGCATTGCGAAATTTGATGCGGAATGTCTCAAATTCTTCTAAAGCCTTAAAGTTAAATTTACATTTTTCTTTATATTGCTTCGTACTGCCCGGCTTATATGTATGCAATTTTAAATAATATAATAAAAAGATTAAATATTACGTTATTAATTTATTCTTATAACCAAATATATCGAATTATATCTCATTAAGAGCCATACCTATCCCTAAGTCGTACTATTGTACTATTAAAGCAATGAAAAATTATTCTTACGTAGTGCGAAATAATAGTTGATGCTATTTGAATAAGATGATAAATTCAATGGATGTATGGAAATAGCATTTCTCCTCTATCACTAGGTTCAGCATCTTGATAGTGCTCTGACATTAATTTCATGTGAAATTTTCAGTATCCGGATCGGACATGTTTGTTATTTTGTCCATTTAATTTTCATTCTGCCTAGTCCATATATATATCAGTAACTGTTTGACCCCTGCCACAACTTGAGAGCTCGCCAGTCAATTTTTAAAATACAGTCTTTTTAACTGGGGTCTAAAAAAAAGCGAAACGTCAAGAGTGCTCTATTGTCCAAAAAAATCTGTTTAAGAGTCCATTAGAAATGAATGTTTAGGCGACAAGCTCAAATTCAGTAGTGGGTTAAATAGATTCAATGAACTCTGTAATAATTTTGGGATAATTTTGATGGAAGTAACATAGATTTCTCCACATATGTCCTTTTATAGGTCTTCGATAAGGCGGAATACTTTAGAAGTCTTTTACCGCCCTTAAACTGGTAACTGCTAATACTAGATGTGCTTTTGAATTTTTAAGCAACATTAATGCTACTTTGTCCGACAGCAACAAAAACATTTCTAGCTGGTAAAATGTAGTATTCCACCTGACATGTTTTGTCGGGTCAATAGCATATTTATGGAATCAAACATGTAGGTATATGCAAACAAGTACTCCCTCCGTCCGAAAATAAACTCTCCTGACAAACGAAGACCGGAGATTCCTCAGATAATTTTAAGACAATTTAACCCAATTCACCCTAGTCCGAAAATGCTTCCTAAGGTCATAGGCGTCCGTTTTGGGTAGGTAAACGGTTATTTTAACGCCTAACTTTTTTGTCTTTAACTTTTAAGCATTTGTGACACTAGATTATTAAATTTTCAGGTATTCTTGTACTAAAAGGTACTCTTACTTTAAGTCGGTACGATACACCGTTTTCTAGAAAAATCGATTTGAAAATTTTTCGTTTTTTCGTCATTAAAATTTAATTTATTATTTTTTGCACTAGTTTGCTCTGAACTGCCAACAGAAATAAAACCTACGTTTTTAATTGTCAAATTGTTGTCAGTTCGCGAAGTTGAAATGACGAAAGATAAATTGACGAAAAAACGAAAAATTTTCAAATCGATTTTTCTAGAAAACGGTGTATCCTACCGACTAAAGTAAGAGTACCTTCTAGTACTAGAATACCTGAAAATTTAATAATCTAGTGTCACAAATGCTTAAAAATTAAAGACAAAAAAGTTATGCGTTAAAATAACTAATTACAAGGCGCCATCTTCAAAGAGCTCTAGCTCCCTTAGGAAGCATTTTCGGACTAGGGTGAATTGGGTTAAATTGTCTGGACACCCTGTATACTTATTTGGCAGTTCTTATGCTAGGTAAACAACTATAATACATAGTTGGTTGATGTCCGGTTTGGTTTGTGTCTAAAACGTCATTTCATGAAAAATTATTTTACGCATGCCCTATTCACAAAATGGCAGATATTGTTATAAATAATGAAGTAAGCTTATTGAAAAGGAATTCCAAGTTCAAGCAATTAACCGGTGAGCAACGTCATGGTCTATTGCAAAAATTGTTGCAGCTGAAAGAAGGGCAAAAGCTGAAGCACGGCAGTATAAATAAAGTTGCAACTGAATTTGGGGTAACCCGTTTATCCGTGTCTAGAATTTGGAAAATGGCTCAAAAACAGTACAATGACGGTAAAAATTGTGCTGATGTTACTTCAAACAAGAGATGTAAATGTGGACGGAAACATAAAGATTATTCTGAACAGTTAGCCAAAGTTAAGGAAGTTCCTTTCAATCGTCGAACGTCAATTCGTAGACTGTCTTGTGCTGTCGATATTCCAAAGTCGACATTGTTCGACATTTATAAACGAGGAAAGAAAATAAAGCGTATATCTTCTACTGTTAAACCTTTGTTAACAGATCAAAACAAGTTAGAGATTAAAGTGGGACCAGATGGACGTTTTGAAGATTTGTACGATTATATCCACATAAACGAAAAATGGTTTTATTTAACGCAAAACAAGCACTCTTATTACATTATGATAGACGAAGAAGAACCCTACCGAAGTTGCAAGAGCAAACGTTTCATAACCAAAGTGATGTTTATGGCTGCTGTCCCCGACCATGTTTCGATCCACATCGACAACAATTTTTTAATGGAAAAATTGGTATATGGCCCTTTGTTTATCAAGAACCGGCTAAACAAAACTCGAAAAATAGACTTAAAGGAACTTTGGTAACAAAAAATGTGGAGTCCGTCAATTCAGCAGAATGTAGAAAAATGATTCTTGAGAATGTCATTCCGGCGGTCAAGTTAAAGTTTCCCATATGTCATAAGAAAAAACCGATATATATACAACAAGATAATGCAAAACCTCATGCTCGTGACGACGATGAAGAACTTCTTGCTCATGGTTCTACAGATGGCTGGTCTATTCAGTTTAAATCACAACCACCGAACAGTCCCGATTTAAACGTGTTGGATCTTGGCTTTTTCAATTCCATACAATCTTTGCAACATAAAGCTTCGCCACATACAATTGATGGATTGATCGAATGTGTTAAAAAAGCCTTTGACAATTTAGACAGAGAGACCCTTGACAATGTTTTTCTAACATTGCAGAGCTGTATGGAATCAACTATGTTGATTGAAGGAGGAAATTCGTATAAGATTCCCCACATCAATAAGGCCAAGCTTTGGCGTGAAGGACGCTTACCATCTAGTTTAGTGTGTTCCCAAGAAGCCATAGACAAAGCTCGATCCCTCATCAATTAAATTTTATTTGTAATTATGTTTAATACTCTAGTACTTAATTAAATTGTAAATGTATACCATAAATCCGGACAAAAATAAATTACAAAATGTTTACCATATTTTCGGACGGAGGGCTATTTGCTAACCACAACCAAGAAAAATGTTAGATTTTCATGTTTATTTTCTTGCTTCAACAAACCCTGTCTTTCCGAAAAGAAAGGGTTTGTTGACACAAACAAATATGCTTAGTTAAAAGGTTTGTCTTTGAAACAAGCAAAATCTTATTTGATTTTCACGTTTTACATATTTGAAGCAAGAAAATAAACCAGAAACTCTTGATCGTGTTTGCAAATACTTGTTTGCACTTATGTTTCATTCGACAAATCTGGAATTAACCCAGCAAAGTCTTTCTTCCGTGTGTGCCCGACAATATCTTTAACTTCTTGGATAAGATTGTTAATTATTTTCAACTCTTTGAAGGCAAATATTTATGCTTGCTGTACAAATCTGAAATAGTTTACGTTATATTGGAGGCAAAAAAAGTTTTTAGACAATAAATATTATTATTATTATTATTATTATTATTATTACCCGCTACCACTGCAATTACTTGGTCAGGTGTTATAGTCGTCACATGCATTTTTACGACACGACCCAAATATTTTGCGTTATGGTGCTCATCTAATCAGATGACAGCAAGCCAGAAACATCGACATTCGCATTCCTCAATAAAATGGAAGCTTCTCGTATCAATAGTGTCTATCCATTTGCCGGCCGTTAAACTCAAATCTATCACTTGTGATATATTTTCTTTCAATTAAATAATTAATTAATAGACAAATATCCATATTTGTCATCAAAGAGATTGCCTACGCTCATTCTGGATGGTAGTGTGTAATGTGGGGTAACTATCTTCTTTAATTTTTAACACCTTCTTTGGGGCAACTTTCCATCGCTTTTAGTTGATTTTACTTTGCAAATATTCCTGTCTTTTCTTAGCAAGTGATTTTTGAGTTTAATAGTATTGCTGCTGGATTTCACATCTACCTGACAATATTTGCTTTATCCGCCAGTTTGTCTTTCTATGAAGTGCAGTAACACGTCACTTTTCGAACTTTTTGTTCGCCATTGCTTCAGTTTTCGGTGCGACACAATAGATTTCCGGAGTATCCTGTGCCACGGGATTTTTCTTTATAAAAATGAAACTAAAACGATCGATTTTCGATTTCTTCATTTCATGACGTTTTAATATTGATCTGGCTTTAAAAATTCGATCCTAAAAATCGAAGATGGGGCCTAAAAAGATCGTTCTCTAATAATATCGAATCGAAATCGGAAGACTTACATATATACTAACTATAACACAATATAAACGTTTTAATGCCAGTTTAGGATTTAATGCAGTTTATTTTACGAATCATGTGATTTGCTATTGAATTAAGCATATATCATTGTTTTATGACTGAAACGATGTAATTAAATATTTTAAGCTGAGTAGGATTATTATTAATACATACAATAGTTTCCGAATTAATTAGTCTTGTGAAATATCTGTGCTGAAATCGATATAATCTTTGTAATAGAATATGAAGATTATGTAGATCGTCTGTAAATTATAAAGATCATTCTCAAGGTGAGGTGATTTGTTAAATAATTAGTTTGTGGCTCAGATTGAATGGTTTTAGGGTGTACTTTTATAATGCTACATGTGTGTATTTAACTTTGACTGTTTCATATACCTTATACATATGCAATTTTTCTAATGAAAAAATATATGTCATCTATGTATAAAACAAATTTAAAATTTATCTCAGTGTAACATGTCCTATGAAGTTTAACAATATATATTGTTATTAAAACCTCTTGTTATAATTATATCTGATTCACTTATTTACCTAAAACCAGGTAAAATAAGATTATTATAAGATAGTTAATACTAAACGAGTTATTAATGCCCCAGAAGTATCTATAAATAAAAGTAATAGTAAATAATATAAGAATCGAAGGAAGCATAAATTGTGCATGCATGCTGTTCCTTTTAACTCTTTAATACAACGATTCTGACAATACTAGTCACATACGAATATAGTACAGATGTTATATAATACATGTTCATAAAAAAGCGTTATTTATTAAGTGTTTCAATTGTTTTTTAGATGTTTTTATGAATATATATTTTATATTTAGTACCGACTAAATACATGTTTTAGAAAAAGTATTGTATTAAAATTTCTTGGTTTTGAGATTTCAAACTAAGCCAGAGTTTTTAATATTATGTTTTGTCTACATCAAGTTTTAATTGTAATCATAGCTTCATTGAAAATGTAAAATTTTTAAATTGTCAAAAACTGTTTTTACACAAGAAATGAGCAAATGCTTTGCATTTTTTTACGGAACTAATATAACATGACTCATTGATATATCTCTGTTAATTTAATAAAGATCTGATGAAGGTCTTAATCAAGACCGAAACATCATGAGCTGAAGATAGCGTTTTCTTGATAATTTTTTTAAACTCTAATTCTGCCATGTTTTTTGAAATATCATCAGTTTAACACTGAATTTTTGACAAACATTTATAATATATGGCATACGAATATATATACTTAATTTTTTATATAGTGAATATGAATTATGATGATAATGAAGTGGATTACTTTAACTTACCGAAAAGAAAGTCAAGTAAGAGTTGACGTGTGTACAATTTCGCGCACAAACAACAATAATTAAACTTTAGCGTTCGTCTTTCTCAGTCGAAAATCGCAAACTGTATAACCGCAAAATATTTGTCCGAGATGGATAATTCTTATACGATGGTATATATTTTAAACTAGAAAAAGATGAAAGAACATCGCGTGTCAGTTTTATTGGTAGGACAAAATTATTAAGCGTATAGGCATATAAATTGATGTGACATGAAATAAATGATATTGTCACGAGTGTTATCGGATGCTTGATGATAGATATATATGTATGTATGTATATGCATGCATTTGAATCGAAGATTGAAATCAATACATGTTTTCTAATTGCTTGCATTGTATAGAAGAATGCATTACTAGTAAAAAGAAAATTATAGTTTCTTTATATACTTTACGATGCACTTTCCAATTGCTCTGAATAATTACAGATTTAGTATGTAATTAACCTTCAACTTATCGCCTAAAAAGTAACAACAATATGGTCATTAAAATGCGAGTATTTTGATTGCTTTTTAATACGTAATTTCCTACCGCATTCATTATTCAGTGTCTCATTAAATAATACCTTACTCACACAGTTCCTTGAAAAATTAATTTTTCTACCACAGATATTTCTTAAACATTCTTTTATTTATATAGAATGGTAATTTTAAACAAATTATTTGCGTATGGGACTGAGTATACGGGGCATCTGGGGCATTAGCTCCATATGTATAGTTATCATGAATACAAACTCATATAGCAAAATATACCAAATAGATTTTCGAGATTAAAGAAAATAATAATGCGTAACACTTATGAATGATATAATTCCTTACTAATGCGATTTCACTCGTTCCTGTTTCTCAGCACGCCCTAAAGCACCACAGATTACATTTCAATTCTACAGGCCTTTTACAAAAATGAAACTCGATATGTGGGGTTACAACACGGTTAGCACAAATTCATTCGTTAATTCAATCGGGTAAAATCAACCGTGTTTGTAAAATCGAAAGAATAACCGGTTTCAAGAGACTGGTTCAGTTTTCATAATCCCGTTAAGTAACTAGGGTAGTGTAGGTTACTCTCTAACCGGACATAACTTTACGACACATTAGTGCCAATGCACAGATTTTTTTTTTTTTCATACGGAACTGTAAACATGCAAACTCTCTTCCATTTTCTATACTCATTAAATTGCAAATTCTATTCTAGTGCAGAGTCTATAGTCTTCTCCGGCTACTAGACGTGACCCTAAATTACTTTTAGAATTATTTCGAATAACCGGGTGAAATTTGTGAACTTCTCAGCTATACATTTTCCGAAATGGAGTAGTCAATTGTTACAATTTTTCATAAAGCCAATTTTAATTTGAAGCAATTAATATTACACCAGCATATTGCGTGATCCTTATAGGTTAAGTATTTTAAAATAGTTAGACAATTACCTATTAGAATAAGAAAATAAATTTTTAGTTGTAAACAAACTTGCCAAAAAGAATTATGAGTTGCATAACCTCTAAGGCGCAACATTATGATGAAAGGTGAAATTAGACATGCTAGACATGAAAGCATTTTTCAAAGTGAATAGACGCAGTATATAAATTTGTAAAAAGATTGTTATCTGTTAGACATTTTATGGTCACATTTAACAATACAATAAATACCTGATACTTATATTTAATAGTATTTTTTTAAAAAGGAATATACAAAAAAGTGTTCTTTGTTCGACACGATATTATAAAAGTAAAGATAGAAATACATCCTTGGAATGTTTCAATAAGGTAAAGGCTTCAGAAATAACAGGATGAATCTGGTTTAATCTGAATAAATCTATAAAGAAGAAATAATGTTAACGTTGTTGACAGTTGTGTGCAGATCAACCTACATGAAGAGAGAAAGTGGCTGGAAGATAGGGATAATGCTGTCGAGGTCAGTGTTCCTGATGGTGCGGTCATAAAAGGAAGAATCCCATCTGTATTCAATGTATTTCCAATTATTTCCAACGAAGATATTTACAAAAAGAAAATACGGATAGTTTTAAACAATGGGAAAAGGAAATACATAAACAATGATGAAAGAGGCAACAAATTCATTTACAAATATAATGAGGGATGGCGTTAATAGAAGAAGGATATACCTACTCAAGACAAAGCTATCAGACAATGCCTTGAAATCTATCACGGTTTTTTTGCTTCTCTCGTTCACCATGAATCCAGTTCAAAAATATCTATTTTTCCCACCACTTTTGTGTGGTTTTTTCTATTTCTACTGTGTTGCTATCGAGTTGTTTTATCTCTTGCAAGGTCAGGACATCCAAACCACATTTTGACATTATATCTGCTAAATTTTTTAAAGCCGCTTCTTCGTACGTGTCTCGCACATTCCATGTTCCTATTTTTAACTCCCTAATCCTTCCTGTTTCTTCGCATGTTTTGTCGTCTTTGTTTGTTTTTTAAATATCATTAATTGTAACTTCGTTTATCTTTTCCGCATTCCAGTCCTTATTTGCCGCATTTGTCATCCTCTTTTTGTTTGTTACTTCAACGCTTCTTTTTTTTATAATCTAAAATAATAAACAAAGAATTGCAGTTGTATATTTTTTAATAACATACATACATAACTTTGCACAGGTTCTATGCACACTATCTGTTCTTGGTCATGGTAGTTACCAAAGACATGTTGGAAATAGTTTATTAACAGCTCTTAGCTAAGCATCTGTTAGTAGATGTATTGACATGAACAATATTAAATGTTTCTTTTGGGCTTGCGTTCTCTTTTCTTCTCGATTTCGTGACATGTTTGAATAATAATACACTTTATAGACTCACAAACACACACATCGACACCAAAACTGTAAATGTCCTTTTTCCGGTAATATTACCACTATTGCCAATTACATGTTCGTAATGCAAACATAGTGTTAAAAATATTACTAAAAAGTTAAATAGTCGGAGCTAACTTCTCTAATATGTTGTGTAGAATAGGTCGGAGTGACACTCGCTATTTATTTTGCCAATATTTCGTCAACTACTAAGTTTAAACGAATTTATGAAGAATTCATATGTACTCAGAATTAAATGTGAGAAGAATTTTATTATAAAAGTTTTTGAAATTCCTACCGGAAGTAGGTCTTTTATTCTTATCGAGAGTCAATTTTTATGCAAGTCATGCTTTTTAGACAGGTACGTTACCAATATAAAAGTATTTAGAACTTAATTTTTAATATCTTTTGTGAAAAAAAAAATTAAAAATTCGGACCGGAAGTAACACTTTTATTCCTATCGAATAGCGATTTTTTGCAAATATGTCGTAAATTATGCATTCTTAATATATCTATCAAGAGTACAAAAGTATTTACAGCTGGATCTGCAATATTTTTTGAATAAATGAAATTTCAAAATTCGGACCGGAAATATCATCTTTACTTTCTTATACGTAGTATAAAGAAGTATTGTGATGATGAAAATTTTCGACCTCGAGATTTTTGTAGATGTTCACGTTTTGAAGTCCCCTGATACTGAAAATACCTTTTGTATAACAAAAAATTCAAAATTCGGACCGGAACTAACACTTTTACTCTTACGGAATAGCGATTTTTTGCAAATAATTCGTAAATTGAGCATTCTATATATATTTATCAAGAGTGCAAAAGTATTTAGAGCTGGATTTGGAATATTTTTTGTATAAATGAAATTTCAAAATTCGGACTGGAAGTAACACTTTTACTCTTAGCGAATAGTACTTTACAAGTAAAAATTGAAATAAATTCAAATTGAGTTCAAAACAGTTTTATTCAATTTACTACAATTGTTTCACCCTACTAGGGCTTCATCAGGTGATGAATATTATAATACAAAATATTTGTAGACGTTCTTATTTATGTTTTTTCCTAAATGAAGAGGGGGAGTTTGTGCCATTAGGTTAAGAGCGGGAGTAACTTATATATTTAATGTAATATTTAATATATATATATATATACATAACAATATGATTAAGAATATTAAAAAAATTTTTTTTTTGAAATCTTAAAATTCTATAATTTGAAAGTCATATTATAAGAATGCCGTGTGGTGGCCACACCTCATTATTTTGCAGTAGATCGCTGAGTTCTGAGCAGTCCTGCACAATACCGCTGGCAAACAAATAAAATGACTATCTGTAGTTACATTATTAATTCCACATACGCAAACGATTGAACCAGTTGATAAAAAACTCTTGATTATAAACTTTATATTTATGTTAAACCCAGTATTAATATTTGAAGATGTTATTTATTTAATGAACAGCAATTTATCCCAGAGATCAATTTTAAACTACCGCACATGCATACATACATAGGTAAATATGTATGTACGTATGTATATTGTATAGCTTATACAGGGTGAGTCATCTCCGCGGGTAAGACCGATTACGGTTTTAATTAATATAGTATAGTACTGACAAAATTATATCAAAAAGCGACAATAGCTCAGTAATAGTCACTTTTAAAGTATTAACGTTTTACATGTTTTTGATGTGAAATTTAATAAGGAATTCAAAAATGAACTGATATATAGGGTGTTCCATTTGAAAAAATTGACTTTTATACAAAAACTAATAAAATTATATCAAGAAAACGACAGTAGCTCAGTAATAGCCACTTTTAAGGTATTAATGTCTCACATGTTTATCACATGAAATTTAATAAACAATTCAAAAATGAACTGAAATGCAGGGTGTTCCATTTAAAAAAAATTGACTTTTATACGAAAACGTGTCATGTAATTTTAATCCAGTTCTCTGCACATGCAGTTGGTAACTGTAAAAAAATAAAACATGCTTCTATTAGGACCTCTTATTGTAAACAATACTGCAAAAAATTGTGTCCATCTAATACGTCGTTTTCGAGAAATATAATTTTATACTAACATTGAATTTTTTTTGACTAAAAATTATACCGGGAATACAAAAATGCAATAATATATAGGCTGTTCCATTTAAAACACTATAACTATGGTCAGCCACCAAGGTTTGGAACACTCTCTATAAAAATATTTTTAAAATGTGCTCCTAATGAGCAGCAATCACAAGAGAAAACCCCTTCGAAATATTTTTAGTCATAAAGGCTTAATCGGCCTTACCCGCGGAGATGACTCACCTTTTATACTAGATTAGTAGGTATGGATTATTCTGTTGCATAAAGTATTACATTATTAGAGCTTTTATAATGTAGTGATCAAATTTTGTGTGATTAATATCCCAAATTAATATTAAACCCTACTGTTTTTTATTTACCACTTAAAGTGGAAATATTTTTTGCCAAACTACAGCAATATTTGAAAATATAAATTTCCTACTTAAGAACTGCTAATTAAAGCAATATTTTTACAAAAAAGGGAAAAACGTGAGTGAAAGTTACGAGTCGAATTTCATTTCAGATGAAAAATTTTTATATCAAAATATCGCCCTCGTCTTTAATCATTCATTTATAAGCTATTATACATATTGTGTTTTTACATAAAGCAAATAGCAATAAATTTTATTGATGAGAATTAATCTCTTGTTAAGTCTGTCTCTCTCTCTCTCACTCTTCTTTCTCCCCCCTCTTTGTCACACTTCTTCTCTTTCTCTCTGTGTGTACGGGCGCCTGTGACGATAGTGGCCAAACGGCTACAAGTATACGTAAAAAGAGAATTTATTACGTCAATTCCACCTTTGTCAATGAAACAAACTTTTCATTCATATGTCCAAACAAATATTTGCTTACCGCCACCAAGAAAAATTGTTGAAGTTTCATGTTTAATTTAAAAAATTATAAGCTGAGGTGAACTTCCAATAGTTTGTCAATAGAAATGTCCGAAAAGTTCAAATATAGTTTTTTTTGTCTCTGGAATGTTGTCTAAAAGTTGAATTGTTCATTTTCATGGATATCAGGTTTATCCTAAACATATAGAAGTCTTTGAATTAAGTTATTCACACTCGTTTTAAGGAAATATCTTTTTATTTTTTTGTATATACTGTATTTGGTTAACAGAAATAACTGTAACAAAATAGCATTCTTGCTTCAAGCACGTAAAACGTTAAAATCAAATGTTTTTGCTTGATTCAGAGAAAAACCTCTTAACTGGCATATTTGTTTGTGTCAGCAAACCCTTTCTCTCTGTGCACTAATACCAAACTTATATTTAACAATATAATCTTCCTTTTGAGCTCTGATTCGATTTTTAGTAAAATCGGTAGACCGTAAGTAATAATTTACTTCAGTGAAAGAATCAAAATTTACTAACATCTCATCAACTATTAGGTTTACACAAACTTCTAAAGAAGAAAAAAGTATAAATACGTAAATATTAGAAACATTATATAAAAAAAGTTTTTCGAAATTCCTACGGGAAGTAGGTTTTCTTGTATTAGCGAAAAAAGCGAAAAACAGTTTTTTGCAAATATCTCGCAAATTATGCATTCCCCATAATTTTTGTTAATAAAAAATTTCAGAATTCGGACCGAAAGTAACACTTTTACTCTTAGCGAGTATCACTTTCTTTCGAATATCACGCAAAGTATATGCATTCTATAGAGATTTATTAAAAGAATAAAAGTACTTAGAATAGGATTTTAAATAATTTTTGTATTATAAAATTCCTAAAATTGTATAACTTAAAACGCTCATACGTATAAGAAAGTCGTGTGGTGGCCACACCTAATTTTTTTACCAGTAATAAACGTAATAGTGCAAATAAATAAGGTAACCAGTGACACGACTGTAAAGAAACGAAAGTATCGTAAATATGATGACGGTTGTTTAGTGTTTGGTTTTACGTCAACAGAAATTAATGATGAAGGGAGACAACAATGTGTATTGTGTATAAAAGTTTTAGCAGCGGAGTGTCTGTTTCCAAACAAACTGAAGTGTAATTTAAAAGGTGATTACCTCAGCATGTTTGGCAAACCTCGTGATTTTTTTTTGGCCAGAAAGTTAAAAGAACAGAAACAACAACAAAAATACATTTTGTAAGACTACATCAATGCCAAACAACGTATTGCTAGCATCTTACAAGGCGCCTTACAGAATTGCGAAATGTAAGAAAGGTCATACCAACACAGAGGAACTTATTCTATCGGCTGCTGTAGATATGGTAAACATCATGGTAGTAAATTTTATAAAATCTCGTTCATTGGAAGCGAGGCTTTTCACGATGGTTCTCTCGTGGTAATGTTTTACCAAATACCTATGAATTGCAGCAAGACATTTTCATTTTCCTCAAATAGGAAGGATACAAAGACGCAAAAGATTTTACTGATGTTCAACGGAAAACATATTAGCTTTTATAAACAAATTCAATCTATTGACAAGAAAATTGAATAAAGATGCAGGCAAGGATTGTTTTTTTTTTAATATGGCAGACATTTTTGACAGCAAATAAACTTGATCTTGATTTTTTTAATTATCTTGTTTGAAAAATACTAAAATTTCGATAAGTTTGTATGGGTTCAGAATTATCTATTACATTAGTTATTAATTTAATATTAAAAAAGTGTTAAAAAAATTAAATAATGAAGATACACAAGTTTTATTTATTTTTATCTCTTATAATTAGTCATACTTGTACCTAGGGTAACAGTCATGGCAAAAATTTTAACTGAAAAAAGAGGTGACTCGTAAAAGTTTGGGAACTACTGACTAAGTATATTGTTTTAGGTGACACTTCTGTTTATAACTTAAGTAGTTAAATAATAATTATTACTCAAAATATTTAAAAGTTCTAAAATCGAAGCATTATTCCTATTAATTATCGTTATCCACTTTTTATTATCTCCTGATAAAGTTTGATTTAATCATCCATAATTACCATTTCTAAAGAATTATATTAAATCAGAAATAAGAATAGTTAGGTTAAAACGTAGAAGTCTATTACAAAATGCTTTTATTACAGTTTTATTATCATTTGTCGTATAAGGCGATACATATAATATATGTAGAATATGTAAATAGTACATACCAATAAAGTAATAATAGTATTTCACTGTTAATTCATCATATTTATACTATCATATACTATACTAATGTAATATTGAAGACAGTAAGTTCCCGAAATACAACGCTTAATGATTACATAATATAAAAGCATTGTAAAGGAAAGTTCAAGGTTATTATACACTGTGTAAACTTGATGCAATCATTTGAATAAATTCTAATATACCATTAATTCTCATTGTCATTAATTAAGGCATTGCATATTATTCTTCATTAATTTATAAGCCTCCGTGTAGATAACTATGAATAGAAATCATCTTTGTTTACAATTCTCTGTAAAAACAACAGCTAAATCATTCTATCATCCATTTCATGAAACGCTAATATAATCAAAAACTAGCTGTCCATCAATCTCTTCGAGCTTGAATCGCCTTTCGCGTCCGCTTACAGTTTTATTACAGTTCCCTGTAAAACGCCAAAAAAATCAATTTTGATTTTCTAAACTTTTGGCACACCTTGTATAGACGTATATTTTTGTCCACGAACTACTGTCACGGTGACAGGTTGAACAACAATTTAAAGCATCTTAACGTGAGTCTGACTTTTCGTTGTTGAAGTTTGAAATTTAGATGCTATTTAGCGTAATACTAAGACTTGACACTAAAAGATTCATAGTGTTATTAGTTTTACACAATGAAAGGACTAAATCATTATTAAAAAAGTAATATCAGACTTATTTTAGCTTTGCATAATTTAACCTGTCAATTATCATGGCCCACAAACGTCATTTCTGGGCTGTAATATTTAATAATAATCATACATCTTTTGACATACCTTTTGAGCTTTGTTATAATGCAAATTTGTGAACAATGCATGCTCATTACACAGAAGAATCAAGTTTTAAATAAAATATGTATGACTTATTAATTTTATTTATAATAGTGAATTTATAACTGGCTTCCGTATTAATAAATTAGTTTCATGTGTCTGCTCTGAAATTGTTCCTGTCAAAGTGAGTTTGCAGTTGCAGTGGCATTGAGTCTTCGCCTGTAAATCGTGCTCTGGCTATGTTGGTTGCTGAGATGATCCTATTACAATTTAAATATTTAGTAGTGACGCTGGTAGTTGAACTAAAAACAATAACCAAAAATAACACAGACCGACGTGGGAATATCTGTGTAAACATTTTACTTACACACAATATAAAAAGAATATAATTGGTAATTGTTGGATCATTTTGTGATTCTTATTAAGTATTTAAGGAAAAATAACACAAAAAGGTAGTTCATGATTACAACCAATCCATCGAAATAACAGCCACCAGCCTGGGACACGATCATCATGAACCATCATCAGAATATTTGATTAACAATTTGATTTAATGGTGTATTTTCAAACGTATTCCATTAAATGATTGAACGCTGTCCATACTTCAAACTTTCTACTGACAATCAAATTATTTAGTAGTAGTAATTGTTGAATTAGGCTGGAATATTTACTTTAATAAATTGAATAGTTAGAAAACAATTGTCATTACATTGGAATTTGATTCGTCTGTCACCTAGTAATAATAATATAAATCATATTTTAAGGTAATTGTCTAATATATAGGCAATACTAAAATGGATCAGATAACACTTTTCTCATTAATATTTTAAAGTTTATTTTACTTTCTTCTCTCTTGCAGATGTCCACGTTTTGAAGTCCCCTGATACCAAAAAAGTGGTTTTTTAAATCTCTCTCTCTCTCTCTCTCTCTCTCTCTCTCTCTCTCTCTCTCTCTCTCTCTCTCTCTCTCTCTCTCTCTCTCTCTCTGTGTGTGTGTGTGTGTGTCTGTCTGTCTGTCTGTCTGTCTGTCTGTGTCACCACGGTAGCGGTCAAACCGCTGTAGATATCAATTCCAAATTTTATATTTACGTGTATAATCTGCCTCTTGAGATCTGATTAGTTTTTCAATAAAATCGGTTGACCGGAAGTAGTACTTTACTTCAGTGAAAAAATCGAATTTTGCAAATATTTCGTCAACTACTAAGTTTAAACAAATTTATAAAGAATTCATATGTACTTAAAATTAAAATTGAGAAGCATTTTATTTAAAAAGTTTTTCGAAATTACTACCTTAAGTAGGTCTTTTACTCTTATCAAAAATCAGTTTTTTGCCAATATTTTGCAAGTCATGCTTTTTAGACAGGTACGCGACGAATACAAAAGTATTTAGAACTTAATTTCCAATATCTTTTGTATAAAAAAAATTCAAAATTCGGACCGGAAGTATCACTTTTACTCTTACCGAATAACGATTTTTTGCAAATATGTCGTAAATTATGCATTCTATATATATTTATTAAGAGTACAAAAGTATTTAGAATTGGATTTGCAATATTTTTTGTATACATGAAATTTCAAAATTCGGACCGGAAGTAGCACTTTTATTCTTAGCGAGTAGCACTTTTCTTCGAATATCTTCCAAAGTATGCATTCTAGAGCGATTTATTAAGAGCATGAAAGTACTTAGAATAGGATTTGAATAAGTTTTGTATAAAAAAATTCTTAAAATTGTGTAGTTTGAAACGCTCATACGTATAAGAAAGTCGTGTGGTGGCCACACCTCATTTTTAAAATAGCGAGACGAATTTCTGAACAGACCACTTTGACAGTGAAATCTCATTGGTTGAAAGCAAGGCCAAATGACACCGTATCAATCTTGCTCACATTCTGTCAACTGACATTGTTTATTGTTAAGCCTTGTTGTTGTTTTTATTATTTCCCCGTTATTTCATTATATACTTTACCAGTTCTATTCAGAGCTCGACAGTAATAGTTATCAGATATACTCGTAAGTTTGTTTTCAAGATTTTCGTGCATGTAATTTGGGACAGGGGTATGTTCAGAAATTCGTCTCGCTATTTTAAAAATAGACTATAGTCATTTCGCTGTATAAAATTTGTAATTTCATATCTTTTTGTGTCAAGGTCTACAGTAAATATCAATGGAGCTTAAAACCATGACCAATGAAATATCAGACAGATGTCAGGGTGTTTAACCTTTTTTTCTTAAATAATTGTCATCATGAAAGCAGTTCAGATTTAATCACGAACTGAAATCGATTGATCGTTTTGACGTTTTATAACCTGCAATTAAATTTTTGTGAAATTGCCAACATTAATCAAAAGTCAGATGGATTTTTTCTGACAATTCTGACGTTTCCTGTAAGATTTAAGCCACCTAACGTGAATGTTGAGTTGACCAACATTGCGCGTATGCTCTAGTTAAATATATCGGTGTTAAAATGATAATAGATGGGTAAAGATGGCGACATAGATGTGCACTATTTTTTTTATTTTCGCTGCACCCTTTAACTGTTACTTAATTTTATTTTAATAATATACTATGTTCACCAATTATGATCAGCATCTGGGGCGTAATGCTTAAATTATTTTTTCTTAGGAGGGGATGCTTTTGTGTAATAAAGTAGATCGCGATCTTAAAGTAACTGATAATTAGTGAATTACCATGTATGATAAATTTTTAAATCGCATTGTCTTTATATGTAGTAGTGGATCCATTTTTGAAATAGCAGTTACATTACCCTTTAAATCGTTAAATTAAAGGTGATATGTATGCATGATGTATTTGTTTCTTTGAATTACAATTAACGTAGGGCTTCCGGGACAATAGTCAATAGAAATAAATTTATATGACGTTGTTTGCCAATAATCAAGAGCATCAGTGCTCCATAATGTTTGTCATAAAATGTCGATATCAGTCATCAAATGCTGACTAATCAATTTACTCTTTCCCCCTTTTTTTTTAATTTAGGACACATTAATTTAATAGAATACTTGCTCTTTTTGTTATTACAGTGGTCCATGAAACTCTTCGAGTTTGAATTGCCTCTCCGCGTCCACTTTTTCGCTGTAAGTTTCTCTATAAATGTGCCTGTTTGGAACGTGACCACTGCCAGTCGCAGAAGCACTTGAATTTTAACGGTTATAAATTTTCTTTTAATTAGTTTATGAATGAAGATGCAAATGAAATAAAATCTCTCTAGAAATTAATTATACATTATTGTGGCATCTATAATTATAGACAAATGGATTTATTAATTAAAAAATTTCCCATAAAATGTTTAACATTTCTATAGAAGTTACTGAAAGCTGATTACTTGGAACATTTCGTTGACATTTAGGTTTGATATAATGCGTGAGCACCTAGTCTAAGTTGAATGTAAGTAGGCCGAAAAGGTAAACCTAAGATGGTTGTATGATCAAGATTTATTGAATCATATATAAATTTCTTTGTTTTTTAAATTTGGTAGTACTCTAACTCTATTTGTCTCAAGTTTCATGATAAAAGTTGCCCCTACGTTAAATTTTCTTGCAAACTGTCAACAGTTTGAGAATGAATTCTCAAATTGAATGTCATTGTAGACATAGCGTGCCTTCAATTAATTTTTTTTAGAATAACCTACAATTTCAATATTAATTTGAGAACACTGTGGAACTTTTCAATAAATTGACTTAACTATGACAGTAGTGAAAATGAAAAACATTACTGTAGCACAGTGTTCCCAAATTAATATTGATATCATAAGCTACTCTAAATGTAAATGAAAGACGCAGTATATGTATTTGTATGTAGAAAGATGACAGAGATGTGTCCAAGCCATTAAAGATACGATAAATGACCGATACAATAGTAATAATAATAATAATTGATAATGCAATAAAATGTAAATATTAACGGTTATAATATTTCTTTCAGTGGACGTCAAATGTTATGAATCACGCCTTTGCTTTAATTTTTATAACTACGATATTGGAAACTGTACCTGAATGACCGACAATGTAGAGTAATTACAACCGCAGTTCAGTTTGTTCTTGTTTATGAATGAAGACGCATATTAAACAAAATGTCTCTTAGAAATAAATTAAATATTATTGTGACATTTATAATTAGTGGCAAATGAATTTATTTATTAAGACTTTGCCCACAAACCGAACAACATTTCTATATAATTTACTGAACGCTAATATTTAGAAAAATTTTGTTGACATTCAGGTTTTGTATCAATTGTGTGCATCTAGCCCAAGGTGAACGTAGACAGACCAAAAAAAAAAACCAAGACGGTTCGGCAATTAAATGTTGTTTCATGTTATTCGTTCTATAAAATTGGTAGTACTATGCTTCGCTTTGTATCAAATTTACGATAAAAATAGTGTATACCTCAAATTTTTTGACAGACTGTCATCGTGACACTTATACGGCAATGAAAAGTCAGACTCTTGACGTCAAGATGTTTAACCAAATTGTCGTTCCACCTGTCATCGTGACAATAGTTCGTTGAGTGTATTCATTCACACATAAACTTGTGAGAACGAAATGTCAGACTGGCAGTGCTTAACCAAATTGTCTTTCCAATTGTCAAATGAAATTAACAACATAACATGATAAACTTTAATAAACATGTTTTAAACTTACAGGTCATTGAGAGAATTAATTAATTTTCATATTACGCTTTAATAGTATACTTTGTAAAACCCAATCGAAAATCTTGCTGGCTCCTAATACCATTTAACCGAAAATGTACTTCTGATTAGTTGGTGCCTACCCGCAGGCGCATACTTTAAATGCTTGGTTTTATAACTGAAAATTGGTAAACGAAATTACGTAAATGCTTATGCGAATTTTATTTGATGTATTTATTTTATTTCGAAGTGCTTCGGACACATCTGATCTGACAAATAAAGACTACATCTTGAACACTGATATATTTCCAACATTCTGTTGACATTTAGGTTTTGTATCATTCATGTGCATCTAACGTAATTTGACAGGCCCAAATGGCAAAACTCAGACGGTTCTTCTTTATTTAAGCTTGCTTCAAGTTCTTCGTTGTATGAAATTTACATTTCGATGACATATATAATGAATAGAGTGTCATTGTATTTATTAATATATCTTAATAAAAAATAGCAAAATCGTTATATTTATTACTGTACTTATGTACGTGCGACAATACACTTTAAGTTTATTTTATCATATCCGTCGGCATTTTGTTCATATATTCATATAGAAAAGAAATAATAACGATTGATAATAATAACACTAATACGTATCTGAAAGGTACCACGTTTCAATTAAAAATACACCTCTTCTTCGTAATATCTTTATTTGTCGGCCTTCTGACACTTAAACTTGACAACCGATCGATGAACGTGAATATATAGTCATTAATGACACGCAAATTCGTCATCGTGAATTTTTTTTACCGCATTCCTCTGCATAAAAGCTTTAAATGAATCGCACCTTCGACAGCGACAGACTTGGCACGTGGACAGTGCACTGAATCGTCGCGGAAGAGTCCACTCTTTTGGTTTCCAACCCTCTTTCCGCACTCTAAACCTCGACGGCCTGAAATTTCTTCGTCAATGTGAAACTTTTACAATTCCTTCGCGCGTGCCTGTCATACCTGACATTTTTGCGATTTTGATCGGTTGTCACGTGAATCGTCATGACGTAAGCAATTTTTCTGTTAAAACACCGAATGCACGCTCCTCTTCAACGGGCGATATCTCTGCACACGCTCCACTTGGGAAGAAAAACTCTCCGTCGAGGAACAATTTAAGGTCGTCGGTAACTTCACGCCAAAGGCCAGCTTTCAATTTCGCGTATCCAGAGACGAGTTCTTCCCCCCGCGTACCCAATTTTCGTCGATTTTGACCGGGTTTGGTTGCCATTGGCTACTCGGCTTTTATTATATATAACTAGCTGTCCATCAATCTCTTCGAGCTTGAATCGCCTTTCGCGTCCGCTTACAATTTTATTACAGTTCCCTGTAAAACGCCTACAAAATCATTTTTGATTTTCTAAACTTTTGGCACACCTTGTATAGACGTATATTTTTGTCCACGAACTGCTGTCACTGTGACAGGTGGAACGGCAATTTAAAGCATCTTAACGTCAGTCTGACTTTTCGTTGTTGAAGTTTGAAATTTAGATGCTATTTAGCGTAATACTAATACTTGACACTAAAAGATTCATAGTGTTATTAATTTTACACGATAAAAGGACTAAATCATTATTAAAATAGTAATATCATATTTATTTTAGTTTTGCATAATTTAACCTGTCAATTATCATGGCCCACAAACGTCATTTCTGGGCTGTAATATTTAATAATAATCATACATCTTTTGACATAACTTTTGAGCTTTGTTATAATGCAAATTTGTGAACAATGCATGCCCAGTACGCAGAAGAAGCAAGTTTTAAATAAAATGTTGGTATAGAATAGTATGACTTATTAATTTTATTTATAATAGTTTCATTTGTCTGCTGTGAAATCGTTCCTGTCAAAGTGAGTTTTCAGTGGCATTGAGTCGTCGCCTGTAGATCGTGCTCTGGTTATGTCGGTTGCTGAGACGATTCTATTATAATTTAAATATTTAGTAGTGACGCTGGTAGTTGAAGTAAAAACAATAACCAAAAATAATACAGATCGACGTGGGAATATCTGTGTAAACATTTTGCTTACACACACTGTAAAAAGAATATAATTCGTAATTGTGGGATCATTTTGTGATTCTAATTAAGTATTTAAGGTCAAAATAACACAAAAAGGTAGTGTTCCACCTATCCATCGAAATAAGAGCCACCAGCCTGGAGCACGATCATCGTGAACCATCATCAGAATGTTTGATTAACAATTTGATTTAATGGTGTATTTTCAAACATATCCCATTAAATGATTGAACCCATACTTCAAACTTTCTACTGACAATCAAATTATTTGTAGTAGTAATTGTTGAATTAGGCTGGAATATTTATTTTAATAAATTGAATAGCTACAAAACAATTGTCATTACATTGCAATTTGATTCGTCTGTCACCTAGTAATAATAATATAAATCATATTTTAAGATAATTGTCTAATATATAGGCAAAACTAAAATGGATCTGACTTTTCTCATTAACATTTTAGTCATTTCGCTGTATAAAATTTGTAATTTCATATCTTTTTGTGTCAAGGTCTACAATAAATATCGATGGAGCTTAAAAACATGAACAGTGAAATATCAGACAGATGTCAGGGTGTTTAACCTTTTCTTTTTTTTGAAATAATTGTCATCATGAAAGCAGGTCAGATTTCATTACGAACTGAAATCGACTGATCGTTTTGACGTTTTATAACCTGCAATTAAATTTTTGTGAAATTGCCAACATTAATCAAAAGTCAGATGGATTTTTTCTGACAATTCTGACGTTGCCAGTAACATTTGAGCCACCTAACGTGAATGTTGAGTTGACCAACATTTCGCGTATGCTCTAGTTAAATATATCGGTGTTAAAATGATAATAGATGAGTAAAGATGGCGACATAGATGTGCACTATTTTTTTTATTTTCGTTACACCCTATAACTGTTACTTAATTTTATTTTAATAATATACTATGTTCACCAATTTTGATCAGCATCTGGGGCGTAATGCTTAAATTATTTTTTCTAAGGGAGGGATGCTTTTGTGTAATAAAGTAGATCGCTATCTTAAAGTAACTGATAATTAGTGAATTACCATGTATGATTAATTTTTAAATCGCATTGTCTTTATATGTAGTAGTAGTTCCATTTTTAAAATAGTAATTACATTACCCTTTAAATCGTTAAATTAAAGGTGATATGTATGCATGATGTATTCGTTTCTTTGAATTACAATTAACGTAGGGCTTCCGGGACAATAGTCAATAGAAATAAATTTATATGACGTTCTTTGCAAATAATCAAGATCAGTGCTCCATAATGTTTGTCTTAAAATGTCGATATAAGTCATCACGTGCTGATTATTCAATTTAATCTTTCCCCTTTTTTTTATTTAGGGCACATTAATTTATTAGAATACTTGCTCTTTTTGTTATTACAGTGGTCCATGAAACTCTTCCAGTTTGAATTGCCTCTTCGCGTCCACTTCTTCGCTGTAAGTTTCTACATAAATGTGCCTCTTTGGAACGTGACCAATACCAGTCGCAGAGGCACTTGAATTTTAAAGGTTATAAATTTTCTTTTAATTTGTTAAGATGCAAATTAAATAAAATATCTCTAGAAATTAATTATACATTATTGTGGCATCTATAATTATAGACAAATGGATTTATTAATTAAAAAAATTCCCATAAAATGTTTAACATTTCTATAGAATCAGAATCTACTGAAAGCTGATTACTTCGAACATTTCATTGACATTCATGTTTGATATAATGCGTGTGCACCTAGTCTAAGTTGAATGTAAGTAGACCGAAAAGATAAACCTAAGATGATTATTGTATGATCAAGATTTGTTGTATCATATATAAATTTCTTTGTTTTTTTAAATTTGGTAATACTCTAACTCTATTTGTCTCAAGTTTTATGATAAAAGTTGCCCATACGTTAAATTTTCTTGCAAACTGTCATCATGGCGACAGTTCGATCTATTGCGAGAATGAATTGTCAAATTTAATGTCATTGTAGACATACCGTTCAATTTGTTCTTGTTTATGAATGAAGACGCATATTAAACAAAATGTCTCTTAGAAATAAATTAAATATTATTGTGAGATTTGTAATTAGTGGCAAATGAATTTATTTATTAAGACCTTGCCCACAAAGCGAACAACATTTCTATATAATTTACTGAACCCTGATATTAAGAAAAATTTTGTTGACATTCAGGTTTTGTATCAATTGTGTGCATCTTCTTCTTCTTCTTCTTCTTCTTTATTGTGGCTTTGAGTTAGACTATTTAGTCTTTTACTCTTCATCTGAGTGCGGTGAATCTTGGAATGTTGGAGTTGAATTTGATTAGCTATTGTTTATCTTTATTTTGATTAAGAATTAAAGTAGCACCATTTTAGGTCTTCTGTGTTTGAAATTTTCATTTCCATCATATGCCAGTGCTCTTTTAAGATTTTGATTTGAGTGTTTTTCCATCTGGTTATAGAAACTGAGCGGTCTTTCCTTGATGTAGTCAATAATGGTTGGGGTATTTGTTTCATTCATTATTTGATTATTTCTCATATACCATGGAGCATTTAGTATCATTCTAAGACTGGTGTTTTGTATTATTTGCAGTTTTTTGATGTTGGTCTTGCACATATGTACCCATATTGGGCATGCATTGAATATTGGACGTAATACTTCTTTGTAAAGTAGAATTTTGTTGTTCGTGTTCGCTGGCTTTTTCTGCCTATAAGAGGCCATAGTTGACATCTTGTTTGTTTGGTTTTGGTTATCGTTTTTGATATGTGTGTGTTATAATTGAGCTTTATATCCAAGTATATTCCCGGGTATTTAATTTCTCTACTCCATGGTATAAGTAGTGTTGTTGTTGATGGTTATTTCGTTGTCTGTTGTTTTCCGATTCCTTTGAAAGATTATTGCTTGGGATTTGTCTTCGTTTATTGTTGTCCTCCATTGTTTGAACGATTTTATCGTGTTATCTAGGTGCGTTTGGAGTTCCTGTACCGCGTTCGTCGGACATCTTGATGTTGAGAGCAGTGCCGTATCATCTGCAAAGGTGGCCGTATTTAAATATCTTGTAGGATTTGATACTGGTATGTCGGCTGTAAATATTGTATATATGTGAGGTGACAGGCATGAGCCCTGGGGGACTCCCTCTGTTGGATGTTTTATTGAGGAAAGTGTGTTCTGGATGCTTACTTGAAAGCAGCGTCCTTGGAGAAAACTGTTCGTGATTTTTATGATGTGTGTTGGGTAATTGTGTATTATCATTTTATATATGAGTCCCTGCCTCCAGACTTTATCAAATGCCTTTGCTATGTCGAGAAATACAGCTGCTGTCACTTGATTTTTGTTGAATCCTTCTTGAATAATCTCAGTGACTCTTGAAAGTTGTGTTATCGTTGAATGTTCTTCTCTAAACCCATGTTGATCTTCTGGTATTATGTCTTGATTGTCAGAGTGGTACTTTATCTTCTGTAGGATTATTTTTTCTATCACTTTGCTAATGGATGGTAACAGGCTTATGGGCCTGTAGCTGCTTGGTATTGTTTTTGGTTTTCCTGGTTTAGGTATAACTATTACTTTGGCATGTTTCCATATCTTTGGGAATGTTTGGAGTCTGATAACGGAGTTTGCAATTGCTAGAATTGACATTATTGCTTTTGGTGGGAGGTTTTGTAGTGATCTGTTGGTGATGTTGTCTATACCAGGAGCTTTTTTGGGATTTAATGCTTTAAGGATTGCTTTCAGGTTCTCGGCTGTGACTGGGTCGTTGCTAGGGGAGTGGGGTTCACGTATTTTTCTGCTTACTACTTTGTGAATCTGCACTACGTGTTGCATGTCTACTTCATCCCAGTTGGGAGTGAATTGCTCTTCTAGTGATTCCGCTAGAGCTTCTGCTTTTTCTTCTGCTGTGACTTGTGTGGAGTTATTGAATTGAAGTGGTGGGATTTGTATTTCTTCTCTTTTGATTGCCTTGATTATTTTCCATGTCTTAGAGGGGTCTGCACCTATTTCTTCGAGTGTTCTTTGCCATTCTACATTTTTCAGTTCCAGTAATTCCTTATGTACTTGATGTTGAAGGTTGTTTAGTATAGCTTTGTCTTGTGGTGCGAGTGTACGATTATGTCTTCTCCTAGCTCTGTTCTTTTCCTTTATTAGTTCTTTAATATGATGTGGTAGACTACCTGGTTTATACATCCTTTCTATTTTGATGGTGTTATTTTTAACAGCGTTTGTTATTTTATCTTGTAATGATTTTATGTTCTGTTCTAATTCTGCAGTGTTTTGTATTTTAGGAACTGCAGTGATAGTTCTGTTTTGTAGCCGGCCCAGTCTGTCTTGAAGGTGTGATATGTTCTTTCGGTTATGTCTTCGTTGAAAGTTATTATAATTGGATTATGATCAGAGCTCATGACACTTTCAGTTTCTATCTTTATGGTTTTTTTAATGTTTTTACTGATTGCTGAGACTAATTGTCTAATTGTGTGCATCTAGGCCAAGGTGAACGTCGACAGACAAAAAAAAAAAAAGAACCAAGACGGTTCGGCATTTAAATGTTGTTTCATGTTATTCGTTCTATAAAATTGGTAGTACCATGCCTTGTGTCAAGTTTACGATAAAAATAGTGTATTCTTCAAATTTTTTGACAGACTGTCATCGTGACACTTATACGACAATGAAAAGTTGATGTTTAACCAAATTGTCGTTCCACCTGTCATCGTGACAATACTTCGTTGTAGTGTATTCGTTCACACATAAACTTGTGAGAACGAAATCTCAGACTGAGAGTGCTTAACCAAATTGTCTTTCCAATTGTCAAATGAAATTAACAACATTACATGATGAACTTTAACAAAACATGTTTTAAACTTACAGGTCATGTATATGTACTTTGTAGAACCCAATCAAAAATCTTGTTGGCTCCTAATACCATTTAACCGAAAATGTACTTCTGATTAGTTGGTGCCAACCCGCATAGAGGCATACTTTAAATGCTTGCTTTTATAACTGAATTGATAAACGAAATTACATAAATGCTTATGGGAATTTTACATATTTGATGTATTTATGTTATTTCGAAGTGTTTCGGACACATCTGACAAATAAAGAAAACTCAGATGGTTCTTTATTTAGGCTTGCTTCAGTACTTCTTTCGCGAGAAGTGACGACATTTCGATGACATATATAATTTGTATTTAATATATCTTAATAAAATATAGAAAGATCGTTATATTTGTCACTGTACTTACGTGCGATAATACACTTTAAGTTTATTTTATCATATCCGTCGGCATTTTGTTCATGAATATATAACATAACATGATAAACTTTAATAAACATGTTTTAAACTTACAGGTCATTGAGAGAATTAATTCATATTACGCTTTAATAGTATACTTTGTAAAACCCAATCGAAAATCTTGCTGGCTCCTAATACCATTTAACCGAAAATGTACTTCTGATTAGTTGGTGCCTACCCGCAGGCGCATACTTTAAATTCTTGGTTTTATAACTGAAAATTGGTAAACGAAATTACGTAAATGCTTATGCGAATTTTATTTGATGTATTTATTTTATTTCGAAGTGCGCTTCGGACACATCTGATCTGACAAATAAAGACTACATCTTGAACACTGATATATTTCCAACATTCTGTTAACATTTAGGTTTCGTATAATTCGTGTGCATCTAACGTAATTTGGCAGGCCCAACAGCAAAACTCAGATGATTCTTGATTTAGTCTAGCTTCCGTACTTCTTTCGCGAGAAGTGACGACATTTCGATGACATAATTATATAATTTGTATTTAATATATCTTAATAAAATATAGAAAGATCGTTATATTTGTCACTGTACTTACGTGCGATAATACACTTTAAGTTTATTTTATCATATCCGTCGGCATTTTGTTCATATATTCATATAGAAAAGAAATAGTAATGATTCATAATAATAACACTAATACGTATCTGAAAGGTACCACGTTTCAATTAAAAATACACTTCTTCTTCGTAATATTTGTCGGCCTTCTGACATTTAAACTTGACAACCGATGGATGAACGTGAATATATATAGTCATTAAAGACACGCAAACTCGTCATTGCGAGATTTTTTTACCCTGCAGAAAAGCTTTAAATGAATCGCACCTTCCACAGCGACAGATTTGGCACGTGGACAGTGCACTCAATCGTCGCGGAAAAGTCCACTCTTTTGGTTTCCAACCCTCTTTCCGCACTCTAAACCTCGACGGCCTGAAATTTCTTCGTCAATGTGAAACTTTTACAATTCTTTCGCGCGTGCCTGTCATACCTGACATTTTTACGACTTTGATCGGTTGTCCTGGGAATCGGTCTTGACGTAAGCCATTTTGCTGTTAAAACATCGAGTGCAGGCTCCTCTTTAAAAGCCCATATCTCTGCACAAGCTCCACTTGGGAAGAAAAACTCTCCGTCGAGGAACAATTCAAGGTCGTCGGTAACTTCACGCCAAAGGGCAGCTTTCAATTTCGCGTATCCAGAGACGAGTTCTTCCCCCCGCGTGCCCAATTTTCGTCGATTTTGACCGGGTTTGGTTGCCATTGACTACTCCGCTTTTAGTATATATAATAAAAATTCCAGCCATTCAGAACATCTAATCGGTACACGTATTTTTAAATTGCAATATTAATCTTAATAATAATAACACTAATTCATACCTGAATACCCGTACATAATTTAAAGCGGATATCGACGGTCATGAATTAATATTATTGTGTCAACGCCTGTGGTGCCACCTATATTCGCGTGTCTCTTTGCATTTACTAACGAATGAAAAGACCACAGAACATAATATATGACATTAGTATTTGTTCTATACATAGACTTGCCAAATTTAAATCGTCATTGTATCATAGCAAATATATATTTAAGGTGAGTTCAGTTGGACTATAGGAAGACATGCTGAAGAATGTAATTTAAGTAAATATACATTTTTTCTATTATTATATATTACTTCCTTGAATTGCAATAAAATTATTTCTCTTCTACTTTTTATATTAAGATTATGTAATTTTTCAAATTAGACATACTACATACATGTATAACCTATAAAATTTATTGATGACAATTTAAATATACCGGGTCTTTGGTGCATCGTTTGCCAAATTAAATTGGTCGATAGAAGTGGTTATTTTCTGTCTGTCAAGGTCCAATAACTCAATACTAGTCCCACCGTTTTTTTTCGACTTTTTATTTTGCAAAATCTCAAAATTTATACTCGTAGGTACATCCTCCAAATTTAAGTTAGTTTTAATGTGTACTGCTTTGTGGTTCAATCAATTTCTAAATTACTTGCAAATAACATATAGTTTTCATTTTATTAACTCACAAAATTTTTGGAAGAGGTAAAAAGAAACATTGAACTCAACTTTACATTACTCCTGGGCAGCAGAAATTCACATCTGTCTTTTTCTTCTTTGGATATTCCCAAGGTTCACTTTTTTTAGTCGAGATTTGACTGTCTGTACGTAACGCCACCGCCGCTCTTCTCATTCAGTTACTGTCATTTTGTTTTTGTTGAGTTTTGTTAGTTTTTTTTGTTTTATTTCGTTAATTTGTCGTTTACGTTGCAATGCCTATATTCTCCAATGAAAAATACACATATGTTTTGATGTTTATTAAAGCGCCAATGGTGTTGCTCGTGAAGTGCAAAGGATTTACCAATAACGCTTTCCAAGTAGACGATTACCTACCCGCTACTCGTTTCAAAATACTTATCGACGCTTACGCGGATCCGGGTATTTAAAGTTTAATGTACCAAGAGGAATTGTAATGCGACATAATGTTGCTGTCGATGAACATTTTCTGGCAATGATTGAGCAGGAACCCACCAGAAGCATAAAAATATAACTTCATTACATGGAATCTCCATCTGGAAAAAACAACAGATATGCTTTCCATTACATTCCGGTTCAAGGTAGGTAAATTTTGAACAAAATTACAACCCGTACGTGTTAACAGCTGTGATGTTACTCTGGTTTCATGTTAGCGCGTACGGTTTATATTTAACATTTCAATATTGAATTTAAAAAATATGGATCTTGGCAGTAAGTAATGCATTCTTACGCGTATTTATTTATTGCAAGTCTGGAAAATCTTGACATTGATAACCGTGTTCAGTTTGTCGTGTTTTATTGGACACATATGTGGCTGATCCTAACTTTCTAACAAGTATTTTGTGGACGAATAAGTTCAAATTTTCTAAAATGGGAATCTTCAATTCACACAATCTTCAGCACTGATCGCCAAAAGATCAGAGAACATGCTGAATTTTTGGATTTTGAAAAATAAAAATTAAAAAGTCGAAGAAAAACCCCTGGGGTAATATTGAATTATTGGGGCTTAAGAGACAGCAATGGCCTTTTCTACCGGCCAATTTAATTTGGTAAACGATGCATCAAACACCCTATACTTCTATAGTAAATATATTTTTAGACAAGTAAAAGAAATACGATTGTGTGCAAATAAGGGGTAGACTAGTTATAAGTTTTGTGAAACAGATTAAAAGATACTGAGATTAAAGTCAACCAAGTAGAATTGAACCCAAATAGTACATTCTGAAATAAAAGTTTTGTGACGTCAAATGGAAATTTCTTCTAACTTAGTAAATACTCTGCTAATTCTTCAAAACAGAAAATAAATAAATGTTTTTGCAATTCAAGGTAAGTAGCAGTAACCCATTGATGTATGTTACGATTTATTCTATTTATAATAATAGTAGCAATAATAATCATTTATTAATAACAATGGTTTTAATTAGACTTACGCCCGGTATTATTAACGTATTTAAAATGAGTTTTATGTTAAGTGCCATTTAAATATCATACAAGCGTGTTATGAACATATTTAAAAGGTGTAACAGTGCGGTTCCCAGGGCCACGTCACATCGCCTCACCCACCGGCCAATCGCCAAGAATGGAAGGAAGAGGGGCGCGTAAGAAAGCGTCAGTAGGTTTTCGAAGGTTGTGCGAGAGACATTTGCATCGTTGTATTCGTTAAAATATTAATAATAAAATAAAGCATTTAAACAAACTTTACTGTGTTTGAAATGTTAAAGTGACGCTCAACTTGTGGCTCGAAACATATAGTTTGATATAAACGAATAGGAACCTGCAAGTGTTTTGGTATTAGTTAGTGAGTACCTAGAATTTATATTCTAAAAGTGTGAACCTTAGAACGCAGTAGATTGTAAGCAGTATTAGGAAATTATAGCACGATAACAGTAAGTTGCATAAAGTGCGTCTACATAAAGTGGATTTGAGCACTGCTGTTTTGTCTGGTTTTGTTTGCTTACAATTAGCTCGTAATAAATAGATTGTGATACGACTACTAATAGATGAAAATTACTTGAAACAGTACTACAACTGTAAGTGAATACTGAATATTAGAAGCGACTTGATCAACCTTTGGTGAGTTATTTTTTAAATTTAAAGTGGAGCATAATAGTAGATACTGGTTGCGCAACAGAGCTCAAGCTGGTAAAATGGCGGATCCAGTAGTAATGACTAATGAACAATTACGACAGCTCATTCAAAGTATACAAGCAGTAAATATAAATACTCATGCAGTGCCGAGTGGCAATTTTGCTAGTTGCCAGTCGAGGTATGACGGTTCAAGGAATTCTGATGCAACTGCCTTTATAGATGCTATAGAAATTTATAAGAATTGCATGAATATTTCTGATGAAAATTCTCTTCGTGGACTGCCAATGCTTTTGGATGGCTTCGCTGCTTCGTGGTGGCAGGGTGTTAAGGATTCTGTAACTACTTGGAATGATGCTCTGGCGCTATTGCGTACGACTTTTGGCCCAAAGAAACCACCTCATCGAATATATAAAGAACTGTTTGCCACCGAGCAAGATTCGAAAACACCTACCGATGTGTTTGTTTGTAAATCACGTGCTCTGCTTGCACAGTTACCCAAAGATACCCTTAAAGAAGAAATTCAGTTAGACATGGTCTACGGATTATTACATAGACGTATTAGAGAAAAAATTTCGCGAGAAAAAATCAAAACTTTCACTCAGCTTTTAGAACAAGCCCGTGTAGTAGAGGCAGCGTTTCCTGAGGAAGTCATGTTTCGCAGTAATAAAGTAGAGGACAAGCGTCAGCGATGCAATTATTGCAAAAATTATGGCCATTTGAGAAATGATTGCCGCAAATTAAACGCGAAACAGAATGAATCTGCGATGCCCTCACCATCAACTTCGGCGAAAGTTACGACAACTTCTTCGCAACCTGTTGCCCGTGAGACAGCTCCGATTTCATGTTTTGGATGTGGAAAGCCTGGATACGTGAAGAGCAACTGTCCGTCGTGTCAAGCACCTAAAGAAGTGTCGTTGGCCGAGTTCTTTTCCATCAGCACGGATTCTCACGTAGCAATAGTGCCACGTGCGCGACCAGTGCTGTTTGTTGACATATTAGGCTCTTATGGACGTGGTTTCATAGATTCTGGTGCAAAATTAAGTGTTGCAGGACGCAAGTTATATGAAATATTGCTAAATAAAAGACAATCATTCACAAGTGATGTATTAACCATGAGGTTGGCTGATGGATCTTGTAAGCGTGAATATGTATTAATCACAAAGGTCGTGGTGCAGTTGAAGGAGCGCAGTATTCCTACCACTTTTGTCATACTTCCCGAATCTGACAATTATACCTTGTTTGGTATAGATTTTATACAAGACGCCAAGATAGTCATCAATGCTGCCCAACAATCATGGCATTTTGCTGATCAGCCAAATGTGGAATATGACCTGAGTTTCGAAATACCTGAAGATTACCAAATTGTTGGACTAAATTCTATAAGTGCTTTGCGCGCTGAGGAAGGTAGTATGTTAGTTGATGTGGAAAGGTCTCGTTTAGATGCGTTACTATCAAGGAGCGAAGACATCTTTAGGCCAGGGGGAGAAGCAACACCCTATGCGGAACATCGCATAGACACTGGTGACCACCCACCCATATCAGTACCACCTTATCGTATGAGTCCTAAGAATAAGGAAATTCTGAAGAAAGAAATAGATCGGATGATGGAGGAAGGAATTATAGAAGAGTGTGAATCACCGTGGGCCGCACCGGTTGTGTTGGTGCCGAAAAAATCCGGTGATGTGCGAGTATGTGTGGATTATCGTGGTGTGAACTCTATAACTTTGCCAGACGCTTATCCATTACCACGAATGGATGATCTTCTTCATGCCGCGAAAAGAACATTTTATATGACGACAATGGACTTAAGAGCCGGTTACCACCAAGTGAATGTGCGTGAGTGCGATCGTGATAAAACAGCGTTCGTATCACCATTCGGAACTTTTCGTTATCGTCGTATGTCGTTCGGCCTTCGTAACGCGCCAGCGACGTTTCAGCGACTGATGGACCGTTTTCGTAGTGGGCTTGGTGATGTTCTGATATTGGCCTACTTGGACGATTTAATTATATTGTCATCGACTTTCGACGAACATATTAAAGACTTGGACCTTGTATTTTCCCGCTTACGACAATTTAAACTTAGAGCCAATCGAAACAAGTGCAATTTCGCGTGTTCTAGTATCAAATATCTCGGACATTTAATAACCCCAAATGGAATTCAGGTTGATCCTGAAAAGACTGCTGCAATAGCTGACATGGCTGTTCCCAACAACGTAAAACAAGTATTATCATTTCTTCAAACTTGTTCTTGGTATAGACGTTTTGTTCCCCAATTCGCTGACATATCCCGTCCATTGAGTAATCTTACAAAAAAAATGTAAAATGGGAATGGGCGGCGACGCAACAAACTTCTTTTGAAACTTTGAAGAGACTACTAGTTGAACCTCCTATTTTGCTGCAAAATAATCCTGAAGAGCCTTATATCCTAAGAACGGATGCCAGTAGTTATGCACTGGGTGCTGTACTACTTCAAGGCGAGGAAGAAGATGAACATCCTATTGAGTACGCAAGCCGACTTCTCACGCCGGCAGAACGTAACTATTCGACAACTGAGCGCGAGGCTCTCGCTGTCGTTTGGGCTTTAAATAAGTTCCGTGGTTACATAGAGGGATCGTCAGTTCATGTGACCTCTGACCACCAGCCTTTAAAATGGCTAATGACACTGAAATCGCCTACAGGAAGATTAGCCAGATGGGCTCTCCTGATCCAGAATTTTAATTTGAAGATAGACTATATTCCAGGCAAGCGCAATGTTGTTGCAGATACATTATCTCGCCCATCTTGTGCGCATGACAACAAAAGCGATTGCGATGTCTGCAGTATATCCGTTGCACTACCCACTCGTTCTGCTGCCGACATGCGTAAAGGCCAGTTGAAAGATCCTGAGTTACTGAAGATTGTCCAATGCTTTGAAGATGTGAGTGCCCACCCCGACGAATATGTGAAGTGGACGGAGAGAGGTTATCTCATGACTAATGGCGTTCTGTATAGGTATTGTCCGGAGGGAGAGAGTGAAGAAGCCTTACTTGTGGTTCCTACCCAGGAGCGAACACGCGTGTTGAATGAGTACCATGACGCCCCTACTGCTGGTCATTATGGTATAGAACGTACAATACAACGTATCGCCAGCCGATACTATTGGATCGGTATGCGGCGCTATATTACGGATTATGTAAAGAAATGTATTGATTGCCAAAGATACAAAGCTGCTAACCTGAAGCCAGCTGGACTTGTTCAAACACCAATCTATGCCCAACGTTTCGAAGTGATATCTATCGATTTGTTTGGACCTCTTCCTGAGACTGCGACCGGTGAGAGATGGATATTTATCGTTGAAGATACGTGCACAAAATGGGTAGAACTCTTTGCTTTGAAACAAGCTACAGCTGAGGAATGTGCCCGAGTACTTATAAATGAGATCTTCATGAGGTATGGAGTTCCACGGAAGATGGTGAGTGACAATGGCGTTCAATTTGTAGGAAATGTAATGCAAAAAGTGGCCTGTTGTATGGGAGTGAAGCAGAGCTTAATTCCCGTGTATCATCCTCAGGCGAACATGGTAGAACGAAAGAACAGAGACCTAAAGCCCCGACTAGCAATACTTGTTGGCAATGATCATACCGCATGGTCGGAGAACCTAACAGCGATTCGCTTCGCTATGAATACTAGCCGAGGTGAGACTACCGGCTATAGTGCAGCTTACTTAACTTTTGGCCGAGAATTACGAACGCCGGATGACGTAAATCATGATCTGCGAGCTATTGTACAGACAGAAAATTTCATCCCGGAGATCACCCCATATTTGCAGAGAATTGCAAATACTCTACGTGACGCTCGTGACACACATGAAAAGCAACAAGACCGTCAGAAGGTTTATGCAGACTCCCGCAGGAGGGACGTGGCAGGGTATAAACCAGGTGACCTCGTCCTGGTTAGCACACATCAGCTTAGCAGCGCTGCTGCACAAAGGACTACGAAATTTGCGCCGCGCCGAGATGGACCTTATACCGTCATTAAGAGGATATCCCCAACAACCTATCAAATAGCTAATCCCAATGACTTATCTGTGTCAATTGGCTCTTATCATGTTTCAGCACTGACCCACTTTGAGGGACCAGCGGACAGTTGTCCTGTGGTTCCCATTCGCAAGAGAGGAAGGCCTAGCAAAGGAAAAGCCACCACTCCTTCTGGTACCTCGTCGGGTCGCCGTCGGAACCAGAGGGGGAGACTGTAACAGTGCGGTTCCCAGGGCCACGTCACATCGCCTCACCCACCGGCCAATCGCCAAGAATGGAAGGAAGAGGGGCGCGTAAGAAAGCGTCAGTAGGTTTTCGAAGGTTGTGCGAGAGACATTTGCATCGTTGTATTCGTTAAAATATTAATAATAAAATAAAGCATTTAAACAAACTTTACTGTGTTTGAAATGTTAAAAAGGCCATTTAAAAATAAACGGGCATTTAAGCTAAATGCTCGAATTTCACCACTTAACTACTAAAAGGGGAATTAACGCATGCGTATTTACATTGATATAAATATCTACATAACCTCGAACATCCCTTACAAAATTATTCCAAAATAAATATACCAGCCTAGTTGTTTACTACTATTTTTCGTCGCTTGTAGGTATAAATACACGATTTATAAAGGGATTTAAAATGGATTCTTCGTCAAGTGACTTTACTTCTTCAACGGATAAAGAAATAATAGAAATAATTCATAGAAGACGCCGACCAAAAATATTTAAAGCAAGATCACAACCGTATAACGTATTATCTGATGCTGAATATTTTGAAAGATTTCGATTTACGAAACAAGGTGTTACCAAAATTTTAGGCTATAAGTATTGAAGAAAATATTAAATATGATTCTGCAAGAAACCAACGTTTATCACCAATGAATCAATTATTGTTAACTCTAAGGTTCTATGCAAGTGGTTGTATGCTGATTTCTCTAGGCGATTTTAATGGTGTCACAAAAGCAACAGCTGGAAGAATTATAAAAAAAGTTAGTAGTGAATATACGCCGGTACTAGACCCACCGTCCACCCGAGGTCACGGCTCCAAAATCGCGACAAATTACCCCCACCAATTTTTGTTTCAAACACCACCACCGAGCTTTCAGAGATGGCGCTGAGGTCGGCGTGCCAATTCAAAATTAAATTAATATACAGGATGTCTCAAAATTACAAAATAAATACATATACAGTATGGTAATCGGTGACGTAGTAATAAAATATGAATATACATAGCGTTTCAAAAGTAAAGATTTAGAAAAGAAAGATGGTGAATCCAAGATGGCTGATACAATATGGCCACCACCAGAATAAGACATGACATAACGAATATAGCCGAAACTAGATGTAGCTGGGGCGCTAAATTTAAAGTAAATACATAACATGTTTGAAATTGTATGACGTCAATTACAATCACGACAACTGTGTGTGACTGGTAAATGTAACAAACAGATAAGGTAAGTCGTGACACCTACCATTATACTCACGAAGCATTGGAAAAATACACACTCATCGAATTACATCTTGTTTTGGCCAAAGAGTAGCCGCGGGGACTATTATTTCATCAAGGTTGGAATGCAGCTTATCTTATTTTTGTGCACATGACTTCTTACGTTATTGCAAAGATGCACGGGTTGGGTGAAGTTTTGCAAAGTTTCAAAGGCCAAAATGAGGGTTTACATTTAATTGCCTTCTTAAAAAATATGAATTTTTAATTAGGCTACTTACTATTGTTCAAATAAAATGAGAAATAAAATGTGGCTTAATGTACGGGGCAAAATATTTCAAAAACGACCAGTTCATTATTACAGTTCAAGAT